>OW679194.1:232057284-232435685 GCA_940337035.1 Agriotes lineatus | reverse complement strand
ACATCTAAAAAATGTAAATGTAATGCAACGCGACGCAAGAGATAAAGTTAATGAGGTTTTGTAGGTGTTTGGATGTTCTTGATGAACTTTTTAATGGTATTTACTAAATTAATAAATAAAACACGAGCTGCAGGAATTCTAGCCTCAGTGAAAATGAATAATTTTACGAATGAGTTCCATTTTAGGTCAACACCCTAAAGTTGTTTTAGAAAACCTGCCTATTATTAAGTTCACAGTTTCTTGCAATTCATGTAATGATAAGTGTTATTCAAAAAATTAAAAACTTTGTATATATTGCCCTCTTATTCTTTATTATCAAACAATAATTAACGAAACCCTTATCTATTGATATTGACTGCACATACAAAAATACTGGTGAGCCTGCTGTTATACATAAAATATGGGCTACACTTGCCTTTCCAGATTTTAAGTGACCAAGAAATTTAGAACAATGCTTCGTTAATCAAGATATCACAAACACATCTTATTTACTTTAAAACAACTATATGATGTTCTAGCATGAAACTCAATCAGTAAAACTGTGGTATCTCAGGATTCATAAATAACAAATTCAATCGAAATTCTTTTAATTCTTTAATCACAAACAACAATTTTGGATTTATATCGTGGCTTCATAAATGTTTAAAACAAGAGATCAAAGTACTTACTTCTTACATCAATTCCTATGCATTTCGCGTCTCGAATGAAGCCATTAGCAATTTTTAACAGCAAAAACTTCACAATTCCGCCAGATAATTCAATGACATAGAGAAAACATGTTTGGCCTACTATGTTTTACTCTACTGCCCAAACGCACGAAGCTGCTGTTAGCTGAGGGCACGTTACTCAACCTTGGATCTGCGTCGGTTGGCAAAATGGCCGCTGGTGATAATCACTTGATTGATGGTTGATTGTTGGTTGATTTGCTGACCAAGCCGCCTCTAAGATGTCCAGAAACCGCCAAGTATCGCGTAAAACTCGCTCTAAGGTAATAAGCTACTCTTGCCTTGTACTTCTACACATATGCATTCAAAAATTTTCGAAACAAAAGTAGTAATGTTTTTCCAACATATGTTTTAATTGGCACATTAAAAAAAACACTGTTACAACGGTGCTTAACTCTAATTAAAAAATCCATGTAATCTTAAAATGTATGTACATTTTACCTGCACCATAGGATGGTTTGACGGAAATCCACCTGTAGATTTGTCATGCTTTGTTAAAGCAACCATGAAGCCTTCACGGGAATGACTGCTACACTACCTCTTCATTGCCTTAATGTTTATTACCAATGTTATCTTATGATTCGTATCAGTTCCCCAGTTTGTTCGGAGTTCACCCAGTTTCAGCTGTGCAAGGTAATACTCTGCAATCACCGCATCTTCTCGTTTTTTATAAGTTTGTTTGTTTACAGGTGTACACCGACACCTTCACCACAGCATTGCTTGTGTTGCCTGCTCCCTTTACCACTTTGAAAGTTACACGAAACCTAGTCCGAGGTTGTCGAACGACTCGCGCGGACTTGCAGATACTTCGGAAGGATGCTATCGTGACCTTCAGGTATTCTGTGATCGGTTCGTGCTTCAGCGGTGGCATGTAGGCCCTCCATGTGCTTCATGAACTGTTTGTTCTACCGGAGCAACATATGCGCAGCCCGACACTACAGTTAATCTATTAATTAACTCTCGTACACACTAATTGTTTATACTCGCATATAAATGTAATCTTATGCCATTCGACCGCATATAAAACTCTTTATTGCGAGTGTTACGTATGCTCCTTCTAAGAGTACATCTCAAAGTGCTGATTTGCCCCAAATTCTTTTGTATTGATTTTAACTAAGTTGCCAGATTTTAACCCTTGAATTTTGTTGTACGTAAATACACAACTGTTGTATTTTTCTATTAAGAAAACATTTTATTTCACATGCAAGTTTTTAATATCAAGCTTTCTTCTAGTTCTTAAATAATGTATCAATTGTTTTTATGAATTTCAAGACATGTTTTCCAGCATTGCAATTCAGAATTAACTTATTTCATTTTAAAGTCTCTGTTATCGATTGTTTCCTATTTGTAAATATAGCCACATATATAGTAGAACTGGCCGAAGAAAAGTCCGTGAATGACAAACAATAAAGAATATGAACCTGTATCGCTAATTCTAACCATTTCTAATAGTTCGTTTTGGATTCAGTAATATTTCTCGTGTTTTGGTTCATGTATCTTATATCGCCATCGATATGTACAACTAACAGTTGTTACTAGGTACCTTAAGTGATAGTTTAAAGTGTTCATCTGAATTTTGGAAATAAAACTAAATATTTTACATCATTTAATATTTTTCAAAACATTCACTGTTATAATGTATTACCTCTTCCATTAGACAAAACTACACATCAAAACCGCAACGCTGCTGTACTTAAACCAGTTAAAATATAAGGTTTTGATGATGTCCAAGAGGCTACAAAGCAACAAAGGTTTTCCGCCAATTTGGTTCCTCTGATCTTTGCAAACTGGTCTCATGGCACTAGATCAACTTTATAGGACGGATGATCATCAGCTTCAGTTTTAACGTGGTCAAAACTACAGGCACTGTTCTGGATTTTTTTTAATATTTGAACGATGGACGTAGAACTTATGTCCACTGCTGTACATGTAAATCTACCATCTGCTTCCAAATTTTCGCAATCTGGTGCCATTGTCTTTCTGGAATTTGTTTTTTATTGCCTATTGCATAACTCTCTGTGGCAGTAAAGACGGCTCAGAGGTACGAGCAAAATAATCTAGAGTTAAACCGCAATAGCGGCAACTACCTTCATTGCCATTCCACAATTTTGCAACTTTCGCAACTGGGCCTAAATCTTTCTCAAAAGGGTGAGTCCGATGCCCATTCCGTGGTTATATCAACAACAAGTTGACGACGAAGAAATTACCTCTTAGTTTCTTTTATATAGGCGTGGACATCAGGACGTCATCCTGTTAGACCATCTACTTTAACATGCATTGAGACATTATTATACCTACCTTTTATTACTTTAAGTAACCTCCAAAAATCGATAAACTGAATCCACGAAAGTTGGAACTGTTTGCAGGTGGTCAATTGTACGGAAACCCTTCCTGAAAGCAACCAGCGCGACTGAGTGATAATATAGGTAGCATACGTTATTTGTTGGTAATTTATATGAATGTGACAGGGGACTTCTCCGTAATAATTTACGATATCTGCATAGGCTCCTTTTTTCTATAGGTGAATGACCTCGGCGTTTCTTTAAGCGATTGGTTATCGTCTTTCATTGAGACAGCGGTTTAATAATAGTTTGACAGCTTCCATTAATCTTCGTTCTCTCGTTTTCAATATTTCGGTAGTTACGTGGCCTACTTAACCGCAAATATTGTTTTGAATTTGTTTCAATAGTACATACAACTCTGTATAAAAATAATAAATTGTCTTTCCCAGCTATCATTGACTGTGATCCCTACGACACCATCTTTATTCTTAATTTGATAAATGCCTTGTTTACTGGCGAATATTTTATTTTTTATTCCTCGGACACACAAAAGTCGCAAATCTAATAAAATTATATTTGAAATGTACTACAACGTGATTAAATCTATCAAATCCGAATTGAGGGATGCATTTTTGGTTAAATAAATACTAAAGATGCCCAATTGTCCTCGAAAATGTATTGTTTTCGCACTTTTAATGGAATTCTTGTAGCCATTTTATAAGCCTAGCAATAATTATATCGGACGCTGTCAGATTTTGCTCTTGAAAATCCCCACGTGGGTACTTACGTATCTTGAAAACCTTAGGTATTTGCGAATTTAGATTCTTCCTGCTTTGTGTTGATTAGTGATTCGGTACTTCCCCAAACTACGTACTTGTAAGGCATGGTTTATAATCATCTGCGTTTCAATCACTTTATGTTTGATATTGGTAGTGGCAAGCTCGATTTGCGTAATGCTACTATACGAAGATGGCGGCGATTTTATTACTGATCAAGAGTTTGACGAATTTGATTGACAGTGATGAACCTCAGGATCACCTTGCTGCTAGTAATCATGATAGCGATTCTGTTTTAGAAGGATCCTATAGCGATGAATCTGAAGAATCAGCTTTAGTAGTTTTATTTTTGAGTACAAGTACAATTGTTAGAAAAGAACGTTTGGTATGTTAGTTTTATATTAGAATATTTAGAAGTTGTCGTAAATAGATTTTTTAAGGTTTTAAAACTAGTTTTCACTTTGGCTATTTAGTATTATCTTCCAGTTCTCATTTCTACTATATTATTCATATGGGGCTATAATGCATCGAAGAATAATAATGCAACATGCATATTGCAGGCATGGAAAAGGAAAAATGCATTTTGCAGACATGGAAAAGTAAGAAATGACGAAAGTGTGAAAGGATAAATATCATACCAATACATAAAAGGAACTGTGAAAATGGTATCAGCAATTACTGAGGAACTCAGCTAATAGATGCTTCATATAAAATACACTACTCAACAAAATTTGGGAAAGGTTTTTTTGAACGACTATAAGTTTTTTAGAAAATGTTGGACGTTGGGTTTTTCATGGGATAGTATTCTCTAGACCTAGACCTTGATTAACATAGCTCAAAAAGAATTACGGCGATTCCTTCGCTCGTTTTCTTTGTAGACGCCAAACCCAAAGGAGGTTTCAAATCCAAGTGGTTTTTGACCACAAATCAAATATCCGAAAGTCATCAAATTACTTGCAAATTATGTTCACATAAATTTTGATTTTTTGTTTAATTCTTATAAATTCAAAATACTTTCTTTGGTATTGATATTGAAGTTGTGAGGGCTTTTGATTTGCTTTAAGATGATTGATGTATGCAATATGTAACAAACCAGCTCCAAACGAGCCCATCTATTATCTCCAGGAAAAGTGGATAAGGCGGTGAAAGAAAAACTACCTCTCGGGACAACAAGTATATTGTTAATTCTTGTTTTCGTGGACGAACTGCTACTGCTCGTGAGCTACAAAATTTACTCCTAAATACCATCAGTGAAAAAATTTCTGATCAGGCCATTAAAAGATGATTCAATGAAGTCGATTTGTCTTCTCGCAGGCCTGTGCGAGCACCTCGTTTTAGCCGGAATCGCAAAATGTTTCCCTTAAACTTTACTTGCAAATCTCTGCAATATGCGACACAGGAGGTCTGTGCTTTTTACTGACGAGTCGTGGTTTTGTCTAACTCTTTGAGATAGTGGTATATGAGTGTACAGACGACATCTTGGAGAGTGGTGAGCGTATATACAAAAAGTGAACCGACTCGGAGCTAGAGCGGTCATTGTTTGGGATAGCATCAGTATAGACGGTAGCACCGACTTGGTTATCGTTTCCCAACGTCTCAATGCACAAATGTAAGTTGAACCCATTCTTCAAGAACATGTTGTACCATTTTGAACAATTTTGGCGATGACTTCATCATGCAACAGAATAATTGTGGAGTTCATGCCCCAGATTTAACAACAAACTTCCTCCACACACAAGAAATTCAGGTGATGTGGTTACCAGTCATGAATCCAGATTTAAACGCCATCGAACACGTGTGTGATTTACTCGACAGGCATATTAGAAAGCGTTCTGCTGCACCTTGGACTCTTCAGGGTTGGTTGAGGTCCTTGTGGAAGAATAACGTAATTTATTAGAAAATATGTCAAGACGCCTGATTTGCAGGAGGCTTCGGCGATGCCTGGCTGTCATTGATGCTATGAAAGGTCGATATTCGGGGGCTAATAGAATTTTCATTATATTGATGATATGGACTAAAAATTTTTGAATTTTATTTTACGGTTCTGGGATTCGGTCCTGCTTGGTTTGGAAAGAATTTTAAGAATATTTTCAGTTTTTGAAAAACAAGTAGGCCTTGACAGGGAAGAGAAAACTATTTTATTTTCGGGTAAACTACCCTCTTTGATCATGATACGGGAAAATTTTAGTAAGAAAAGTGGTTCAGAATGATAAATTGTGGTCATATACAAAATTTCAGAGAGATCTGTCGACTTAAAAGAACCGTTTTTTTAGTTTGTATTTTATTTTCAGGTAAACTACCATTTTTGTTGGGGATACGGCAAAATTTTATTAATAAAAGTTGTTCAGAATGAGAAATTATGGCCGTATACAAAATTTCAGAAAGATTTGTCGACTTAGATTAAACCGTCATTTTTAATAAATGCAATTTGTTTAATCTGAAAACTAACGGTTTAATCCAAGTCGACAGATCTTTCTGAAATTTTGTATAGGGCCATAATTTCTTATTATGAACAACTTTCCATAATAAAATGGTGCCCTTTCATGAACAAAAATGGTAGTTTACCTGAAAATAAAATACAATTTATAGTATTATTGAATCTAAAAAATAAGGGTTTTCTTTAAGTCGACAGATATTTCTGAAATTCATAATTTGTGATTCTGAACAACTTTTCTTGGTAAAATTTTGTTGTATCATAAACCAAAAGGGTAGTTTACCTGAAAATAAAATAGTTTTCGCTTCCCTGTCAAGGCCTACTTGTTTTTCAAAAACTGAAAATATTCTTAAAATTCTTTTCAAACCAAGCAGGACAGAATCCCAGAACCTTATAATAAAATTCAAAACTTTTTAATCCATCTCACCTCTTGTAACATCAATCCTGGGACACACTGTATAATAAAACACATTCCGATTTTGGCAATAGTTCAGTAGCACTCAATAAAACCGTTAAATTAGAGCATATTTGTTGTTTGCATCTGGTTAAGAAATGTTGTAAGAACAATATACTGAAGTTGAAATTTGAAAAATGGTACACGGTAAAAAAAATGTTCTCCTAATTCTGTTGAGCACTATATATTGTCAAGGCGATTAGCTCCACTTTGCGTGCCCAACTTATGTTACGGTGACTCTACCACTTTGTAACGACTATACAGTTTTTAGTTTCAATAGAAGAAGTTGTTAGTTGAAGATTAACTTATTCAGCTGAGAATTAAGAGTCCCATTGCTTATAAAACTGACTAGTGGTGGCTTAAACAATAATAATTCCATCTTATCATATTAAGAAGTTGGGTAAGTACACAAGTGAACGGTACCTGATGGTATTTCTTCTTAATAATTAGTAAAAGGGTATATTTAATTTGATACTATAAAGCGTAGTTTAGATATATTTCAATTGTCAACTCAAGTAGGGTTCAAAAGGGGGGTGTTATTACATTTTGGCTGACAACGTGTAACTTGACATTAATACAAATAACACCGCTCGAAAGAGTGTTATTTCAACTTTTGAAGACCCTGTCTATGTCAAATTAGAGGTTAGCTTTTGCGTCAGACTGACGAAAAACCTAACCTGCTAACCTCGAATTTGACATTGACTGACAGTGCCAGCACCAATATACGATCGTGGCCATGGTTACACCATGATCGCGACCATGATGGATTTCCTGAGTAGGTGCATTGGGGATTGGTTGGATCTCCCCTCTACTTTCTGAACAACTGCGCATCTCCTGGAATGTTTCACCTTGTATTCTATGTATCAAAAAACGGGACAATTCGCTTCCCGTCTTGAGTTTTTCGGGACAGCAGGACACAAAGCTAAAAAAAGGGACAATCCCGCTAAAAACGGGACGTATGGTCACCCTAATCTAGTCTGCTAATTTTCTGCTTTTAACATTTTACTTTTTCTTTTTTTTCACCACGTCAATTTTATTTCCAATTTTAACCCTCTTATTTACCAAAATATCTTTTTTTAAACTTTTATAAAACGGTTAATTTATTAGTTTCAAACGCTACAAATTATATTACACCATTTTCGTTATCAACATTTTTATTCTAATCAATAAACTATCTCCTTAGCGATCTATCTTATTTTTACAGTCCAACATACTATTGAAGCTTTATTATATGCCTAATACCTATTATGTTAAATAGTATATCTCGAAAAAGTATTTGTCATCAACTTCCATTTTCATTTCGGATATTAAATTAATTTAAAATCCTACTGTTTCCCAATTAGCTTTATTTAATTAAATTATAAATTCTATTTCCTTCCTTTTCTAAATACTTCTTAATAATTTTGAAATCCATTTCACATCTAAATTCATCTTTGTAATTATTAATATTGTATTCTTTTAATCTTATTAATCTGATTTTTAAACCCCTGTACCAATAACATAGCAATATATTGCCGCTTGCATGCCATTGTAATTATAATTTAAAAATTAATTATTTACTTTGCTAAGTAACAGATATTCCTTACCTTCTTCAGAATTTAATTTCGATGCCCGCCTTAAGCGTGAATAAACGATTTACTAATAAGCACACCAGCGAAGTTATCATAAGCAAGTAACTTTAACGAGACTCTTATTTTAAACTCAGAGTTGAAGAACTTATTGCACATAACATCAAGTCAATTTCGTGAGTTCATGGCAGCCTATTATTTATATTAAATGTCTGTCAAAAGCGAGAAAGCTTTGTTTAACTAATTTTATTAATCTATCTACTACCCATTCTTGGCAATTATCAGTGCTTGTGGAGCTCAACAATTACAAAAAAATATTTCGAAAACCACAGTAAGCACATAACACATGATAAATACGCTAACCTTTTCTTCACTCTGCGCTATTGGTGATGACCCACTGCAAACTAAAACCGCACGCCTATGCTGCTGTAAACTGTCCACCAGAGTCAACTCTATGTAAAATACTGTTTAAATTTCTCCAAACCAGAAGATACCAACACTATACTTCGACATTAAACAGTACAAACAATTAACAAACGTCTAGTATCACGTAAATGACACCACATAAATAATATGACAAAAGTCACATCAAAAGAAAACAGCTAAAGCCAAATTACTTGGAGAAGTCCTTTAAATTTTCAGAGCTGGTTCTATTTGTAACTTTTTAAAACAAAATAAAACAACGGCAGCAAATGGTTTAAATTTACGCAAGAGTTTGAACAAAAGTTATCAATATGTAACCTTTTGATAAACAAAAGAAAGCTGTAACTAGAAAAGATTTATTAATTAATGACGTAAAGTTCTTTGATTTAATTGTAAAACTATAGTTTTAAGCGCATTTCGATCTTCAAACGTACCCAATTTTACAATCATCCGTAACCGTCCCGTGTCAAATAACACTCAAAGGAACTTCCAGAAAAGTGTCCTAGACCTTTGCTGCACCTGGATAAACGTTATCTTCAAGAGGTAATTTTTTTCTACGAAAATCTGGGCCAACATCATATGTGCTACAACGTCCTGCATTCTTCGCTTGATATTACGGAGCCTAACCACTCTACAAGTGCGATCCGACCTCAAAGATGTACATATACACCACCTTTCAACGTATCTCTGAGCTGCAGCGTCCGTGGACCTGTCCAAATAGCATTTCCACTGCCCGATCCGGACTGTTGCAGCTCCTAGTTCCCGGTATCTTAACTAGTAGTTCTCGTAGGTGACATACTTAATTTTGTGTGTTTGTAGGCACCCAATTAAGGACATAACTCCTATTCCTTGGCTATCATCTTCGATTTCCACAGTTGTGGGCTAATATCTTGAGTTGTCAACGATCGGATTTTAGCGCAGGTCGGACTAGCTCTGATTTCAGCCGTCACTTGCAGTGATGGCCACAAACTTACTGCCAGTGCTCTGAGTGTATCTTTTTGGTGATGTGACCTGGTTCACTGCCTTTGCGAGGTCCCAGAGCTAGTGTATATAGTTTTACGCTTTGTCACACAATTCCGTCAACGTGACGTTTGTCTCACTGTTCAGCAGGTCGTGTGCGCGATTATATGGATGAAATTAAAATAAAACTTGGTTTTCTTCGTATCTCTTTATTAACTAGAAACAAAGTAAGTAATTATAAAAAATCAAAATGGCTAAAACTTAGAAGCTTAGAAAAGTTCGACATTGACTGCCACCAGTAGCGAGCAAGTGCCGTGTGTTTATAGTGATACCTATTGATCCTAAGAATTAAGCAACTGGTACGGCTGTAAGTTGTTGATTTCTTATCCAAATTCTTCTTTTATTCTGAAAAAGTTTAAGCCGAGTTTTAGTTTAGTTCTTTCATTTTTACCTATAGACTAACTTCCATCATTTTAATTACAGCTTCGGTTACATTTCGCGTAGTATGTACTTCATTAAATTCTATAAGAAAAACAACCGGGTATTAACAAAGATAAAAACATGTGCGTACTACCAATTTCATGTCTTTTCCAGTGTTATTATTAGGTACTATCGCTGAATTTCTTCTTGCCTGAAGAATTTTTTAATGGAGAATATATAATAACATTCCAACGTTGTGGTCTTTTTTCGTCTGCTCTATTGTATTTAAATTGATTTTTCAAACTGATGTTTTTAAATCACAAAATGCTGTACGCAGGTAGTTGCAGTGTTTAGTACTTTCAATAATCGTATTTAAAGTGAGCTCTATATTCAAAACCACAGCAAAGAGTGATTAAAACTAACCTAATAAGCGCACCCTCGATCTGGAAAATCTTCTCTAGCCATATTATACAGGCTTTGCTTCCTTCTCTCCTAATTTTTAATCCCTTGAGGTAGTGAAAAAATATTCTTACACCATTTTTGAAGCGTTCGTTGCAATTTACTGTACAAGCGCACGGAATTTTATAAAATTGCAATAAATGATAAGTAACATCCAAGTAAAAATTTTCACCGATTAAAGAATCGTGGAACTCTTCCACATATACTAGAGTTTCTGTATATACCGGGTGTCTTAAAATGAAATACATCTAGTATGCTTTGAATTTCCCATAATGCAATCTAAAATTTTACTTGAAATTGGCAAGACTGTAAGTCTATGTCAAATTTGAGTTAAGTAGGTTAGGTTTTGCACCAGTCTGTGTCAAAAGGGACAGAAAACCTAACCTACTAACCATGAATTTGACATAGACTTACAGTCTTGCCAATTTCAAGTAAAATTGTAGATTGCATTATGGGAAATTCAAAGCATACTAGATGTATTTCATTTTAAGACACCCGGTAGTTAGATAGAGTTGGGACAACGAAAAAATAGATTGTGATTGGTTGGATTCCACTGCGCACGCGCAGTTGCTTTCGAATTTGCGCCAGATTTAAGATCTCGTTACTATAAAAACTATAATAGAAGCCGAGTAGCGCAGATGGGTAAGCGCTAGCCTTGCATTAAGCAAGTCCTCGGTTCGAATCCCGCGAGGGCCGGAATTTTCCGCAGCCTTTGCGAGTTGAACCTGTCTCGGTGACACCATTACCGGTGGGCACCAAATTAACTGTGCTCTACCCACAGACCTAAAAGATAGAGTAACAAGGTCAACATAACACACACACACACACACCCCACACACAATGGTTGCTGCGTAAGCACAAATGCGAACTCAAACTTTGTATCCCGAATCCGGGGAAAGTTGAGCATTGTACCGCCAGATGCAAGCACATAAAGCACCAGCCTCTACACCACAAGGTAAAACGAGGTTATCGATTATACATACATACATACATATACTATAAAAACTATAACTAATAATGTCACATTTGACAAATTTTTATTTGACTGTCAGTAAGCCTAGCATTTATTAATGCACGTGTATTCACTTCTATTTGATTTTATTTATACTAGGCCTCAGTTCTCTAATCAGTATAGTCTGAGGAGTTGTATGTATATAGAATTCACTTAAAAATTACTTAAACAATTAAATAATTGTTTTTCTAAAGTTTTTGAAATGACTGTTGCATTTTTGGTTGCAGAAGTAGATCGGAGCATGGCTTTGTTTTAAAACGAGTCCTCAAAAGCGGAAAGCAAAGAGCAGAATGGCTCAGAAATATAAGCAGAGTAAACTGTAAATATCAAAATAGCTGAAAGTGAAATGTCCGTTAAACCTGAGTAAGGCAATGACATCAGTAAACAAGAACCGTTGTTACTTAACCTTACTGCGATGTCTTTTAGTTTTTTTTAGATGTTTAACTAGACGCGAGAAGACGCTGCGTAGCATAGTTGGGTAAAGCGCTAGGCTTGCATTGAGCAACTCCTAGGTTCGAATCCCGCAGGAGCCGGAATTTTTCTGCAACTTTGTCGATTGGAATCGGGCTCGAGACTATTCACAGTTGGGCACCAAATTAACTGTGCTCTAGCCAAAACCACAGACCTAAGAGATAGAGTAACAAGGTCAACACATCACCATGACACACACCCCACACAATGGTTGCTGCGTAAGCACAAATGCGAACTTAAACTTTGTATCCCGAATCCGGGGCAAGTTGAGCATTGTACCGCCAGATGCAAGGTCACAAATCACCAGCCTCTACACCGCAAGGTAAAATGAGGTTATCGATAATACATACATACATACATACATACAACTATACGCGAATCAACAACATATCAGTAGTAGTTACATTTACAATCTTTTGAGAACGCCAAACTAACAAATAAGTATGTATTAAATTTATTTAGGGCTTCTTGATGTCATTTTGACGTATTTGTCCTTTATCAGGGTACGGACAGATCGTTGTCCCCGTTCACGCTAAAGCACTTTCGAGAGTGAACAAGGATCAGAGTACGGACAGATCGTTGTCGCCTCTCACTCTAAATTACTTTACAGGAAGAAGTAGGCGTACCCTGATAAAGAACAAATACGTCAAATTAACATCAAGACGCCCTAAATAAATTGAATACTTATTTGTCAGTTTGGCGTTCTCAAATAGCTATTAAGGCAACTAGTGTTTTACAGAGGGTTTAAAAATCGAGGTCGATCATGTTAAAATTCGAGCGAAGCGAGAATTTTATGATCGACCGAGATTTTTAAACTGTAAAACACGAGTTGGCTTCAATCTTTTTTCTACAGCCGAGGAGTTTGTTAATATAAATGCCCTCGGGGCTCCACCCCTCTCCAAGGGGGCCCTCGAGACTACGCTCCTCTCCAAGGGGGCCCTAGGGGCTCAGCCCCTCTCCAAGGGCGCTCTTGGAGCTCCATCCCTCTCCAAGGGTGCCCTCGGGGCTCCGCCCCTCTCCAAGGGGGCCATCGGGCTCCGCCCCTCTCCAAAAGGGCCCTCGGGACTCGGCCCCTCTCCAAGGAAGCCCTCAGGGCTCGGCCCCTCTCCAAGGGCGTTCTTGGAGCTCCACCCCTCTCCAAGGGTGCCCTCGAGGCTCCGCCCCTCTCCAAGGGGGCCATCGGGCTCCGCCCCTCTCCAATCGGGCACTAGGGGCTCCGCATACAAATCGGTCCGATATAATAACTGTACTTTTAATCTTCACAAATAAGGTTTTATAAACTCTTAAAGTACTCCGTGCTTTAAATGGAATGGCGTGTTTTATAGACAACATAAAGCACGCCGCATGTGACCCTTGGAAACAGTTTAAAATCACGGCTGTAGAAAAAGATTGTAAATGTAACTACTACTGATATGTTGTTGATTCGCTTATAGTTGTATGTATCTGTCTAGATCTATACATATACAGTGCCACCAAGCATACAAAAACCCCGAGTAGAGGAGACTGGCGCTAGCTCTGCTTTAAATTGTAAACATGTAAAGGCGGAAAATTTAAACTTTTATTTAAAAAATCGTTTATTGTTTTTTATATAACAGTGTTCAAATTACTAAACCACAACTTATGATATAAAATCATTGTTACGAAAGTAACAGCAAATAAAGCAACCGATAATGCAATATATATTTGTATAATAATAAATATAGTCAAACTCTTTCCTCTACACATTTTCCACAGTGTACTTTTCGTGAACCGTTTTTCACAAAACTCCCAACTCAAAATAATAGAGAACGATTTCCGTGAGAGTCTTCCTTCAGTTTCTTTTTCTTATGAAATGTTAAAGAAGTACCTGAAAAAATAAGGACGAATGTATTATCTGCATCACGTTTTTCAGTGAGAATCGTACGACACTTATTAATGACCAATAGAAAAGTTAGTTCACGAGCCGTAACCAAGACAACAACAAAAATTTCTTGGATTTTTTTTGTAGGTAGAAATTACTTCTTTTTAGGGTTTGTGTCGTTACGATTTTCTTACCGAATCTGCATTCGAGCATTAATTCATATTCGGAAATTATTTTTTGTGCATTCCAACAACGTCCTAATTTGCCCTCGCGTCCCGCTCGGGCAAATTAATACGATATACGACGTTGTTGGAACGCACTCAAAAAAATTTCAGGAAAGAATTCATGCTCTTATGAGATTATATGTGACAATTCTGAGAAATAATATTGGTTTTTTTTCGCATTACCTGTTGCAGCATACTCCTTGAGAATTTTCGCTATCAGAGAGGTCGAGTTCCCAGTTGCTGCGGCTGCTAATTCTGTATCTTGTTCTACCGGATATATCAACGTTTCTAAAGCCCTTTGTCCATCAAAAAACGTTATAACATTTGCAGTTATGCTTCTTGCTTCTGAATGCATGAGTTTGTTTCCTCTACAGCTCATTGTCATCTTAAATAATAATGAATTTAGTATTACATAAATATATGATAACAAAATAATATTAACGCATGCTAATAACTGCAAATTAAAGTAAAATTGTTGGTAAAATGTAATACTTACGATTTGAGGTTATAAAACCAACCACACCGAAATTAAACGGCTAATAGGTAAACTAACTGAAAACAACTATCGCAGAAGGGCAATACTAACAATAATAACAATAATTATCAAAGAACCTCAAAACTGGTGAACAACAGTACTCGAAAACCTGGAAATTAAACATTTCTATATGACGCAATAGCAGCAATGGTAAAGTGAAGTTTGTGCTTTTCGTGTGAATGAACCTATAGCTCGTTTCACTCTGACTATGCAGTAGGGTGGGGCGAAAAATGGCTAAAAAACGCTTTTAATTTTTTTTATAACGCATTACCCGTCAAAAGTTGCCTATTGGTGTGCGTAATGTATTTGCAAAAACTCTTTCAATTTGCAAAATGTTTTCTGCCTCCAAGTTACCCCTAAATATTTTGCCCGATTTACCATGCAATGCTGATGGTTCATGTAAGTTTAGACACGTGAATAAGCACAAATGCATTTTTCAAATAAATTTTATTACTTTAAATTGAAATAAACGCAAAAATATAAAAATATGTAAAATTGGATCAAACTACAACAACTCTAAACCTTCAAATTACTTGAAAATTTTATTTATTTTCAAAACTTCTCTTGTCTTGATTTGATTCTGGCTCGGATGAAACCATCTCTTGTCAGGTCTTACGACAGATGTGCTAGCCCTAGTTATTAATTTTACAAATCGTTCCACTGATTGTGTGTGGCAGGAAAATCTTGAAAAATGTATCATCGGTGTTTGCTCCTGCTCAATAACAACATTTAAATCTTCATCAAAGATATCTTTTATAATAGGAAGCTCGGTTATTTTAGGTGTCTGCCAGTTAATCATGTCAATGTAGTCAGTGGCAGAGAAACTAGGCTGCGGAATTTTTATTAGAAATGTACAATTCTTGTCTTTGGCTTTTCCAGCTTTAAGAATATGCCTCAGTCCTAGTTTTCCTCAGAATCCGAAGATGGTGTAGCATGTCCTAAATAATGTGGTCCTGGTTTTTCAATCAATGCCAGATGTTCTTGTACGATAGTTCGACGATGGTGTTTACTCTCATTATGTTCCACTACCAGTGTCTTGTCTCTACCGTCGAAAAATAGAGTACGGACTACTTTGCTCTCATTTGTTTCTTTCAAGGCAACACGAGCTTTTACTCTCTCCCTTTGGAATTTACGGTTACCAATTACCCTCGATATGTCATCTTTGATAATCACTCCTACATCTTGTAAAACGGTAGAGGTGATCGCTGCAGCGGTTCATCTATTCGAATCCTCAAATCTGTCATATGTTTTGGCCAATACGGGTAATTTAATTCTAATTTGAGGCTGTCTAGATATTAAGGGTTGGTATTGTTGATGATGTTGAAGTTCCAGGGTGATTAAAAGGTTCGTGATCGTCTTCGTCAATCCGTTGATATCTTGGTCCCGGCTCAGATACATTTATTGCATGCAATTCATTGTCACTATTTGATGCATTCTCCAAATTTGAGTCAGCACCACTTACCGTAGTATTTTTAACTTTTCTATCCTCTCGAAGAGATCATTTCTTAGACTTCACAGAATCAACGTGGCCAACAAACATTTTTCTTAAAGTTTGTTTGTCTGTGAGAAAAGCGAGTTCATTTATGGGTACTTTTCCTATCTTTTCACACTTGCATGTAGGGGTAGTGATCCTGAAATCGTATTTGCAGGCGGCGATATGAAATAACTGAATTGCAGATTTTTTCTGAATTTTGTTTGTATGTATCACTATTCAATTTACTTTTTGGTTGCTTCATCAAGTGCATATAATTACTATGATATTACTGAATGAGAGATTTATTGCAAGGTTAAAAAAAATTCGGTATTGGGGCTTTTTTCCAAATTTGTCTATATTTTAATGTTGAGACACCACAAGAAACACTTCGTAAGTCGGCAAAACATTACCACTAAAGTCTTTAGGCACACTAATAATTATATCATTACTTGACTTTTAGTTTCGGTCGACATTTTAACCTGCAAATTCAAAATCAACTTCTTTACATTAGTACATAAGTAATACATATTATTATAAGAGGTCGTACGTAGTATTATAATAACTAAGCGACAGGAACTTTAACTGTAAAGACACACAATTTCTACTGTATTCTTTCAACAAATAACTAACGAATCACACAATTGCAAGGCACAGAGTAAACTGTCAGCGGCAAGGTGTCGATATATTTCGAGCTTAAGGAGTTAGAAATTTGTTAATAATGGCGCTACCTGTTCTTCCGTTTCATAGATATGTTTTGTGTTTCACAATATATCCCTTAGATTGCACAGCTTTGCATATTATAATCATTATCTGATTTCAATAGCATAATAAAACATTTTGGTGCATAGTATACAATTCAAGGTCAAGTTGGAGGCAAAAGATGATGTTTAAAAATTCTGAAAAAAATTGTGGTTTACCGTTACATCCAAAGACAAGTTTCGCCCCCCCTACTATGCAGTGTACAGGGATACGGCTACAGTATTGCCATATATTCCCAGCAAGTCGCTTAAAACTGAACACGAAGACGTCAATCATAATAAATCCGCCTTTTGTATTGCAATCGGCTTATTTATTAATACCTTGTTGAAGTAAACCCTTTTTGTCGCTTCTGAGTCAATTTGAAAAGAGCAGCATATAATATACCTGAGTGCGGTCTACAAGCGGCAATGCAGCAGGCGAAGTTTGCCTTTAAATAACATTGTCGTATGTTCTCTGTACTGCATAGTCAGAGTGAAACGAGCTATAGAGACTAAGCTTGCCTTTTATTGGTTCGTTAATTCCCCTTGCTTGAATTTTACATTTAGTTCACATATTTTCTGCGGTTTTTGTGTGCTTGGTGCTACTGTAGTTTAGAGTCCCTGTATATAATAAGAAAATACAGAGACTCTACTGTAGTTGAAATATCATATAAACAGTTTCAAAAACAATGCCGCCATACTAAATTTCAAATAAGCATGATGTAATTTGAACTATATAGTAATCATAACTATGGTGATTGGTCGCAACAAACTCATCATTACAACCACTTCAAAATCAAATATTTTAAAAATTGTTGATTTGACACTTCGTATGGATTCTAAAAATATAATAGGAGAACTCATAATTAACGGAGAAAAAAGGCTGGCCTACAACGTTTAATTGAATTATACGCGAGAAAATCATTGTAAAACAGGAGCACTCATACAAACTTATATTTTCCTGCTGTAAAACTGAGCTTACTTTTTGGAAAACCCATAAACTAAAATTTAGAATTTAACTCCGCTAATTTCAACAGGCAGAAATGGATTTAAAAGCCATGTTATATTGCATGTTTTGACACAAACTAACGCAAAACCTAACCTGCTAACCTCAAATGTGACATAGACTTACAGTGCCACCAACATAAACAGTGCCAAGCGAATGACAGGCCAGCCTAAATTTGTTGTCCGCCATTGTACACTGCATTACCAAGTGTTTCCATTCTATTGTTTCAGTATTATTAGAAACGTGAACATATTTTTAGACCTAGTTTTCTCTGATGTTTAAGATTATTTAGTGTCACAACGTTTATTTTTGTTTTAACCGAGATACAGGAAAGTAACAACTTGCACATAGTTTAGACTTGACTTTTGACGAAAATTGAACTCAGGAGTGATACAAAATGCCGTACAACAGAAGAGGTGTCAACGAAATAAGGTTCTATTTATGCGTGTGGGACGCTCGGGCACAAGATGTGCTCAGTAGCACATGTAGGAATAGCCCATTCGCTTGCAGTATCCCGCAAAACGCTGAAATCGCATACGCAACCACCGCAGCTTCGAATTCCACCACCGTGTCAGGCCATTTTATGTTTCTCAGTAATTTAATTGACTACATAAACTTTTAAAACAGTTTTGGTACATAATTGGCGAGTTCGTCTGTGTTTCGAGTCCATTCTAGCTATAGCCTATCGCATAATACTGCAACGTTTAGCATCAAGCATAGCAATTCGTAAACTTTATACACTCCTGGTATCGCTGCTTCTAATTCGTACCTTTGAACACCCCTTTCGTCTTTTTTTCATGCAGCTGCATGCCCCAGCAGTCGTTAGCGCGTTCATTTTCGAGTTATTTAAAATTCAGCCCGTGAGAGCAAGAAAGACATCCTCTGCTTGGTTCGCTGGCGTGCGGTGACGCGATCAGCGACTTGGTCGCGCGCTGCGCCGTGATTGGCAGGAGCGGATCTGGCGAGGCACATCTATGTTCACGAGCGCGGTTTCTCGAGGCAGTTGAGTGGCAGACGCTGGTCGGCAAGTAGGTTGAACACGGGGGTGACAGTACGACGTTCAGTCCGCGGGTTCGTTGTGGTTATCAGTTTATGGGAGGCTAGTGTAGCCTAACTTTTATCCGTCGTGAGTGACGGGATTTCTTATCTGAGCGACCAATCCAACGGCCACACTGTTTTCCGAGTCTTTGCCAAGCGGGCAGCTGACTCATTTCACTCTTGCCCATCGAAAAGGGGATCATGTAGGACGTTGTATCATCTCGAGCATGCCACGTAGTTAAGGGCGTAGCGACATTTCAATTCTAGTGCAAGCGCTTTCCATTGCCTGCAGGCCGAGCCACCTACCCAGGTAAATTTTATGTAATAAGCTGTCCTAAATCGTGTTGCTGCAAGCGAGTTGGTTTATGTTTTATTTAAACCAAATACTGTGCCGCACACGGCTTCTCTGCAAGCAAGCTTGTTTGTTGTGCATTTAAAATTAAAATACAGTGTCGTACACGACTTCGCTGCAAGCGAGTTTGTTATGTTGCATTTAAACTGAATACTGTACCGCACACGGCTTCTCTGCAAGCGAGCTTGTTTGTTTTGCATTCAAAATTAAAATACAGTGTCGTACACGGCTTCTCTGCAAGCGAGTTTGTCTGTGTTGCATTTAAACTAAATATTGTACGGTACCCGGCTTCTTTGCGAGCCGCCTTGTTAATTATTTATATTTGTGTACCTCAGCATGCGCCGTAACTTTAGATAAAGCGCTTCCCAGCTGGGCGCATCCTTTAAGTAGGAAGTACCGATTGTTGTACGAGCCAACTCAATCGGAGTTTATTCATTTATTCAAAATGTCAAACTGACAAGCAACTAAATTCATCAATATGATACATACTAAGGAAGACAACTTTGGCTTTGCACGCTGTCATTTATGTATGAGCACGCTTGTAAAATTTTACTGGTTAGCCAGTAAAAAATTTACTGGCTAGCCAGTTAAGAAACATTTTCAAGGTGAATACAGTGACTTGATAAATTGATGTTACAAGTGAGGAACAAATAAAAGATTTTACAAGTTAGTAACTTGTTAAAATAAACTTTCTTGATTAATACCGTGACTTGATAAATTGATGTTTACAAGTGAGGAACAAATAAAGTATATTTCACGATCCTGAATCGCCATATTTTAAAAAGTTTTGTAAAGCTCCGTCAATATCTTTGAAACAATGGACTCAGGCTTACCACTGGGCAATGTTAAACACGAAAGTTCTACAAGAAAATAAAGGAAAAGATTGCAAATTATTTTATACATGCTCAAAATCAAATAACAAATCAGTTACTATTAAACTCATATCTACGTACTATTGGTACCACAAAAAACTAGGACAACTTCTAAATCCATTAGCCATGCATTTTTATTGTTTTAGTTGATTAAATGACCTTAAGAAACTGTCATATGACAGGCTAGAATTATTTACATGTCATAAAATTTTAATATCAAAAGCTATAATATAAAATAGTTATAAAACTAAATCAATGTGCAATTTGCTGAATAGTTACACCATTTTTTAAGCAAGCATTAATCCTAGCTTTTGAAACGGAACTTACTTTAGGCATGATTGACAGCGACGTTTTGAAATAATTTGAAAGGTAATCACATCTCAGTTGCCAATTAAAAATTCAGATTCACACAGCTAAAATAACGTTGTCTTAGTTTTTTTTTGTATCAATAGTACATATAAGGAAAAATAAGATGATTTTAACAAATATACAGCGTTTGGATAATAGCTATTGATAATAAAGATGTAAATCAATCAAAATGAACATGCCCTTACTTTTTAAAACACCTAAACTAACTGTAAACATGGTTTGGGCATGAATATCCGATTAAAATTGGTTGATGTACCAACTGAGGGAAAATTAATACCACTGGGACAAAAGCGCAAGCAACCAGCCAAGGAAAAGCAAGTTTTAATCGTGCAGTAGGAAAAAATCTAAAATTGTTAGTGGTTTGAAAGACTTGAAGGTTTTCTTTATATTTTTCACTTTAGTTTATATTTATATTAAGAAATATGCTTTGTTTATTAAATATTTCTTTTGTTTAGTTTTTCGCTAAGTAAGTACAGTGGCGGAAACATAAACCGGGACAGGTCCTATAGCGCCATTTTTCACTATTTGAATACTCTAATTTTGGCTTCCTAATTGTTTATGAAATCATATCTATCATGTGCCAGTGAACCAAAATGAACTGGTTAATGCAATATATGCAGCTTGGGATAACATCAACAATGAGTTCATTTAGACAATTTATTTACGGCAAATTTTAGTGTCCCGCTTTATGTTTCCGCAGCTGTACCTATTTTTTACATTAATATTTTATTTGCAATATGATGTTATTTTCTAGTATGTAATATGTTTATTCTAGCTGGAAATGAATTTGTTTTTCGTGTGATATACTTTTATGTCGTGCAAAACCTGTTTCTGGAGTGCAGTATAATATTCTTGTGCATTTTAAATACATTATTTTATCGTTTCTTTATTTTATTTTGTGATACTACAGTTGTCGTATTAAAAACCTTTCTTAATGTTAATTCGGCCCCTTTTGCAGTTTATATATTGTCGCGGATAAGGTACCTATTCTTACCGTTTAATATACATTCTTATCGTGCAATGTAATTAACTTTAATGTAAAACGTTGCATTGATGTTTAATATATATTTTTTGTGTGATGCATCTGTCTACCGGGCACTACACTTGTTTGCCGCGTAATAGTATATTATGATACTAGTGTATAAGTACGCCTTTAAAGCACGTGCTGCGAGTTTAAAAGCACGACGCAAAGCGGGGTGCTTTTAACGTCGCTAGTGCTACCCTATTTTGTCTACGATCGTAACAGAAATATAAAAACTTATTTCGGTAACACTTTTCCGTCGCATTGTGTTAGATATTCTAGATTATGTTGACAAACAAATTTAAGGCAAAGCGTGTTTTAATATAGTATTAAAACACGCCACCAATGGCAACGTACAAAAAAGACGTAATTCGGGTGCTAATATTAAGAGTGCTACAAACGTCACTTTTGACACTAGAAACTGTGCAACAAGTTGTAATCTTAACATGATAGAAAAAATACTTTTAGGTTGTTCTTTAAATTTCACTGGCGTCCAAAAAATATTTTTAGTTTTAATTTGCCTTTTTTGTCGAGGTGATAAATCCCACCCAAATATCATTCCTCGTCTTCTTAAACAGTTTCTTTTAATTTTATACAATAATAAAAAACTAATTGATTAAATCAAAACCAATTCTGTTGTATCTTTTATTTAATTATGTTTAAAAAGTAACAGATGGATTAAAGAGAACCGCTTGCGGGTGCAATATCATAGGATTATCTCATGGGTTAGTTGCACATTCTTAGAATTTGTCACGTATAGAAACTGCCAAACGTAAGAAAATAGATTTATTGCTCAAAGCTTACCTCACACAAGATACCGGTAGAATTACATAGGTTCAATCAAAGAACCAACGTTTATAATACTGACAATTACTTAGTGGGCGCCAGGCTCTTTAAAAAACATTTTTACTTTCAAATACCACAATAGATCCCCTAGAAGTACTTGTTTCCACAATGATTAATCTCAATAGTTTAATGTATAATAACAATAGCAATAATTTGCTAAAATTGCGTTTTTGTACACGAATTGTTACCTTTGTTTTTTCAATTCGCAGCTCTCTTGTTTTACCATGGAGACGAAGTATGTTGCCAACGTAGTTAAAATCCCCAAATATTAACCAGAAACAAAAACACTAAAACTTACTAAATTGTCAAACAGGAGCAAAATTCCTATTATTTAACTTTCAAACGTTACAGCTTCTATTTTCGTACAACAACATGAATTATTCAATGCCTTACCTATATAATGCAAAACATGCTCAAGATTCAACAAGAACATCCATAATTATTTATTCAATATGCAATCAAACTCAGATGAGTGATATTTACTAATATGTTTTTCAATAGTACTAGTGATTCTTTTTTTCGGGTGTCAGCAACGGCTTGGCTTTATATATCATGAATATGTTAGCTTAGTTATTAAGTCAGGCCTACATGTTAGATCAGCTGTTCGTGCTAATAAAGATTTTTCGATTTTTGCAACAAAAATTGGTACCTTGGGATTTTTGAGGATGCTAGTCTACTTGAGGTAGCGGTAAAAGTGTCAGTAAATCATTGGGTAGCTTAAGTCTTCTTCAAAACTATAGAAGACTAGCTGTTACCTGCGACTTCGTTCGCCCGAGGTTCGTTATTTGTGTATTAAGTAATGACTAATTATTTTCTGTCATCCCATCCCATCCCATCCTATCCCCGTCCCCGTCCCTTTCTCCATCCCCGTCTCCGTACCGTCCCGTCCCCTATCCTTCCATCCCATCCCTTCCCTTTCCGTCCCGTCCCGTTCCGTTCCGCTCAGTCCCGTCTCGTCCCTTCCCGTCCCGTCCCGTCCCGTCTTATCCCATCCCTTCCCTTTCCGTCCCGTCTTCTCCTCTTCCATCTCATTCCTTCCCTTCCCTTTCCGTCCCGTCCGGTCCGTCCCGCCCCGTCCCGTCTTGTCCCGTCCCATCCTTCCCGTCCAGTCCAGTCCAGTCCCTTCCCGTCCCGTCTCGTCTCGTCCCGTCTCTTCCCGTCCAGTCCCGTCCCGTCCAGTTCCGTCCAGTCCCGTCCCATCCCGTCCCGTCCCGTCCCATCCCGTCCCTTCCCTTTCTGACCCGTCCCGTTCCGTCCCGCCCCTTTCCTTCCCGTCCAGTTCAGTCCCGTGCCTTCCCTTATGTCATGTCCACCGTCTTGGATTTAAAAATAAATGCCATTTTCGCAATCAAAGTCTCAAAAAACCTCGATAACGACACCCATATCGTATTTTAGGCTTATTTACCCCATTTCACCCCCGAAGGGGTTGATTTTCGGAAAATCACGAAATACGTGTTTGCTTATTTGTTTTTAGGAGTACTCCTACGAAGTTTCAAGTCGGAATGTCTATTTAATATTATTTCTCCATACAAAATTTAAACCCCCATTTTACCCATTTAGGGGTTGAATTTCTAAATATCCTTCCTTATTCCTTGTATACATCATAAACGGAACCTCTGTGCAAAATTTCAGCTTTCTAGGTCCAAGGGTTTGGGCTGGGCGTTGATGAGTGGGTGAATAAGTGAGTTAGGACTTTCACAGCCAGTCTTATAAAGGCTACTAATCTGATGTTAACTTTAATTCGTTGTTAAAACAAACAAAAGCGCATCAAAACGTTAGTGCTGATAGCACTTCATTCATTAGTAAACATATTTTGATGCGCTTTTGTTTATTTTAACAGCGAATTAAAGTTAACATCAGATTAGTAGCCTTTATAAGACTGGCTGTTAGTTTTATATGTATATACAGTGCGAGTGTAAAGTCTGGAACTATCGAAATAGAACTTTTATCAAATGTTTTTGAAAGAAATCTTCGAACACCTCAATTTTTATTTTAAAAAATACATATTTTACTGTAATTGTCTGTCTTTTGTTTTTGAGTTATGACGTTAGCGATACTTTTTTTAAATGGAAACCCTCAATTTTTATGATGAATTTGGACACAGCATGAAATTCTAAGACCAAATACTCTAAAAAAAGTATGATACTGTATTTTGAAATTTTCGAGAAAATCGTACGGTTACCAGATCCCCTCAATACTAAAATTTCAATTGGTCCTTTTTCACTCAAATATTGTATCATTATTTATTTAATTAGGAGCACACAACAAAAACAGATAAACAAACTATGAAGAACTGTCATAATTTTAGGGCTAACTCATTGTTTCATGGCTACTTGATTTTTATTCGATTTTTGTTTTAATACTTTAATAGCGATTTTCTCGAAAATTTCAAAATATAGTATCATACTTTTTTAGCGTATTTGGTCTTAGAATTTCATGCTCTGTCCAAATTTATCATAAAAATTTGGAGTTTCCATTTAAAAAAATGATCCCGAAAGTTATAACTCAAAAACAAAAGACAATCTAAAAGTGACAATTACAGTAAAATATGTATTTTTTAAAATTAAAATTGACGTGTTCGAGGATTTCTTTCGAAAACATTTGATAAAAGTTCTATTTCGGTAGTTCCAGACTTTACACTCGCACTGTATAGATATTGAGAGGTTACATGATAAATTAGAACAACTGTATATGGTTTTCACTTGTAAAGTCGATCAGTCAATACCATTTTTTCCAGATTTTCGTAGTTATAGAACAATGTATTATTTAAGGTTTATGAAAAAATGTGAGCGCTATATTTGTAATAACTAAATCACTAAGAGAAACAACGAATTTATAGTAGATACACATTTTAAAATATCAAATAGAATAGCACTGGAGATAAGAGAGATAATGGACAAATACCATTCGCTGTTCAAACTTCGCTGTTCTTGCAGTTTTCCGTTGCAGACTGTTTGGTAATGAGTAATGACCTGCACAACTAATGAAATAAACCGCTCCGCAGTTACGTGCACTAGGTCACACCACAAAGGAAGTTATTTCAGATGATATCACATACATGATTTACAGCAGCGCTATGCAATTATGCTAATGTTGCGCATTAAACAATTTATAGTGGTCACGTGGATAATAGGTTGATTGGATTGGCAATGTCCATAAATCTACTATAAACGCTTAGTAACTATGAGCGTTTACCTAAACGTCCACAAATTCAGAAACTTTATTGCTTTGCCTAAATTTTACTTTCATTGGAATTGTACATACTCACGCCCCTATAAATATTATTATTAATGATTGAGTCACGGACAGCACGCAATGCAAAAGACTGTGTACAATCCCACTTTTTTATTCTGAAAAATTAAACATTCTCGTTGATTAAGTTGTACGGCAATAGAACGCAGTGTTTATTGAAGCTTAAGTACATAAATTCTACTTTAATTAACACAAAAGCTATAGTCAACAGTTCTTTAATTGAACAGAAGAAAACAACTATTAACTGGTTCATACAAATAATTGCTTCGTTGTATCGCCGTGTCACAAAAAAGCCTCTGACGCAAATTAAACTGAGCTTCTCACCGTTTTTGAATAGGTTTCTGCAATACATTCTAGCTGTATATTTTACTCCGAAATGTCGATTTTCCTTGATGAGAAAATTTTCACTTGCGTTAGGGAGCAGCTGGTAACTGGATCACATTTCCTTGCATCTTTTTTGCTGACCCTATTACCACGCTGAAATTTATCAGCTACGCTGCCATTAGCGGTCGAAGAACATAGAAAATATATTTCCTTTCAATTTCCGGACCCACTCGGTTTCTCTTTTCCCTCCCTTGGTATAATTTAAAACTGTATAGAGTTCTAAAGCGTGTGCAAAATCTGCCAGGACAGGAATGAGAAAGACAGAGAAATGTAAGTAAAAGATTTCACGAACATCATAGCTCTGGACATATAAAATTGGATTCAGTCAAGTTATTTTTGATCGATAACTCAAATATGATTTGGGGTGAGCAGTTGAAGCAGTTTATCCAAATACTTTGATGTAGGCCACGGCCTACGTTGACAAATCGTTCGCGTTCGGGGATTGCCTTTCAGTAATTATTTTGGAAAAGCGCGCGTAAATATTGGTATATAATATTACCCGCCCCAATGAAGATGCATAATAAATTTAAAATAGTTCTCTTAAATATCGCCTTGATTACTTCCAGATATTTAATAACATAATTTGCAGTTGTGCTGCTCCACGAAATGCAGTTGCCCCAATTTAATTTTGCTGACAAAAATACAGATACGTAGTGTAATTGGAAAACTAATTACATTTACACGCAAATGTTGTGATTTAACGTCTTGGATGGATTATCTTAGAGTTTAGAGTATTTTAGTCGCCACTTTATATGGGAATTATTATAAATATAGCATTTGTGCGATTCTGGTGGTGGTTTGAGATTCGTGCATACCCAAAAATTATACATTTTTGTCAAGCGTTAAGCACATTTTAGATTGGATTTCAGTTATTACTTCCCTCGTCTGAAAGACGAAGGAAGTACGTATTGTAATCGCGAAAAAATCGCCTTCCGAGATTTCTCCAGATCTTCACGTTTATTATTAAGGTCTATTCAGACTGGCGATAACGGCGCGGCAGCGGTGCGGTAGCGGTTTGGTAGCGGCGCGGATTCTGGTCGGTTTTTAGACTAGTAGGTGTTCATACTGAGCGCGGTAGTTCGACGGTGAGTTTGTTTGCAAGTGGCGTTCAGAGGCGTGCAGGTTACAAGTCGATAATATGTTTTTTTAAATGATTACAAGTAGTTCAGAGAGTTCCGATGAAGAGTGGCCGATTTGTCTGAAAATTGAGTCTGCCATTACTCTTAATTCTAAACAACTTTTCTTAATACTTTTTTTGTTGCCTGTTCTAATAAAGGTAGTTTACTCTTGGAATTTTTTTAAATTGATTCTAAAAACACCCTGTATATTAATTAATTTGATTGACTTTCTCAAAATCTTGGTTTGAGAACAAGCAGGAACGATTCCTAGAATATTAACATCTAACTCGAAAATGTTTTGTCATTTACATCTTACGTGAACCCAATCCGCGGACACACTGTATATTATAAAGTAAAAACAATTAGAAATATTGAATTCAAAATAATCATTTTTATTGGTGAATAAGGAATAACGTAAACACACATAACATTACATAATTTAATTTTTGGTTTAGACATTAACTATTAATAAATGGTTCAATCAAATTTATTTTTATGCGCGTTTCGTTAGCATTAAAAAGCTAACTTCTTGAGACGTTTAAATTAAGTTTTTAAACAGTTACTTATTTGATGAACTAATTATGAGAATGAGATTAGATTATACATATAAAAAATGCATATTTTTATTCTTATCATTGTATAAGTTGACTTAATTGGTGAGAATTTAGCACTCACGTTTTTACATTTTAAATTAAATAAATCGTTGACGAAACAGTTTATTTTAAAATTATACTATGAGTAATAAATATTTAGAGAAATCGCGTTGCTGAGAATTATTTGAACCAACGGGATTTCATATTTGACAATTCGCAGAACAAATAATTTTCCACACTGTTAAATATTAATTACTAATAGCATAATTGGAAAATAAACTGTTTAGTCAAGGAATTATTTAAAAATAAAAAAAGGAAGTACTCATTCCGCCTCAATTAAATCAATTATACAATCATAAGGATAAAAATATACATTGCTTATCTGTAAAATCTAACCTCATTCTCCTATTTTTAGTTCATCAAATAATTAACTGTTTAAAAACTTAAAGTAAACGTCTGAAGAAGTTAGTTTTTAAATGCAAACGAAACGCAAGTAAAAATTAATTTGATTGAACAATTTAGCTGCATAGTTAATTTCCAAACCCAAAATGTTTGGTTGCTCTTCCATGTTTAGCACAATCACATCCACCTGCAACTACGGACGGTACTGAACTGCATATTTCACTTTAAATTATAATTGTATTTTTATCTAACTGCGCGGTTTCTTCATAAAAATCGCTCCCCGATCGATCGAAACCGCTCCGCCGGGCTATCGCCCTATCCTCGCCGGCTTGTCGCTACCTCTCCACTTCAGCGCCGCTTGTTAGTCTGAATCATATCATTTAAAAACGTGCAGAGCGCTTGCTGTGCGGTTTCAGGACCGCTCCGTTACCGCGCCGCCACCGCGCCGCCATCGCGCCGCCACCGCCAGCCTGAATCTACCTTTAGGGTCCCTAGATGACGAAAAACAGGTTTTCACAATTCCGTCCGTCTGTCTGTCTGTCTGCTTGTTGGCGGTATAACTCAAAAACCATTTGTCGGAGGAAGAGGATATTTTGCATACACATTATACAGTGTGTCCCTAAAAAGGAGGTCAATCCGTTAATCACATATTCATTGAGAAAAAATATGATGATTTAGCTCAACTTATCTATTATACAAAGTTGCTTAGTTTAGCCGCTAGAGGGCTTTAAAAATTATTAACTTTTTTAAATTTTTTAACCCCCTGTATAATCACTACGATTTTTTTTAATAGTTACGTTAATTTAGAAGCTATTCCCTCTCTTACAAAATTTTAGTTAGATGGACGGTTTAGCCACACAAAATGTTTTTTAAATCCCTACAAGCCCAGTGTTAAGTTACAATTACTGATTCAGGCTTGTAGTAATTCAGAAAATATTTTTTATGGCTAAACCGTTTACCCAACTAAAATTTTGTAAGAGAGAAAAGAGCTTCTACATTAAAGCAACTATTCAGAAAGAAAAATTGGTAGTTCGATTTTTTATTTCTTATTTTTTTTTGTTAATTTCCACAAACGTAGAGATATCGATTTGAATTTTGGTATACCTACTTACTATTATGCACTGCACTAATAGGAAAAATTTTATAAACTAGACTTGACTGTAAAGGTTACTTTACCTATCTTTTAAAACCTTTTTAGCTCTAACTTGGTTATCTGTAACATTTTTTAAAATTTTAGGTTATTATTTGAAAGGTAATTAAAATACACAAAAATAATGTACTCTCAGTTCATAAGCGCAAGAGCAACCGTTTACCTTAAAATGCCCATCAAAGGTTTTTGGTTGTCATTAAGACCTGCAATTATCGAGTAGTCACGATCACAAAAACAATGGGTAATGATTGTAATCTAGTAAAAAACAACAAGAAATCAATTAATGACGTTGGTGACATCAGTTTTTTGTCTTTTGTGCTTACGAAAATGCTGCAACTTAACTAACCTTTCAGCATTGGAGAATTCGTTCTGTAGCAGCATTTTCTTAAACATAAAAGAACAAATTCTTATGTCACTAATGTCATTAATTTATTTATCATTGTTTTTTACTATATGACCATTGTTTTTGTGATCATGGCTACTTGATAATTACAAGTCTTAATGACAACCAAAACCATTTGATGAGCATTTTAAGGTAATCGGTTGCTTTTAGGCTTAAAAACTAAGAGGACATTATTTTTGTGCTTTTTAGTTCTCTTTCAGCTAATAACCTAAAATTTCAAAAAGTGTTACAGATAACGAAGTTATAGTTAAAAAAGTTTTCAAAGATAGGTAAAGTGCCTCTTACAGTCAAGTCTAATTTATGATTTTCTTTATTAGTACAGTGCATAATAGTACGCACATATACCAAATTTGAAATCGATATCTCTACATTTGCGGAAATTAATAAAAAAAATGAAAAATAAAAAATTTAACTTCAGGGCCCTATAACTTCTTACTGAAGAGACTTTGTACTAAACTATATTAGCTTTAATCGATTTATTATGACGTAGGAAATCTATGACTAATCTGTGTCCCATTCTTTACCGAACATTCTGCATATATATACCTGGGATGAAACAGGTACAATTTCATACAAATATATACAGGGTAAGCAACTTAAAACAATAAAATTTTGTTTAGTTTTGCTTCAACTGTGAAATTCACAAAGTACTAATTTTTACATAGTGCTGCCTTTATCCTCCAAAAATGGGAATCAACAAATACAGGATAACTGTTGTACGGGACAAAAACGAACAACGAATAAGAGCGTTACGCTAAATAGACCTAGATCCCAAGAATTGCCAGCGCGGGCGTAGAGCAGTCAGCGCAGCCGTATTTCACCGGGGAACAAAGGAATCCAATGTCCCGAACATCCGCCCCTAATTCTGAGTAACTCAAGACAGAATATTATGTCAACAATATTAAAACATTGCGCTTAACCGTCATTTTACTAAAGGAATATATGTTTATCGAAGATACAGCTTTGCTCAATTTTGTGTCACAACGTCGCCTGCGAGGGAAGTTTTGCGTAAAGCCCTTTACAGATTTTTTAAATGTACTTCATTAACTTCGCTCTACAACATTATACTCTGCTCAAAAAAATTAAAAATTACGGTCAATGCCTTAGAACAGAACTGTTCTAAGATCAATGTAAATTTTGAAACAATACTCAGCCTATAAATTTTCTAAGGTATAGTGATAGTGTTTCCATTATGAAATCACTGAAAACAATGTTTGAGTATTTAATCATTTTTAGGACACTTTTCATTTAATAACAATTTAAGTCGATTTTTACTAGGTGCTCTTTTAATTTTTTTGAGCAGTGAATTTCATGTAGGTAAGTTAAACGGATCGCAGTTTCTAATAGAATATAATATTGTATACTCATAAAAATACATTTTAAGCTGATTTGCAAATCTTGAACATTGATGGGTTTTTTTATTCTTTGATTAAGTGCATGGGCGGACTGACAACAGTTTAGCGACGCTGGATCTTAGAAGTAGCAAACCACTTATTGCTCTAAACTAACTTACTTTACTTAAAGTACAATAAATGGATGGTGTAAATTCTATTTTTTCTTGCTTCTTGGACTTATTGTAATGGAAGCGCAGGTTCCTTAATACCCTGGTTTTCATGGATAATACCCACATTCCATTCTGGCCAATCATTAATACCTGCGGATTTTCTATAACCGTACGTAGGAAGAACGGAATCCTACGTGAAGAACTCTGAGCACTTTGTGGAAATAATTACTCAATTGGAAGTAATGGCCCACAACATGTTGGTTAGTTTCGATGTGGAATCCCTGTTCACCAACGTACCCTTAGAAGAATTGCATACAATACTGTATCATTCTCAAGGGATCCGAGAAGACGTCCCGCAGTTATGAAGGATGTGTCTGACGAAGGCCTACTTTCTTCTGGAAGGACGAAACTACGAGTAAAAGAAAATAGCCGCTAGGAAATCCTGTTACCTCAGTCATTCAGTCCAGCAACATCAAACCTAAATGCTGGTTCCGCTACGTCGACGACATTTTCGTCATATGGCTTTATGGAAAAGCAGCTCTTGAAGCTTTCTTGACACACTTAAACAACCCCCGTGCCAGAATAAGCTTCACTATCGAATCTGAAGAAAATGAACAATTTCCTTTCCTGGACATGTAAGCGAAATTAACCCTAACAACAACAACCACAAAGTATATAGAAATAAGACCGTTTGCCTCCCCATATCCCCGGTGTAACCGATAGATCCGGTCTTGAATAAGAGAAACATCTAGGTTCTCTGTGTTGCAATGAGAAAGATCAAACAATTTATCCCTTCTGATAATGATTCTTTGTTCAGGCTACAGACAATAGGCGTTTACCAGCTCCAATGTTCCTGCAGCAAATCTTAACATTGGACAAACTGGAAGGAGGGTCCAATGCAAAATTCAAGAACACCAGAGCCACACATTATTTTGAAACACGTAAAAATCAGCCATCAAACACCTACTAGGACAAGGAAAACACAGAATAAACTACGACTCCGTAAACATATTAAACTCCAAATATTATAATAACACGAACAACTTCAATCGAGCAGAATGTTACCTCCTTAGCAAAACATCGAAGGTATTCCTACAAAACAAATCAAAAGATACGATAGTTTCGCATAAATAACCAAGCAGAATATCGACAAGTCCAAGCAACACAAGATTTGCATGAGCAGTCAACCGGAGTGGCTCCTTGGGTTATAAAAATGACAATATCTCTACATATACTGAAACTATACAAATTATACTAAGTAGATGAAAATGGAGTTAGCGCTTGTCACTCTGGCCGTGTGCCACTCCATGAACTGCCACTGTTAATCAGAAATGGTTAAATAAATGTATTTTTTGGCCTCCTAACGTGTAAACAACATTCATACACAGTTGACGTCCGGGGTAACTGCAATTTTACAGTTAGTCAGTGTTCTTACACATCCCGGTACGGTAAAATACCTAGAAAATTTTTAGGATTTAGAGACCCTTAAAGAGAAAAGTTGCTTTGTAGTAATAAACGGTATTTGCAGAACCGCTAGTTACGCAATTCATCGTTCGGTTGAGTTTTAGAGAAATAAAGAAATTTGATACAGAAGGCAGCTTGCTTGATGGCTTGATATTCAAAAGCAAAGTCGCGAATCTATAGAAAATGTTAAAAAAGTATGTCGGCCAAAAACTGAATACAATACTCGCTACTTTAAACATTTTACATCGCTCACTTTTATTAAAGCACTCCGCTTTGCGTCGTACTTCAAAAATTAAAACCGCTTGCCCGTGGTTGTTTACATATGCGTTTTTTCTGAATTTTTAAATTTTAACTTCATACGGCTACGAGATATAAAAAATAGAATAGAAATATCTGAAAAGCCAACCTTCTATGTCATATGGACGAGATGGGAAGTTACCGATGAGATAGATAATAAATTACACATTAGAAATTTTCTTATAAAAATGTTACATTAAGCAATATTTTAAATGCTGTCTGGCAATGGTAGACCCAGCAATTTCAACTGGTTTCGTCTTGTCGCCACATACATATTTATTATTAAAAAACGACTGAGACTTTCCAAGCTTGGAAATGTTCCTATTATTTTGCAAAGCTATGTTATGCTCATTTTGTAGTTTGGCAAGCAATATTTGAAATCATTAATTAGATTTCACTATTCACATGTATTCCTAATATCCAGTATATTTCTACATAACTAGTTAGGCAACCCTATTAACACCATTCACAATTTTTGAACAAGTTAAATTCTATGTGTATCAGCTTGGCACACACATCTGCATTCTTATAGTTTTTTTCCTTTTTCAAATTTTGGAACCTTTGATAACCTGAGATTGTGGACTGCTATAGGCAAACTTTCATTCTTTTCCATCCCTGATTCGGTCGTGAGAAGCTGGTGCCCTGGTTTCTTTTGCTTCGTTAAGAGCTCTGGAAATAGCTCACTCCGTTTTGAGAGCATATGTGAGGCATCGTAACCCCATTGAACGCCGTGGTTGCTTTTGGGTATTGCTGCCTGCGTTCGCTGCGCTTTTTGGCGGGATTTTAGGCCTCCTCTCTGATCGGACAGTGTGTCAAGCTGTTTGCCACCACTCGTCAGGTTAGTTTCGGCTTCTTTCCTTTAGCTCGGTTGTGTATCTAGACATTTTTATTTTTAGCTTTTTTCTTCTTACCTGGAATCGTTTTTCTACCTGGAATGGTTTTCGTTTTGAAGTGATTTGCTCTGCCTGGGACATGCGGTGCACCTGCAAGCCTGCGTGCTATCCATTCCTGTGGCTGTGTTTGCTGCCATCCCCCTGCGATCGCTGCCTTTGTAACATGGGTCAGCAGCCTGTTGCGAGGTCATCTTCGTGGCTGATGAACTGCCTGGTTGCCCCGTTTACTAGCTCAGCACCTCGTGCCGTGTACACCTCAAAGGTTTTTGTAGCGTTATAATTCTGTATTGTTGTGTATTTGAATATGATTGCTTTTTGTATATTACGATTTGTGCTTTACTTGCGTAATTAGATTTTTTATTAGTTGGTATACTTACCCGGTTGTTTCTGCAGCCACTTTAATTTGCTATAGTATGTTGTGCGGCTGCCTTGGTAATTACTAATCACATTTTCATGTGCGCGTAACAGCCTGGTGCGTTGACGTCAATTTGATTTTGCATTAGTTACCTGTCAAAATTGTGGGCTGTGGCTATGCTACCGCCTACGGCATTATTACTGTTTAACTGGCTTTCCGTTTCTAAATTCAGTTTCATGTTTAGGGCTTAGAATGACCGCAAGTCAATGACGTGAAGCTTCTCAGAACACCATATGAATTTCTTATAACTCCTAGCACCCCTTGTGAGATCTCATAAATTGCAGGTACGCCCCGTCTAAATTTATTTGCCATTAAGTCAATTAACTAAGCCAACTCTCGGGATTAAACGTTGGCCTTACTTTATACTTGCGCTATTCGTACCCCAACGCCCGTCTTGGATCGCACTCTGCTTAACGAAGTCGATTTGAATATTTAGGGCATTTTGGTTTAGAACGCCCTTCTGGCTAGTTTTGAATTACGTAGTACTATTCTTGTTTTTATAGGTCAACTTGTCACTTGTGATATATCTTGGATTGTTTTTTTAAAATATTGTTGGTATGTGTTTATATGCGTTTATGGTATGCACTATAGAACCAGTCATGAATAAATCTCGTTACTAGTTACTATTTTGGTTTACTTGAAATATATCTTACTTTGGGGAGGTCTGACCCAAGGATTTGTCTACCTCAAGGACCAGGCGCCCTCTCCCTTAGTTTTTCTTTCAGCTCTGCTGAAACCCCGACCCTCTCGACTAGTTAGCCAAGCTAGGCCGATATTTACCAGCTGGCAAAACACCAAATACAACTTTGGCCAACAGGTAAGGGCCACTCTTCGCCATCCTTCATTATAGCTATTTTTTTTTGAGTGGAATACATTGTTGTTTTTTAATTCTTCTTAAAATAAGCAGGTTGCGGTTTTCAGGTACTGTTTAACGTTTTTTCCTTGCAATGCAATGAAAATATTTCGTTCCTTTTCATACCTTTCTCTTCAATTTAGAGGCAGTAGTTCATACAAAACTAAGGCCCCAATCAGAACTGGGCAAATTACTTTTAAAAAGGAATTAACTACTAATTTTCAATTACAGCCCAATGAAGTAACTGAGTTACTTGGTAATTTATTGTAATTGCACAACATAAATAATTTTTTCAATTACTTTCAATATAAATATTGTTGTCGTATATTTGTATTTAGTATTAGTAGAGAGCTCTGTGCTAGTATATCGTTTGAAACAAGCAAATTGAAATTAATAAATATTATCATGAACCAATCTACAATATCATCTAATTAAGCAAGTTGTAAATTGTTATGGAAAGGAATAAATTATATTTTTACTATGGTATTCTGTAATCTGTAGTACTTACCGCAGACATATTTTTCGCTTCTTACACAATAACTATTAGCAAAGTCCACCGCTACACAAAGTACAACATATGCACATTCCATCAGTTTTGAATCTCGGACTCTTGGAGTCTATTGAAGCCTAATCCTTGAGAAGTTCTGATGATGATGATGATAAGATATGACCCAATGATGCACTATTGGCTCACCCTGTATATAAGAAAACAATCTACTATCTCTAAAAACATTGATTCAAAATTTTGTATTTATATAAACTTCATATAAAGGAGTTGTATCTAAATGCCAACCTCTTATGTCGCAAGGAGAAAGAAGAAAGTTGGTGTTGAGATTGATATTTATTTTTTAAAGATTACTTTTAGCAAAATTTTATGTGCTGTTTGTGGATTCGTCTGGTAATGGTACACCTAGCATTTTTAACTGGTTTCAAATATATTTCTTCTAATTTCATTAAGGAAAACACAGTTATTAAGGAATTCCAAGAATACCTAGAAACTCTTATTAAACAAACCAAGACAAGTGAAATAATATTTGAAATGTCCGCTAGCGTAGACAGTTTTACATCGCAGGAAACTTGGGATTGAAAATCAACTAATACACTTCTGTAAAGAACCAAACCTTGTAATACGCAATACCTTCTTTAATTCCCCTCGATGCAGACCACGTGTAACACAATCATGATACACTCTTCTTTTTTTTTTAAGATATATATCTGAAATTTGGAGCATACAGTGTAGATAAAGGACTTCACTTTTTGCTACAAAATGTTTTTCAGCTGAAATGATACCAAAGGTTAATTTTCAAATTCTCTTGACTCACACGTTCACTTTTTATTTTTGACTTTTTGCGTAAATAAGCACTTAAAAATGCAGCAATCCAACAAAAGTCGCAAATGTTTTACGCATGATATATTCTAAGCAAATGTGGTTATGGGGTAAAGAATGAGGGAAGAGGAAGACTAACAAATTTTACACTAACTTAGAAACGGGTGATAACAAATACGCAATTTAAAATAAGAAAGGTGCTAGATCGACTTGGTTGGCACCGATCGCTATCCAAAAGGACGAAATAAATTTTTGCACATTAGTACTGAATAGTTTTGAGTTCGATTCAGACTATGAGCTAGTACTGGAATATATTAAAATAAGTAATCAGCGAAAAAAAACTGAACTATTCAGTATAACAAAAAAATTACCGGTTAGACCCGAAGAAAAGTAAATAGAAGAAGCTAATCAATTTTTAGACCAGCATCTAAACAATATTAATCTATATGCATGCAAGATGTTATCACCTAACGAAGGAGCAAACCAAATCATTCCACAGGCAAAACAGGATATCTCAAAAGCTGCTGTGAAAGAACTATAATGAAATCATAGTACTTAAAATCAGGCCAAGCACCCAGCGGAGACGGAATAAACAATAAAATACTGTTTAAACTTGATTTAAACACACATAAATTTTATTTTCTAAAATTTACGAAATCCAGTCGTATGTTTTTAAATGCAATTCCCATTTATTAGCAAGAAAATTTTAATGTTGCAATCACCAGTCTTTGCCTCATAATTACTAAATTTAATATGTTTAAATTAGATTAAAAATATATATTTCAGTCCAAATTTACGGAACATTATGCATAATTTAAAAGCCAGTGTTATTACGCAATCAGACGAGTTAAAGACCAGGAAAAATGCAAATCTGCACTCCATGCACAATACCGACCTACAGTAGTAAGTTCAACGGGCGACCTTCGCTCTAGCAGGAAATAAAAACTGCACAATTGCTACTCTGCTGTTTTGTAATTTAAACACTCTGTGCCAGTAAACTGTATATATGAACTTTGATATTGTTACTTCGTTAAGCATTTTTAGTTTTGTATAAATACCAGTTTATTTTTTATAATAAAACAATCGGCATTTAATGTTTGATTCATTCACTACCCCTTCTAAGCCATAATAGTTATGGGGCATGAGGCTGTGCTCCAGGGGTTAGTGTTTCTACTGTCGTCCGTTCAAGTACCATTGACTACATTTGTTTAAAACGTAAACACAGTCTTGTTTACGTGCTTGACGGATAGAATCAGCGCAAAGTAACGGAATCCTAAACCAGCCTCTCAGGCAACTCTGTTCATCCGGCTCGAAGGACCATGTCGAGATTTACTCAAAACTTTTCTTGCAAGTGGGCGTTGTAACACTAAACAATTTAAAAAATCAAAGTAAAATAAGAGTAAAAATACGTTCAAGTTCGTAATAATAGTGAAACAACAAAAGAAAACGGTTGGTAATGTAAATTGTATAAATTTTCAAATAAAAAGAACATCAAAGCCGATGGGATTCTAACTTTAACACCTGCGAACGAACCAGAGGATGCAATTCCAATGATGTGTGGGTAGGCTCAAGTAAAGCACGCGTTTGCTGCGTCGCCCACCAAGAACGCCTCAAATCAGTAAGACGCGGCTGTCTTAAATAGAACGCATTTATTGATAACCTATGTTTTATTTTTTAGAATATTTATTATGTATTTGTTAGTTCCCATTTTCGTCAAGAATAAAGCTGTAGGTATGTGTAAGTTGGTACTTTTATCTATTTCTCAGTTAGAGCAAACTAAACCAAATTGAATTTGTTTAATTTGCTCAGCCTATATGTATTTGTCCGAAATTTTCTCGGTTACATGCCAGGCAGATATATAATCTGCTTGCAAAATATCGTCATCCTCCAACAAATAGATTTGTAAGCTATACCGCCAACAGTCAGACAGATAGACAGGCAGACAGACTGAATTGAGAAAACCTGTTTTACGTCACTTAGAGATCCTGAAACTTTAATATCTGAAGAAATCTTGGAAAGTTATTTTTTGTAATTACAGTGCTTCCTTTTAGTGGAGGCAAGTGAAAAGAAAGCCTCTATGAGATGTTTGAACTCGATTTATGGTTTCTCGCCAATATCAAGCTTTATCAGTGATTACAACGTTCTTAGAAAAAAGTATCAATTGAGTCATTTCATGTATTCATAGACACAGGGTAAAACGGAAAAGTATGAATTGTTTAAGGACACCATTTATTAAATACCGTATATTAGTTACAATAAATTAATTTAATTTCAGTTAAGTTCGAAAAGTTTTGAAGCTTTTTAATTCCATTAACTAGCTGTCTATAAGTAGTGCAGAAAAGAATTAAATTTATACCGGGTAACTTAAAAATAATTACATGTAGTAGGTTCTGAATTTTGTTAGCATGCACATTTTTATGTGCCGCTAGATTGTTATTAGTATTGCATTATGGGAAATGCAAAGCATACTAGATATAATTCTTTTTAAGACGCCTATTGTAACTATTCACAAATTTAATCAAAAGTTGGTGCAAATGAAATACCTACAATATGTATCTTTCATTCAAACAGTTCCTATGTGTTAAGAGTCATGACAGCAACCCATAACATCAAAAATGTGGTTAAGATCTCGCAACAGTATAACGTTCTAAATTAAAAAGAAGCAACTGAAGTTCAAAGCCATCCACAGACAGAAACGATATTGAGTTTCCGAACAAACTTGGATTTCGTTCCGCTGGGAACCACCAAATTAACACCAATACTCTGTTTGATCACGTACTTTTTAAGTTATTTTTCTTTTCCTCTTTATTTTACATCCTCTTTACAAATCTGAGTGACATATTAAAATGTTTCATATGTGCACCTTGTAAAAGTATGTTTCTTAGGGATTAAATATTAATTATATTCAACAGTAATATCCCAAGTGCATTAAAATAGCCGATTACATTTTTACGTTTTCTGTCGGAATGTTATGCCAAGAAATATGTTAACTAAATTTTCGGTTCAAAAAGAAACCCGAGTACGTAGCACGAGGGATTTTGGGATGGAAAATTTATGAGATATATGTGTTCAGAGCAAAACATTCTGACTGAAAATCCTTAAAATTTATTCAGGCTAGCTTACATGCACGCGGGATGTTCGGCGTGATTATTTCCTGAATAAATAGATAAAATTCAGTTGGTGAAGCACCTTTAATAATCATGTTAAAATTATGCACAAGCGATTAAATTTTGACATATATTTAACCGTGGTTAAATTTTGACGTTTGATTTTTTTTCATTATTAAACTGACAGAAACCATAGTGATTACGCATTATTATGGATATGAAGGAAATAGTCAAGGATAATACCACAAGTATATATTTTTGACAAACATTTTGCCGTTTCCATGTAAATTATTGCGTTTAAATTTCACGAAACAAAATCATATCAAAAATGTCACGAGCGGAAGGCGAGTGAAATTTGCAATAATTTCTATGGAAATGGCAAAATATTTTTAAAAAATATATCCACTTCGAGTGGTATTTGGGACGACTATTTAACAATATTAATACATAACGGTTAACTTTATTGAATAATAATCCAGCAATTAATATTCATCCTCAATTAAATTCAGGGAAATACTTCCAAAACACAACATTTTTAAATTTTTAACGCAAGCCAAACTTTGTTTACACAGTGTGTTTAGTTTTACGTAACCTAGCGATATCACTAAGGACAGAACAGCGTTGCTAAGCGATATTTTGCAACAAGGCTATTTAGTTTTTGAGTAGGTACATTGTTTTGTGAATATTTTGCATTAGGCCCAATATTCAGCTGCTGTTATTGGTTGAAAAAAGCAAATGTCTGCAATACGATTGGCTTATATGTTATACTGTTGAATAGTGAAAATAAAACAATCGACTAAAATAAAAAGCATGCACCGCAGATTTTCTACGTGATGGTTTTGTAATCAGTAGCCTAGGTCAGGCCACCCAGATATACAGGGTGTATTAAAACGTGCGGAGAATTTTTACATCACTCACTTCTATGTAAAAAACACCCATTGCACCTGAACCAACATGCCTATATCTCAGGGATATCTACTGAATCGGCGCTACATGCTGTAGTGAACCGTATTGAGAGATCGCTGGACAATAAAATGTCCACTCTGGGAGTTTTCATTGATATTGAAGGAGCCTTCGACAAGGATTCCTTTGAGAGCATTAACTCTGCCTTACGCAGGCATGGTGTGGCACCCACTCCCTGTGAGTGGATAAAACACATGCTTACGATGAGAGCAGTACAATTTAATATAGGAGACCACTCCATTAGAGGTGTTGTGAAGAAGGGCTGTCCGTAAGGGAGGGTTCTGTCTCTACTACTGTGGAATACAGTGGAGGACAGCTTTCTAAGCACACTCAATGATGCTGGATTTTATACTACTAGATATGCGGATGACATCGTCATCCTCATTACTGGCAAGTTCGAGGGCACGCTCTGAGAAACATTTAAAAGTTAAAACTGAAAAAGCGTGCATGGCATTCTGGCAGTGTAGTCGCGCTTTAAGTAAATCCTGGGGACTCTCCCCCCGAATTACCTTGTGGCTGTATACTGCCATGATTAGGCCCATGCTATGTTATGGAGCACTTGTCTGGTGGTCCAGGGTCAGACAGGCTACGGCAGCAAGTAAACTAGGACATGTGCAACGTCTTGCCTGTCTTAGTTCTACAGGTGCTATATACTCAACCCCTACGGCCGCTTTAAAGGTGATCTTATGCTTTCCATCACTTGATCTTTTTGTGGAACAAGTAGCCGTAAGGACCGCATTGAGGCTGCACTACAAAGGGCTGTTGCACACAGCAGACAAGGGAGGCAGGCATACCCGCATTCTGAATGAGGCCGTCCACAAGATGCCTCTTCTGGACGCTATGGTAGACTACCTCCCTCGACAATATGCCTTCAATAGACAATTTAACTTCAATGAAAATGCCCGGTTTACCCATCATATAGATATATCCCTCTTTACTGATGGATTTAAAACAAAGCACGGAATTGGTGCCGGAGTTTTCTCTGACGATCTGAACCTCCGCCAAAGCATACCACTATGCAAAATGGCTACTGTCTTCCAAGCGGAAGTAATTGAAATAATGCATGGTGCAAAAGCAATTCTTGAAAGGAAAATCGAGAATCAATGTATTGGTATCTTCAGTGACAGTAGAGCCGCTTTACTAGCCCTGGGCAGTTGCAAAATTACCTCAGGTGTGGTACTGCAGTGCCGTGAAGCTCTCGAGGATATCTCAAAAAATAATGTCGTTTCCCTTGTATGGGTGAAAGGACATGATGGTAACTACGGCAATGAGGAGGCTGATTAGACTGCCAGACTGGCTTCCGGGCAATTTCTCTGGGGGCCAGAACCCTTAATCCCTATATCCCTGACAATATTAAGCTCTATGCTATATCAAGAAACCTTAAACAGCTTCATACGAAAATGGGTTAACATGCAAAGCTGTCGTCAAGCAAGGACTGCTATTACAGCGCCCTCGCCAAAGACAGCCAAATATTGCTTGCAACTGTCCCGAAGGAACCTTCGACTAGTCGTGGGTATCCTATCTGGACACTACACTCTAAACCAACATATGCACAGGATGGGACTGGTGGACAGCCCAAACTGTCACGGATGCAACGAGGATGACGAGACAGCGGAACACGTTCTGTGCCACTGTCCAGCTCCCACAAGTGTCAGAGGATCCATGTTGGGGAACTTCTGGCCCGATATGGTCAGAATTAGCAATACTCCAGTTGCGGTAGTCTTTAAGTACATTCAAACGATTGGATGGCTTGAGTGATACCCAACTTGGAGAGTGTTATGTATCTAAGTTTATTATTTCATACAATCTTATTACATCTAAAGTATCATGTCATATATAACAATTCTCATAACATCTAAATATCATATATAACATGCCCTTCCTTTAGAATGTCCTATTCCAGGTATCGAAGGGGTTTTCTAACTGCTCTTCCGGGTCTGGTCACTGGTGCTTCAATTCGCTCTTGCTGTTTTATGCTTCCTTCTGTTGGTACTTGCTGCTTTGGACTTGCCTGTGTCTGACCTTCTGTTTCGCTATTTCCATATCTTCCTTCTGCCTCTTCAAAGTTGTCTTTCTCTTCCTGATGGACTGGTCTCAAATATGATTGATTTCTTCTATATTCTCTGTTGTTTGTTTGAACTACATAGGAGCGATCATTATATCTGCCTATAACCTTTGCTGGTGTCCATTCTCTAGTTCCCGTTTGGAGATACACGGGTTGATTGGCTAATAATGGCTTTCTTTCTTGAGATGTTTGATCGTAGTAAGCCTTTGATTTTTCTTGGTTTGCCTCGAGCTTCTTCAATGTTGTCTCCACTTTGAATTTTGGTTTCAAATTCTCCTTTGCCATTATATTTGTTGATCGTAGTTGTCGACCCATTAATAAAACAGCTGGTGCAGGTAGGTTAGTTTTTGGACTGTTGTTGTGTTTCAGTATACACAGATTTGGATCAGTGTTACTTCTTCTTGCTTTTTCTAATAATCCTTTTACAGTTTGCACTGTCCTCTCGATCATTCCGTTTGATTTTGGGTATCGTGGACTAGACAACTGTATTTGAAAATCATAAAGGTCTGAAAACGCTTTATAATCACCTGAGTCAAAAGGTGGTCCCCCATCTGAGTTAATAGTCAGTGGTATTCCATGCATTCTAAATATGGTTTTCAGAGCTCCAATTACAGCCTGTGCTGTTTTTGAGTGTAGTTTCCTTATTTCTACATATTTTGAGTGATAGTCCACTAATATTAAGTAGTCCGCTTTGTTTATATAGGCAAAATCAATTGCTACGTTTTGCCATGGCAACTCTGGTATTCTATGAGGGATTAGCGGTTGCTTGATATTGCTTCTGAAATAGCTCATGCATACGTTACAATTTTGTATAAATCTTTCAATATCGTTGTTAATTTTTGGCCAGTATACTGACTGCTTAGCTTTATTTTTACATGCGACTATGCCTTGATGTGCTACATGAATTTTCTTGATTACCTCTTCTCGCTTCTTTTGTGGAACCACTAATCGATGTCCTTTGTAGATCATTCCATCCTCCAGGCTTAGTTCTCTTTGTAAATCCCAGTAAACTCTTAACTCTTTGGCTACATCTACCCTCTTTCTTGGCCAATCTTCTTTGATGTATTGTTCAACCTGCTGTAGAATTGGATCTTCTTTAGTGCATCTTGCGTAATCTTCTCTCCCTAACGCTGTCATAACTATAGAGTTAATTCTCTTAATGTTGTCTTCATCGATGAACTTTGCTTCTAGTATTTTGTTGTCAGGTGTCCGTGATAATGTATCTGCGATATACATTTGTTTTCCTGGCACGTGTATAAGCTGCATGTCATACTTCATTAATTTCAAAACCATCTTTTGCAGTCTTGGAGATAGGCTGTCTAGTGGTTTTTTCACCAAAGATATCAAGGGTTTGTGGTCAGTTTCTACCTTAAATCGGGCTGGTTACCTTGCATTATGGCTGCTCCCATATCAAACTGGCTAGCATCTACAGTTAATGTTATCTCTTCTGTAGGATTGAAGTGTCTTAAGATTGGTGCTTTTGTCACTAGATCTTCTAGATTCTTGAAACATTCCTGCTCAGTTTCTGTCCATACCCACTGATTTTTCTCACTGAGCAGTTGCCTCAGTATTGCAGTTCTTTCTGATGCTCTTGGAATAAATTTTGAAACGTAGGTTATCATTCCTAAAAATCTTTGTAATTCTGTCTTGTTTGTAGGTGCTTCCATGTTTAGAATTGCTGCTGTCTTAGCATTATCTAACTGTACTCCTTCCTCTGAGATTGTATGTCCCAAGAATTTCACTTTCGTTGCACACAGTTGTAGTTTGTCTTTGCTCAACTTTAGATTTTCTCGCCTTGCTCTTGATATTACCAATTTCAATCTTTCATTGTGCTTCTCGATTGTTTTAGCGTATATGATTAGGTCATCGAAGTATACTTGTACTCCTTCTATGCCATTAAATATGTCGGACATAATTCTTTGGAATACCTCTGGTGCGCTGCTTAGGCCATATCCCATTCTCTGAAGACTGTATCTACCAAATGGCGTTGTGAATGTGCAGAGTTTTGAGCTCTCTTCACTTAGTGGAACTTGCATAAATGCTGATGATGCATCCAAGACGGTAAAGTATTTTGCACCCTCAAGTTGTGAAAGTATGTAATCTATAGTAGGAATTTCATATCTTTTTCTTATAATATACTTGTTGAGTTCTCTCGGGTCAATGCAGAGACGGACTGCTCCATTTGGTTTATGGACGATTACTACGGGATGTACCCACTCTGTTGGTTCCTCTTGCTTCACTATGATTCCTTTTCCTTCTAATCTTTCCAACTCTTCTTTCACTTTTGGCATAAGTGCTATTGGCATCTTACGAGTTGCTGCCACTTTGGCTTTAGTTTAATTTTGTAAGTTGTTTTCAATTTTCCTATTCCATCGAATACATCCTTATTTTGCTGGATTATATCCACTGCTTTCTCACAGATGAAATTTGTTCTTGCTATTAATTGTAATTGTAGACAAGCATTGGCTCCTATTATTGGTATTGTTTTTGACGTTGTCACATGGAACTTTAATACTTCGGTCCATGTTTTCTTTGCTTTACATTCTAACATGCAATAACCTAATATAGGAAGTTTGTGACCTGTGTAGGAAGCTATTATTGAGTCTGGTTCGCTCAACTGTGGTCTTGGTGTTATTTGATTGTAAATTGTGTCGGGTAATATGTTTACATCTGATCCTGTATCGATCTTGAATTCTGCTTGCTTCCCGTTAATCCACAAGTATTCTTTAAATGAAAGTTTCCCTTCTGTTATTGCTGCAACTGCATTTTCCTCTACTACTTCAAATAAAGCATTTAGATAGAGTGATTCATCCTCAATTTCCTGTGTTGGTGCTTGTTCTGCTGTTACACTGTTGCTGGCTGCTTTAAACTGTATTTCGCGTACAAATTTAGCTTTGCACACTTTAGCGTAGTGATTGGGTAGACCGCATCTTCTACATTTGCTTCCCCAAGCTGGACAATTTCTTGGTTCATGTTCTGTACCACACCCACTGCATTTACCTTTTGGGATATTTTGTTTGTGTGATTTTGCCACATCACCAGTGTGCTTCCTGTGCTTTTGTTTTATAGCGTTTATTTCTTGGACTTGTCCTTCTGCTACAATCTTAATGTGTTGATTGCAGGTCTCCCTTGCTTTACAAACCTCAACTGCCTTTTTTAGATCAAGTTTAGTTTCCCTCAGTAGTGCTTCCTGCAGCTTTTTATCATGCACCCCTAGAACAATTCGGTCTCGTATGAGGCTGTCCTTATCACTTTTGAATTCGCAGGTATCTGCTAATTTTTTCAACTCCGTTACATAGTTGTCGATACTCTCTTCCGGATTCTGCGTCCGTGTGAAGAATTTGAATCTTTCAAAAACTATATTTTTCATGGGCTCAAAGTAGGCATCGTATTTCTGCAAAACTGTGTTATAATTTTTTGCTTCAGCTTTAGACATACCTAATGTGGAAAATATGTCTTGTCCCGCTTCTCCCATTATGCTTAGTAGCAGTGCAATTTTAACTTCATCATCCTTTTGGTGTTTCTCCGTAGCTACCATGTAGGTTACGAACCTAGCTTTCCACTTTTTCCAGTTCTCGCTGACATTTCCAGTAAGCTCTAGCTCCTTGGGTGGCTTCAGATCCATTTTAATATTTTGAATTATGTTTCCCTTATTGTTTGTCGTTTAATATGAACGTTTTATTAATTTCTTGGATTCGCTTTTTTAGCTGTCACCATGTTATGTATCTAAGTTTATTATTTCATACAATCTTATTACATCTAAAGTATCATGTCATATATAACAATTCTCATAACATCTAAATATCATATATAACAGAGAGCTTCTGGGAGGTAGCACAATGGGCCCACTTAATGCGGCCTAAGTGCGTGTGAGGTAACTCACCCTACATTTTTAATGCAGATCCAGATCAGATCCCACAAAAAGAAGTCGCATTGTGCCAAATCAGGAGATCTTGGTGGCCAGTTGATAGTGCCACCGCGACCAATCTAGCAATTAGGAAAGTTATCACTTAGATTTTCCCTCACATTCAAACCATAATGCGCCGGGCAGCCATCACGCTGAAACAAAATCTCCTGATTTTCACGTGGAACTGTTCCTAATGCAGGGCCAATTTAATTGATTAAAAGTTCTTAATAAGAATCCGAATTTAAATTTCCAACTATTTCAAACGGTCCAATAATGTTATTGTTGAAAATACCATCCCAAATATTAATTTTCTGCGGGAACTGCATTCTTTTTTCAAGAGCTATCCGAGGATTTTCTTGAGCCCAGTATCGAGTGTTCTGCGTATTTGGTTCATTATTAACCCTGCAGTGGTCGCGCCAAGTCTCACAGACCCGATGCATACATTACTGAGTGGGAATTTGTTAAAGGTGGTGTAATAGGGTTGTGCGTCTAAGTAGCTTCAAATTTTTAAACTTACTTGTTTCCCGATAATCGGCATAAGCACAGTTGTTAGTGTTCGTGAGTTATTTGAAAAAAAGTCTGTGAGACTTAGCGCGACCGTTTACGTTTGTGAATTTTTTTTGTCTTCTTGATTATTTTTACAATGAATGTAGCTGCAATGACCTCACAAATAATTTATGTTGCAATATACATCGACGTTAGTATACCAAGACGTCAATATATACTAAAATTAGCTTTGATTCCAACAAATGACCAATTACATTGGCGATCACTACTAAAAAGTTATCCACCGAAAATCCACCTAAGTAGACAAGAAGTAGCTGGAACCCCTACAAACCATCCAGTAGATGACCCTAATAACCCCACAATTAAAATACGTTGCTTTTTTCCAAAAAAAGTAGCAAAAGAAAAAAATTTCGTAAAAAATTGTATTTTTCGCATGCAGGGTTTTTGTGCACTGCTTGTGCATCCTTGAACCAAAATTACGAAAATTAATTGTTTTGTTCTACCTCTTAGTATTAAAAACATTGTTCTGTCCATAAATGTATATTGAAAATTAAAATCTTGAAATTCATCAGAGGCTGTGTTTACTATTATGAAATTAGCATGATTTACAAAAACTTTTAAAAATATAGAAAACAATAAATAGAATAATATTTTTTTAATGTTAGCAGCAACTGAAATATAACTGAAAATCTTGGTAATTGTAAATAAACATCTCATATTAAAATTTATTGTCATATATATGGTTCATAGTTTTTGGGTCTAAGAGACTTGGCGCGACCAGTCGTGCCATGAAACTGGGCGCGCCCACTGCAGGGTTAAGTGTGAACGTACATTCATCTGTAAAACGGATTAACCACAAAGTTCTTATCTTCGCTTGAGCGTTCCTGCATGACGTTACAGAATACGCGCCTGCTTTCTTCATCGACTAAGAATATCTCTTGATGACACTGAAGTTTGTAGGGATGAGAACCATGCTTCTTCAGAACCTTATGCACTGAATGTGTCGATACGTTGCACTCTCGAGCAATACATCTTATGCTGATTGTTTGAGCAGCATTTATCAACCCCAAAACTCTCTCTTCAAGCTCATCGTTGGTTCTTCTATTCCGTTTGCCTGTAATGTTAATGTCTCAATTGAATATTTGTTTAAACTGCAATATTAAAACTACCTTTTGAATGATATGTTTTTCGGACTTTTTCCACTTCTCAGGACTAACCAGGAACACCTGAAGACGCAAGTATATCAAAACTCCCGAAGCGTTGTGTGATTTACATCCTAGACAGTGGAAAAAGTCCGAAAAACATATCATAATAGATCACTGCCAAAAAATGACATTCAGAGAACTACCTTTTGAATCACCTGCTGCTATACTTGCTGCGCAGTTTAAATTTTTTTTCACAAACCTGTGAATTGTTGATACAGATGGAACAGGTCGATTATTAAATTTACTCTAGAATAAACTGACGCCACTGTAAAATGTTCTGATAATAAATACCCTCTCTTCATTAGAATATTCAGTAATATCCCTAGTGCATTCTGTAGATTCGAGAACGCGAAGCGTTCGAGAGAAATACTCAAATTATACAGAATACACGCGGGGAATAATGCAAGATTATTCCCCGAAGAAATTTCATCCTTTGTATATCACATTATTCCTTTTTAAGAGTTTTCAGTTTTCTTTCTGAAATGTCTTGTATACCTAGCTGGTTTGATTTTCTTCCCGCAAATACTCGATATTGCACTTGTGTAAATACCCGCGGGTATTGCACTTGTGCAAAATATTCGCTGTATTCGACTCTGATTGGTTCAAATTCCGAAAATTGATTGATGGAATTGGTTTATATTATCTGAGGAGAATAGTCAACATTATTATTCATAGTAATTAGTTGAAAACGTGAATTGAAAGCTGACAGATAATAGCATTTATTTTGGCATAAACAAATTTGATCATGGCTGGTCTGTTTTTCTTTGTGAATAAAATGCAAAAGTATTTATTATAGTTTTAAGCTATTTCTATCTTAAACAAACAAAAAATTCAAGTAAAGTAGTATTAAATTAAGCGAATTTTGTTTCTCTTTCGATTGATACCACTATCAATCCTACCAATGGAAGCGGCAAGCAGGAATATGCATATATACGATTTCCCATGCCATTTTCCTATATTCGCACCTTAAGTGAAACACTTGGTATAGTCATTAATGTCATTTTGTAATATTCTCCTTGAATTGTTTCGTATTAGTTATTCGCTATTATCATTGTTGTAAATTACTTTTTTGCTTGTGTGTTTCTTCAGTTTTATTAGTTGTTCGTCGTTATCATTGTTCTAAGTTATTTTTTTCTTCCGTGTTTCTTCAGTTTTGTGTTTTTGATATCGGATAAAAGATATGGCATACAGTTCATAGTACGCAGATATGTATCCAATACTAGGCGAATGTGGCGATAACTTTCTTCAAGTTACAAATGTATATAGGTACTGAACGTTATCCAAACAGGAGGCAACACAATGCTAACGTCATTCAAAGATTAGATCAGCGCTTCAGGGAAACAGGAAGTTTTGAACTTTTGCAGGGAGTAGTTCGAGGCTGTCGACGACATGTATCAGTACCCTGAATGGAAGAGAATACGTTCAATGTATTTGAAAACGAACCTCGCCAAAGTACCCGTCCTATAGCTTGAAGACTTGCTATTAGCCATACTTCTGTGCATTGGGTGTTAAGAAAAAAGCCTTTACATCCTTTCCACTTTCGGCGAGTCCATGGGTTGCTTCCGGAAGATTATCCGCGACGGATAGAGTTTTGCAAATGGTTAATTACAGCAACAAGAAGTCAACCCGACTAAAAACGCTGAAAACATTTTATGGGCGGATGAAACAACGTTTATCAGTAAAGGAATGTTCAACTGCCTGCTAGCTTGCTTTTTTTTGGGTAGAGGGAAAACCTTTAGAAAGGTCCCTGCGAGAAGTGTCTCAATTCCGTAGGGGAACTGTGGGGTTTTTACCCACTAAAACCTCTCCTTCGTTGCGGCATTTAACTCGGAACTGTTGTTTTATTACTTCAAGATAGCGGCCTTTCTATTCATTCGTCGGTCTGTGCTGTCCTGTTTAGTTATGTTGGTTTTACATATATTTCCCTAATTCATCTTGTGTTTCGCTCTCCATTATACTGCTTACCAGATGATTTATCTCGTTCCATTTGCTCTTTGTTACATATTGTCTATAGTTCTCTGGAATGATTGTAATTTCTCCTAATTTCCGGAAGCAGCCTTGCATTTTGGGCATCTAAATATCGTGTGCTCTGGGGTGGCTCGTTCTCCACAGTATACAGACTGCTCGGTCGCTCTCCTTTTATGGCGATGTAAAATGCGTTATAGAAACTAGGTTGGGTTAGTGCTTGGGATAGCCAAAATCTTAGCTCTCCAGGCGCGCGTTCGACCCAGACTCGGATTTCCTGGATTAATCTGTGGGTTCATCTCCCTTTCTCTGCCAGGCTCCATTGTTCATGTCATTCCATAAGCATTTTCTCTTTTGCTGCCTTTCGCGATCGTCTTTCTTATCTTTTCAATAAGGTCTATCGATGGCATTCCTGCTAGAACCAGATCGCTTCTTCTGATACCGTTTTGCAGACGCTTATGATTCTTATGGCTAAGCGTCTCTGTACTGCAGTTAGTTTAAGTCTGCATATGGCTATGCTTAGTTGTTCTGTCCATACGGAAGCTCCGTATAGCATAACCGAGAGCATTATCAACCCCATTAGCTTGCGTTTGCTGGATCTAGGCTCTCTGATATCGGCATAAATCACCCAATCGCGTTTTCTGTTGTTCCTACTTTGCTAGCTGTTTTGTTTATATGCCCTGCGAACTAGGTATTTTATGGCTCCCTGAGGGTTTATGTGTGTACATTCGACGTTAAAGATAATTTGATGCAGCTTCCTATAAGTAGATACTGACTATTTTTGCTTTAACTCAAGAACTATTACTTAAATGAGAGTAATATTTTGTACATCGCTCAGGTTTTTACCCTTGACGAAAAGGAGCACATTTTGGGCCTAATATATACAGGGGAGCACCTTAAAAACTCAAGCAATGTTTACTTTTGTTTTAACTGAGAAATAGATAGAAGTGGAAATTTACACATAGTTCAGGCTTTACCCTTGACGGAAATGGGACCCAATTGATACAGGGTAGATGTTGTAAAAGAGCAAAAATGGTCAACAATAAAGCGATCTGTTTAAGACCGCATCTAGCCCATGTCAAAGGTTCTCGGTGATCTAATGCAACGAACGGGAGGTTTACTTGCTGTTTACTGCTAATCGTTGAAATCGCATTCGCAGGGTAGTTTAGAGGTGCGTTTATTTGAAAATTGATGTAATTCGCATTACCTTCCTTTTATTATTTCAGTATTATTACAACGTGAAGATATTTTCACCCCAATTTGCCTCTGATTTTTAAAATTGTTTAGTGTCCCAACATTCACTCTCAAGGAAAGTCTGAGTAAAACGTTTTACAAATTTTTCAAATTATATTGCTGTAGAAAACTTTCCTGAATGTGTTATTAAAAAAAAGAGTTTTATTTACTACGTTTTGCCTGAAGAAGCTCTATCGAAATTATCTTGTCCTTGTTTTACAGTAATATTGATTGTCGGTCGCCCAAACTAAACAAATTACAGATTGATAGGTTTGGTTATATAGGCTGGATATAACGTCTTCGGTCGTTGAATCATTTATGTCTTTATTTAAATGTTCGTAACACTTCATAATTTTACTTTTAGTATCGCGTGATATTATTTTGGGGATTTTTACTTAAGTATTGAAAAGTTACAATATTGCTTTAAGTACCTAACAAATAACTGATTTACCTAGGAACCATTGGATAATTTAATTTATGTTTTACCAATTATGTATACTTCTATCTTATGTGTTATGACTATTTTTCACAATATTGTGATTGCATAATTCGGGTCTATTTTAATTGTCTAGCAGCAGTTTAAATAAATGATAAAACACCATAACTTGAAAATAACATCTTTATTAAAAGACCAAAACTAAGACCTATCGAAAAAATGCTATTAATAAATAGAACAAATCCTAAACATCTTTTTTTCTAATAACGGGTCATGCTACCATTTCCAGCAATTGTTTCATTTAATCGCCGAGGAACTGAATAAATTTGATCGTCCGTCAATTCTTCCCAGATATTTTGTACTGCCTGCCATAATGCTTCTAAGTTCTGAGGGTGAAAATTCCTTTTATATCAAATTTTTATCTTTCTGCCCCATACATTTTCAATTGGATTGGTGTCTGGACTATTTTAAATCCATGGTAATATTTCAACATTGTTATTTTGAAACCAGTTTCTAACCATATTAGCAGGATGGGCCGGGCAATTGTATTGTTGGAAGATGAAACTGTTGTTGGGATATAAATGTTCCACAGAAGGCATCATAACATTTTCTAAAATTCGTAAGTAATTGTCTGCATTAAATCGTCCATCAACGTTCCAAGAAACGGCCTTTTCGTTGTATCTAATTCATGTCCACACATTGATACTGAATCTCTCTGATTTTCGGACTGTGTTCACGTATCTTTCCTCGAACCTTGAATTTTGCGGGTTGTAAACACGAATTTATTTATTTATTTATTTATTTATATATATACAGGGTGTTTGGTTCACCGACGTATATCCGAAAGGAGGTGGTAGGTGAGTCGGTTTGCAACTTATTTAACCAAAAATACCTTTATACAAAGTATATTACTTTTTATACGTGGCTTACTAGATCAAAGTTTGATATCTAGAGAATACATTTTTGAACTTTAGTCGACTCCATATTTTGTTTTATCACATGTAGAGTGTATCAAGTGATTTTATTTGATAGAACAGATATCAAAGACTACTAAAATAAAAGTTACAAGAAATTAAAAGTTTGCAGTTGTGTCTAATTAAAATTAATCATACTAAAACTGCAGTAATTTAATAAAATCACAAAGTTGGCTTTATCTCAGAAACCGTGACACTTTGTATAAAGGTATTTTTGGTTAAATAAGTTCCAAACCGACTCACTTACCACCTCCTTTCGGATATACGTCGGTGAACCAAACACCCTGTATATACGGCTACAAAACAGGCTGAAGAGCCCTATTACATTGTAGCTTGAAGTAATTAAAATATAAAAAATTTACGAAAATAACATAACTACAGTTAAAATTTTTATAATTATAACTATTATTATGTGAAAAAATGTGACCATCGTTGGTGGATTTGAATACTTTTTCGTCTGTAAATATTACCCGTTCCAAAAATGCTAAATATTTGTAAACGTAATTTAATGCAAATATGACAGCAGCCTGTTTATTTTATTCCGTTACTATTGGTTTCTTAGCTGTTACTCTATTTTTCAAATCTGACGATTTAACTCTCCTACACACCGTTGACCGAAAACCGGGAAAATCTGTTGCATCCTTAGCGGCTCTTGCAGACTCAAAAGCGTTTTGCCTTAAATATTCTATAAAAGCTGCTTCTTCATCATTACCAGAAACTCTGAGACGCGCAGGTCCTGCTTTTCTTCTAACACTTCTTTCCTGATCTCAGCGTTTCTTAACTCTGAAGACAGTGTCTTTACTGATCTTCATCCAGTGGCGTAACTTCAAATTTTGGGCCCGGGGGCCGTGATCTTCACCGGGCCCCTTAATTGCCAAGTGTAAGTCCTATTCTTGCCAAAGCATTTTTGGTTATCATTTTTCAATTATATTTTTTTTTAATCCATATACAGAAACATCAAAGCAAAATGAACTATAGCGAGATACGCGTTTTTTATTGAAAATAATAATAATAATAAATATAAATCCTGTAAGGCGTAAGCTTACGCACTAAAGGAACAAACAAAAACATAATTATTTCCGCAATTCGGCACTTCCGTACATTTCGAGGTACAATTCAAAGTATAACTTTGCTTTAACTGCTGATCTGCTAATCAAGAAGATATCTTCTAGACTTCTGATTAACAAAAGATGTAATGATGTCTGATGTATGAACATTTCTCGCTCTCTGCTTCTCAATAGAGATCAGTAATCTGAGATAACTGCGAAATACCTACGTGCACGTGCAAGACGTGGTGCATCGAGTGTACAGAAATTATTTTATTTTAAATTTATACCAAACATATAACTTTTTGACATGTTTTAGATTTCTCCGAGGCTTTCTTGTGTTTTTCCCGGACTCATTGAAACTTTATACGGGACCTAGTTTGAACCTGCCGGGCTTTAAACTTCAGGAGGCCCGTTGGGCCCCCTGAAGTTTAGGGCCCGGGAGCCGCTGCCCCCTTTGCCCCCTCGGTAGTTACGCCACTGTCTTCATCAATCGCGCAATTTGTGTTGGAGAAAAATCATCTTCTGTTTTAGTTATAATTCGAATTATTTATTTGTTTTCTAAATGACACGGCATTTTGACATTAAGGAAATTGACAAATTTACATATTTTTGTAACTAAGAAACTCATCATGTCCGCTTTAAACTAGAACATAATTTGTGTGCTTAATTTTATTGCATAGAAGTGTACATTAATCTGAATAGGAAAAAAGATGAATATTGATATAGAATTTGTATAAGTGTAAATCACATTACGGCAACAAGACAGTCCTACCAACAATTAATAAATTATAAATCTCCAACATCAACTTGAAACCGGTGAGTCATGACCAGCATCTACCCAGAAACAACTGCAACAGCATATACACTAGTTTAGATAACATGGCATTATTACCATCTCCACACATTGGAATTTACATAAGACCATCTCACTCTTTGTTAACTTAAATATTTCAAAATAATTACATATGTAAACAAGACGAAAATACCTGGTCATGGTAATTAGGACTTAATAATTTCATAAATCTGTGCTTACTATAATGTGTTGAAATTATATCTGCATAATGAGTAGTCACACATAATTATTGTAGATGTGTGTAGATAAAAGTTAAAATAGGTTTTGTGCTGAATTTGTTTTCGCAGGGTGATGTGTGTTGCCTATGCTGAAGTTAATTCCGCGCGAATGCAGGACTTTATAGTTCGATTAAAAATATATAGAAACCAGATTTTAATAGTAATTCTAAAATTTTTAAGTTGTATGGGCCTAACATAAGAACTACCTTCCAAATTTGAAAAAAAACCTGTACAAGCGCAGTTTGAAAATATAACTTTCCTATGTCGTTGCATAAATAATTTATTGTATTATTCCAAAAAAGCTTTAGACTCAAGGCAGCATATGTAAGTATCCGTTCTAATAATATCATGAAAAGAACTAGTGCAGCTTTAATCAGAGATAGTATACAAGTTTACGAACATAGCAAAGTTATATTATTTTCTGACATAAACAGACTGGAACTGGTGATGCAAAGGGATATAGGGGAAGGCGATTTAAATTAATAATAACTAGTACATCAAAACACACACTTCATACAAGAACAACATACAACTGAAGAAAAAGTAATGTACAATGACACTTTTTTAAAGTAAAACTGTAATTAAGTTGTCTTCTAAAAAAAAATAAACGCTACTAATAAATTAGTTCTTATGGTAAAAGACTCGACCACACAATGGCGAAAAAATAAATTAATATATTTGATTTAGTTACAGTTATAGAAGAGATTTATCAAACATTTGCAAGAGACAGTAAGAACAAATACAGAATTAGAAACAAATCTAGACCGACTTTAAAAATCAGATAAAACGTATCCAACATATCCTACACACTAAAAACCGATAACATAATTGAATTTTTACCTGCAGACATAGGCAATGCAACTGTAGTACTTGGCACAGACACATCTAATGAAAAACGTATAACACTAATTAGTAAAGTACAATACACTAAGTTAAAGGAAGACCCAACACATATACATACAAAATGCTTTACAAAGACAGCAAAGACTAATTCAAATATTTCATCAGACCTACTCAAACAGCACATTACAGTAAACATCCACATACAAATTTACCTAGGCCAATGGTTAGTTTAATAGGTATACAGGTTAGATAAATATCTACTTAATATACTTATCCTTCTATCATGAAACACAGACACATACATTAAGAGCACACCACGTTTTCTTGAAATTCTTAAAAAAACAAACATAAACACACAACACTTATTAGTTAGTTTTAAGTAGTTAGTCTTTTCACCAAAGTTCCAGTAGACAAAACACTCAACATCAATAAACATAGGCTACAAAACGATAACGCGTTACAAACACGAACAGCATTAAATATTGTTACCATTATGGAACTCTTAACACTATACATTAAAACAATATACTTTCAATTACACCATATTTGTTACCAGCAAGATTTCGCGATTTATCCCCTTTGATAGTAACTTTTTTATTGAAAACTTTGAACGACAATATGACTAGGTACTCTACACATACACAAACAAACCAATCGTTTGGTAGATGTATGTTGATGATATTTTTGCAATTTAATCTTATGATATCGATGAAGTGAACAAATTCCTTGGACATATTCATAGTAAAGAAACCTACATCAAACTCACATTGGAAACAGAGCCAAATAAACAGTTACCTTTTCTTGATGCACTAATCACACGCATAATAAAGACTTTTGAAACCTCAGTATACCGTAAGAAAACCAACACTAATTCATACTACACTTTGACTCCAACCATCACAAAAACATAAACAGAAGTGTCATAAAAAGCCTTTCTGACAGATCCGAGTTGTTTGCTCTAGTAACAAAATTTTCAAAAAAGGTTACTGCTATTGAGAGACTCTTGCTTGTAACATTTTCAATAGACGACACAATATCACTCATGCACAGAAAAATTACACTCAAAAATATAACACTTTCACTGTACCTTCTTGATATTCCAGGAATGTCTGACAAAATTGGACGAATTGGAAATAGGTTCAATGTTTGGATGGTATTCAAAACGATGAATACCTTGTAGTCAGTTCTTACACAAACTAAGCAGCTCAACGAAAAACAATATTTAAAACGTTGTATACACTGTGTCCCAATTTCGATGCGCACCATTGGTATCTCAGTTATTAGAAGAAATAGAGCAACGGTTAAATGGGGAGAGTTTTGCAGAATTCAATACTCACGACAAATATCATTTCAAATTTGACCTAACTTGTTTAATTTTTAAAATATTTAGAAAAAACCATAATTTGCCCATTTCGTTGTTCCTCAATAACTCTTTAACGCTTAATCTGACCTCTTTTAAAGTTTTACATTGTTCAGACACTTTTTAAGACAAATTATTTGATATAAACAGAAACCCCCGATTATCATTTGTTTTTAAGTTACTAGCGCTATCTTTTGTTTTTCATATGCCGGCTGTTTAATTTTGAATTAAACAGATATAAATTTCAGCCAAAATTTATGAAATATCGTTCACAATTTAAAAGCCAGTTTTGCTTCATAATCAGTCGGTATAAAGACCGCTATCACAACAGTAAGCATATTATATTACGACCTAGAACTTCAAGTTCATCGCACAAACTCGCAGACAACGCGGAACTATAATTGCTTACTACTTATTTTGCAGTTTCAGAATCGTTCTAGTGAACTATACCTTTGCACTTTGAAATGTTTTTATTTAGTATCTAAGCAGTTATTTTGTATAAATAGAACGTTTATTTTCATAATAAAACAATCGACATTTACTGTTTGATTCAATTACATCGATACTACCTTTCTAAGCCATAATTTTCAAGTGTGAGGCTGCACTTCGGGTAGTTATCTAATTATCATCCCTTTAAGTGCCATTGACTACATTGGCTTAAAACGTGAATGCAGTCTCATTTATGTGCTTAAAAATTAGGGATAAAGAACCAGTGCAACCAACAGAAACCTGATCCAGCCTCCAGGCATTTCCGTTCAGCGGCCATATTGGATTTTTGGTTAGTTAGATAGTCCTTAAAAAGTGCTTTTAACGATGTATAACATGTCTGAAAAATATTTAGTTAGCTCGTAGTTAATGATGCTGATGCACATCGAAATAATATTTTGCAGGACGTTAGGAACAATCCCAGCACATCAGTTCGTCGCACTGATGTTTAATTCCATGGCTTACTAATTTTATTAGACAGCATGTTTTTTGTTAATAATGAAATTAGACGTCAGTATCGTTTCGTTAGTTTAAAGTATAACTTAGAATATCTTTTCACTTTCATTTGACATTGCTGTTTAATTTTTCAGCCTACTAATTTCATATTAAAGATTAATTTACGTTTTTATTAATATTTTCCTTGTAACTAAATATTTTTCAGGCATGTTATACATCGTTGAAAAGCACTTTTTAAGGACTATCTAACGAATCAAAAATCCAATATGGCCGCCATATGAAAAACAAAGGATAGCTCTAGTAACTAAAAAACAGATGATAATCGGGGGTTTCTATTTATATCATATAATTTGTCTTAAAAAAGTGTCTGAACAATGTAAAACTTTAAAAGAGGTCAGATTAAGCGCTAAAGAGTTATTGACGAATAACGAAATCGGAAAATTATGGTTTTTTCTAAATATTTTAAAAAGTAAACAAGTAAGGTCAAATTTGAAATGATATTTGTCGTGAGTATTGAATTCTGCAATACTTTCCCCATTTAACCGTTGCTCTATGTCTTCTAATGACTGAGATACCAATGGTGAGCATCGAAATTGGGACACAGTGTATACAACGTTTTAAATATTGTTCTTTGTTGAGCTGCTTAGTTTGTGTAAGAACTGTCTACAAGGTATTCATCGTTTTGAATACCGTCCAAACATTGAACCTATTTCCAATTCGTTCAATTTTGTCAGACATTCCTGGAATATCAAGAAGTTACAGTGAAAGTGTTACATTTTTGAGTGTAATTTTTCTGTGCATGAGTGATATTGTGTCGTCTATTGAAAATGTTACAAACGAGAGTCTCTGAATAGCAGTAATCTTTTAAAACGTTTCTCTTTTTGGAAAATTTTGTTACTAGAGCAAACAACTGGGATCTGTCAGAAAGGCTTTTTATAACACCTGTGTTTATGTTTTTGTGATGGTTGGAGTCAAAGTGTAGTATGAATTAGTGTTGGTTTTCTTACGGTATACTGATGTTTCAAAAGTCTTTATTATGCGTGTGATTAGTGCATCAAGAAAAGGTAACTGTTTATTTGGCTCTGTTTCCAATGTGAGTTTGATGTAGGTTTCTTTACTATCAATATGTCCAAGGAATTTGTTCACTTCATCGATATCATAAGATTAAATTGCAAAAATATCATCAACATACCTCTACCAAACGATTGGTTTGTTTGTGTATGTGTAGAGTACCTAGTCATATTGTGGTTCAAAGTTTTCAATAAAAATGTTACTATCATAAGGGATAAATCGCGAAATCTTGCTGGTAACAAATATGGTGTAATTGAAAGTATATTGTTTTAATGCATAGTGTTAAGAGTTCCATAATGGAAACAATATTTAATGTTGTTCGTGTTTGTAACGAGTTATCTTTTTGTAGCCTATGTTTATTAATGTTGAGTGTTTTATCTACTGGAACGTTGGTGAAAAGACTAACTACTTAAAACTAACTAATAAGTGTTGTGTGTTTATGTTTGCTTTTTAAGTATTTCAAGAAAATGTGGTGTGCTCTTAATGTATGTGTCTGTGTTTCATGATAGAAGGTTAAGTATATTAAGTAGATATTTAGCTAACCTGTATACCTATTAAACTAACCATTGGCCTAGGTAAATTTGTATGTGGAGGTTTACTGTAATGTGCTGCTTGCCTACGTCTGAGGAAATATTTGAATTAGTCTTTGTACAGCGTTTTGTATATTTTTGTTTCTATTATATGTGTTGGAAATTCCTTTAACTTAGTGTATTGTACTACAGTTACATTTCCATCTGCAGGTAAAAATTCAATTGTGTTATCGGTTTTTAGTGTGTAGGATATGTTGGATACGTTTTATCTAATTTTTAAGGTCGGTCTAGATTTGTTTCTAATTCTGTATTTGTTCTTACTGTCTTTTGTATGTGTCTTCTAATAACCGAGATAGCAATTGTTAGCTTCGAAATTGGGACACAGTGTATACATGGTGATTTATAAGTATGATCACTAAATTTAAGGGTAGTTAGATGACATCAAAGAGAACAACTTTGCATAATAAACCAGACGTCAAAAATGAAGGCTAATCCCACAAAAAAATTAATTAACCTAGTTGCTTAAACTGATTGATGGTCACCGGGATGAAGGTCCATAAACTTAAGTTGCACATGTGGTTGCGATAAGACCGAATTTGGATAAAATGGGAAAGTAAAAAACAGTTGCTTAGGTATTTCAATCACATTTGGAAAGCGGTTAATGTACTCTCATCTGACTTGCTTAATAAAAGTTTTGGTGTCAGCCAATGGTTCTCAAACGTTTAACCCGCACCCCAATCCAAACTTTTTTCCATAAGCAATTAATTTTGAGTGCAATTTATTTCTATTCAGGTTAGTATACACCCATTTAATTGAATGACCATACCCTGTATACTAATTCCGGTGAGTTAAGGAAATATTATATCAATGAAACATCCAGGCTTTTAATAGTTAGGGTTAAAGAACATACAAATGTAATTAAACAGTACCAGGTTGAAGAATGTGAAATTGCTGAACATTATTGGAACAACAACCATAATACGTATATTAACTATAATACAATAGCATAAGACAAAAATTTTATCTAAAGAATCGATTTCAACTAGGCGTAAAATTAAAGAAACCGTCTATATTTTACTTAACAAGAATGACGGCGTTTCGACGTTGTTGATAGACTTAGATAAAAGCTGGCTGTCAATTCTTAAAGGTCAGAACAAGTAGACAGTTTTCAGTGTCAAGCAATTCACTAGAAGTTAGTCGCTTTCCTTGTTAATTCGTATAATCGTTGATAACGAGAGCAGATTGTTTTATGTAACATTCGTATTATAATATTTTAAATTTTTAGTGGGGGGAAATACCCAATATGAATAAACTAACTTTTCGTTAATCATCTGAACTCAACTTTCTAACAATTTAAGTGTGAATAATAATAATAATAATAATGGTCGTGATTTTCATTATTCCCTTTTAGGACATATGCGTTTCTATAGTCTCTCCATATTTGTTTGTCACCTACTATTATTTTCAACTGTGAAAAGGTCATTCCTGTTTCTTCTACTACGTTTCTCCTCCATGTTCGTCGAGCTCGTTCTCTGGCTCTGTTTCCCTGGCAGTTCCACTACGTTTCGACACGGACATTCTTTTGTTTTCCTTAAAGTATATCCCAGCCAGCCATATTTTTTTCTTTGAATTTCGTTGTTTACTTCTTGTTGGTTAGTCTTTTCCAGAATTCAACGTTTGTAATCGAATCGGTTATTGCTGAAACACCCTAAGTCACTTTTTTACACTTTCAGGAGATGAAAAAAAACTATACACATCTGTTTGCAGCAATATTTTCAGAAAATGAGTGCAGTACTTAGTTGACAATGACACATATTATTTTACTTGCAGAAAAGCAAGTAACATAATGTAAATTTATTAAAATTAATTTTGAAAATATTGACTTAGGGGCTTTCTGAAATAAACAACCAGGTTTAGCAATTAACAATTAAAAAAATACAAATTATGGAAACACAAAATATTATAAAAATAATTACTTTTTCTTTCTAGGCTTCTTAGTTCCATGATTTTCAATTATGTCCTGATATGGAAATTGATGTTTTTTTGGCACCCACCTTAAAAACAGCTTCAAATTTTCCATTTTAGCTTCCAGCAACGGTAGTCCCTCAGTGTATGCTTGTTGCTCTGGTAACTGAATACTTTTTGTATTTTTTTATGACTTAGGTAAACGTAGGTTAGTAAATGTATGCCACATGAGTCCATTTATGTGTTCAAAAGCCTTTGGAATACCAGATGTATCATATTTAATATGATGAAATTTTGAAACGGCCAGTGACATTTTCTCATTCCTTGCATGTCGTTCAGTTTCAGTGGATATACAGTTTGCTTTGTAGAGCTTTGGCCACCAATTTTTAAAATCCAAAATGTCTTCAGTAGTTACTTCCTTAACAGTAAAGTTGTTTTTTGCACTGGACTTTATTATTATTTCTGTATACTTATGAACAGTGAATATTCGGTCGTATCTTTTCAGCAGCCTCTTCGCAGTACCAAAATTCCTGTCGCAAAGAAGAAATGAGTGTCCTCTTATAGAATAAAATTGTTCAATTTTCTTAAATCTTCCCATTTCGACTAATGCCACTTATCATACAATGGTTTTTGTTTTGAGCCGGACAGTTATCGCTGAACAGCCCTAACTCTGTTACGTCAGGTCCTATGTTATTTTGAATATAGTCAGTCAAGAAGCTACAAACTTCATTGGGTTCTTTTGCTGCAATTCCTTCATGGTATATGAAGAAAAATGACTTGCCTGTTTTTAAGTCAGAAATGCAGAAAACACTAACACTGAGTTGGGAATAATAAAATAAATCCTGAACTGGAATTTCAGGTAATTGTAGGTTCTGCATATAATCAAATGCAAGTGCAGCCAGATCTGAACGACTTTGACACTCTTCCTTTGCTAGCTGTAAGGCCTTATAAAATTTTGTTGCTCGTCTTTCGTGAATTATTTTTTCAGCAACTGCCACACGTTTAACTGCATCTCCCAATGATGAACTTACCACTTGGATCGCGTATTATTATTTTTTTAAAGATACATGTGTTTTTGTTGGCACAATGAGATTTTTAGCATGAACGTCGGGTCACATAAATTTCAGTTAAGTGAACGAAACTGAAATTCGACAATCCACTCTTATCATATCCCTCAATAAATTAAGAATCGAGTTTGGTAATTCGCAGGGTAGTGGAAGAATTAAGAAAAACCAGTGAAAATTATTTTTTAGAGCAGGCGGCTGTGACTTTATATTTGACACCTACTTTTAATTCTAAGCAACTTTTTCAAATAACATTTTAGTCTATTTTGAAAAATAACGGTACTTTATTCTTGCGCCATTTTCATATTTTCGAACCTCCCCCGTATACGAATAAAGATATTTAAATTTTGGCAAGTGCATTTTTACTTTGAGAACAAGCAGAGTTTTTTACAAAGAGTAATTTTTTTAGAAGTCAAAAATAAACTTTTTTTGGTTTTTGTTCCGCTTTGTAACCCAATCCGGGGACATACTGTATATGCAGTTTGCTTTTATTGAGACCTATTTTCTTTGATTCAGCGTTTAATCTGTCTAATTTTGTGTGCATATTCGCTAGCATGTGTGAAAGGAGGCATACATCAACTGCGTATTCCAGATCTTCTAAGGTCTTTGTCAGGCCCCATCTTATTCCTTTAGAGTTTCCCCTTGTTGCTTCTTCTAGTTATAGTACATTGTCTAATATAATTAGGAATAGCGACGGTGACAAGATACACCCTTGTTTGACTCCCACTTATGTTGGAAAAGCTTGTGACATTTTACCGTTTAAGCGTACTCGGGCTTTAGAATCTGTATTTATTGCGATGGATAGATCTATCTAATTAAATTAAATATTCAATTGTTAGAGCCTCCACACAATATTTTGTTTGAACTAAAATTCTCAGTCAGATTAAAAGTAAGCTGTATTTATTTATATGCCTAAGTAAATGGTTATATGCCCGTTTTTATATTTTATCTACCTGCAAATAATAATCCATAAACGCTAGCTCTCAAGTAAAGCCATTACTCTAACTCAGTTGGGTTCCTTGCCGATTGTAAATTATGAATTATTTGAGTACGGTTCTGTCTACCGCATTAGTTCCACTACACAGAAGCAAAATATTTGAAAGTAGGTCAAATGGATTCCGTATGCAAGATTGCGTTATATGACGTTTTAAAATCGTGAAATTATCAAAGTTCGGAAAAGGAATTTTTGCGCTTTGGCGGCATTAATTATCTTTTGTTTTTAAGCAATCCGTTGTCGATGACTTCAAAGGGACGCTGCTGGCGGAAATTAGCAATTGTTTCAGACGCGTCCGGTTTCACCCTCGCATAACCTCAAATAATGGAATCCGCTTGTTTTGCGAGCTGCACCTCTTCTATAGCCGCGGAAATGCTTGGATCTTCTTAAGTAATGTCTCCTTTATCATGCACGTAATGTTTAAGGGCTTAACGTTGATAATTTTAGCCAAATTTGGGTACCTGATACTTCGCCGAACTCCTCGTCTCCCTGGAGTGAGTTGAAATTCTGAAGCTGCTACGGACACCCTCGTAGTGAAACCTCCTGGAAACGTAGCTACAGAGCTGCTCTATGCCCTGGAATCTTCCTCTCTAGGCTGCGATGATTTCCTTGATTACACGCAGATATCGAAAATTTTAGCTGAACGGAAGGATCCCTTCATGAAACTTTCAAAATTTTTGTGACGGAAACTTTTGCAAACGATATCACACCAACTGGGATATGCACTTATTAAAATGGTACACTTTTTATGTCGGAAATTGCTCATTTATTATATAAAGATGTGATTTAAAGTGGAGCACAATTTACATCATCATTTTTTCTAATTTATTTATTTGTTCTTCCTAAATCCGTTATAAACAAAAGCTAATCTAATATTAATATAAACCGGAAGTTAACCAAGTTCAAATCAATGGTATCTTAAAATAAATCTGCTTATAAACTATTATATTTACAAATTTCTTATATATAAAACATTGTCTACATTTTTAATTATTAAAATGTTTCTTTGATCCGTCACACGTTTTATTAATTGCTTTTCTCTGTTCACACGCGTAATTGCACTAATTAATTTATTTAGAGTTCACTTCCTGCACAGTTGTTTTTCGATGTCCATCTGTTTGATTTTCACTCGTATTTTCTTCTGTCTTGCTGTTTGCCTTTCCCCTTGCTTTATAATGTCTTGTCTGCTTCTCACAATTGCTATTTTATACCTTTTTGCCTGCCTTCTAATTGCTCTTTGCAACGTATAATTAGTTTATTCTGGCTTATACCTTTTTTAGAACCCTCACAAGATTTTACTGTCTCGTTTAATTGAATTCTACGCTTCAGTTTCTTGCACATAGCAAAACTTTTTGTAATTAGTAATTTCTTTTGGTTTGGCTATTACTTTTGCACAAACCTATTATTTAAATTGATCCGACAATCAACTTAGACCCCGTAAGAAATGAGCTTTGCCTTATGCATTCCTTATTTAATTACTACTCTATTACTGGCATCTCTTTACCAATGCATTTATTCTGTGAAATTCAAGTTTTAGCCTTGCAGTTATATAAAACACCTCAACCCTGTGCTTATTAAGATGTCCATTAAATTGTCAACCCTATCAGAGTTGAGTTGTAGGGTCTAAGACCATTCCATTATATTCTTCTTTGATTAGAGGAATTAATTCTTCTGGTATTCCTTGTTTTTCAGAGCAATCCATATAGATTCTCTACTGACGGAGTCGAAAGCACGCTCGTAATCTATGAAAAGTAGTTGTAATGACAATTGATATTATGATATTCCAGCGACTGTTCGGTTATAATTCTCTCTGTTTATGTTGTCGGTACAGAAACAACCAGCCCTAAAACCTACTTGCTCTTTTCGTAAAGTTTTGTCTAGTGTATTCATAATAATTCTGTTTAAAATTGTATTATGAATGTATGGGTGCATGGTCGGTAATTTTATTTTACCTTGCGGTGTAGATGCTGGTGCTTTATACGCTTGCGTCTGGCGGTACAATGCTCAACTTGCTCCGGATTCGGGTTACAATGTTGAAGCACGGCTTTTGTGCTTGCGCAGCAACTATTGGGTAAAGTGTTGACATTGTTACTCTATCTCTTAGGTCTGTGGTTATGAGTGGAGTACAGTTAATTTGGTGCCCAACTGTGAATAGTCTCACCGAGATCGATTCCAATCGTCAAGGCTCCGGGAAATTTACGGTACCAGCGGGATTCGAACCGAGGACTTGCTTAATGCAAGCCTAACGCTTTCCTGACTGAGCTACCTGGCTTCTTAAAATTATTGTATAATAGTATTTTATTTGATAGTGGAATGTCAGAACGCTCTACCAAGCAGGAAAACTGAGCGAAGCAATACAAGAAATGGAAAATTATAAAATTAGCTTACTAGGTATACTTGCAGCTAGATAGAATAAAGTTAGAGAAATAAGAACAATAACTTTTCTATCCTCAGGTATAAAGAACGAAGACGCAGACCATGAATATGAAGTAGGAATCACTTTACGACCTAAAATTAGAAAGCAACTACTAGAGTGGCAACCAGTATCGGAAAAGATTATTTCTGCAAGAATAAATTTTGAGAACCAGAAAATGGCGTTTGTACATTGTTACGCCTCCACAGAGGTTGAAGCGGAGGAAGATAAGAAACGCTTCTACTCCATGCTCAACAGAACTCTTGAACAAGTGGACAAACAAAATGTATTAATCCTAATCGGGATTTAGATTAGAAATCGTAATAGGTGGTACATTATTTGCCAACAAACAAAACACAATGGACCTCCCCCAACCAAAAAGGTAAAAACCAAATAGATCATATTTGAATTAATAAAAATTGGATGCACATTCTAATGGATGTTCGTAATAAAAGAGGAGCTGATAGCGACAGCGATCGCTATGTTATAACAGCAAAAATCAGCTGTGACCTTATAAAAGTTAAAAAAATCAAGAAACCAGCATATAAGGTCTTATTAATATGGATAAATTAAAAGATCAACAAATAAGACTTGCGCTAGTTAATAGAATACAAAAAGAAATCTGGTGTGATACACGTTTACAACCTCCATTTACAGTGATCTTATAATTAGTCCAAAATTTGATTTGAAACAGAAGAGTGGTTTACACGTTGAGTTACCGTGCCCTTCTATCCCTTTCCTTGCAAAAGAGTTTCGCCTCTGGCGTGGTTTACACGTTGAGTTACCATGCTCTTTTGCTTTTCTCCCTGATAAAGCCCCTAACGAAAGTGGGCGAAACGTTGAGTTCTTCAACCTCAATAATAACACGGTCCAATCCCAAAAGTCGTTTGTTACTTAATGACAATGACCGTGAAAGCCTCCGAAATCATTTCTAAAAAAAATTAGAATAGAATAGAATATATTTCATTTCATAGAAAACAAATGTTTTACAAATACAAAAACAAAAAATCCATTAATATAAATATAAGTTTGCTAATTTACATTTGTATATTAACTACCCACTAAATTGATTTTAGTATGCACGATGGATTCATTAAGAATCTGTGTGTGCACACTACTACCATTTGAAATTAATAATGAGGTCTTAAAATTATGACATATACTTTTTTAACATTATGTAGAAATTATTTACAATAAATAAAAAATTTTATAGAAACTCTCCAATAATATTAATTCAAAAATTACAAATTCTTCAAAAACCGTAGAAAATTGAGCATTAGTTGAATAGGCACTTTATCTCTAAAATGTTAAACGGAATTTAAAAATGTAATGATATACCGGGTGTTCTATTAAAAATAGGAGTCAATAAAAAAAAAGGAAAAAACAAAAGAAACCCATTTTAGAGGTATTCAACTTGAAAATCACCTATCTCCCATCAATACACATTAAATATGTAATAGAAATGTAAAGTTTGAAGAAAATCGTTAGAGCCGGTTTGAAAAAATCGAAAAAAAACTGAAAAATCAAGAGTAAACACCATACTTCCGGTTATGCGATTTTCTTCAAAAGCTTTCTATCGCATTTAGATAGTACATAAAACTTATATATGAAGTTTCAACGCCATACCTCTTTTAGTTTTTGAGATATTCTGTTCAAACACAGACAAACAGACCAATGAACAAAAATATATTTTTTGGGTTCAAGGGACTCTAAAACATGAAGATCTGTTGAAAACTCAATTAAGAATTTTTGGGGTGAATCCAATACTTCCTTTATTGTAAAAGTAATACAACAGAAATAAATTATAACCATGCCGTAGAGGATGTGTGGCAATAGTGCAAACAAACATTCTAAGATCCTTATTTAGGAATACTTAAGTTAAAAATAAACAATATGCAGAATGGATAAGTCAAGACGCATGGGAAAACGTGAAAGCGGGAAATGAATGGAAATACTATATATTACAAGCATAAAACGATAGTGTGAAAGGAGAACGTCAGAAAATATATGTAATGGTTAGCAAATAAGTTAAGAAAATCGTTTAAAACGACAGAAAAAATACCTTAAACATTTAGCAGAGAAAGAAGACAAAGCAGCAAAAACAGGAAATAGTAAAGATCTATATAAAACAATTAATATAAGAACTAACAGAGAAAGAAAGAAAGACAAAAATCTTACAAATAAAAGATAAAAAGGTACAAATACTTACTACAATAGAACTACAGTGATGGAAAGAGCATTTTGAAGAGGTAATGAATACGCAACAAGGAGAAGTATAATTACCAGAACCAAGGCAAATAAACATTAATACTGGTATACCGACGGAAGCAGAACTACAAAAGCAATCCAACAAATGAAAAGTAGTAAAGCACCAGGAATTGATGGAGTAACGATAGACAAGTTGAAAACTGATGAAGATACTACAGTAAAAGTAATATACCCATTAATAAAGAAAATTTGAAACGAGGAAACCTTTCCGGAAGAATGGAAAACAGGAATGGTGGTAACAATACCAAAAAAAATCAATTTTCGAAACTGTAGCAGTAAGTGTTAATAATTCAAAATTATAGATAATCTTACTGGCTACTTCTGTAATTTTAGTTATGTTATATCTAATATTTAATAGTCACTTTCTTCTAAATAAAAAGGATTAATATGAATTTCTTATAGAACATTGAGAATACCTTCTACGTGTAATTTTGAGTTTTTAAAAAGTAATACAGTTTTTGAAAAAGATTTAGTTAACTTGATGTCTTTTGAACCACTTTAAAAAACAGGAAAACATGCTGAGAACTTTTGAAAATGAAATAATCAGAAATGTAGTGGATCGCTGTGAAAACGGAATAACTGAAGAAGAAGAACAAACCAAGAAATAAAAGAAATTTTTAAAAATAGAACTGTTACATCGATGATCCCGGCATGTGAAATAGGGTGGGCAGACAACTTCATGAGAATTGACAAAGGTAGATACTCAACGAAGGCAAAGAAATGCAACATGCAAATGTTAAGAACAGAGGGAAGGCCCAGAAAAAGGTGGTAGGATAGGGTAAAGAATGACATTTGCAAACTGAATACTAACAACTAGGATATAATTGATTGGAGAGCTGTTGTGTGGTCTTGGCTCCTGCAAGACCCAACTAGGGACATTGATTGAATTGGCATTAAAAAATTACTATGCGTAATTCTTATGAGTAGCATTCTTTGCAGATATTGTGTGGAGTAAATGTGTACATTTATACCGAAAACCTTATAGGTATACAGTCGACAATTGGCATTAAAAAATTACTATGGGTAATTCTTATGAGTAGCATCCTTTGCAGATACTGTGTGGAGTAAATGTGTACATTTGTACCAAAAACCTTGTAGGAATACAGTCGATAATAGGCTTAAATATTTAAAAAATATCTATTTAGTTGTTCCTCGCACCTAGAAATCTCTTTGTAATCTCTGAGCTTATAAATCAGCGTCAGTTTACCTACGTATAAACCTAAATAAATACACCCCAAACGGGAAAAATCTAGAATTGGACCTCAAAGTATCTACTAATTAAATCAGAAACGATTGCTTCGGGCCGTAGAAGCGCGGTAGGAAAAAATTGTGAACGTAAATTCACCCTATCTGCGCCAGTGCATTACAAAGCAGCTTAAGCCTCGAGCTTGTTAGGTTTTTTGCAGTCGCTGTTATTGTTGTAACAGTCTATACCGACAATAGATTAAAACAAAATAAGCATTGACGTCAAATCAACGACAGTCGTGGTTTGGGGTGTCCTTAGTACTAAAAATTGGAGTGCACCTATACACAGCGAAATAAATAATTATGGTTCGATTCTTATCTACATTAAAAAATAAATGACAAAGTATTTAAATAGTCGTTTTTTTTATATTATTTTTATTGCGTTGCGGATATTTAATAACTGCACACACCATAATAGCTAAAGTACGCTTTACATTATGAAAAACTGATAATATATTGTTATGATAATATGCAAAAGGTAGTTTTAAAATATGGATGATAGAAATGATAAATTTGGAAGGTTAATTATAATCAAATTCTAAACGGTTTAATAAAGATTGGGTGTAAAGTTCAATAAGAATGATAAAATCAATTAAGACAATGAGTAAGGTAATTTGAGGTATAAATAGCAATTGAGTATTCAAAATTTGATGGTTGCAGCTAATTTTAATTAGTTTTAAGCCAAGGTTACAATTGACAAATGTATTTGTTATAATAATAAGAATTGATAGCATGTAATAATAGGATATTTAAAATTTATAAGAGGGCAAGAAGAATTTTATCTAATAGAAATGAAAATTTTGTTTAGTCAGTTGTAAAAACAAACTCGAAAACATTTTACAAATAATTTTGAAATGTTTAATTTTGATCAATAAAAATTAGAAATTATGCCTTATTTGTATAGTTATGTGGTAGTATACAAATTTAAAGGCTATTAACAAATCTACGAGGTGCAGAAATGAAAATGAAATAATAATTTATTAAAACTAAACAATCAGTGAAGAGATTGTCTAATACAGTGAATTAAATAGAAAGAACCAGAGAACTACTGAATTGGAGGAAATTGGATTTATTGCTGAAGGTGACACATAATTAAATATTTATTGGTTACATTGGTGGTTGTATGGAAGTGAGGTCATTCATCTAGAAGGAGGTTAGTAGGAGTGCCAGCTGGAGTTGGACAGCTTCTGTGGGGGTTGATGAGTGCAGAGGACTATCTAAGGAATAAGCAAGATAAGATGACATTCATTTATAAAGCTGAAACTTACCAGGAGTATATTGGCGTGAAGGTGACGTTTGATGAGGGGAGCGATACCGGATTATGCGGACGTTTGGAGGTGGTTGACAGGAATAAGCTGTAGGTGTTGCATAAGGTGAACATTGGGATCTCTTAAGCATAGGAGCAATGGTATTTAAATATTGGCAGTGTGAGCTGAATAAGTGATAAGGTTTGTGTTAGTAATTAATATCAAAGCATTTTGAATAACGAACAATAAAAGAAAGAGTAAAATACAGAGCAGTACTTACTTTGGTGAGTTAATTGATAGTTATGTCAATGTAAAAATAGATTTGTCAATACCTGGTTTGAGTAAATGTAGAAGTCAAGTTGACATTTTATGTCATTAAATAGTCAAGAATAAAACTAAAAATTTAAACTTCAACTAATAGAGATCTAGATTTGGCGAACCACTCTGAATAAGAGAACATAATTGAAATAATTGATTTGAAAGTAATTCTAGGTTTCTAATATGATGCATTGCATTAATTAAGGGCAAGCTCAAAGTAAAATAGTCACTACATAAATTATATGACTAGTTCAAATGTGGAGCTATCACTAAACAAAACAATATATATTTATATAGGGTGAGTTTTTTTTTTTCATTATGACTATAGGGATCTCGAAAACCGTGAAGGATAGAAGGTTGGTCAAATGGAGAAAGAATTGCAGTTTTACGAGCTTATTCGAGATGTGCTTTTGTTTCTTTGAAAACATCCAACGCCTACTAGATACAAGCAAAATATTAAAATTACTTAATTTCTTAAAGTCGGTCTAGCGCCGTTATTATTGAAAATAGAAAAAAAAATAATAAAAATAAAAGTTTTAGCTATTTTTACGGTGTTTATCTTACACTTATTAGTTTTCTTCTAGCTTTCATAATTTTTGAGTTATAACATTAAGTTAAATTTTTTTAAATAGCAATAATAGTTGGCTTAGACATTTCTGAAAAGAGCTCACTTTTACGCTTAAAATGACATAAGGTTTGTTATACCTATTTTGACAAATAATTTTTTTACAATAATTTTCGTAATAAGGAAATGACGAAAACAAAAATTATGAAAGCTAGAAGGAAATTAATAAGTGTAAGATAAACACCCTAAAAACATCTAAAACATTTATTCTTATTATTTTTTCTATTTTCAATAATAACGGCGCTAGACAGGCTTTAAAAAATTAAGTAATTTTAATATTTTGCCTATATCTAGTAGGCCTTGGATTTTTTAAAAGAAACAAAAGCACACTTTGAATAGGCTCATAAAACTGCAATTCTTTCTCCATTTAGCGAACGAGATATGATCTTTTTAGAAATGTCTAAGCCAACTATGATTGCTATTTAAAAAAATGTAACTTAATGTTATAACTCAAAAACTATGAAAGCTAGAAGAAAACTAATAAGTGTAAGATAAACACCGTAAAAATAACTAAAACTTTTATTCTTATTATTTTTTTTCTATTTTCAATAATAACGGCGCTAGACCGACTTTAAGAAATTAAGTAATTTTAATATTTTGCTTGTATCTAGTAGGCCTTGGATTTTTTCAAAGAAACAAAAGCACATCTCGAATAAGCTCGTAAAACTGCAATTCTTTCTCCATTTGACCAACCTTCTATCCTTCACGGTTTTCGAGATCTCTATAGTGATAATGAAAAAAGAAACTCACCCTGTATATCTATACGAGTATAGCTTTTAACGGGCCTTTGTTATTAACTCCTATTTTAACTAGAACACCCGGTATATAATTACATTTTTGAATTTAGCTTAAAATTTTAGAGAAAATTTGTCTCTTCAACTAACGCTCTTTTTAGTACCGTTTTCGTAGAATTGGTAACTTTTTTGAAAATTTTTGACAAATGCTTAAATATTTAAAATCAATTTTTTGGCTAATTATAAGATTACTGTAAAAGAAAGTTGTGTGCGTGTATCACACCAAATTTTTATTTGAAAATTGCTGTAATTCGCATTACCAAGTGTTTCCTTTTATTGTTTTAGTATTATTATGATCAAGATGTTTTTACCCCTGTTCTGAATAAACCCCTTTACAGATTATTTAGGATGGGTATTATAGTAGCTTATCCCCAACTTTTCAGCATTTTTTCTTCTCTCCATATTTCTCGGATATGCTATAATTTATATTTTTAAAACTAGATATGTTCGGTTGGACAAGAAAATCTGGAAATTACGAAATTATAAAAGTTGGTACTTTGAAGTTTATAGTCAAGATAAGCATATAAAAAATATAAAAGATAACATTCGTTAAACATACATTTTAACTTAGATAACTACATAAATCTCAGGAAAACAAAGGCGAAAATGTCTTTGAATATTACGTCTAAAACGGAAAGTAGGTACTCAAAATAGATTAATCGATACTCGACAGTAGTGATCTTGAGCGGAAAAACGGCTTTGATGTAACAAGTACCACTATAGATAAGGAAATAAAACTAGGATACAACATATTCCTGCAGTAAGAGGAAAATTTTGAACTAAAACACATTATGAAAGTATAACCTTCTGAGAGTCGTTATTTGGGTTGCAAAAAGTTTAAAAATTAATACTTTTCACTGATTGAAATTAGTAAGCAACTGCATTTGTATTCAAATAGCGATTGCTTAATAACAACTGACTAAAATTTGGTCAAGCATAGTAATGTATGCCTATAAACATCAAATTTATGAATCTTTTTCTACTCCTGTAACTAAAATGCCATTTAACATACTAACATACACGTCGCTAAGTGACCTTTTAATCATGCCTTCATAACCTATGACTAAAGAGCCTCTTAGTCATGAGCTGAAGTTGGCAACGATGTTTTAGTCATGGGGTGAACTTAGGTTCAAATAGTATTTGCTTTATTAGCCACAGCCAAAACTAAAATCAAGTTAGTTTTCAACCGTCACTTTGACGTTTGTCAAGCATAATTTAACCTAATATAATAAATGTCAAAATTTTAATGAAATAATATGATGTTATATTCTCTAAATTTGTGGTCGTAGAAAAAGTATAGTATGCAACTCGTTTTATAAACTTATTAGTCACTCATTTTATTAAACACTCGCTCCGCTGCGCTTCGCTCGTGATTAATAAAACTCGTGACTAAAATGACGTTTATAAAACTTGATACATAATATACTATTAATTGATTATGACGCCATTATCTTGAATTAGCTTAAACTGCTATGATTATTGTTCTAATACGCAAATCAAAGGTATAATTGCTCTACCATTCTGGTAACATTATTAATGATAAAGATATCGAGAATTAAACAAGTTCTTGTTTTAAATATAGTCTACTGTTTTAAACGCCATTATGTAGCGTACTATTGTTTATATAAAAACTATTGGTATTCGTGGGTAATTAGTTGTCCCGTAAAAGACAGACGTGCAAGGACACTCACCGCCTTCTCCTGCTGAGTAGAGAAGGCTTTATATTATGTAATAAAGATAAGTGACTATAGAGTATAGTCAGATGCCATATTTGATTTAAATGTAAACACTCTGCATATATATGCGTTATACAATCCATCGCCCACTCATAAATCTCAACAATTACTGAAATAAAAATATGCCGTTGGCAAGTCCCAAATTTAGCATTCTGGCGAATATTGTATATTCGATGTTTTGATATTATGAATAGCTGTAGCTTTAAAAAATATGTTATAAAAATACATTTATTGTAATAACTACCTATTTACATTCGCGTAATCTCTGTCTACTCGACTAGTTTATTAATTTTACTGTTAATTTAATGGATTGAGTTAATAAGAAATATATATTTCGTTAGTATGGCGAAATATTATTATATACATGAACTAATATTAAACATGTTTCATATTCGGCATTTTTATACATTCATTACTATTTGTATTTACTTCTTATTTTTGTATTTTACAGTGCGTTGCGTTAAAAGCATTAATTTAGACATGTAAGTAAAGTTTCAGCACAATTACTTAATGAGAGAATAATAAGAGAAAATACTCACAACATTAAAAATAAAAGTATGCTTTCACTGGTCAAAACCTTGAAATATATTCTGAGTCATTTACTACTTTAATTTCTTTCGCAGCCTTGCCTGACAGTTACATCAGAACTTTCTTTGGCCACATTATTTGGTATTATGACATCCTTTTCAATTCTAATAAAGATCTTGTAGGTATATAGGACAATGGAATGCAATTTTTAGGTGCTCTGCTATAGTGTATATATACTTGAGATATTAAAAATAATTTTGCTTATTTTGCACTAAAATTAAATTCTGAATTACGGGAATTCTTTAAGTTTAAGTAAACAATCAGAAGAGTTTGTAAATCCATCTTCCTTACTGTTTTTTTTTTCATAGCATATTTTATTGTATGACATGCAAAAATAACGTGTTTGAATGCTTTGCTACTAACTTTAATACTTGGTTAGCTTTTGTGTATTCTAAGCAAACATTTTAAATCGTATAATATACAGTAGTAAATATCATTTAATACTTCATCAAGGTAATACTCTCTTAGTTGTTACTCCAGGAGGTTAATTATAATATTTTTAAGAATCCTTCAAAGTAAAGCTATTAACCAATTAGATAGTTGCTTAAATTTCTAATTACCCTGATAAAACTTATGTAGTTTAAACTATGTATGACTAGATCTATAATAAACATCATATAATTTTTGGCTACATTTTCTTAAAATGCTTGCTCTGGTAAAAATAATTATAAAACTACAGGAAAAAATTAATCTTGATATCGTTTTAGATGGAAATGTGTTACCGTAATAACCAACTCTCAATTCGTTGCCTGCTGATTATCTGCCATTTTATCGTTTTATATCCAATCCAATCGAATCGTAAACTGTTATTTAGAGATATGTTTAGATTAGTGCACTCTAGTATGTAGATCATATTGCACGAGTTCCGACGTTAAAGTCCGCTTGTTAATTGTAAGTTTAACTGATCATAACAAAGAAAAGTGCATATGGTAAGATTCTCTTAAATCTAACATACTATGTATTTTAAGCAGCTTATTATAATTTAAATTAATTGAAAGTGTTTCTCTGGTGTAATTAAAATTTTAAACGATGAGTGTGTATACTGTATGCTTTTGTTTAAAACTTAGATTAAGTATATGACTCATACTTGTAATATCACGATCTCGAAATTATTAAAAGCAGCACCTAATTGTTAGAATTTTATTTTTACCTATTTATTTTGGCCATGTTGCTTCTACCAAGACTAGTTTTTCTTTTGGAAAATGTTTGTTGACAAATTTCAGCATTCTAAAGTAAAATGTTACGATGGTTCTAAAAATTGCAGGGAATTTAATTTCTTAGTAGCAAAATAGATTTAAAAATTCTTAACTTCACGTGGTTGGATTTTAAAAGTAGGTGTAATTAGATTTCAATACAAAATTATAAATTCAGTTTACTATTATCCAGACTATTTGTGCTTTAAGCCGCAAAAATACAGTTCAAATTTTATTAAACCCTAATTTGTTGAAAATCATCTTCTTTCTAATTTATTCCAACGATATGCGAAAATATATAACACTTCGAAGTGAATCTTCACTGCTTTAATAAAGCTTGTTCTTAAGTGTGGCTTTATATTCGCTTTATATATTTTTGTGCTATGCTTTTTTCAACAGTTATTAGCAATACACCCCCACCCTTCGTTACGTCCAGGTTATCTAGTAGTAGGTATCTATACTTTGTTGAGTTAAAAAAAAGAGTAATTGAAGTGTATGCTTGAGTTCATGAAGCTTCTGTATTGGTTACTGGTACAAGACGTGTGAGCATCTATCCCACCATACTACCTGTAGCATTGTAAAGTAGAATATTTTAATGTATCTATTATACTGGCATAACAAACACCCAGCACGTGTTGTATGCGTTGTTGATATAATTGTGTATAACTGAACAGCTTGGTAACAGCCCTGCCATAAACAACCCTCGCGATGCCCTGTACGTGATTACTAACTCTTCTTGTTATGTGAAGTTCTAATTATAGAGTACTATTTAGTTTGTTCCTCCAGTGACGAAATTTTTCCGGGAATCGCTACATACGGCTTCATTATATTTTTAACTTTGCAGTTATTTCTCTACATTGTTAAATTTGCACCTAATTACAAACCATTAGTCAAAATTAAATCATTCATACAAAGCTAAATCTATTTGTGAATTTTATGATCTCTGGCTTTTTTCAATTTGATCAAAGCTCAACCTACATTTTACAATATAATTCATCGCGTAACGCGAGGTGTCTAAAGTAAAATGTGTATAACTTGGACGATGGCCAAACTGACAAAAATATACAAATGCAAAAATGTACGCTTAAAAAAGTGCAGATTCTATTAAAAATAGACGCTTCCAGCACTCGCTCCATTTCTTAAAGTTTTGTGTGCCAAATTGGGAGTTATATAAATGTAAGTACTTCTAAATGTGAAGTGTTTCGGCACAGAGCGTATTTTTAGTATACAAGACAAGTACATTATTTTCTGTAAACATGGAATTGCAATTAAAGACTCATATTGATCTGCTAAAAATGTCAGTTACACGTATATAATGGCATTTAACAATAAAAGCATTCATCTCGTTTTTATATAGAAGTAATGACATTTGAAAACTAGAACACAAAGAACATCAAATGTAATGAGTAATGACATATATACTATATGGGATATGGATTAGTTTTACACTGCGGTTACCGTTGTAGTTTTCTGAACTAGCAAACAAACGACTCGTTTAATGTAGCTATGTATAAAACAGTTACTGAATTATTAATTTATTATTTAAAACTCTCTATACATAATGAATTAAATGTTTGTTAAATAAATGCCTAATTCTAATAGTTTCTTCTATAAATTTTAGCCATTTAATGGCTTCACTGGAACCATAGTATAACTGAAAATAGGAAAACAAACCCTTAACTTTTGTAAATTACAGTAAATACAAAATTTCTTGTCATTAAATGTATAATTAATTAATGATAATTTTATTGTAATATAAAAAAATATTTAGCAGAAATAAAAAAATATGTTTCCATATATAAGGCGATGAGTGTTATCTGAGTCATACAAATATTTACCTGTAAATGTGTGATCGACACCGATAAACCGCGAAGTTGATGACAAAATGCTCAAATTAAGTAGACACATCAATTTCCCTCAAACGGATATTCATTTTTGACTTTGGACGACAAATAAAAATAAATTATGTTAGCTTCTGAAGAACCCCAATTTTTGTGTAAAATAGAAATATAAATTTTTATTCAGCCATTTTCTTGTATAGTTATCATTTGAATAATAAATTCTTTAGGGGAGAAATTTAGGGCTATTCAGACTCAATCGGTAATCGGGCATTATCTTTATGGTAAACATTTACAGAGATATATTCCACATTTGCTGTTACGTATATTCCTGCAGAATTTAAGATTTTTATTTTTAAAAGTAAGTATGAATGTGCAGTAACTTCCAGTCTATTTTCATTTCTATTAAACGTATAACAAAGTTACAGTAATTTAATTGTGACGTAACCAGTGTTACTGTAGTACGACATTCTTTCTCTTCCTTTCTATAGTTTTCGCTGTCTACCAATAAATTATTGTAGTATATATTGTGAATATCTAGTAAGATATTGCTTTTCGCAAAATATTTTTCAAAGTACGACGAGTCTTTAAGTCCTAGCCGTTATTGATTTATATCGGCTTAACTGCTACCTCGTGTATGGCTTACAAACAGGAAAAGTTGCAATCAGAAGTTTATTTATTATCACTTACGTTTCAGAGAAGATAAGTCAGAGTACTATACTAATTACAACGTTTGCCTTGGGCCACTGGTCCTTAATGTAGTTTCAAAATAAACGATTTGGAACTAACACAAGCCCTAACATGCTCAGCCATGTCATCTACGTGAGTCATTCTACCCATGATTAGAGAAAATAGCCAATAGCTACTGGGCAAAATCTGAAACCTTTATTTCTTCCAATCAATATTTATAATTGTATATCTAAAGCTACTACTATTCTAATAACTTGTTTTCTTACTTTTAATCGTCCATTTTGTCTGATTACATGTAATACTACATTTCATATATTGTATAACATATCTTTATTCAATATTAATATATCAACCAGAATAAAATAAATCGCAACGATCGTTCATGTTAATTTATTATCAAAAAATCTGTAAAGGGCTCAAATTCCTCGCAAATGAACATTGCGACACCAAACAATTTTAAAAATCAGAGGAAAATATGGATACAAATATCTCCAAGTTCGTAATAATACTAAAACAATAAACAAAAACACTTGATAACGCGAATTAAATTAATTTCAAATAAAAAAAACATTACCGGTGATGGACTTTGAACAACAGCACCTGCGAACGCGAATTTAAATCCGCGTCTCATTTACGGGCCATCAAGAACCCTTCCCCGCTTTGCGATGCGTGGCTGTATTTAACAGAACTGACATATTGTTGAAAGTTTTTGACTTTTTTACGACATTACTGTTGTGTCCCATTTTCGTCATGTGCAAAACCTAACTTATGCGCAAATTACTACTTTTTTATATTTCTCAATTAACGCAAAAATAAACAAAATTTTATTTTTGTAATGTTCTCACCCTGTATATATTAGCCCAAACTTTTCTCGGTTTCATGCCATTTAGACATATAATCTGCATACAAAATATCATCTTCCTCCAACAAATAGTTTTTGAGTTATACCGCCAACAGACAGACAGACCAACAGACGGAATTGAGAAAACCTGTTTTTCGTCATCTAGAAAGCTTGAAACGTGAAGATCTGGAGATATCTCGGAAGGTGATTTTTTCGCGATTACAATACTTCCTTCGTCTTTTAGACGAGGGAAGAAAAAAACTGCAACATAAACCTTACAACAGCTTTATGTAACATGAGTAATATTTCTTCTTGATTTCCTGCATTATTAATTTTTGCCTCAATCTTCTTGGTGGTGAACAAATGCCCCAAACATTGTTTCCTTTCTAAGACTTAAAGGTTTATTATCTTTTAATAAAACGAATTCTATCTAAAATGCTAACTATATATTAACTCAACTCTTAGCTTTCTTATATATTTAAGATATAAGTATTTTTTATAGATTATCTAAAAATGCTATATTTGAGAAACAAATAAGATATATGAGATATGTGATGATTCTCAATTTATAATATTCCAAAGATATTCATACGACAATTACAATTCGCTATAATTAGTACTTCTTCTTACAATGACGAATAATTGTTTAATTCTGGAATCATTCCAGATCTAATTAGAAATAATAACCGGATATTTTTTTTCAAAATTGATTTTAACTGATTACGCAGTTAATCGAATGTAGTTAAATATCAAATGGAACCCAACAGGCTCAATAAAAATAAACGAATATACCATAGTGCTAAGTTATCGAATTAAAAATGGCATATTATCACGAAGTGTCTTAAAAATAACAACTAAATAATAAAACAATTAAAAAATTGCCAAAATTAGTGTCTTTCCTTACCAGTGTGTATGAATTTTAGAAAATACTCTGTTGGTCAGTATTATCAACCATCAATAAATCATTAGATAACTATTTGTGGAGTAAATTTACTTCCCTAGTAAACTAATATGCAAATAAACAAAAACGCATGAAAATTTGTTTACTAATCAATAAAATGTCATAAGCACGAACGTTTTCATGCGCTTTTTAAGCATTAGCCGAATAATAGCTCTTTGTGCAACAAGTGCTAAAAGTGGATGTTTATGCACGAGACATGAAAATTATGAAACGAAGCCGAAGGCTGAGTTTCATAACATCTCTCGTGCATAAACACTTTTAGCACGAGTTTGCCTTAAATTTACTGTTATTAAACCATAAATCTCGATTTAACAAAGGTTTGCATTTATGACAGTTATAATTTATGTCATAGTAAAGAGAAGGCCATGACGGCGCAAGTGACTGTTTCTGCAGCCGGTAGCTGTCAAAGTTAGTTATCAAAGGTAATTAGAATAGTACACTTTTTACTTTATTCATTACATAATGCTTTAATTATTTAAATAACACTTTACCTCTAACGAAAGAAGTAACTAGAATAACTTTATAACCTCACTTCCACTTCAAAATTCTAAATTCCACACCAGCTGTTTACTTTTAGCACATGGGCTAAAAGTAAACAACTGAAGTCACTTTTAACACGCTGATTTATAAAACGTATTTTTTAGTGAAACAAGCTAGTGCTAAAAGGCCTACCTTTGGTAGTGATTGTAGAAAAAGTTATTTTGCATTTATAATATGCAAATCTAAGAATCCGCGTGGCGCAGTTGGGTAAGCGCCAGGCTTGCATTAAGCAAGTCCTCGGTTCGAGTACCGCTGGGGTCGGAATTTTTCTGTAGCCTTGGCAATTGGAATCGGGCTCAGTGAGACCATTCACAGTTGGGCACCAAATTAACTGTGCTCTACTCAGAACCACAAACCTAAGAGATAGAGTAACAAGGTCAACATATCACCAAGACCCACACCTCACACAATGGTTGCTGCGCAAGCAACAATAGCGCGCTCTGAGTCTTTATCTCAAATTCGGGACAAGTTGAGCATTGTACCGCCAGATGCCAGCGCATAAAACCAGCCTCTACACCGGAAGGTAAATGAGGTTGCAGATAATACATACATACAATACGCAAATCTACAGAATAAATTAATTTATTCTCAAAGTAAATTTTATTTAGGAAATAAAAAGTTTTATAATACCGAGGATGTAACTAATAAATAAGCAATCTTGAATTGTTCAACCCAGCTCACTAACGATCTAATTTTTGCATTGCTATGTAACGAATAACTCAACTGCGAAAGCTGTCGAAAATATTATACTTCCAATTATTTAAGAGATTTGTAGCAACGGTTGTTGGGAAGAGTGTACAGAACACTAGTGCTAAAAAGGTAATCAAAATTAGCTTCATTCCTTACCAACAAGTATGCAGCTTAGAAAATGTTATGTAACTAACTAACAATTTTTAATTGCCCACCAGTCCACAAACCGTATAATTTTTAATTGTCTATGAATAAGTAACTGATAAAACTATAAACAATATTTAAATAATTTAAACCTTTTATTATTTTTATGCATTTGCAGCAACAGCCTTGAAAAAGTAGTGTAGGAAGTACGTGTTAAAAACCATTTTAATTTGTTCCTTGATAAAACTATGCTCGGCAGCGCTTTGTTAGATACACTTCAATAACAAAACAGAATGTCACTTTTCACATATGCGTCATCAATTTTTTCTTTTTTACATGTGACTTAATTTAAACAGAAAATTTAATTATATTTCCTCCACCAAAAACCTTATTAACTTTTCTCTCATCGCAATGAAGCAATTTATTATAATAGAATATTCTATGTTATACATCGATATGTTGGGTGACAAATGTCCACCATTAACAAATTTTAGATCTTAAATTACATCCTGCTTTTTATTTGGGTATTACGCCACACCACAAAATAAAAATATTAGAACATGAACGTTTCGTAAGACAAAAACTGCTTCCGTTTTCAACAATTAACAAATTAAATTAAAAAAATCTGGTGTGATACACGCACACAACTTCCTTTTACAGTGATCTTATAATTAGTCAGAAATTTGATTTTAAATGTTTTAAGCATTGTCAAAATTTTTCAAAAATTACAGATTCTGTAAAACGGTACAAATAGAGCGTTAGGGGAAGAGACATATTTTCTCTAGAATTTTAACCTGAATTTAAAAATGTAATAATATACCCGGTGTTCTATTTAAAATAGGAGTTAATAAAGAAAATAGAAAAAAAAAACAAAAGAAACCCATTTTAGAAGTATTGAACTGGCAAATCACCTATCTCACTTCAATACACATTAAAAATGTAATAAAAAATGTGAAGTTTGAAAAAAAATCGTTATAGCTGTTTTTGAAAAATCGAAAAAAGCTCAAAATCACAAGAGTAAACACCCTACTTCCGGTTATGCGATTTTCTTCAAAAGCTTGCTGTCGCACCTACATAGTACACAAAACTTATATATGAAGTTTCAACGCCATATATCTTTTCGTTTTTGAGATATTCTGTTCACAGACAGACACACAGACAGACCAATGAAAAAAAATATGTTTTTTGGGTCAGGGAACTCCAAAACGTGAAGATCTGTTGAAAACTCAATTTAGAATTATTGAGGTGAATCCAATACTTCCTTTATTGTAAAAGAAAGTAAAAATTAGCTAGGAGAACTTAGCTTATTTTATTATAACCTCTCCATAAACAGCTTGCCATGTTCAATATCACTTCCAGTTATCCAGGTATCAATTTGGGCTTTTTAATTAAAACGCCCTATATCTTTAAACATTTTTTAGAAGTAACGTAGCATTAGCTTTGAAATGTTTTAAGCATACTTCTTGTATCAAATGAATAATAATCAAGATATCAGCAATAATTGCTAAAAAGTATTAAGCACAAAAAGGCATAATTCTAGAGTGCTGGTTCTTCGCCTAAGTTAGTGTTTAATTATGTCCGAACTTTTACCACCAGTTTCAACATTTACATGATTTATTTAATCGACAGATAATAAAATTGTGAAATTTAAATAAGGTAGTAATGCAATGATATTTAATAAATGAGGTTGAAATATGATATTTTTGTTATAATCTTTAATAATTTCTTGTTAACGTACAATGCATTTTATTGCCTATAAGGACATACAATTTATTATGAGTACCCCCAATATGTTTTCGAATTTTATATTCAAATAATTATTGCAAATATGCTTAAACTTATGAAGAAAGTTCCATCTGAAAGAAACACCGTTAAAAAATCGTATAATATCCCTTTAGTACAATATTTAGGTGTAGAGCATCGTGCTACACGAGTGCAATTTTGCAATTTGCTGCTGGAGAACCTAAGCGATAGAGAAATTTAACAAATTTAATTCCATGGTCAAACGAATGTAATTTTTCGAATAACGGAAAGATAAGCACTATAGTTAACTGGAAATCAATTAGAAACAAGATAGAAATTATAAGTAATATATTTCAAGGGCATTGGTAATTAAGAAATAATTTTGGCACAGCTTTTGATACATTCCTTTCTTATGGTACATTATCATCATAAAGAGATTTTAGATATTTTACGAAATTTCACCAACGATTAGTTGGAAAAATTACTGCATATTGTGCGAGAAATATGATATTCCAGAAAAATGGAGTGTCTGCAGCAATGTAATTTTCTATCAAGGTTGTACTTAACTCATACTTTTAGCAAGACGTGGATGGGAACTATATACCATGATCATGGCCTCCAACATCTCCTGGCGTCCATCGTACTTTATCTTGGATTCCACATGCCCCTTTAATGTTACAACTTAACAAAAACTAAATGTAGAATGCTTTGGCTGTTATTAATTCTTCGCAGATCTTTTTAAGGCTAATGTTATTTTCTACCCAAAAATGTAAAGAAATTTAGTGTTCCAAGAAAAATTTCAAAGTTGGTACTGTTGTGATCTAGTAGTCTTGTAGTTGTTAAGACTACGATCCAAGAAAATATATAAACAAGTTAATAAAAATATCTTGAAGTATTAACACGCATTTCAATTCAGTGCTTCGTATGTAAGGAATTACTTTAGTACTACTCTACGAAGTAATATACCTTAATAGTAAAATTTCATTGCTACCGGAAGCGCTATTAAAAATATGCTTTTTTCATTTACAATGGTCGTACAAAATACTGAAACTTTCTTTAATTAATCAATTTTCTATCTTTACAAATAAAAAAGATAGCAATAGTGGATATGTTAATTTTACAATATGTATAACCTCTAAATTGAAAAGAATTTTTTTAATCTCTTTTTTCTATCAGACAAAAATTGTTTTCGTATCACACATTTTAAGAAAATTATTTTATCTAAGACTGTGTAAAATTGACTTTTAGTCGGCTGTTTTAAGTTTCTAAAACGACTGTTTAATAACATGATTTCTTTAGTGCACGTCGTCAGTAGCAACGTGTTAAAATGATTTCATTAGTCAGGTCGTCAGTAGCATCGTGTTTTAAAATTTTTAACTACGCAAAATTACGACCGGTTGCTAGTAATACTAATTCATTTTTTTATATTTACCCTGTTGTCTAGATTCTACCGTAGATAAATATTGTAAGACTAGCTGATCCGACAAACGTTGTTTTGGATTATGAAATAATGGGGAAAACCCTTCAACCATTAATCACAGAATCATAAAAGTATGACTGCAAATAGAAGTTGTACAGTGTATAGAAAAACACACTTTCGGATATTTTCCACTTTTCCGGCTTTCCCTTTGGATTTTTCCGAATTTTCTTTTTGCTAAACCACCTCGGAGTAAGACGAACAAAACAAAAAAAGTCGTTCTCGAGTTTTTGCTTTACTAACACACGGCGATTGATTTATATATATATATATGTGTATACATGCGTTAAAGCATCTTTAGTCACTTGCTCATTCGCGTTTTAAATCTACCCCACTCGTGAGTAAAAACTAGTTTTACGCACTTGTATCGTAAATTAATATTATCCAACACTTCCTTGCTATAAGGCTACATCAAATTTAGACCTCTAAAAAGGCCCAACACTCACTACTTAGTTAAACCATAACCCACTTGTGAGATAAAAACCAGGTCATTGACTACTGTATTGTTGATAGCACTGTTAAGCTATGTCAAATTCGAGATTTACAGGTTAAGTCTGTCTAGCCATAATTGTTCTTAATTTCAGATACATACATTAAGTAATTGTCTTTTTAATGTATTTCTTTTTAAATGTCCGAAGAAGCTGAAACACTCAACGAGGGAAAAGTCACAGTCACACCTATTTAATAACATTTTTTAATGTTTAAACTTGGCTAATATTAATTTCTTTTCGGAAAATGCTTTTTGAAAATTAATTTAGTAACTTAATTAAAAACGAAATTAACTGACTTTTCTACTAACTTAACTTGAAATAACTATTTATAGATTACTGTATTTATAAATGGCACATGAGAGTTACGTATATTAAGTCATTTAATTTAACGACCTAATTTGATTTGCAATACATCATTTCTTTCAATTAATCGAAACTGTGGATTTGTGGGAATAGTCCAGAAAAGTTTTTTTTCGGTAATAATAGGACCACAGGTCAAAATATTGCAGATAATAATTTTTACGATTCAGATACGAGCTTCTGTGGCGACGATATTAACGACGAATACTTGCACGAGTCGTTATTTTCAAAAGCAACAGAAACGAGACAATCTGAAGAGCAAACATTGCCGGCAATATTTAGCGTCTCATTGATCTTGACAATTTAACTTTTAAATTATGGAAAATGGTCAATAAAAATACTTCTAAAACTCATATTATAAATTCGCAAAGCTAGTGGTCTTTGAACTGTATCCATAGTAACCGATCCTAACAACATTTCTAGAAACAAACAAAACTTTTCTTAAACTAAAATCCAATTTATTTTTCATTACAAAATAGTCACAGAAAAAAATATCGCTGAAATAAAGCTCCTCGAAATATTGCCACTAAAATAATCGTTCGATTGGTAGTTTACTTTTTTGATTGAAGAATGGCATTGTTGACAATGACACTAGTTAAGTTGTCACTAAATTTAAATGTTGAAATATCCAAATCCGTCATGTCTGCTTATAAGTATCTATGAGTATATTACTGGAAAAATCGCATTTTATAAACTAGAAATCACTACTAGTGGTGATTTTCGGAAATCATGTACCGTGTCTAGTTTCTAAAAATTCAAATGCCAATAAATTTAATTATTAAAGGAATTATACTTATTTGATTTTAATAATCAATTATTGTCAATATTTTAAATTTGCTATATGAAAGTCACCATTCGTTTTCGACTCGTCGCGACTTTTGCTGCAAAAAAGGACTCAGGCGGTAAATTTCTGAAACTCAAAACCATCAGTAATAGGTCACTCAACGAAGAGAAAATAGGTAAACAAATCGGAAAGTTTTAAAATTTGGCACAGGTGTCCACTAAAACCTACTGTTGATTATGTAAAGAGTCCTGAACAATTCAGGATGAGGTATCTCCGCCATACTAAAAGAAATGAAGGCTTTGTAGATATTTGGCAATTATCTTATAATCGGTTTTCTTCATATAAAAAAGTTCAATAAAAAAAATCTGGTGTGATACACGCACACAACTTTCTTTTACAGTCATCTTATAATTAGCAAACAATTATATTTTTAATTTTTAAACATTTGTCAAATATTTTCAAAAATTGCAAATTCTACAGAAACCGCACAAAATAGAGTTAGTTGAAAAAGCAAATCGTCTCTAAAATTTTAAGCCGAATTCAAAAATGTAATAATGTATTAGTTGTTCTATTTAAAGTAGGAGTTAATAAAAAGAAAGAAAAAACCCATTTTAGACGTACTTATTGAAAAATCACCTATCTCACATCAATACACATTAAAAATGTAAAATTTGAAAAAATCGTTATAGCCGTTTTAGAAAAAAATCACAAGAGTAACCACCATACTTCCGGTTATGCAATTTTCTTCAAAAGCTTGCTGTTGCATCTGGATAGTACACAAAACCTATATATGCAGTTTCAACGTCATACCTCTTTTCGTTTTTGAGATACCTATCCTGTTAATTAATAGATAGATTAATACTAGCTCTAATATCGCTTCCTTAGCGCGTATTAATACGTTTGCTTAACACTGGGAAAATCTGTTAAAAAATAATCTATTTAATCAAAACTATCTACATGTGATGATGACCTCGAATGCTTAATTGCACCTTGTTAGTCTTCTTCACCATCATATTACCCATTTATTTAGTCTCCATGGCAATTATTGCAAACTCTTCTACAAAAATTTCCGCTTTTCTGCATTCGCACATGCCTATGCTACATATGGCGATGTAACTTCTTTAGTTAACCGATTAGGAAGATTCAAAACTTTAATCTCAATGCTTTTCAAACCATCTCTTCCTACATTTTCAAACGTTTGCCCTTTATTGACGAAATTTTAGCTAATTTTACTATATCGAGACCAGTAGTAACAGACGTTACAGGGTTATACATTTAATACCTCCCATATTATAAAACGTTTTTAAATAGTTGATACGTTTTGAGCATGAGATCGCTGACGTTTCGAAAAATTTGATCATCATGGCATGAGAAACATAAGCCCAAAGTGGAAAGCAAGTTAACCCCATTTTAGACCCATATTTTGTGTACAAAACCCAACAAAACTAATTTGCACAGGAGCCAAAAAAAAAACGCGGGCTCATTGCCGAAGTAATAGTGTGGGATAATGAAATGCTTTTTCTTTCAGCACGTTCATCATTTTTTTATTACTTGTTTTCATTCTTCCGAGTAACATGTCTCGTCTCGCCCAACCCCATTACAAGCTAGCAGTCCGGTGGACTACATCTATTACTTTGATTTTTTGACGAACAACTCCGTTTCTTATTTTGTCTTTGATATTCACCAAGAATTGCCCTCTCCAATCTGCCTTCAGGTTACCGTTTGACACTTTTCTGGATAGGTAGTGCTGCGATAGTCTTTAGCCCTTGACTTAATACTAGTAATATGCAAGAGTCGAAACAGTTTCATTTTAAACAGAGTGACGTCTTGAAATTACAGCAGCCTGGTTATATTTTACCAATTTTATTTGATAACATAGCTAGACATCTTTGCAGATAAACTATTTAACGTCTTATGATATGATCTTTTTCTTGCTCAAGATTATTTCGAGTCCTGGCTCTTACGTGACGTGATTTAATTGAATTAACATCGTTTGTAATTCGTCGACATCTGAGCTTATAAGCACTAAATCATAGGCAAAGCGAAGGCGATCTAAATGTTTTCCACTAACATATTGAAGTGGTATTAAGTCCTACGACATGGCTCTGAATACAGTGCAGAATGGTTGACAAATTAAATAATCACAGAGTTGAGATATTTTAAGTAACTGCAATGTTGAACTAATATTAATACAGTAAATGCATTAGTAATGAGATGCGAGAGCTAATAATTAGTAGAGAGAGACATGCTAAGGTAAAACATGTTCAGAGGGTTTCGAATTGGTTTGTGAATTAAGATAATTTAATATTAAAGGTTTGTGCACATGCAAAGCCAGACCGCAGAAAATTTATTGAACACAAATAGTTTGTTGGGTGCAATTTGAACAAAGCGTAAGATTATTAAATCAACGAATAAGATGGTGAAAAATTGTGAACTCGGCAGAAAGATAAACCGATTTGAAACAGAAGAGAAAGAATTTGCAAAAGAGCAATTATTAAATATTGGCAAAAGAGTGTAGCGAACGACATGAAAGTGCGGTTCTCGATAACCAGTGCGTTTATTAAAAATAAAGTGAATATAGCAGAGCAGTGAACATTAAAAAAATAATATTGTGTGCGCCATCGCAGAAAGACAATGATAATTATAAAAAAAGACAATATTTTAGTTTGTAAGAAATTTGAAAATTTAAAATTATGTAATCAAACTTACTTCTATGTTGTGTATTAAAATTCATCAAAACTTATTTCCGTTAGCTTTGTAACTTAGCAACCTAGATTAGATTTTGTTTAATAACGGGGGACAACAATTGAAATAAATTACTTGACGTTTGTGAGATCTGTTGCTCCACAAGAATAACTAATTTTGAATAATAAACAAGCATATTAACAGTTATAAATTATAGCATTTTATTTTCCATGTGTTTGTGTCCCTGTGAAAGTGTTTGTGAGACTTTACACCACAAATAAATGATAAAATTCTTCGATTACATTTTGAGGACATCGGCAGCAGCCAACTGGGACGTTCGAGCTTCGTTCCCGAAGAAATTAAGTATCCTGAGCTAGAGGAGTGTACACAAAGGCGTCGGCAGAGTCTGCAAGAGAGCCACCATCAACAGCAGCAGGGAGGGGACCGCCTTCAGCAGGAGATTTGACTAGCAGCACCTACGATCGTCTACGTCGCAGAACGACCCAAAGTTTCCAGATAGGAAAGTGCCTGTAATTCATGTGTTAGCGCCGGGGTTTGCAGCATAGAACGAGAACCAACCTTTCCGAAGACGGCCAGCGTGTTTCCCAGCGTCCATTTGCTTTGGTTTTCTCAAAATTAGCGTGGCTTGGTTAAATTTTGCAGATCCAGCGAAAAACCGAAGAGTCCAAAACAAATGCCAGAAGTAGCGTCGCTTCTAACAAACAAGGGACGGTCTTGACGTCATCATAGAACAAAAGCTAGTTTAATTGTCAAGTGGAAAAAATTCAAACGACTTATCTGATGCGTCGTTCATAATTACACGAGTTTAAAGATTCAGTTATGCCATCTTGCACCACCGACTAATTTGTGTTTATCTGACAGTGCGGGATTTATTTGACCTAACCACTAAAAACCGCGCACTCGAACTATTTTGAATTTCGATTTAGTCAACCTCATATATGTTAAAAGATAGCGAAATTTGGGACCTAACCTGTAGAGAGTTTCATGTTTTACTGATGAGCTGGCACACTGAGTTTGCAGTTAAATTGAATATTACAAAATAGAGGGCATATAACCATTTTATTAATAATTTGATAAATAAAGATTATATTTCATTTTAATCAGTTGGCCAATTAGAAAAAAAGCTTACAGAGCCTTCCTCAGCCACAGCAATATATGTATCAGTCTTCACATTCTCCAAAATCCACGTTGCACGATGTTTGGCAATTAGTTACTCAAAAACTATGACATTGATGACAAAAATGAACAATAAGCTTTTTATAGAAAATTTAAAAATTTCTAATTTTTTATTGAACTCTTGTTTATGATAAAAGATCGTTTACAAGATATTTGAGATAAATTTAAAATGCCTACCCTTTTTTCAGGATGGCGGCTGTTCCTCATCCCTAATTGTTCAGGCCTTTTTACACATTCAACAATAGGACTAGATAAACAGCTCTAACAAACTTCAAGATTTCCCCGTTTTTTGTTTATTTATCGAAAAAGGGACTTCGTTGCGCTAGCTATTAATACAAGAATTTAATTTGAAATTTTTGGCGGTAATATATTCAGCCAATCATAGTCAAGAATGCTCGTTCGGTACATTCAGATGTAAAAAGTAGCAAAATTACGCCAATTACATTACAGTTTAAATTTGCCTTCGAAATACTTTTTTCTTAACTGTACTTTAAAAACGAGTCCAGCTCCTGCCACGTCTCTTCAACTCTAATGGTTATTCCACAGTATATTTAATACTACTTATGTTTATTCTGTGAACTGTAGATTATACATATACGAATATATTACCGGTTATAACATGTTCATCTTTATCACCTTTGATCATAATCATATACTTTTTGAAGGGTGCGGATTCTAATCATTGCTTTGGAATGAACGCTTTGAAAAATATATAAAATACTATAAAAAACGCCTTTTAAAAATGTTGGGTATTTATTCTTTTTCCTGAAAATTGACTGGCACATATGATGAAGATCCATGATCGCAATGTGGTGCTATTGTGCAGATGCGGCTTTGACACTCCATTTCGGATAAAGGAATCGGAGTCTATCGCAAATGCTATAGAAATTAATCAACTATTTATATGTAATCTAGTGTAGAACCTAGCATTATAAAACGCGTTAGCGATATGGCACGACGGCAGTATTATTCTTGTGTGTAAATTTGTACTATATCGGTACCATGTTGTTCAGAACGCTGTCATATTTAAAGAAAGAAAGGAAAGAGTAGGCTTTATGTAATTACCAAAGTGTAAAATAAAGATCGTTAATTATGTGAGGACGATACATCCAGGTGTCTTCATTTAGTTTATACTGCAAGTTTGACCCTGATAAACTTGAGGAAATGACGTCATATCGCTAATTACGCAGGGCATTCGGCTTGTAGATATTGGATAATACTATTCTTTGTTGTGTGCAACGTCCCTGCTCCTATGCACTTTTAAATAACCTGTAGTTTTAAATTTCGTGAGTATAAACACAAACTATGCACACATTTGCAAAGAAACTATGGTATAAAAAATGTCTGATGAATAATTTTTTTTATTTGATTCTAAGAAATAGACAGATAGAGATGTCGATTCGCAAGTGAAATGCTTTTCAGATAGTAATATATTCATAGATTAAAATATGTATAAGATGACTAACAAAATATTTAACGTAGGTATTTACCATTCTTTCAGTTGTATAGAATTAATATAGATGTATAATATGTAGTGAATTGTTATTTCAACACGTACTAATTTTATGACAATGACAATAACACTTTCTGTTTCGAAAGATGTTTAAAGTTTTACAATTTAGCCCCTTACAGAAGGTGTTGAACCGTTGTAAGAGAAACTGGATACTTGCCTACAAAATATAAACAACAGCTTTTAAATAAGCTACCAAGGTTGAAATACCTCAGAACCCTATTTTCTTATATATTGCAAAATGAAACTAAAAAAATGTGAAAGACCTATTTAAATGTACGAGGGATGCACAGTATTATTGTTCCTAGCATAAAACAGCAAGACACTTACTTCACCTACGTTTAAGCACAGTAGCGCCATTCTTGAAAAATCAGTCTTGATCACAGAAGAATGTATGTACCTACTACTGCCATAACGACGTCATCGCTCTCAAATGCTGGATCCCAAAAGCTTCATTGTAGCTTTGTAAGTAAATAAAAATCACTTGGCATAGGAACTTTAGACGAAAAATGGTCTCATCTTAGGAAAAATTTATAGTGAGCTATAAGTTGGTGTACACGTAAGTTTCAGCTCCCCAAACAATTTGTGAAAAGTCCCATAGATTCCGGTGTATGCATAACTTTTTACAGCGGAAGAACGGCCCAAAAAAGTACTTTTTTCGGTTTTTTGTCAATATCTTCGTTCCCATCGATCCTACGGCTATGAAATGTACTTATAAAAAAGAAAGAACGAAAAATTCTCTACAAAAAGATGATACAGAGTTTATGGATAACGGTAATAGTTTTTACGTAATCGGGCATTGAAACTCCGGTAAACATTTGAATTGATATTTTAGTGCATGTAATGATCAAAATATAGTTTTCTGTACGTTATCTTCTAATTTTTAAATTTTTTATAGGAATTGGGGTATGAAAAATGGTATATTTTAGTGAACAAAATTTATTATTTATTTATTTAGATTATTGATTATTAACTTAATATTAATAATGAGGAAAAAGTTAGGTTTGCTCAGTTTTGACTTATTTTCTGACATTTTCTTATTCTTTCTCGATTTATTTTTCATTTTACCGCTGGACTGGTGGAAAATACCAGGATTCGGAATCATCAATAGAGGTTGTATCTGGATCGTCGATGTCAATTCCTTTTTCGAGATTATAGTCTTTGATTGGGGCAGCATTCAGGCAAGATGTCCTATGGCAGTTGCCACAAACTGCTGAAAATTGCAGTCCTAACTTTCTACAGCCGCACAAAGAGCCACAGCCTTTCGAACAATTAAAAAAATCATGTTCAAAAAACAATCCGGGGCAGGAGGTTGCGAGGTTTTTATAGACTCCAATAAGCCGTTTTTGAATACCCATCCCCAATCTTGAGGGTTCAGCTCGTTTCCTAATCACTTCTGCACCTGGTAGTAGGCACGTTATAGGTGCTCTCCGCTGCGCGTCGTTCGGCGATCTGCCTTACTTGTCCCGAAATCATGCATTTTTTGTACTAATGAAACAAATAACTATTTTATACGGTGACCTTGCCGGGCTCCGTAGCTCAGTGGTTAAGCATTCTGGCTACTGATCTAAGAGTCTAGACTTTGATTCCCGATCCCGGTGAGGTTTAAAAAAATTAAAAAATGCAAATGAAACCTCTACAGAATGCCATCATTCGGAAGTGATTTAAAGCCGTGGGTTCCATGTTACTACGATGTGTAACATGTAAAAGATCCCTTGCTAGGGTTGGAACTCCTTAGTCTCGGCAAAATTCTAAGTAGTACTTTGACCATATGACCAAAGCAGTCGGTGTCTAACGTACTTGGTACTCCGCATGCCTAGACCCATTGCAAACAAACGGTCATCTCTTTTTACTTCCTTTTACGATAAAGGTAAAAGTATTGGATTCACCCCAAAAATTCGAAATTGAGTTTTCAACAGATCTTCACGTTTTAGAGTCCCGTGATCCCAAAAAACATTTTTTTTTCATTGGTCTGTCTGTCTGTCTGTGTCTGTGTCTGTCTGTCTGTGTGTCTGTGAACAGAATATCTCAAAAACGAAAAGAGGTATGGCATTGAAACTTCATATATATGTTTTATGTACTATGTAGATGAGACAGCAAGCTTTTGAAGAAAATCTCATAACCGGAAGTAGGTCTTGCGATTTTTAAATTTTTTTCGATTTTTTCATAAACGGCTCAAACGATTTTTTTCAAACTTTATATTTTTATTACATTTTTAATGTGTATTGATGTGAGATAAGTGATTTTCCAGTTGAATACTTCTAAAATGGGGTTTTTTTGTTTTTTTTTCTATTTTTTTATTAACTCCTATTTTAAATAGAACACCCGGTATATTATTGCATTTTTGAATTCAGCTTAGAATTCTAGAAAAAAATTGTCTCTTCAACTAACTCTCTATTTTGTACCGTTTTTGTAGAATTTGCAATTTTTTAAAATTGTTGACAAATGCTTAAAAATTTAAAATCAAATTTTTGGCTAATTATAAGATCACTGTAAAAGGAAGTTGTGTGAGTGTATCACACCAAATTTTTAAACTTAGATCGTAGGCCGGTTTTTATTTACAAAAAAGTAGTAATTTAATTAAATCCTCTAAGCAGCGGAGCGGAGCTTCTGTCGCCGTGGGCTACGGTGTGACAGCTGCTGTGGCTGTGTTCTGTTAGCTCGAGTGATCGCCTATGTTCATATATAGTTATAGCGGCGCATTATTCAAACAAGCCAGGTTGATCCAGGGGTAGAATGCTCGCCTGCTACGCGGGCGACCCGGGTTCGATTCCTGGCCGATGCATCCTTTTTTTTTAATTTATATTAATGAATCTCTCTTAAATTTGGGAACCGAAGCGTAGTTCGGGTGACTCACTCGTATTAAAATGAATTGCAGCAAGATGATGCCGATCAGGATACCTTTCCGCATATAAAGTACAAGCTGCCTCCCAAATATCAATAACATATCTATATTTTCAGTACGAGTATAATGGTATCGTTCCATTTTACCCATCACCAATGGTTTTCATTGCTTAATAATACTGTAATTTATTGACCACCACAGACAGACAAACAAACAAATATGTAAACAAAGATTTATTTGTTTTAAATAGTGGAGTTTCATAGCAACCTTGTTTTCGTTTTCATTATTAATTAAACAAAAGACTGTCGATTCTAACTTGGGCATGTTGTAGGTCATTAGATTCAGAATTTAAGAGTGAATCAAAAAAATGTAAAAATATACAGGGTGTTTCATTTGAAATAGAAAAGTTAAGGTGATTTCCAGTTAAACTAAAAATGGTATTTGAATGACATTTATAAATATTTGTGTATTTTACTTTACATATGCACTTTCCCAAATTTCACGTAAATAGTAGCATAACTGTAAAATATATTTGAGGTCTACCAGAATCCATCTACAGTATCAATTATTTTTTTATTACATTAAATTTAGGACAAACAATTCAGAGAAAAATGTTTAAAACATGGCAGTTTAAAAAATGTTTTACCCATTTGTTTAAAATGCAATTGATTAAAACAAAAGACTTTGTTTTAAACATTTGTTTAAAATATTTTTTTTAAATATGCTAACCTTGCCTAAAATATTTTAACTAAAGTGTTTTGTTAAATCTAATAAGTAATAATAATAATATTGTACTAGTGCAATTTCAATCACAGCGTTTGAGAACCATTTTTATTGTTCTAAGCTAAGAAAGTGAAATTATAATCGTTATTTTTAATATAGGTAAATAAAAAGCATAGAGCATACACATGCATTTTTAGATTATGCGATCGTGTTTAAATTAGATCACGATAGGTTTTTCCCAGAAGTGTGCTTTTGTTGGAGAGCAGGTTCAAAATCGTCGATTATTATGCTTGGATAGGTTTCAAGGGCGGTTTCGATCATATTTGAAAGCTACATTAAAAATCATCTCGTATAAATGAGCCCCTTACAAATGAGGCTAAATTTGAATAGAATATTGCTATTGGCAAACCGGTTGCACACAACTCAATTTTATTTGAAACTAATGCATTTTTGAACTCTTGAGTCTTTTATTAATTTCTAACGTGTAAAGCACGTTTCTGCAATTAATTTAAATTTTATATCTGTTCATTAAACCAAGTATAGTTCAGATCGCTATACAGCTTACTCAAGCTTAGAAGGTACTTTAAAGTAGGGGAACTGCGCTACTGTTTATACTTTCAAATGCCAAAATACATTCAGAGAAAAATCTTTATTAAATTTATATCGACAGACTGTCACTCTACATGCGAAGTGCGAATAATTGGAAACAATTGTTATATTATTAACGTCCATGGTTGTGATAGTTGTGACTGACTTGTAAAGTCTGTTCACTAATTATTCGTCACTTTTTAAGAAACGGCATGCTTTTCACAATCGGGTACAATGGCAGTATAACACTTTTTACTTCAAATGTACAAAGGCCATTTCTATGGATATGTTAAAATTTCCTTTATAAGTTCAAGAATCTGCTGAGTGCCTTCTAAACGTGGGTAAGATAGAGATCTTGTATACAGGGTGTTTTTTAAATCGATGGACAGCTTCTAACTTCGTTAATAATTGAGATATCGAAAAAAACGTTCTAAAACTTTCTCATGGCCGAATTATCGCATCAAACGTACCAAAACCACAGCTATGTTTTTTAATGGAACAATATTAGTTTCGTTAAACAATCGAATACTACAATAAAAGATCTCTCCAATGATATACCGACCATATTCGCCATTTAGTTTAAATGTAGCTGTTAAAAAAAAATCTAAAATATATTGCTCAACAAATGAACTGGACCATTTGCATTAGTGGTGCAATTTAAAAAAAAAATTCCAAAACGACTGTCATGGCATTTTTGGTAACTTTTCAGGATTGTGTCACTATAAAAGCATTTATTTTCATAATTTGGTTTAGATAAAACTAAGTCCATCAATAAAAGATTATCATTTGAAAATTTTTAATTTTGCCCAAATGTTGATAGCACATTGCATACAAAGTATGTCAAATCGTTGCCAAAAATTTTTAAACGTTCAGAGGAGACCCAACAAACTATTAATATTCTTTTTTTGTTCTTTGTTTTATTTTTGTTAAATGTGGTTTTTTATAATTTAATTATTTTTTAATTTTAATAATATGACTTTGTTAATGTGTCGGTTGATATTTGAGGACAGTGCAATTAAATATGCTTAATATGAGTATACTATAAAACAAAAACTTTGATATATATCTTTTTTATGGCGTAATGTAACAAATACATTTTTTATGGTTGGTGCGTTCATTTGTTGAGCAGTAGATAATTAAAAAGTAATTATTCCATTTAAAAGACATAGTTTTCAATTGTTTAAGCACGTTTGGTGCGATCATTTTTCGATAAAGAAATTTTAAAGCCAAGTAAGCATTCTTTTGCATTTCTTGTCCGATTTACTTTAGACATTTTTTTAAAATAAAAAAATAATAAGTTGAAAAATATTAGTGTAAGCGTTTTATCATAAATCATTTTGAGCACTGATTTCAAATAACTTAAAATATACGGGGTGTTCCACTTGAAAAACCAAATCCGTGTCTATTACTGTGAACACATTTGAGGCCGCTATTTAAATTATAGTTTAAACTGGCATTTAAAACCAAAACGTTTTTCGATATCTCTGTTATTAACGAAATTACGAGCTGTCTAGCAATTTATAAACACCCTAGTTAGTTTAGTTAGTTTACTAAGAGTTTGGCAGACAACATGATACATTTTGATTAGTTAGATCATTTTTTACGAGGCATAGATGATAAAAGTGCATTTTAAAAATATTTTGTAATATGTTACAACCGATGGTTTCACACGTACAAATCAAAATTTTAAATAGGTTGGCCATATATTCCTAATATTTGGTTATAGAGATCCTAAGAATGGTTAATGCTCTGAAAAGTCGTCAATCAAAAGCAAGTTAACAAAATTGGTTCTCATAATTCTTTATTCCAAATATGTTAAATATCTAATTTGGATCAACCATTTGGGTCAAATCAGGTTGTTTAAAGTACGTTTTTGCAATTACGGGACTAAAGTTGATACTTTTATCCCCGTAAACAGGGACTCAAGTAGCTGATTTAATCCCTAGGGACTAAAGTAAATATGATACCGTTACTATGGTAAATTTATGTACACACGAAGTTAGTAGGTTAGGTTTTGTTTGTCATTTGACACACACTGACGCAAAACTTAACCTGTAAATCGCGAATTTGACATATACTGACAATACACTTCAGTACTGCCAACTGTTTCAGGCTTATCCAGGACCTGTTGCAGTTTTTAATAAATTGTAATTGTCAGTTTCCAAATTCCAAATTTTGGAAATGTTTGATGATAATGTTCCCAAAAGTACAAAAAATTGCTTATACACCTCGGGCTAAAGTGCCGAAATCCCTTGAGTGGTTGTTGCCCTCGGGCTTCGCCTTCGAGGCAACACCACTCGCGGGATTAAATGCTGCACTTTAGTCCCTCATGATATAATATACTATTTTTCCCTATAAAAATTTTCAAGGTAAAGATAAAATTGGTAAAACTCCTTTTTTAAAATTATTAGAAAATTTATTTTCGTGCCTTTTTTCTGTAAACGACTTGTGTCATTTTGACATTTAAAATTAAATTGTCAGTTTTTCTGTTTTGAAAATGAATACTCGTAAAAAACTAAATCTTAAAATTAAATGTAAAAAAGCAATTCTGAAGTGTGCAGAGGAACTGTTGGATCTGCAGGCTAACATGCCAGAAGAAGTTTACGAAAGATTAGCAAGAGCTTTTGATGTATACATAGAATTTTTAATTTGTTGAACTTTGTTTAACAATTTTAATTTACAGAGCAGTAGAACGGCAATGTATAATGTGTTTAAAAATAAGGACAATTTACGTGATTCAAAAACTGTCAAAAAGCAAAAGAGAATTTGGTGGTGCAACTGTTACTTTAGAAAAGAACTGGCAGCGGTAATTTTCAGAAAACTAGAAGCAGGAATGCACTTTAGTCTTAATGATCTTTTATATTATGCAAAGACCGAATTAGAATTTACGGGGTCAAGAAGTTTGCTGCACAAGATTATTCGAGATATTGGTTTCAAATTTACAAAAATTGACCCAAGAAAAATATTGCTGCAAAAATCTTACGTTGCAGCTTTAAAAATCAAATATTTAAGACGATACCTTCAATTAAAAAATTCTGGAGAGGTGGTAAATTGTTACGATTATGCTGCATTATTACTTAAAAAACAAAACCCCTTTAATGCCAGATTTAAAATTTACCACCAATTTTTAGTTCTAAAAAGTTACTGAACAAATTTTACTAACATATATTTTTTAAAGGAATCCATGTAATGCCAACAAAAACCCTAAATTCTTTGACCTTCCAAATTTTTATAGGAAAAAACGTACTTTACGAAACTCTTAGCAAACTATAGTACATAAATAAGTGTGTTCATTTTCAGACGTAGTAGATGCTAAATTAAATATGATTTCTGTTTGCAATTTTTTAAAATGTCTCTTAAACTGATTTAAATCTAGGAAAAGGATATCTATCTACTAAAACGTATAGCTGCCCGTGGGCAAAAATATGCAGAGCAAGATGCCTCAGTTTTGATAGAAATGGGAGGTCAGAAAAGTTTCATAGTCGAATGTCATGGAGACCAATTACGTTAGATACCGAACGACTCGTTTGGTCAAAATTATGAAAAAATTACGTATTTTTCAAAATACTTTGGAGGGTTCTCCGACGAGTCAAAATTAACACACGTATTTCTGATGCACCCTGGCACTAGGGCAAGCTAGGGTACCTATACGGGGTGTGCACTCTCAAAGTCAAACATATCCTACATCAGTAAATATTATTATTACTAGTATCATTTGATGCGTAGTAATTTTATCTTTCTATTGAGAACATTCTTTTTGCTGTGAATTGAATTAGCCCTGTGTACCACATGAAAATACTAACTGTCGAAAACGGCTTCCACAAAATGTTTAAACTTATATTGTAGAAGAATCCTGCACTTGCACTTTAACGTTACTTTTTGGAAGGGGGGGGGGGGGAGCACCGTATGCAATGACTGATCCAGAATTAATCAACTGTTCTTTGAAAAAATTGATTCAACCAGTCAGAATGGATAACACTGTTGTCCCTATATGCCTAATTTACAGGGGTTCTAGGGCAAACTGTAGAATGGAAAACCACATTGTAAGAATCGGAGTCAAGTGGAATGTTTTCATATTGATCACTCTATTTACTTTATCCAGAATTGACGGATAATTTGCATATTTTGAGTTACGACACAAAACATGGTTTTTAAAATGCAAACCTTAACTGTAACAAGTAAGGCGGCATTGTTTCTATGAAAGTAACTCGTAATTGCATAGCTATTTTTATACTAATTATTAAGCATCTAGAACACGATAGAAAAGTTTAGATACCACACCGATAAGACACAAGTGTGGCCAAGATAAGAAGGGTCAGTATGAGGATCTTATTAGTCACTAATAGTAAGAGATGTAAACGTGATTAAAGGGGAAAACGGTTACAAAATTAAAAAACTAAAAAAAATGCAGTGTAAAAATTATCTTAAAGTTATCTTAAAAATTGAATTTTTGGATTTTTTCTGGCGTTAATATTAAAACTACAGTGACACTGACAAAACTTTTATATATAAACTTTTAATGGACTTAAAGATTGCGTTACCAAATTTTTATCCGACATTTCGTCTTCGAGCAACCATCACCAACTTATGGTTTACTTACGTTTCGAGTCGTTTTTACCATTATCAAAACGTTTTTGGATAGGACCTGTGTCGTAGAGCATTTCATACGTTGTTTCGGCTTTGTAATTTAAGGAAAAAAGTAATGAGCCACACTGGATGTTTTTATTTCTAATTTTGTATAATTACAAAAATAATAAATTAATTCATTAATTACTATCGAAAATTATTTGTATTCCAATACCGCACGTGATTATTAGAGATTAAAAATAACCAGTGTGGCTCATTACTTCTTTCTTTAAATTACAAAAGATAAAACAATGTATGAAATACTCTAAGGGCACAGGTACGTATCCAAAAATGTCCTGATGATGACAAAAAAAGACTCAAAACGTAATTAAACCGTAATGTATGGTGGGCTTCTAATATTTGACATCAAAAACTAAGGGCTGTATTTAAAAAAACGAAATTGATGATGGTGTTCGAAGACGAAAAGTCGGATAGAAACGATTAAAAGTTGCTATAAAGAAATGTTGTCAGTTTCGCCTTACCTTTAATATTAACGTGAGAAAAACTAGAATTAAAAATTCAAAAATTCATTTTTAAGATACATACCTCAAAAACGAAATATCATATTAAGGATTTCTAAGTGTCATTTTGTTAGTCCTTTAATTATACAATTTTTCCCCATTTAATAAAATTTGTATCTCCTACTATTAAAGAAATCCCCATACTGGCCCTCCTTATCTTGAACACACTGTATTTATGCCGTCATAATACTATATGGGTTGTGCATAAATAATTTTTATTCGCAATCACATTGTAATGTGTCAATTTCATGACATGACAACAGCTGGAAACTAGATGCTTACTTGAAACTAGCCAGGAAATTATTACATACCCCGAAAAATATTACATACCTGAAGAGTGGGGTGTTTCCATGGTAACAAAACATTGAGTGGGTTGTTTTCATGGTAACAAAAATATTAGCTACATCAAGCTATCTATTATTCAGAATTCAATTGTAGTTATTTTTAAAATTAGATGATTGAAAATAAAATAGTATACATACCACGGTGGAAAGTTTCATCCCTGTGAAACACTTCCCACCTCGGTATGTAATATACTACTATGCAACTTATTAAAAACATTGTTGTCAACTGATTAAAACATTTTTTTTCAACACATTGTTTGAATTTTAACCATTGCCGAGTTCTTTTCGTTGATTGGTAAAATACTGTATGTATAGTCTGTTCAGTAAACATAAAAACACAAAGTGGCCTTTGATTTCCAAAATTTCATGAGTGTACTTCCAGAAAATATCTTTGTCTAGGTATGTACTTACAAAAACTTACTAAAACAAATAGGTTAAGGGTATGACATTTACCTCCTATCTGTCATAAATGTTGTAAATAACAACTTTTAAGATTTTATACAAATTCTGTGTTGGATACAATTGAGGTAGCGTTTACTAATAGGTATTTTTATTACATTTTATTAAACTTCAGGTGAGAATTTCTAGAAAAATATCTACTTTGACACTGACAATCAGAAATATTAATTGTCATTTTTTAAATAAAATCTGCCTGTACACAGGCGTGGAAACCTTTTCAAAACAAAATAGAGAATCCCTAGTACAAAAATTATATGCACATGCCAACTTAAAAAAACTTGAAATGTTTTTGTGTTTACTGAATGCCCTATACGTATAATTGTTTTTTCATCAAAATACTGAATATTGATGAAATTATGAATCAAACTTTAAATCCGACATTTTCAAGAAATACCTATAAAACAAAGATTTCTTACATTTCTTTCATACTCAGGATCTCAAGAAGTACAGTCGTGTGCAAATAAATCTGGGACAGTGTTTTTTTCACATGCAGATTCAGTTAAGAATTTGAAGAATATTTCCATGGATTTCCTCGTATCAGAGAGAGTTACGGGTTTCAGTACCTGTTAAAGTTTAATGTAACTCTTTCTGATAGCAGGAAATCTATGGAGATATTCTTCAATTTTTAACTGAATCTGCATGTGAAAAAAACACTGTCCCAGATTTATTTGCACACGACTGTACCTACGCCTTAATAACGTAATATTGAGTTAATCCTTAATTTTTCCTGTACACTCCACATAGCTAACTTTAGTATAATTCATTCACATTATTTCCTTCTCCGAGCAGGCTACGTTAGGGTGACATTTTTGTTAATACGCATACGAAATATCTAGACATGTCAAAATTGGGTTAAGTATGCTGATTTCAATTTGTGGTTACGATTTTTGAAGGCTTGCGCTGTTGCCAAGTAAATTTTTGTCTCCGGTAAAATTGTCATATACAATACTGCTAGCGGTCGACGAATTGCCGAAAATTTTTGTCAAAGTGTATGAGTCTTTATTGCTTCGATATAAATTGGTAGAGTGCGATAGCACGAGACCAATTTTGAAGCAATAAACACGAATAAACACTTTGACAAAAATTCATGCAATTCGTCGGCTGCAAGCGGCATTTGAAGGACTATTCAACGAACAAAATTGACATTTCTTAGTAATTAATCAATTTTATCACGTCCTCTTTGAAAATAAAAATCTGTTGACGTAAAATAAATTGTTTGTCAATTTTGACATTTCTAATATCATACCTATTTGATTAATTTTACAGGAAGTTAAATAAATGTCACAGGAAGCGAAAAAAAATGTCACATATAATCTCATAAGAGCATTAATTCTTTCCGGAAATTTTTTTGAGTGCGGTCCAACAACGTCGTGCTAATTTGCCCGAGCGGGACGCGAGGGCAAATTAGGACGTTGTTGGAATGCACGAAAATAATTTCCGGATATGAATTAATGCTCGAATGCAGATTCAGTAAGAAAATCGTAACGCCACAAACCCTCACAGTTAGGTTGGTCTACCTACAAAAAATTTCTAAGAAATTTTGTTGTTGTCTCGAACTAATTTTTCTATTGGTCATTAATGAGTGTCGTACGATTTTCACATATAATCTCATAAGAGCATTAATTCTTTCCGGAAATTTTTTGAGTGCGTTCCAACAACGTCGTATTAATTTGCCCGAGCGGGACGCGAGGGCAAATTAGGACGTTGTTGGAATGCACGAAAAATAATATCCGGATATGAATTAATGCTCGAATGCAGATTCGGTAAGAAAATCGTAACGACACAAACCCTAAGAAGAAGTAATGTCTACCTACAAAAAATTTCCAAGAAATTTTGTTGTTGTCTTGGTTACGGGTCGTGAACTAATTTTTCTATTGGTCATTAATGAGTGTCGTACGATTTTTATTAAAATTCCGCTAGCGGAATTGTTACACAATTTTACGCTGATTGGTGGCAAATGACATAAATACTAAATTATGATTGGTGAATAGTTAACTTGAAGGGGGTGAGTTGAATAGTCAGTGTTATGACATTAAAATTACAACATTGTCAGTAAAGCAGTTGTAACAAATGTAGTTATTTCATGTCACTGTTTGCCTTCTATCGCAATCCATGCATGAAACCTAATGTCACAGCATACTGGGGGGATGGATTATAATTTATAATATAGAAATTCTGGCAATTGGCAATTCTTCTTATCTAATGCATATTCACTAGGCCATGACAGAATATTATGTAATTTTCAAAGTTTAATAATAATTTTTATAGATTGATCGGCAGCAATTAATATAATTATTTTGAAAAATGTAAACTGTAAACCTGCAAATACTGACCAAAGGAAGGGTAAAACAATTATAACCATATTAAAATTATTGTAGTAGTACTATGGTGTTATTAAACTTAGTAATTTTAAATTTAGTTAAAAATCTGATACTGGAAAATCCGTGTGATTCACAACACATCGCTCCGGTTCAATTGCAAGAGTCGGTGCACAATTTAGAATTTAATAACAATAGTACCTGCAGCGCTAAAGTCATCAGTTTACTTTACACAATAATTCAACCTTGCAGCCAAACAAGATTAGACTTGCATCACCCCCTTTATTAGTTGGCTAGCGCACACCTGCGCCCTTCGACGTCACGTCCAATCGCCGAAGTCCGTTCGTGGGAGAGGCGAGCTCTCGTATCGTAGTAAAACGCGAGTTGTATGTTGTGTTGATTATCTTTTTCTTTGTATACTAGTTTCGCCACACCAGAAGACTGATTTTCAACAATGAAATTAAGGTTGGAATTCGCTAGCTTAACTTTTAACCCGTATTTCACGTTCCGAACTGCCCCTTAGTTTTAATAATGGACGATATCAAGCGCGCTAGTCTTCTAAGACAATGGGATAATATTGCGAGGGATTTGCATGTTGACCACATCTTGGATGAGCTCTACTCCTCGCAGACGGTTTCAGCGGACGATGTAGAGAAAATCAGGAGCAAAGTGAGCAACTGGACATCCTCAGTTTATAGGTTATGTTGTCTTTTGTCTATTTTTAGAGCCTCCGAAAGGATCAAGTCGTCTGTTTGCTGGATGTTATAGCCAAGAGAGATAATCAGTCTTACGATAACTTTGTAAAGGTTCTACAAAAGGATTACGAGTGGCTTTCTAAGGATTTACAAAGTGTACATCAGGAAAATCATGATCATCACGACTCGAGGCTCGAGCAGGATGCGTTCCAGGATACGCTTGTGTTGGGCAATGTACCCAGACGTCCCCCGTATTATGTCGACAGAACGTCAGCGGTAAGTGAATTGTGCTATTTAAGCCTAGCCAATGGCCTTAAAGTATCAGTTACGAAATAAAAAATATTGTATAGAGTGATCCAAAACATATCTCCTCGAAGTATGCTTTGGAAATTGAACGTGTCATTAATCACCTCACATTATAACCTCAAATTCTATTCTTGACAGAAGCTTGACAATATTATTAAAAATATTTTGAAGTTTGTGTGACGTTCAATATTTCCGGATTTAGGTGCGACGTGAGATTTGTTTGTTTTACAAAAATCACAGGTACTTTAGAAATTTTTTTGATTACTACAGTACTAAACTGTTAGCTTGTCGTGATTCACAGTTATCTTCTCAAGTGTGCGTTATCAAAATTATACAGTGCGAATCCAATATTTATCTATAAGTTTTCTGACATCCTTCATACATACTTATGTTAATGACGATTTATAGCTATGAATGTTTTATATTCGTATAGGATTTTGTTTTTATGCCCTATTTTATCTAATAGCTTGAGCCAAATTTAATGTGCTATGTTAAAATTACGACCCTATGTGTTGCTTATTATTTGGTGTTTCTATAATTATACAAGATTTGCTTCCTGTATTCCATTGTTTTAGGCTGTACAACATTGGAAGCTGTTAAAGTCTACACATTACCCTTTTTCTGTGACATAATAATTTTCTCTCTTTACTTAACCATAAAGAACTGGAGGAAAAAAAAATCTGTAGTTTTTGCTCAGGTCAGCTTTAAATATAGCTTGTTTTATAATGCTGTAAATGTAACATTTGTCCAAAATGACAGTAAAATAACGCACAATAACAAGCAACCAAGCCCAAAATCTTATTTTAAACGTTAGAGACTTCTTCGAAAGGGAAAAACTTTGTATTAATATAGGTCAAGAAGGGTTAAATTCTTTCTGCTGTCTACTATATGATCTTTTTGAATTTAATATAAGCTATATGGTTTTGACAATATGTTTTGGTATTTATGGTATTTGTAGTAAATGTTTGTGGCGCTTATTCACAATAGCATTTTCAGTGGATAAGTTTTCGTTCTAATAATCTGAAATTGGTTCAACGGCACAAAATATATTTATTTTACTGCCCCAATGTAATAGTATATTATGATATGAGTTGTATAAGAAGCATTTTGTAGCATGCACGGGTTTAGGATATGACGAGTGAAGCGAGGAGTGCCCTAAAGGAGTAAGTGTGACAAAATGCCTTATAAACGAGTTATCATACAGTATTTTATCTACTTTGCTTCTTTTTTAAACAAAAAATAAAATGTCAAAATCTAGAAAATTTTGCGGCAGTTGACAACATTTGTACGGTGCAATAAAGGCAGCTATTGACATTTCGATACGTACACAGAGCGAAGTACCTATGGTTGCCAACGTTAAAAAAATTAATTACTCTGTTTTTAGTATTTTTGATAATTATGTACTTTAGCTTGAAATGCTTAAATTGCAACTTTTTAACGTAGTTTTGCACAGTTCCTATAGTGTACGGTCTGCTGAACTCGAATCTATTGTCGGAAGAGGCAAAAAGTGTATATTTTCACCAAGTAAATACCAAATTAAAATGTACCTCTACTATCACAATTGACACTTCACGTGTTAGCTATATTTCCAACTGTCATTAAAATACCTTAAACGATGTGGCGCAGCCCAAACGAGTATCAGAGTATAGAAGCCTCTAGTAAATACTTTGCTAAAATGCAGTATCGTAAACCACTTCTGTGTCATGTCACGCCTAGGAGCTATCATTTTAGGTTAGCTGCAGTTTAAGATTTGTGTGTACTTAGTACCCACTAAAAGGTTGTGGTCTACTATACTGCAGTTTTTCCTCATTCTATCTATTTATTTTAAATCAATGGGTGTTGCCTCTGGTGTTTTTCAAGCTTTAGTAACATGTTCGAGCTACAGTCGGCGATTTTCGTGTTTTTCGGAATTTCTGATGGATTTTTGTAAGTTTTCTTTCTGCCTTTCCGCCGACTTCTATGTACTTACTTTTTGTTCTGCATGCCCTTTTTTTAGGGATTCCAAAGAAAAACGGTTTTTATCGTTTCAAGCTACTGTAAACTGTTACCGTATTTTTATTATAGCATCGAGTTTTTAGTATTTTTATTATAGCATTGCTTTTTGTCTATTATGATACGCAAACGATTATCGTACGGCTCACTATGAACACAAAGTAGATAAAATAAATGCTTGAATTTCAAATGGCTAATATCGAAGGTTGCCACATTTCGTATTCACCAAAATCTGACATATTTTGTTTCCATTTTTATTACTTGTAGCAGCATAAATTACAACAAATTTCGTGCAAATTCACAACGTTCTACGAAAATTCAACACTCTTCATAGTGCAGTAAATGTTTTCAGCATATGCATTACTTGGAGATACAGTATAAACATGCTTTACAATCCTCAGTATTTATTGAATATTGCCGCTTTTTTAAAAATCAATCCACATTTCAAATGCATTTTTGAATTTTTCTTGGAGTTTCAGTATTACAGAGTTCAAAATACAAATTTCATTAAATAATTCGTTGCCTTTAATATTCATTAATTTTGCGATGTCAGCCCCGTCATCGAGGTCTACATTTTTGTCTAAATTAAAGGGACAAATGTTGGCCATAATCGAAACATTGTTCTAAGTTGTGCCGCAATCTTTTTATATGACAGTAACTCCTCATATTTGAATTTTGCCTTATCTGCTTCGCTTAATTTATACACATTTTGGCAGCAAATGAAACCAATCTATCAGAAACTTCAAATACTGTAGTTGATCCATTTTAGTAACTGTCTAGAAGTTTCAAATTGCATTTTAACGTATTCATCACATTTTGAATAAAATAATAACGTACAAAATTTGGGCTATGTCGAACAATCATCATCAATTGTTAGTGTCAGCAGCATTAAGTTTCTCTATTATTTTACTCACGTTCTCTTCTCCTCTGGACAAAAGATATGACTTCAATGTGTGCCATGAAGAAAGAATTCTGTGCAAAGCTGGCAATAATGTCAGGAAGCAAACACTAGTATGTCCCAGAAGTTGAACATATTCAGTTTTCATAACTGTTTCCACACATGGAAACTAAAAAAAAAAACATTATAAGATGCATTGTCTGCACCATAGCACACGACTTTATTTTCTGCAAATCTCCAGAATTCCCACGAGATGGTTAGCTATACCAATAGAAGTTTACTGCCGTAATCTTGGAAAGCGTAATTGAGGTGGCGTTTAACTCCATGATAGGTTAATATTATAGTCCAGTCACTTTGTCATTTTTGCTTGAAAGTGAAGGGAAATTTGAAATTTCTTTTTTGGGGTATTGGTGAGGTCCAGCAAAGCTTAACTTCAAGTTGTCGACCAAAATTTCCTATGTGCTATTTCCGCTATCTTGATAAATGAGTGCGTTTGATTTGTATGTGATAAATCGGTTCCCATTAACACTACATAAAAATAATATAGACATCTTTGTAAGAATTTTGAATTTTCTACAATTTATGTTCTATTACTTTATCGCGTAGGAGCCATATTTGTCGAGATATCGAACGCGAAAGGAGAGCGTGAAAGGGTCGAGATTTTTTTTCGAGCTTCTGGGCTTGCGTCGCATTTTTCTTTCTATTTAGCGAAAAAGTAGCCATTATCAAACTTGTAGAGGTTGAAAATAGCTTCAATTTGACCTATTATAAATTGATATGCGACTAAAATTACGACTTGTAGAGCTGGCCAAAGTTGTCAAGTTGGCGCGTAATTTTTATTTCAGGTATCGTACTATTACGTAGATGGCATAACAAACTTCATTGCATTATTGGAATCATTATATTTCATCAAGTAGATAGTATACAGCATTATATGATTGAATATTAATAATAATAATAATGAAGGTCTTTATTAAATTATTACAAAATTACACAGAAAAAATATTGGCTAAAACGTAATATTGTCTTGGGCGAAGTTCAACTTGATAGAAAAAGAGATCTATCCGCTGTTCTTCCACTTAACCCGCTGAAAAACAGAAAGAAAAGAAAACAAAAAAATCCAACGATCTACGCTTTGGCGCTAGGCGAAATATTACGCACAAAACAGCTATGGCGGTGTTTAGTGATATAGCAATTTACTAAGGGTGTTATTTTGACCCTAATAATTAATTCATTGATATTTATCCATAAAATTTTGAAAAATAGCTTTTTAAAATTTTGACGTACAATAGCTTTTTACTACATTTGGTAACGAATTATAGCATTTAGTTATTCTGTAAGAAAACGATCGCTTGAAAAATTGTGACTTATGTTGAGGTGGAGTCAGCGTTCCTTTAAATCCTATATTTAAAGTATGAACGTCGGTTCTAAACTTTATTTTGTTGTATAAGTAACTCGGTGATTTACTCAAAATGATCTTGTGGAAAAGACATTCAGAATGAAAGAAGCGCCTTTCTTTCATATTAAGCCAGTTTGAATCTTTCAGCTTATAAGGAATTCTTTCATATATTCGTATTCCAAATATGAGGCGTAAAAATAATTTCTGAATTTTCATAATTCTAGCAATATTAAAGCTACTTAAATGTGAATCATAAACAACGGCACAATAATCAAAACAGGACAAGATTAATGCATTACACAAAATGTTTTTCACATTTACACTTAAAAATTGTCGATTTTGATAAATAAGTTTCAAGGAACTATATGATTTTTGCAGACATTTTGAAATATGTTTAGTATATTTAAAATCATTATCATTATTTTTAAAATCAAATAAAGGTTCACACTTCGGTTGTTTTTCGGGTTCTTCTGTTGCAGATTGACTTCGTCGAGAAGCGATCGAGGCTAGTCTTTCATTGCAATAGTTCTTGTAGCATGCTCTATGCACACTTACATTATCCACTCTTTCCAACATAGACCGATGTTCATCGTGTCCCCTCTTCACGCTCGCCGCCAAAAGAGTTTTCACAGCTTTCACTTTGGCCACGTAAACGTCTCTGATCAAATGTGTTTTACATATGAAACAATCACCCATTGTAATCTCAAGAAATAACACGTTTACAAAATATTTATTTCTAAACCAATGTTCTATAGCAGAAACGTCAAAAATAACAATTTACGTACTGGCTACTTGAAATTTAACGATTCTCATAATGCAATGAAGTTTATTATGCCACTTATGTAGTAGTACGATACATGAAATAAAAATTAAGCGCCGACTTGACAATTTTGGCCCGCTCTACATGTCGTAATTTTAGTCGAATATCAATTTATAATAGGTCAAATTGAAGCTATTTTCAACCTCTACAAGTTTGATAATGGCTACTTTTTCGCTAAATAGAAAGAGAAATGAGACACAAGCCCAGAAGCGCGAAAAAAAATCTCAACCTTTTCACGCTCTCCTTTCGCGTTCCATATCTCGACAAATATCGCTCGTACGCGATAAAGTAATAGAACATAAATTGTAGAACATTCAAAATTATAAAAAATATGTCTACATTATTTTTACGTAGTGTTAACGGGAACCTATTTATCGCAAAAAAATCAAACGCACTCATTTATCAAGATGGCGGAAATAGCACATAGGAAATCTTGGTCGACAACTTGAAGTTAAGCTTTGCTAGACCCCCCCAAACACCTCAAAAAAGGAATTTCAAATTTCCCTTCACTTTCCAGCAAAGGCCTTATTTTTGGACATAGTGACTGGACTATTAGCACAAATTGAGTAAAATCTGTATCCATTTTATTAGTTGTGGTTGATGCAAAATAAGTTGATAGACTGTTAGTTTGTTTTGTAGATTTAATTCTGTTTTGATATTCTGTCGATGTAGCGTAGATATATTAGCATATTTGGTCGAAACAGTAGTCTCACATACCGGACCATCCGGGCAAAAACTGGAGAGGTGGCAACTCTATTAATATCGCCAATTTGAATATTAACATATCGAGAGATCCAAAAAAAACTGATCCTTAGTGAGCTGTGGAAATTCAAACGTATTAATAATATGTTGGTGGCACTGTAAGTCTATGTCAAATTCGAGGTTAGCAGGTTAGGTTCTGCGTCAGTCTGTGTCAAAACTGACAAAAACCTAACCTATATAACTTAACTCAGGTAATATTTTTAAGTAATAACAAATATTTCAAAACGGAATTATTAAATAAGCAATTAATCATTAATAAAGTAATAATATATATGGTTTGAATCATTTTAATTAAAAACAACGATGATAGATAATAACGAATAATAGCAAATACTGTAATCAATTAACAATTTGACGGAATGCTTGCAGGATATTCTCTATACCTCACTACTTATGGCATTAAAATTAACACACGCTGTATACAGGGAGTTAATTAAGTACATAGACAAACTACAAAGGGTGATTCCTTGATGAATTCTAAGAAAAAACGTTCATATAGACACGGATCCGCAACGGCTTAGTTTTCGAGATGCAGGGTGTTTTCCATAAAGCAAAAGGTGTGCTTTGAAAAATAATTAAAGTAATTTATTTTCTTAAACAACTTCACTTTGTTTAAATAAAAGTAATCATTTTTAGTTCTTGCAACGCATTTTTGGTGATTATTTTTCATTCAAAATGGTTCAGTTTACCAATATTGAAATGACTGACATGCATTTTGTATACGGAATTTTTAAACGTTAACCCCCTGTATCTTGAAAACAGAGCCATTGCGAACCCATATTTATATAAACTTTCTGTCTTAGAATTAATCAAGGAACACCCCTTCAAGTTTGTCCATGTTCTTAATTAACATCTTGTATATGGGCGACTTAAGCGTAACATTACTTCTGGATATAGGTAGATAAAACGTATTTTGTCTCATATTAACTCTTGGAACATGGAAGCTAAGACTAGATAAGATATATGAACAGTCTATTTTATAACGAAATGTAAGGTTTGCAAAAACCTATCGAGTTTCACAAGAAGGTTGCCCTCGTCTGTAGACTGGTCGATGAGGTAAAGTAACAAGTCTATTCACACAACACACACACACATGACTTGGAAATAGTACAATAAGCCCACCTTGAGATCTAAGTGTCCTTGACCTTCATTTTTGCCTCTATATAGGTTGTTATATGCTAATCGGTATTTACGACACTAAAACCAGGTTGTGTGTAGTGGCTGTTTTAATAGTCAAATTCAGAAAGGCAACTTGATGATATACAAGCAAAATTTACCCTAATTACACTCACCAGTCCCTGTAACAGGGAATTGGCCAGCTATACTCGTCAGGAGGTTCAATTTGGTAAAAACGTGAATTAGGGTGATAAGCTGTTGCACTAGTTATTAATTGTTGAAAAGACAGAGGGGGCTCCACAGACTCTTAGAAGTGTTTTAAAAATTGCTCCTTGGAAGTCTGAAATGGGGAACAGTAATTTGGCTTGGTACCAGCTGTGTGTGACTACCAAGCTTGAACATCCACGAGCCTTCCTTTTGATCAATTACTTATCATTTTTGCCTCTATATAGGTTGTTATATGCTAAATCGGTATTTACGACACTAAAACCAGGTTGTGTGTAGTGGCTGTTTTAATCGGCAAATTCAGAAAGACAATTTGATGATACACAAGCAAAATTTACCCTAATTACACTCAACAGTCCATGTAACAGGAAATTGGCCAGCTATACTCATCGGGAGGGAGGGTTCAATTTGGTAAAAACGTGAATTAGGGTGATAAGCTGTTGCACCAGTTATTAATTGTTGAAAAAAACAGAGGGGGGCTCCACAGACTCTTAGAAGTCTTTTAAAAATTGCTCCTTGGAAGTCTGAAATGGGGAACAGTAATTTGGCTTAGTACCAGCTGTGTGTGACTACCAAGCTCGAACATCCACGAGCCTACCTTTTGATCAATTACTTACAGACCACCAACACTCCTTACACAAACAGTACATAAAAAGAAAACATATAATAGGAGGTCGCATGCAAACACCATAAATAAAAAGCAAAAATTGAATAAATTTAAATATATTGCAGATGAATATACGTTATGTAGAATAAACATCAACCGAACAGCAAACACGAATGGTATTTCTAAGTATCTAATGTATATATAAGCGGCGTTCATATGCTGTTACAAGATAAAATCGTGTGTTTAAGAAACTAATTCGCAGCATGCCATGATCAAATTAAAATTTGCCGTAACTTGATATATACCTATTGATGCAAATGAACTATCATAAGTCAGAGAGAACTAAATTACATCTTGATCTTGAAGTATTTTCATAAAAATATACAAATCACTAAATAAAAACAATTTTTATTGACTGTTATGATTTTTCCACTCGTGTAAATGCCATCTTATTTTCCTTTTTGTTTGATACAAGTAGATTTAATGCAGTGTAAACTTTTGCCTGTTACAGTGACATACGTTTTCATAAACAAAATGCAATCTGACATTCATTTACAGACTTAAGTTAAGACATGACTAAATTTTCAGTCTATTTTTTCAAAGGCTACCCTAAATGAGTTTTTTTTGGAACACTCCCAAATATTTTGAACGTAAGTTACTTAAACATATAATTAGAAACAAATTACATAATGGCTGACTATTGTCTGTAGCTGATTTAGGCGGTGTACAATGGAACTTTGGGCTTCAACGAAGTTGGGGGGGTAATCTCCCCCCTTAAGGGTTGGGGGTTATAGATCCTCAAAGAAGAGCAAAGAGAGAGATAGGCACTTCGACAGTAACTTTAGCCACTATCCTCTTTTAACGGGGCACTTGAGAACCTTTGCTGTATAATCTGCCCCAAGGCATTTTTTTTGTTAAATAACAATGACAAACAAAAGATTTCACGATCCCAAATTCTCCCTTTCCCCAAAACAAAGTTACCCCCTCTATTGTACAACCAAGCGCACTCGTCTAATCAATGACAACTTCTAGTCACTCTGCTATCTATCCAGTAACTGCCAAAATACCACAACCAACATTACTATGGACACAACTGAATCTGAGGTTTCGTCACAAAGAATAAGGATTTCAGCGGGTCCCTAACAGCTCAAAGCTGCCAATTGCCGCACGCAGTAATATACTGTTCACACTTTAAATGCGTGATTGTAACTGCACTCGGGAGTGCGGTAAAATGTCACTATCCAGCTTTCCTACACGTATGTGTTTCGCCCATTATGCAATTGTGCACCATATTTCAAGGAGAAAAACACGTGCAGGGAGTCACGAAGGCTTCAGACGAATATTGCCACGAAATCATTAAGGAGGGCATAGATAGCTGGACGCGGAATCCCAAAACGTGACAGGGGAGACCTCTAGTGTTTAGTAGCCGAAACACTTAACGTATGGGACATAAGTTTTGAGAAAAAGTTTGCCTTGAAATTTCTACTTGATTTTGATGTCTGATCTAGTTACCATGAAACTGGTAAACGAACTATGTTTTGTTTTTATTGATAAACGGCAAATTTATTCAATAACTTAGTTCAAAATGTCGTACAAACTTGAAGTTCGGAAAAGTATCTATCGCTGTGTTGGACGGTTGCACAAACGTGAAATTGTTAACTTGTTCACAGATCAAAATGTTAGCCAGGCAACGATTTATAGGACAATAAGAGAATGCGAAGAGGGTATACCTTGCACTAATTTGCCGAAAACAGGATTAATAGACTGGTACAATCCGCTCAAGACAGAATTGGAATCTCTAGTCGAAAGCTAGGTCGCCGTTTTGGGATCTCATACAAGACCGTCCAGAGAATTTTTTTCCCTTCTTTTTTTATAATGTACAGCATTTCTGGACAAAATTCTCTGGACGGTCTTGGATGAGACCCCAAAACTGCGACCTAGTTTTCGACTATAGATGCCAATTCTGTCTTGAGCGGATTGTACCAGTCTATTAATCCTGTTTTGTGCCAAAACATGAGGTCTTCCAGTTTTCGGCAAATTAGTGCAAGGTATACCCTCTTCGCATTCTCTTATTGTCCTATAAATCGTTGCCTGGCTAACATTTTGATCTGTGAACAAGTTAACAATTTCACGTTTGGGCAACCGTCCAACACAGCGATAGATACTTTTGCGAACTTCTAATTTGTATGACATTTTGAACTAAGTTATTGAATAAATTTGACGTTTATCAATAACAACAAAACATGATTTGTTTACCGGTTTCATGGTAACTAGATGAGACATCAAAATCGAGTCGAAATTTCAAGGCAAACTTTTTCTCAAAACTTATGTCCCATACGTTAGGCGATGCTTGCGCAGAAGAGAAATGATCATGTAGAGCTTGTACTTCCAGAAATTTGCCCTATCATGATAGAAAAGTGGGAAATGTCATTAGTTATCTCATGCATTAGCTAGATTTTACAAAAGGTGCTAAGATATGAATTGCTCCTAACAAGGTCCCACTCCATTTTTTTAATGTTTAATTTTTTCCACTTCATTATTTGTCTTAGGGCCGGTTGCAGAAAGCAATGTTAAGTCTGGTGTTAGCTAACGCGACGTCAAAGTGAACAAAAACGAATCAAATCTCAAATGCTTATGGTAACTAATACATTAGTAAACAAAATTTGATGCGATTTTGTTCACTTTGACGCGACGTTAGCTAACACCAGACTTAACAATGCTTTCTGCAACCGGCCCTTATATTTGTATTTCAGAATTCTTCTCTTATTTGTCTTATTCTCACATTTGCCTTGGTTTGTTCTTGTTTTTTATTAGTATGTAGATTAGAGACCTGCGCGGGTCCAATATATAGGATCCGCACCCGACCCGCGAACCGCAATTTCTGAAATTTTAAACCCGCACCCGACCCGTGAACCGCAATTTTCAAATTTTTATACCCGCACCCGACCCGCGACCCGCCGTTTCAAACCCGCACCCGACCCGCGACCCGCAAGTTTTGCACTTTTAAGCCTCACTTGACCCCAAATTCGAATATTAGACCAGCAACTTGCTTCATATAGAATGTATACACAATAAAAAAAAATTATTTTCACACTTCGGCGGTCAAATTATTATTAAGTATAATTTTTTTATACACAAACAAAATTTATGTTGAAGAAATGAAGTTATACCCGACCCGCGACCCGCAGTTTCAAATCCGCACCCGACCCGCTACCCGCAATATTGATATAAATCCTACCCGCAACCCGACCCGCAATGCGGGTAACCCGCGGGTACCCGACCCGATGCAGGACTCTAATGTAGATCCTTTTTTCATTTTATATTTAAAACAATGTATAAGCAGAGAAGAAAACAGAGATACAAAACTTTTAAACTGTTATGTAGGACTAAGTTTAAAGAGCATATAGCTCATTTTAGATTCAACAGATTCGAAAAATCTAGTATTGCCCAACATATTTACGAAACAGGCCGTAGTATTACAAAAACTGACCTAAAAATTGTAAATATGTTAACTTCAACAAAGCAGCTAAATTCTTTAGAAAGTTTGGCCATTTTTAAGAATAAAGAACATTTTGAACAAAATATGGAGTTCTATTCCCCACTCTGATCTTTACGCTCTGTTGAGGTTGACACCTGATTGGTTGCTTACAACACGCCCTCTGGGTCAGATAATATAAATAGCATTAGAATATGCAGTACTGCTGACTTTTACTGGTGATTTGGTGAAGACGGTATCTTCGGCCAAGTTTGTCGAGTTGGTCTTTTTCTTCAGGGTTACTGAGGATGACAACTTAGCTGTCGAAATACGTATTTAGCGGTTGTTAAATATTTGTATGGTCAGGGGTTTTCAACAAATTGTATCTTATTCAAACCACAGGCTCCAGCAGTGTCTTAGTCGTAATATCTGTAGTTGATTTCATTAGTAACTACAGTCAGCAAATATTTCAAACATCAAAACGTCAACAATATTAAATTGATCTTACGACACTCACGAATGAGTGAGTGCAAGTTACTTAACCAAGTCCGGGAAACGTACACATTTACCCCGGAAATCGTAAGAAACAAGGTAAAGGCCGCGGTTCAAATACGCTCAGGAAGATGGGCCTGGTCCTAAATTGTACGCCACAGGGCAAGCGTGTCGATATGTATATATGGTGTTGCTAAATAAAAGGGCGCCACAAGATTCAAGTCCAGGAGACCCACGTTCAACCGGACCTTGAAGGTCAAACGGGGTGTGATAGAGAGTACTCGGCCTCAAGAACCTCGTCGCTGTCACGGCGAGCGTCGGCTAACTTACCTGTGAAGCTCCAAAGCTCAGGCTTCGCTGTACATAAATCTTTACAATTCAACCTGAAAGGGGCACGCACAGATTCGTCAATTATAAGGCCTCAGTTTAAATAACAGTTTATTAAGAACATTAGCGCGATACATGTGACCATAACGTGGTTGATACACACACAAAAGGGTACCAGTAAAAGGGAGGGCCCAGCTGGTAGTCGCTCTATTCTTAGTTGTAGCTAAAGGGTCGTCTTAATTCTTAAATATACAACAGGCCTTGGTATGCCGTGCTGTATTGTCGCTTACTAACAAGATGAAACAGATGTAAACACAGGTTTAGATCAGTTCTGTGATTGCTTCATACGCACACGACGTTATAGAAAAGAATCTGCGGTTCACTTGCATTATAAAATGCATCTTTAATCTTGTGAAACTAAAAAACTGCATATATAGGGCATTCAGTAAACACAAAAACAGTTTAATTTTTATGAAGTTGGCATATGCATACAATCTTTGTACTAGGGATTCTGTATTTTGTTTTGCAAAGGTTGTAACACCTGCATAAAGTCAGGTTTGAATTTAAAAATGACAATCAATATGGCAATTAATATTTCTCATTATTTCAGTGTCAAAGTAGATATTTTTCTGGAAATTCTCCCTTGAACTTTTATAAAATGTAATAAAAACACCTATTAAAAAACGCCATGTCAATAGTATCTTAACACAGTATTTGCATAATATCCTTAAAAGTAATTATTTACAACATTTATGACAGTTGCTAGATTAACCTATTTGTTTTAGTAAATTTTTGTAAGTACATTCCTAGACAAAGATGTATTTTGGAAGTACACTCATGAAATTTTGCAAATCAAAGGCCACTTTGTGTTTTTATGTTTACTGAACAGACTACATACACCATTTACATTGTTTTGGCATAATATGAGGCCATGGAAATTTGGCATTTAAGTTGGCAGTAAAGCTGTCTGTTTAATTAGGTTTTTCTAAGTTTGAGGTTATACATAGCATCAATGTCTAGTGCATTGTTGTCACTTTTACTAGTTTGCAATAGCAAAATCTTCACACATTTTTAATGTAATTTAACACAAGCCTTGTCCAAAGCAGGAATGTCCCGATGAATCACCCAATTTTGATCATTTTTAGCAGACTTGATCAAACAATACCATCTTGTTTTAAAGTCGTGTATGGTCGCGGGAAATTCAGCAACACGGTAAATATGTTCGCATGTCTGGCACTTCAGTGACGTAAAATTGTGTCACGTAGAACAATGTGTCCAACATTAAAAAAATAAATCATGGCCTCTTATTATGCCTAGAGACCCTGTATAAAAAGTAGAGACCCTGTATAAAGTAAAAATTTAATGGCTGCCTAAACTTTCTTGTTAAAAATTTCTGACAAAACTAACGAAGAAATAAAAGTAAACCAAGAATATACAGGGTCTCTAATTATGCCAAGATACCTTTTTGTTTATAAAATAGTTGTGCAAGTATACTGCTTTTTATAAGCAAATGAGTAACAATGACTGAGAGGTGGAGATGTCTAAAAAACCATTGTTTAGCTGTAACAGTCATAACCTGTTCCAGTTCCACTCGAGTGATAGTGACATATAAATACTACTTATTTGCTTTTCGGTTTAATTTGTATAAAAAATAGTAATAGAATCTCAACGATAATATCACTGAAATTTATTAATTAATACATAGTGCTTAAGAAGGTTTATACTTAAAAGATATTTGTTTATATTTTCATGCTGCTTTTATTAGAATTGGATGGAGATGGTTAGTAACTCCTAGAATTGATATTAATTTTGGTAAATTTTAATGTGTTTAGGGCGACTTTTTACTTAACAACACATTTTCTTACAGTTGCATAACCTTCGAACACAGTTAACGGACCTAGAACCATGTCAGAGAATTGTGTTGCATGGAATGACTGGGAGTGGGAAATCATGTTTGGCTGCTGCCGCAATTAAAGATCTTCTTTTACTCCAAACCCACTTCAATAATAGGGTATTTTGGATCAACCTCGGAGAAATAAAGGCAGTAGATCAGTTACCAATGCATATGAATATGTAAGAATGAAATATTTCTACAATTTTCATTTACAAAATTTCCCTAAACATTTATAGACTTCTACAACGGCTGATAAATGATTCAAGAGAAACCAGCAACAAACACAGGCCAGTATCCTTCACTCTTGCACAGGAAGGAGACTATGTAACTGAGATTGAAATGCTCAAAGATGCACTTAAGAATATGTTTCGTCTCGGTACATACAGAGAAGCGCTCCTTATATTAGATAACGTTTCGTTAAAAGAAGCCACTGAGGCATTTGATGTCGGTTGTAAGACCCTTATTACAACACAAGTTAAGGACATCATTGTTGGTAATAATACTATGTACGTTGAGGTAAGTTTTGTTTTGAAACTTTTTATTATTGTTGAAATTTTGAATCTCACAAATATTGTTTGCAGGTAAAAGGTGGTTTCACTGAAGCAGAGACCTTGCTGCTTTTTGCAAAATCCCTCCAAACAGAAACGAATAGACTGCCAGTGCAAGCTAATAAAATTCATTATTTATGCAAAGGTGAGCCGATCTTAATCGCTTTAATTGGATCTCTCTTAGCACCTTTTAAGGAAGATTTGCTCAGAAACTCGGACCAGTGGGACTATTACATAAAGAGACTAACGAAAAAGGATTACAAGTAAGCTATATTTGCTATTACGTTAATTAGAAGTATTAAAGTGTAAAGTTCTTTTATGATTTTAGTCTGAGAACTCAATTGTTTGGTGCCATAAATATTTGCATTGAAAGACTAACTGAAGAATTGCGGGAGTTGTACCAGTATTTTGCTGTATTTGTAGAAGATGTCAACATAATTCCAGATGTTATGCAGACTCTGTGGAGACTAGAAGACAAGTATTCAGTTCAGGAGAAAATGACAGAATTACGAAATAAATCCCTTATTGTTTCCTATTACAATCCTACTTTGAAAACGTACGTGTATGGAATACACGATCTTTTTCTAGCATTCCTCAAAGAGCAACTTGGTTCTACTCAATTGATCGAGCAACACCGTAAACTGATCTCTGCTTACAAACATATCTCAAACAATAACTTTGCTAATTTACCTAACGATAACTATATATATCAGTATATTGGTTACCATCTAAAGGAAGCCCAACTTTTTGACGAGTTTGCAATATACTTTGATCTGAATTTTATTGGTGCGAAAATTCGTGCTATTGGAACTGCAGATTTGTTACGGGATTTTCAACTTTACAAGAAATATATTACCCGAAATGTAAGTACTGCTTTTTATTTTTAAATTTTATGTTACAGTAGTAGCCAGATTATTCCATTGTATCATGTTTCAATTAACATTTTTCTAAATAATAAATTATTCTTGTTAATTGAAAAGATTTTCTAAATTAGAATGTGCAGCAACGATTTTCTGTTGAGAATATTGTATATTAACAACTGCTTCTTTAACAAATTTTCATCTTATTGTGACAGATTGTAGTATTTTTAAATTAGTGTATCAGTGATAAGATGTATGAGAATTAGCATTATTTTAATCGAGTTACTGCTAAACCAAACTATGTTATAATTTCTTAATTGGAATTCAAAGTTCATCAAGCTTATCTATTTTCGTGTTGGTGTCAAATTTTCCAAGATCTTTTTGTATTATAAAAGCATGTTTTTATTCAATATTTTTGATATTGCTTATGCGATAGGATTATGGTCAATTCTGTTTTGCAGGATGATACTCTCATCAGAAAATTAGAAGAATATATGAATTTTGTGAAGGCAAAGGGTCACGATTTATATAAATATCGTGGTACTGATATAATACAGTGTGGATTGGGACAAGATAGAGAAGGTTCCATATACAGAGCTTCTTTAGCTATTGCTAAGCAAAACCCCAAATCGCTGTATTTACAATTACAGTAAGTTTTATTTATCTAACATTTTACATTTCAAATTGCCTGGAACTAATTATATTGCGCATTTATTTTACATCGTTTTATTACTGTGCATTCATATATGTATGTCTTGTATTCTGTACGGCTTGACTTTCATTAATTTGTAATTTAAGTATATGATTGTCTTATTGTTACGTATAAATTTTTGGTTTGTCATCCATTATGTGTATGTCGTGCATATTTTCATTTCAGGTTAGATACTCTTTGTAATGTCCTAAGACTTTTTTCTATTTTGTATTTAGGTGCTGGTTTTTCGATCATTTAAAGCAATTTCTTTCCATTGCTCATGTTTTTCTGAGTCATCGTCTATGTTTGCACAGCATATGACATTACGGGTAGTATGCATTGATTGAAAACTTTCGTTATAAGGTAATTCATATAAATTGATAAATATGCAGTTGTGCTATTATCCCTATTGAATTAAATGATTAAATGGTGGGATGAATATCGGGATGCAAAATTATATTAAAAAAATTTTTTTGTTATTTTGCCACATTAAAACATTAAAAATATGGATACTATATGAACGTTTCTGGAAAAAATCTATTCTCGTTGTCAACATCATAATGGAACAGGGTGACTTACTCTCTTTTACCCCATTTAATTGATTGCTTCCTTGGTAGCTCAAAGCCAGGGCTCTGTTGTTTACTACACACAATTTTTAACAATTAGGAGCGGTAATCATTTATGGAGGCTCTTGAGAAAATGTACCTTATGCACCGAATCAGCACTACGGTGGTATCAAGGGTTATTTAAGTGTTTTAGGACTGATAATTATATGCAGAGACTCTCAGGTGTTCAGTGAATCTATCAACCATATTTGAGAGGGCAGCGAGAAAGAGAATAAAGGAAGTGTAGAAACACAAAACAACACTCAAGATAAACAGGTCAATGCAATAATTAATTATAACCTCAAATTTATCTACTGAGATAAACAATACGCGCAAGAGGTGTGTTCCAAAACTCAATATCAGCAAACGCGAGTAATTGGTAGCATCCAGTATGACGGCAGGGAATGAAGTGACACTTGCACGTATAATGAAAAACTGATGGAAATAAAAAATTATCATCCAACAACAAAAGCAGTCAGTGTCCAAGGTACCTGGTACTCTGCATGCCTAGACCTTGTCCATTAACAAACAAACAAAAGAATAAAATAACTAAAATGAAGGAACAATAAAACAAGAAGAATTAAGAATCAAAAGACTGGAAAACGAAAATGGAAAAAGGATCTAATAATATTTAGAATCTCAAAAGATAACAGTGAAGATGTACAAAAATTGAAGGAGACATTTGTTAAACAAGTAACAGAAAAAATTGAGATAGAAGTACTAGATCAAGAAATCGACTCAGTAATTAAGACTAGGGGAGTGCAAGGAAAGCGAAAGCAGACCAATAAAGGTTGAATTGTCAACAATAATTTAAAAAATTGAAATTTTGAAGAATCTACAGAAATTGAGAGGTACTGATGTGTGGGTAAAAAGAGATATATAAGGAAACGAGATCCAAGGAAAAAATTAATACCACACATGAAAGAAGCCAGAAAAATAGGGGCGAGAGCAATCTATATTAAAGACAGGGTAATTATAAATGGGAAGAAGTGGCCGCTGGAAGCGTTAAGAGGAACAAAATGAAGATGAAGATAAGACAAATCGAGAAGAAGACAGTAAAAAATGAGGAAGATCAACTGACGAGGAAAATGGAAACTCAACCGGTGAGACAGCACATAAAGGAGCAATTCCAAAAAGAATAAATATTCTGTAGCACAGACCATGCTAGCGCCCCACAAGGGAGTAGAAAATAGGAAGGAAAGAGAGACAGGAAATAACACAGATAATAGGCCAGCAGTAGATGAAGTAATAAAAAGAGACAGAAGAATTGTTTCAAACAAAAGAGTACCAACGACAGTCAAAAAACTGCTAGAAGCAAGAAACCGGATGAAGAAAACGATGAAGACACGCTATGAAAAAGGACATAGAGAGAAAACGTTTATGGAAGAAAGTAGATACGGAAACAACAATGTTAAGAGTAGAAAGCAAAAGGAAAATAAAAATAAAGAAAAATTTGAAATGAGACTGAACACGGAATGTGAAAACAATGCTAAAAATGGGGAAAATGGAAGAAGTAGGTAAAGAAATGGAAAGATATAAAATAGGAATATTGACATTGCCTGAAATAAGATGGGGAGGGGAAGGAAAAATTTACAATGATGTATGGAGGGGAGAAAAAAAAACAAGGAAAGAATGGAACTGCATCTATTGGGGAAGAATAAGAGAATTCAAGAAAATAAATGATAGAATGTCGTACCTAAGAATAAAAAATAGCATAGCCAATATTACAGTAATAAATGTATACGCAACGACAGAAGTGGCAACAGATACTGAAAAAGACAAGTTCTATGAAAAATTCAAAGAAGTATGTGAAAGGATACAGAAACATGATACATTAATAATAGCAGGAGACCTTAACACAAAGATAGGGAAAGAGGAGTATATAAGGAACGTAGCAGGAAAACATACTTTATATGACATAACCACAGATAATGGAATGAGGCTATGCAACCTAGCAGCACAAATGATTGAATATGACGTTAGCAAGTACAATGTTTCAGCATAAGAATGAGCATAAAACGACATGGCTGCGATCATATCGTAATTAAAAAGAAGAAACAAAAAATTATACAGGAGGTAATATCTTATAGAGGGAGAAGTGTAAACAGTGATCACCAATTAGTGATAGTAAAAGTAAAAATGAGGGTAGTAAAGAACATTACAGTAAGAAGCTTAAGAAAATGAAACATAGAAGAACTTCAAAATGAAGAAAAACAAAGAGTACGAGCAAGAGCTAAAAAAGCAACTGAGCAAAGAGAAGGAAAATGATAGCGTAGAAACAGAATGGGATAACATGAAAATGAAGATATTAGAAACATTGGAAAAAGTAATAAGTCGAAGAAAGGAACAATATAGAAAGAATTGTTTTGAGGATCAATGTGAAATATTGATAAAAAGGAAGAAAGAGATAAGGTTAAAATGGATAGAATTTAATAGAGGGAATGACTATGAGGAATACAAACAAATACGAAAGGAAGCATCAAGAGTAATGAGAAACAAAAAACAGGAGTGGATCAACGAGATGATGAAAAATATAGTAAAAATAGCAGAAAGTTACACCAGGAAATGAGAAAACAAAAAAGGAAAAGAAACTGCGAACGTAGACTCTTGGGAAAGATATATGAAAGAAACGACAACAAAAGAGGAAGACAAAGAGAAGAGAGGCGAAGATGAGGAAATAGAAGTAGAAGAACCAACAGAGGAGGAAGTAAACAAAATAATTAAAAATCTAAGAAGAAGAAAAGCAGCAGGACCAGACAGTATATGCTGTAAAATGTTGAAAGAAGGAGGAGATGAAGTCAAAAAAAGGATCTACGAATTAATGAAACAAATATGGAAAAACCAGAAGATGCCTGAAGAGTGGTGAGCTGGAGTTACAGTGCCAATACCAAAAGAGAGAGACTATGCTATGTGAAACTACAGAAGAATAACCCTGTTGAATTTAGTGTATAAGATACTAACATCAGTAATAGGTCTACAGAGGAAAGAATAGGAGATTACCAGAACGGATTCAGGCAAGGAAGGTCAACAATAGACGCAACGCATACGGTGAAGCAAATAATTGAAAAATGCTATGAACAAGATATAGGGGTGAAGATAGTATTCATAGACTATAAGCAGGTTTGATAGAGTAAAAAGAGAATCGATCATACGAGACGCTAGGAAAATGGGTATACCCAAAAAACTGATGATGACGATGGAAAGAGCAAAAGCGGAAGTACTAACACATGAAGGATTAACAGAAATGTATAAATGTAAACAAAGGCTTAATATCCTGAAACCGATAAAATACTATATTAATTATTCAGCAGTTATTGATTGTCTTGGTCTTGTAATATAGCAGTATAAATAGTTCCAGAAATCAAGTTTTAGCATTTTAAAATAAATAAGCTTGTGAATTATATATATTCTATTTGTTGTAGAGCTCCTCAAGAAAGTGTTTACTTCACTCACACTCTTGATCTACGTCAGGATGTTTCTGCAGCTTGTTTTACATCAGATGTAAATCAAGTGCTTGTTGGTATGAAAAATGGTGATATTAATGTAAGAAGACTTGTCGTTAAGTGTTATTTATAAACTGTAATTTTATATTGTAGTTGTGGGAACAAGCGTATAATCAGAAATTGTATGTGTTCTCTGGGCACACAGACAGTATCATTTACCTTCAGTTGAATGCTGATGGACATTACTTTCTGTCAGTTTCTGAAGATGGTTCTGTTAAAATTTGGAGTCTTCAAGGAGTAATTCTGCGTAACAGTAATGGGGATGTATGTGATGAAAATGGTAAGCATCTATTGTAGTTATTTTAAGCAAGATCCTTTACATTAGCTTTTATTTCATTTTTATTACTTTGAAAATTATTTATCAAACACTACTTCATTTAATATTTAGTTTTACTAGTGAAACGATACGCTTATAATTAAGTGGACATAAAATTAAAAAAGAAAACAATAAAAATCACTTGGAATTTTCTTAGGTTTTAACAAGAATATTCCATCGCCACGTGTGAAACAACCTCACTGGACAAACTTCTATGAAAACAATGGAAGAGTAGATCACAGTAAAACTTGTAGACTTGATACTGTCGATGATAAACTGATATCAGCATCCTATCCCAACGAAAGAGAAGGCTGTATAGTAACAGGCAGTTTTACCGGAAGGGTGTTAATTTGGGATATAACAAATGAAGAACCCCGTATAGAACTTAACATCCCAGGAAGAGGTCAACCAGCAAGCTGTGTCACTTTTTCGGCGGACGATAGTTTGGTTATATTCAGTTGCGACACCAATATATTTTTACATAGCGCAGAAAATGGAGAATCCTTATCCCGATTTTGCAATAAAGTTTACATTAACTCCCTTCTAATTGTACCTGAGTTAGATACAACGTTAATAGCCATTAACAATAGTACCATTACAATGTGGACATGGAATCAGGTTGGATTAAAATTAATGGACCCTACAGTAACCGAATTGGACAACAGAGAACAGACTGCAAATTATTTATGTAGTGCTGTAACAGAAGATGGAATGTATTTAGTTGCTGGATCGACTGACCATTTTATTCGCATATGGCATATTGGTACTGCAAAAATAGTGCAGGAGATACTGAACAATAAAGGGTATGTTTATAATAATTCGTATGTTTTGTATTAATTAGTTTGCTGACTATACAATGTGTATCCACTGACTGGGCAGCATAGGAAGTCTCATGTTAAATTCTTAATGCTAAAATACCGTCTGATCATATAATACTTTTATTCTGTGGAATGGTTTCCTTACCTTTACTCGTCACTGCCAACATATATTTATTTTTCATAGCCATCTGGAGGATTAGCACACTACGAAATAATTTTGTATTTAATTTTAAAATATTATTTGTTTTCAGGTTAGTGATATGTCTTGACACATTCTATGATGACACCAAGAACGCAGTTCACATATTGTTGTCAGGATCTGATGACAAAACTGTAAAACAGTGGCATATTCAACCTACTCTACAAAACAAAGACACAGCCAAATTACTGCCAATTTTTGACTGCTTCTGGAATACCTCATCTGGAGTTCCCCGTATAGCTGTAGTTAACTCGTTGAACAAAGTACAAGTTATGAATGCGCACAATCTAATAGTCGAGTCTGATGGAATGTCTAGTCCTATAAAAGCCGTCCGTTTTTCGCTCTGTGGAAACAAAGTGGCAATAGGCTTGGAAAATGGAGATATAATGGAATTCGATTACAAGAATCGCCATTATGAAATGCTCATGAAATTGCACGATTCTGTTGTACTGCTCAAGTATTTTAATATTGCTCAAACAAACGGGTGTCAGAACTGTAGCAAATCTGATCTCACATCTGACTCGATCATTTTAGTAGCCACGGCTCAAAATGGCTGGGTCAGTATATATAGAAATGGCCGAGCACTATGCCTAATACAGCCCTCCCAATTAGCAAATCTTGTTCTTAAACAAATGCCAGTTATTCCAATTGTGCAGTGCTTTTATATTAGATCAGCAGAAAAACTGTTATCAGTATCGGAGAATCGGACAATTAAAATATGGAATCTCGAAGATGCTTCATACAGCATTTTGTATGGTGATAAGGTTCAGCACAACGAGGTTTCTAATAGTGCCGTAACAATGGCCACCATCTCTAAGGACCAGTCTCTCTTAGCTATAACCATGGCTGATGGTTGTTTTGAAGTTTACTCTCTCAATGTTAGCGGTGCTGTGATTACTCTAACTTTCAACCAAGGGAAGTCTTTAAACAACCCTTTAAGAAGTTGCCGTTTCTCACACAATGGAAGAATTTTAGCCTTGGGACAGGATAGTGGCAATATTGTGGTAAGAAATTGTTGCAAATATTTTCACATTAGGTGGTAGTTTTGCAACTTACTAGTATTTAATATATTAACCCTCAAATATGTTGCAGATATGGAGTATTGAATCAAAAGTTGCCTTAGGAACTTTAGAATTGCACAAATCTTGGGTGCGTTATCTGCTATTCTCTCCTTCACCAGCACTGATTCTTATAAGTGTTGGAGATCAAATAGCATGGTGGGATTTGACTAAACTGCCCAATGACAATCGTAACCCGTAAGTTGTTTGTATATAGTATGTTTATTTTAATCTTTGGTAATATACCGTGTGTAACTGGAGCCTGGTAGACCTCAAATATATTTTACAGTTATGCTACTATTTACGTGAAATTTGGGAAAGTGCTTATGTAAAGTAAAATCCATAAATATTTATAAATGCTATTCAAATACACCAATCACCTTAACTTTTCTATTTCAAATGGAATACGCTGTATATTATTACATCTTTGGGTCACTCTTAAATTCTGTCTGTCTTTTATTTTATTAATAATGAAAACAAAAACAAGGTTGCTATGAAACTACGATTTAAAAAAAGTAAATGTTTGTTTTCCTGAAATCGTCAAGAAAGCAGGCCATGTCAAGTCTCAGTTTTATCTTAAAAGTGTCACTTTGTAAAACAAGCCACTTTGGGGGTTTTGGCAAGACTAGTCATTTTTACTTTACTTTACCTAGGAGACCGGTCACCTTCACCATGCGCCTTGATGTGATAGAATTCTATTTTCAAAGATGTCGGAGAGAAAATAAAATCCTCCAGCCTCCTTCATATTTGCATAAGGTTCGGTAAAGCCTAGCATACACAATATTAAATAGCTTTGGTGGTGTTAAGCGAGTGTTGCGCTTGGCGCCCTCTCTTGGTGACGGCTGGAACCGTGGAGCGATGTAGATCCATGCTACCGAAGCCTGCACGCGCTGAGTGTTACAAAGAGAGATTTCAGAAAAAGTTTAATGCATTACACAGCATGAAAGTGTCTTATGTTTGACTTGAAGGAGTAATCGGACGCTTCGTGTCGTCATATTCTTCAACAAGCCTCCTCATCTGCAAAGTATCACTTTTATGCCTTGTAATGTAATATACTATTACATGTTTGTTTGTCTGTCATTGCGGTGGTGGACAAATTACAGTACTATTACGCAATTAAAACCATTGGTGGTGTGTAAAATGGAACGTTACTATTATACCCGTACTGAAAAGGTAGATATGTTATTGATATTTGGGGAGTGCAGAAGAAATGCACTGGTAGCTTGCGCTTTGTATGCGGAAGAAACAGAAATGGATATTTTGGCTTACACAGAGTGAATTGTAGTTCATCAATAAGAGAAATTGCTAGCGTTTCAGGAATTAGTCATGAATCTGTTTGGAGAATTTTAAGGAAACATGGATTTTATTCATTTAAATATCAACTACACCAGCATCTTTATGCAGGGTGTCTAGCGACCGGGAATTCCTGGAAAACCGGAATTATACGGGAATTTGAAAGTGCCCTTGAAAATGCGGGAATTTCTTAGGCAACCGGGAATTTTTTTATCAAAGGAAATTTGCAGTAATTTTTGCCATTTTACGGAAATAATAAGCGAAATTTTCGTAAAAATTTTTGGATTATCCGGAATAATTGCAAAAATGTACGGGACACACTTTTTTTATTTTTTTTATGAATCCCCGAAAAAGTCAGACCGGAAGACCAGAAAGTATCCGGGAATCCGAATAAAATGACCGGGAAAATACGGGAATTTTGAATGCCATATCTGCTAGACACCCTGTTATGGCAATGATAATGCAAGACGCCTTGATTTTTGTAATTGGTTATTACTAAAATTAAAAAGGACAGAAGGACGTGATAAGGTTAATCAAAATTACGAAAAGGCTGGCTCAATCGCGAGTAATTTTCTATTAAACGATTCGGTAGCGGGAAAAACGCAACATCGCAATACCTATTAAAAAAAAACAACACGGAAATTTTTTGAAAAAATGGAAAGTATTCTTGAAAAAATAAATAATCAGTTAGAAACGATGAACCAAAACATAAAACAAACAATAGAAGACAACCTAAGTAATAAGGAGGAAATAAAACAACTAAGAATAACAATAGAAAAAATCTGGTGTGATACACACACACAACTTCCTTTTACAGTGATCTTATAATTAGCCAAAATTTGATTTTAAAGTTTTAAGCATTTGTCAAAAATTTTCAAAAATGACAAATTTTGCAAAAACGGTACAAAATAGAGCGTTAGTTGAAGAGACAAATTTTCTCTAGAATTTTAAGCTGAATTCAAAAATGTAATATTATACCGGGTGTTCTATTTAAAATAGGAGTTAATAAAAAAAATAGAAAAAAAACAAAAGAAACCCATTTTAGAAGCATTCAACTGGAAAATCACCTACCTCATATCAATACACATTCAAATTGTAGTAAAAATGTGAAGTTTGAAAAAATCGAAAAAAACTGAAAAATCAAGAGTCAACACCTACTTCTGGTTATGCGATTTTCTTCAAAAGCTTGCTGTTGCATCTACATAGTACACAAAACTTATATATGAAGTTTCAACGCCATACCTCTTTTCGTTTTTGAGATATTCTGTTCACAGACAGACACACAGACCAATGAAAAAAAAATATGTTTTTTGGGTTCAGGGGACTCTAAAACGTGAAGATCTGTTGAAAACTCAATTTCGAATTTTTGGGGTGAATCCAATACTTCCTTTATTGTAAAAGGAAGTAAAAAGGGAAGAAAAAATAGAAAGACAACAAATAAAAATAGCGGAACTAGAGGAGAAAATAAACAGCCAAGAACTAAAAATGCAATACCTGGAAAGAGAAATTAAAAAGAGAAATTTGGTGTGCTACAGAATCCAGGATGAAGAAGGAGAAAACAAAGAAACATTGGAAGAAACATTTACAGAAGTTGTCAAGAAAATGGAAATAGGTCTCAATATCAGAAATGAGGTGGAAGATATAAGAAGAATGGGGAAATTTTATGAAAATAAATGTAGACCCATTTTAATTGCCTTCTTGAATGAAAATTGAAAATGGGAATTATTAAAAAAATCAATTAAACTAAAGGGAACTAACATCTGGTTAAAGAAAGATCTTACACACAGTGAACAACAAGAAAGAAAAGAACTACTAAAACATATGAAGGATGCGAGACAAGAAGGATATACAACGAAATTAAAAGGAAATAAATTAATAATAAATGGAGAAGAATATGGAATAAGAGAACTCGAGATTGGTGAATACAAACAAAAAGAAAAAGAAGAAAAAGAGGAACGATCAGGCATGAAGAGAACCTTAATAGATAGATCACCAAGTAACAGTGGATTACCATTACCTGAAGAAAATAGGAATAAAAAACCTAACAAAGAAAAAAAGGAAGACGAACAATACAAAACAAAAATGGTTTGGTCTCAAAGCTTGCTAGCGGGGTTTTCACAAGAAAAAACAGAGAAAGCAAACAAGATACACCGATCACCAGGAAAAAATAGGAGAAATCAGTACAATAGGTATCCAAATTGAAGACGACCTTGGCAAGATAACGGAAAAAGAGAAGTAAGAAAGGAGAAGAGAAGAAATGTATAAAAAGTGGAAAATACAAACTAAGAAAGCAGATAAAACGACCAACAAGCTATGGAGGAAGAATATGAATATGAGTGAGAAGAAAATTAAAGAACCTAAAAAAAAACAAACCATAATAAGAAAAAAACAAGAATTGCGACATGGAACGTAAGGACACTACTACAACCAGGAAAAATGATTGAACTAGCACAAATAATAAAGAAGTACAAGGTGGCGCGCGGCAGACAGATGCATTTTAAAAGGTTATTGCTCCCTTCCTAAAGGTCCTAGAAGGTTGAAAGTGGGGTGATTCGAAAGAGGGGGATGGGAAGTTTATGTTCCACTCGGTTTCAGTCGCTATAATGGAGTGGTCCGTTCAGCAACGTGTTTTTTGTGTGCAGACGTATTTGTCGAACGCCCGCTCGATCGTCCGCGTGAAGCGTGCCTTCCGTTTAAAATTCAAGGTCGCCCCCCGCGGCCGAATTCCCAATCGAAATCGAATTCTCGCGTGGGTTCATGCATTTCAGGATACCGGAAATGTGTCCACGATTAGAAGGGGGCCACGGAATACCGTTACTACCCCAGCAAACATCGAGAGGGTTCGAGCTGCAATTCAACAATCTCCCAGGCGTTCAATTCGGAAACAGGCAGGTGCCCTTGGCATTTCGAGACATTCCATTCAACGAATCGTTAATGAACATCTTCATTTGCACCCCTATAAGATGGTTGTCGTCCAAGAATTGAAGCCACGTGATTTTTAAGCCAGACAACTCGCTAGTGAAAACATGCTTGCTGCGTTGCCTCGAGACGGTATCATTTTCTTCTCTGATGAGGCACATTTTCACCTCATTGGATGTGTCAATAAACAAAATATGCGCTATTGGAGTGAAACGAATCCCAGGGAGCTCCAACAGAGGCCCCTGCACTCTGACAGGGTGACAGTATGGTGTGCAGTTTCAAGAATTGGGATCATCGGCCCCTACTTTTTTGAAGAAATAGATCGAGCTGCTACAGTCACTTCTGCACGTTACCTGACCATGATCCAGGATTTTTTCTTGCCTGAATTGGAACGGATGGAGCTGGAAGATGTCTGGTTTCAGCAGGACGGGGCAACAGCCCATACAGCAAGGGTTTGCATGGACTTTTTGCGAGGCAGATTCCCCGGGCGCCTCATCTCCCTAAGAGGCGATTTGAACTGGCCGGCGCGCTCTCCTGATTTGGCTCCGTGTGATTTTTTCCTGTGGGGATACCTAAAGTCACTTGTTTACAACAATCGTCCCAGGACCCTGGAAGCCCTCAAAAATAACATTCGAGCGCAAATTGCCGAAATTCCTGTGGCAATGCTTCAAAGAGTGCACGAAAACTTCAAAAAAAGGCTTACTCAGTGTTTGGAGTGTGAGGGGCGCCATTTGAGCGATATTTTGTTGAAAACCATGTAAACTTAAATTTCCCGAGTTAATAAATCGGGAAAAAATAAAAAATTTGGTTATTTTGTAAAAGTCTGCGTTTTATTCCATTATCAAATCCATCCGTCTGCCGCGCGCCACCCTGTATAACATCGACATTATAGCTTTGTAGGAAATAAGATGGGCTGGAAAAGGAGAAATCAATAAAAAAGACTATACTATGTATGGGAGTGAAGGAGAAAAGAAAGGCAGAAATGGAACAGGTTTCATGGTGAACAAGAAACAAATGAACAACATTATAAAATTTGAAGCCATCAATGAAAGAATTTCTAAACTTAGAATACGAGGAAAGTTATATAATACCACCTTTATATGTGTGTATGCACCAACAGAAGTGGATGAAGATGACATAAAAGAGAAGTTTTACAAAGAACTACAAAATGAGTGTAAAAAAACACCAAAATACGATACGCTAATAATATTAGGAGATAGAAACGCCCAGATAGGAACAGAAGAACAGTAGCGGGTAAAAATACGATACATAAAGAAACTAATAACAATGGAAATAGAATATGTAACTTGGCAGTGTCAATGAATGTATTTATAATTAGTACAAAATTTCCACATCCACAAAGACACAAAATAACATGGAATCACCCAAATCAAACAGCATACAGTCAAGTTGATCACGTCTTAATAAACAAAGATAAGGCTAAAAACATACAAGATGTCAGGTCCTATAGGGGAACAAATATACACACAGACCACATATTAGTAATTGCTACGTTTAAAGAAAAGAAAAGTATAGAGTGGGAAAAAACAAGAAGCGAAAAGAATCAAAAATGGAATGTAGAAAAATTAAAAGATCTAAAAGTGCAACAGAAATTAGAAGAAGGAATAACACAGAAGTTTCAACAGCACCAAACTTGCAATGAGGATACAAACAAAATCGAAGATCAATGGAGCAAAATAAAAAATAGTATCTTAACAACAGCAGTAGAATGTGTAGGGTATAAAAAGTATGATAAGAACAAAGATTGGTACGATCAAGAATGCAAAGAAGTCACTGAATCAAAAAACAAAAAATGGATAAAATGGCTACAATCAAGAACAGAAGAAGATAAGCAACTTTATAAAGAAGCAAACACGGAAGCAAGAAACGTATGTAAACAAAAGAAAAGAAAATGGAACGAAAACAAAATAAAAGAGATCCAAGATGAATACAGAATCAAAAACACGAGAAAATTTTACCAGAAGATAAGGCAAGAGTTAAAAATGACAACGGGAACAGATTGATAGAACTGTGCATAGGATAAATACAAAATTCAAACATAAAGACACACATAAATACACAAGGGAGGTAAAATCAAGAAACGAAAGATCAATTATCGACTACTTTTTAGTGAACACAGAAAACTGGAAAAGAACAAAAGATGTAAAAGTTAAACGACAAGCAGAAATAGGAAGTGATCACTACCTAGTACAGATAGAAATGTTTACTAACAACAGCATAAAATAAAATAAAAGGAAAAAGAAGATCACAGTAAAAATGAAAAGTTATAAATTGAAGAACACAGAAACCAGATCAATATCCCAAGACAACCTAAAGAAACAGTTCGAACAGGAATCAAATCACGAGACGAATAGAAATCAAATGGCAACAATTTAAAGAAAACATCCTCGAAGCAGCAAAAGCAAGCTGCGGAGTGTCAAGAATTTCAAACAGCTGCAAAAAAAAAGTAGATGGTGGACACCATATATACAAACAGGAAAAGAAGAAGATTATAATACATATAAATGTGCTAGAAATGAAGTCAAACAAACAATCAAAAACGCAAAACAGCACTCGTGGGAAGAATTCGGACACAAGATGAAAGAAAACTATGCAGAAAATCAAAAGTTATTCTACAGCACATTAAAACAACTAAAGAAGAAAAAAACACCAAGACAAATGAATATAAAAGACAAAAGTGGAAACATATTAACAGACAAGAAAGATATAATGAGAAGATGGAGAGAATATTTTGAAGAACTAACAGAGTTAAAGGAAGAAGGAGAATCGGAAGAAGAAAACAACAACGAACAAATAGAACATAATGAAGAAACAAATATACAACCAATAACACTGGAAGAAGTTACACTAGCCATAAATAAGTTGAAATTAGGAAAGGCTCCAGGGCAAGATGACGTCACAGCAGAAATGATAAAATATATGGAAAACAGCGGAAAAGAAAAATTACGGGACCTACTCAATGACATCATGAGAAAGAAAGAAATACCACATGACTGGAAAGTAGGATTAATTCTGCCAGTATATAAAAAAGGCGATATGAAAACATGTTCAAACTACAGAGGAATAACATTAACAAGCATACCAGTCTTCACAAGAATAATAGAGAAAAGATTGAGAGAATACCTAGAACCAACATTAGAGGAATCACAACATGGATTTAGAAGAAACAGAAGCACTCATATTCGTATTGAGGCAACTGATAGAAAAACTACTCATGAAAGGGAAGGAACTACATATCTGTTATATCGACCTGAGAAAGGCTTTTGACAAAGTGAAAAGGAAAAATGTGTGGGAAAGTTTGGAAAGAAGAGGAATAGGAAGAGACATGATAAATATTATTAAAATACTATACAAAGGCAACACAAATAAAGTAAGAACTCTCAACAATGAATCTACAAAATTTGAGACGATGATAGGACTAAAGTGTGTTAAGTCCACTGCTATTTTCTGTAATCATAGACGAAGCTATTAAGAAAAGTAAAAAAAGAAGTAATAGTATTGAAATAGGATACTGAAAAATGGAATAAGTAGTATTACAAGAGCTCATGTTTGTAGACGATATGATACTGATAGCAGAGTCGGAAGAAAAATTACAACGGAATTTAACAAACTACAAAGAAGAACTAGAAAAAAAAATATGGAAATAAACTTCGATAAAACAAAAACCATGATAATATCAACAAAAGAAACGAAGCATAAGATAGAAATAGAAGGAAAACTGCTAGAACAAGTTAAAAGCTATAAATACTTGGGAACATACATAGAAGAAAACGGAAGGATCAATACGGAAATAAATGAGAAAATAGGAAAAGCTGGGAAAATCTATAACACATTAAGAAATACCTTTCTAGGAAAATGAGAAATTCCAAAAAAAATTAAAACAGAAGTCTACAAAAAGGTAATAAGACCGGCGCTAATATATGGGAACGAATCAGAGACTTTGACCAACAGAGACAAAGGAAGAATCACAGCTACAGAAATGCGATTTTTAAGGAAGATTGAAGGAATTACAATAAGAGATAGAGTGAGAAATACGACAGTAATAAAAAACCTAGATATAAAGCCAATAACAACAATAGTAGAAGAGAGACAGCTAGGTTGGCTAGGAAACCTTCACAGAGTGGAAGACCACAAAGTGACGAAGCAAGTGTACGAAGCAAAGGCACAAGGCAAAAATAAAGTAGAACGACGTTAGAAGCAAGTTCTTTAAAATTCTCGAGTAATGTAGAAGCAGATAACGTTACGTATATCGTAACACGGTTTATTTTATCGTAAAATACTAATGTTTTTAAAAAATAGGAAAAATGGTTATTAATGACACTTACAACAGCGAGTGGTAGTATCACTAGCAAGATAAAAACAACACTGTATTGTTGGTAGCACTATCAGGTAATGTTAAATTTGAGTTTTTCAGGTTAAGTTTTGTGTCAGTTTGTGTCAAACAACAAACAAAACCTAACCTACTAACATCGAATTTGACATAGACTGACAATACACTTCAGTGCTGTCAACATGTGATTAAATGCTAATAAAGTATCGTTATGTTATTTTTCTTAACAACACTAGTGCTGTTAAATGCATCTTAACGCAACTCGTTGCTAAGGAGTTATTGTCATAATAACATAATAGGATAAAATAAATAAATAAATAAATGTGTTTAATTTCATCAGCATTGTTTAGATGTGGGGGAATATCTGCAGCTTGTAATTTTTGGTAAATATTGGTAGTTTTCAATTCCTTCCATAATACCTTAGGAGCCTGTTTATTAAGCTGAAACTCCAGCTACGACTTTTTTTCTTGTCTTATTGCAAAGGTTACATAATTACGTAAGGACTTGTAATAGTCCCAGTGAGCAGGATTTTTTGATCTTTTAAATCTAGATGTCTATTTCTAAGTGACATCATGAATTTAATATTTTCTGTCATCCAGGGAGCTTTTGCATTAGTAATTCTAACCTTCTTTACTGTTGTATGCATTTCAAATAAATTGAATATATTTCTATTCAAAACCTGAACTTTATCATTTACGTTATTTAATTGATAAATAGTATTCCATGGGATTGACTGAAGGTCAAGATGGAAATGTTCAGGATTAAATTGATTAAAATTTGCACAACCACATAACCTACAATGTGTCGGTCGCACACAACATGCAAGTGATAAACAATTAAAAAATAGCGGGAAACAAGTGGGAGTACACAAATTCTGACACCGCAGTGGAAGGAATACTTTGCTAGATTTAACGTCTTGTGCAATAGCTACTATAACTTCTCAGCAACTTCATAACGTTATGCGAGAAGTAATTCAAAGAGCCAGGTTATGTCAAGACGCTGATGGTGGCCATTTTGAGCAACACATAAGTTTTGCGATACCATTCCAGATTAAGAAGTTGGAATTTCTTAGTTTTTTCTAAATGAAACAGTTTTTGAAATAATTTTTTTTTCACCTTCAATAAATGATTCAAATGTTACTTATCTTTATTCTAATTTAATTTAAATTTAAACAAAAAACTGACAACCAAAACGTCACTTATGATACATCTCTAAACTCAGAGTTTAGAGACGAATTAAATTATGTAATAATATACATAATAATATTCCATTTGAAATAGAAAAGTTAATGTAATTTCCGGTTAAACCGGAAATTGAGTTTTTATTAAAAATATACATGCTAACGCACTTTATTCCCAAAAAACGCCATACTAAATTTCATAAAGATATATGTAAAAATGCAAATGATATTTGGGGTCTACCAGAATTCAGTTACACGTGGGGCCTGTAACACAAAGCTAACAATTGTAACAAGTGTAAAACTTGTAGGAAATTCGCTTGTAGTTACAAGTCGTGCTTAATTCTGTAACACAAACTTAACTGAGTGACTTGTTATAACGGAGAAAACTCTTACAAGTGTAGTTCTATACTTGTAGACTGATCGAAGGGTGCAATATTATTCAAAAAAATCAAGCAGATAGAAATAAAATATAAACATTATAAACTAATTGACAATTTCCTCTACTCCAGGGATTTTATGTGTTTATCGGTTGCAGGATATTAATCCCTTGTTTACATATACAAAAGTAGGCTGGTAATTAAGTCATAACTGATCTGTACGGTAATACTCTATTACCGGCAACCATTACCGTACATGGCAACTGATAACTATTGAACAAACCACGGATGTTATGACTCATAACAGCCTTAGAAATTTTTTAAATCCATGCTCTGCGAGCTCGGATTTCAATACAACATCTGCGGTAGTTATGATACTCATAACATTCTTAGATATGTTAATAGCTATTACCTATGAATTTGTCTGGTATCTAAGTGTAATCAAAATAAATCCCTGTCATGTTTACTTGTTTGACCAGTTGTGGAATACAAAAACGTTGAAGTTCGTTTATTGTTGTAATTGCCCTATTTATAAGTAATGGCTTGGACAAAAAATTGTTCTGCAAGGAAAGTTGCAATTTTTAAATTAAGGTTATAGAGAACAAAGAGGTTCTCTTTGGAGCTTTTTCTAATACGCTGCGGAAACAGCATAAAGTCGACAAATTTAAGGAGTTGGCCAATCCGGTGATTCCGCTGCATCATCCACTGGGACCTTCGTCCCCGTAATCCATTGGACGTTCGTCATCGACTCGATTCTCATGATGGTATAAAGTTGTGCAACATTTAAAAGTATTTCCCACAAATACCGGATTGACTTGCAAATAGTTTAAACAAGGAAACTTTTCTTTTAGTATTCCAAATGCGTTTTCTATAATTCGTCTCGTTCGTTTATGAGATCTATTAAAACCATTTTGTGCTTAATTCAAGAAATCTTCATATGTTGGTGGAATCTGCCAATGCTTTGAAGGATATGCTGAATCCCCTAAAAATTATTGCATTGGGATGAGGTTCCAACTGTTCTCCATTTTACCAAATAATGAACTAATGTGGAGTACCCTAGCATCGCGTACGCTTCTGGGCCAATTAGCACTCACATACTAGAATTTCATACCTGGTCCACAAACAGCCATACAGTTTATTGAGTGTTTTCCATGTTTATCTACGTAAGTCGTTTGATTAACAGATCTATATTTATGAATGTTCCGTCAATTGCCCCACACACCTCAGGCATGCCTGCCATTTCATGAAATTTCTGCACCACGCTTAATATGTCAGCGGGTCATGCTACCATTTCATTAAATTTAATTTGGTTGACAGCATCCACAAAATCATGAACGCATCTGCAGTAATTTTTGAAATCCCATGCATATCGCAAATATCATGGTACTGTCTACCATTTCCCAGCCAGTGTAGTGTAACTGACATTTTCTGCGTAGGTTATAGCCCATACCAACGGTTGGTATTATTTTCCAGTGTTGGCGAAAGATCTCGAAGAAGATTTGTGAACTATCTCCTATTCAACCTGAATCTCTCTATAATTTCCCCATTAGAGAGAAAGTCAAAATCAGTTCTTGCTCTAAATCGATATTTTGCTCGGACAGCAACTTCTTCTCACTAGAATAACTTGGACTTGAACTTGACCACATATTGGGTAGTACGTGCACCAAGAAGGATATATTGACACATGAGAAGCTCGAACCCACGGTTTAGGATAGGTAGAAATTTTTCTACAATTGTAGTAAAATCCGTAACACAAACTTACAAGTGTTGGCGTTGAGTTACAGAACAGATCTAAAAGTGTAGAATATCTGCCGTAATTACAAGTGCGGCACAGGTTATTACAAGTTCCGTTGTGTTACAGAATCTCAACAGGTTTACAAGTACAAGGCTACAATAGTTACACTTGTAGGGCTTGTGTTACAGGCCCCTGGTATATGAACAAATATATGAAGTTCTTAAAAAACAAAATTTAGTAATCATGATTTTTCACTTTCACAGAGACCGTTATCGCAGACGCTCTAATTCAGCAAAGAAAAATTTGACAATCGATATAACTGCACAAATGTCCAATTTAAATTTGGGGATGTGGACTGATAAAGAGGGTCGACCTGATAACCTTCATCTTTTGTCAGCAATCAAGGTCCGTGGACTTTTTTCCACGTACATTTCGGCCTCTCACGATTTTACCTCATTTTTCACAATTGATAAGAACGGTTACCTCTACATTATGGAAATGCTGAAGTAACAACGATGAGGTAAGATGTGCAATAGTGACAGAAATGACGACTGATTGTGATTAAGTATTAGTACTTTTATACGAAAATTTTTATGTAGCTAGGTAAATATATTTTTTGTAACTGAATTTTAGCTCAATAATATTGTTTTTATGTGTAATGCGGAATTACATGTACCTTTTAACATGTAGTTTTAAAGATTTATATTACATTTTTCAGTGTGTTGTTATTAATTCTTACGTTTAAGGAATTGTATTAAAGTATCCTTCCATTTTTGTTATTTTATGATATTTTTAGAAAAATGATTTGCATGGATTTAGTTAAATGTATTACAAAAAATGTGAAGAATTACTTAAAAGTGTGGATTTAGAGTAGGTCGAAAAGTTGTGAGCTTTTGAGAATTATAATGGTCGTGTTCCAAAGCATCTGCTTATCTGCTTATGATCTCAAATTCATCAGAACTTCCAACATAAAGTTAACTGTTAAACATTTGAACTAATTCAGTCTTTATTACTAAATTAGCAGCTAGCTTGTATTAGTTTGCATTTTAGTAATATGTATTTATTTAATGATGCTATGATGCGAAATAGTATCAAATAAAATTTTTGGATAATTATATCCAGCTGATTTTTCCCTAAGTTACTTTAGTTTTAGACTTCATTTAACTAAAACAAGTTCAGAAAACATGTAATAACCCATGACATTCGTATACAAAGGCTGACTATTCAAATTTACGTTTTATTGTAACCACAACTGCCATACCAATGAATCCTCATATTTGTAATTTCTGCAGTTTTTCTATTGTATTTTAAATAGTTAATATTTCATGTTCTAGTTTTACAGATTTTGAATACAAATATTTTGTTCTTTATATGAATATACTTTGTGCTTTTATTAATAATTTTGTTTGTTTGAATGTAACTACTTAATTTTGTTATTTAGGTTATTCTAAAAGGATTTGTACACGCATGCATTTATTTAAATGAAAATGTTTGTGACTAATAGCTCAATTAAGATTTACATATTTAAGACAGTATACAAAATGTAATTGTCATTGATGCGACTCCAGTTGTTAATTTGTAATATGTAGTTTTGCATTTCCGTACATTGTATTAATTTTTTACCTTTAGTCGCATTTTTATTAGGTAATTGGATGCGTTATGTATTTTTGAAATTGTGTAATAGAATATTTATTTTGTCCAACTTGTAAAATAAATGTTCCATAAAATTATTGGTAGAAAATGTTGAATTGTGGTAGGGATGAATATGCATTTATTATTTCCATACAATACGATTATTATGTGTGACTACCATACAGTAGCATTAATTGTCAGCTTTACTTACTAGTCGTTCAATTGTTTATAAATTTGTTTCTGTTTCTGTTGTTACTTTTTCTATAAATTAATGAAAACTAAGACAGAATGGCAATTATATGTGGGATTTTTGTGTATATTTTATTTAGTTAATGCTGTGCCTTTTCATATAGTTGCCATTGAAGATAATATCGACTGGTGTAATTTTTGCTGACAGAAATATTGTATTATACTTGCATCATATTCAGTATATGAATACATGAAATATATATTGAATTTTGATTAAAAGTTAACTCCATATGCATGAACAGCTGATTGCTGTATACAATACTTTAGTACTATGGTCATATTTAAATTTCAATTGATTAAAATGTGGCTATAATTGTTATTCATAATAATGTGATGTGAGTTTATTAGTCAGATAGTAATAGTTATGTAAGGCTATATTTTATAAATTATCAAGAATTTTCAGAAAATATACTATCAATTATTAAAATAATTTTTACGATGTTTGTATTTGAATAAATTCTTTACTGACAGTTTTCAAATTCTATTTATGAATATATTACATAACCCAGGAAAAATATTGAAAAAATAGGTGCGACCCCAAAAACAGTTCCCCTCTTATCAACTTGTACACTCCATTTACTTGACATGAGCACTGTCAAACTGCCAGTTGTACCCCCTTTTTATAACTTACCTTGGAAGGCTCACGCGTCTCCGACTAGCTCAATACACGGCTGCTATTAGGGTCTAATGACTGTGGGCTTTTAGTTTGCTTCACTTTCTCATAAAGGTATTAGTTCAGTAATAAGAACAAATGGGCGCCATAACTTTATTATCAAGTATTAATTTTTTTTTAAACTTACAATCGGTTGTATACTCAATCTTACAATTCATTAATTATCTTTTATTAATTAAAGTTTATGCCTTTTTACTATTACACATGTTATGCAATTCCTAAAGTACGTTTTTTTCCTATAAAAATTTTCAAGGTCAAAGAATTTAGGGTTTATGTTGGCATAACTTCGATTCCTTTAAAAAATATATGTTGGTAAAATTTGTTTTAGTAACTTTATAGAACTAAAAATTGGTGGGAAATTTAAAATCTGGCATTAAAGTTGTATGTACATCAAAAGCTCTTGCTAATCTTTCGTAAACGTCTTCTTCTGGTGTGTTAGGATGCAGATCCAACAGTTCCTCTGCACACTTCAGAAATGCTTTTTTTATATTTAATTTTGAAAGATTCCGTTTTTTACGCGTATTCAGTTTCAAAAAAGAAAAGCTGACAATTTAATTTTAAATGTCAAAATGACACAAGTCGTTTACAGAAAAACCTGACGAAAATAAATTTTCTAATAATTTTTAAAAAGCAGTTTTGCCAATTTTATCTTGACCTTGAAAATTTTTATAGGAAAAAAACGTACTTTACCTAATTTCAGTTTATATCTGACAAGTTAGAAATGTCATTAATTATTAGTTTTAGTTAATTAACCTGTGATTATCCAGGAGATTTCTTATACTTATCTAACTAACAATCTCTTTCGCATTAGATGAAAATATAAAGAGCTATCTATACCTTCGCAATCCTCTCTAACACTTTAATCCCATTTAACAATCTATATTTAGTTTAATTGAAGTTACTCCAGGGAGTATAAGAAAAGTCCCTTATGGTTAGAAGCTTACTACATGACAATTGATATATACTAACTTGACAGCTGCAAAACTGCTCAAGTCCCCGTTCAGGATTATTAGGAGGTGAGTAACAATTCTTTTACTTTGAAACTAGTTTGTTATCTATTAGCATCATGGCTTATGCCCTTATTTAACGATATCCAAGCTATGACGGTGGTCTAATTATATAAACAATCTCTAACCAGTTTTAACTCATTTAGGATTAACATACCTACGGTTAATGCAGAGAACCCTTGAATCTGGATCTCTTCAGCTTCCCAATATTAAGAAGAAAACCCCATCGTCGAACCAAAGAAGCGGCCTTTGATTGGTGAGTAATCTAACAATTAATAAGTTTTTTAACAAAGTTCTTCCTCTTTTATCTCTCGCCTTGCGTCCTCCCAATCATCTTGGAGCACATCAATACACCCCTCCATGATGAACATAGAACTAACCAGGAGCTGGGAACTAGCGAGGAGGCCTAAGAGCTGAACCAAGGAAAACCCCCTGATTAAGATTTGTATGTATTAGCTTCCTAGTTACCTACCAGTTAAATAATAACTGCCCTTTTCAGAAAGAAAATGTTCATTGGATTTATCCTATCTGCCTGAAAAATTAATATAATGTTGAATTTATTGATTAAAGCCTTACCATTTTCTTTGTATCCTTAAGCTAGGATTTATAAGTAGTATCGCTTCTCGTCGACTAAGAGAAGCTTCTTTTTGCTTTCTCAACCAAACAGGAAGTAATAATTTTTGTTATTTATTGTTATAGTAATATAACCACGAGCCTTCTAAAATATTTACTCTTGATTTGATAAAAGGATAGGCAACCCCTTATACTGATTCTGCACTTTAAGTTGCCTATCGATCAGGTTTTAATAATACCTAGCGGTATCCTTGTAGTAGTTAAGCTATGTACTGCTACACAGTGTGTTGGCACCCTGCCATTTTTCGCTACATGATTTTGAGCTTTACGTATTGGTGCTCCTAGCAAATCTAGAAATGTCAAGAGTTATCAAATATTTCAAATTGAAACTGAAATAATTCATTGCCATAATAACCTATTTTAATAATGGAAGAAGTGGGTAGCAGCAACTTGAAAAAGGGCAAGAAACTTCTCTTAACTGCTACAGAGAAAAAGGCAGTAGTTAACTATTGTTTGGAAAGACGCGAACTTACACCCTCCTTTTAAATAACGATTTGTATAAACTACCTGCAAGCATTTTTATGATACGTTCTTATAACCTATTTTTCTGCCAATACAGTACTTAACTTAATAAATCAACAAATAAGCGATACTCAAGTTCATCAAATTTTAAAGTTTTGAAAAAGAAGAACCTTTGCTAAATTAAAATAAAGGAGGTGGGCAAAAGAATACCTGTGACGACGATATTATTTATATTTTTTTTAAATCGAAGCTTTCGTGTAAGATTAGCTTATCACGAATCGAATTAGCATTTTACTACTGGCGATTTACTACACTAGGCCCAAACTGAATTAGAATTCACTAGTGGACGTTCCACCCTTTACAAAATTACTAATCCACGGGATTTCGATACAAAAATTATAACGGGAAAACAATTTTGTGTGAGGAGTCTCATGTTAAGGTTCTGCAATTAACTTTCCTTAAAAAAAATTACAACATTTACAGTCGAATGAACAAATAACGTTTATTTTTCGTGATGAAACGTGGATTTACCAAAATGGCAGTAACGTCCGAATGTGGATACACGAATCTGATTTAAGAGCAAATCCCAAAAGCGTAAAATGCGAGGGGAAAAGATTTACCATTTTACACGGAGGTTGCAAGTACGGGGAGGATTGCAGTATGCTTTTAGATAGTTAAATTAAAGGCGGAGACTATCACAAAGCGATGAACGGGAACATTTTTGCGAAATGGGTGCAAAATCAATTAATCCCGGCGTTACAAAAATATAGAAGGAAAGTGTTTTGTTGTGATGGACAACGCACCATATCACTCGGTGTAGATTAGCAAGCCTCCAACTTATGGTTCAAAAAAAGATATAATGAAAGAATGGTTAACATTAAAAAATATTTGTTTTGATGAAGGCTCGACTAAAAATCAACTTTGGGCATTAATCAAACCTTTGGCACAACAAGAAAAGAAATCTTATGTTGTAGTTCTTAAACTACCACCCTTTAATTGTCGGTACAACGTACAACTCAATTGAATTGGTATGGACGTTTTCTAAAAAGCACTATAGAAAAACAGACCCATTGTGCAAAGGTCAATTGGTAAAGTATGGGAAGAAGCTCTCTCACATTACACACCTGTGGCAGGTAAGTGTAACACACTGCGAGAAGCTCATTAAAAATTACTGGAAGAAGTATATGGGCAATTTGCCCATAGAAAATTTGCCTCCTATTATAATTTCTCTCACCGAGTCTGATTCAGAATATCAATTTTCTGATTCAGAATAATCGAAATAACCTATTGAACTATAATATACTACGTATACAACTGGAACGCGTATGCTGTACTGCGGGAATGAGGATCGGCTGTTAGATGAGTGTGGTTGCTGTGGAACGGAACCTATCTTTGTTCCACTCAAGCGCTTATATGATACAAATGCTACCTTCCAATAGCTGGCCATAGACACACGTTAAAAACCGCCACGAATGTAGTACATCCGTGCAGGTTTTGAACGTGTGCATATGCGCAGCCGTAAGCTGGGCATAGACACGCGTTCAAAACTTCCACGAAAAACTACATTCGTGGCGGTTTTAAACGCGTGTCTATGGCCAGCTAATGAATTCGGCAAAGGTGTGATGTAACAGGTAGAAATCACGCCTCACATTTATCAGGCTTTTGAGAAAAAGAGAACTAAAAAGTTAATAGATACATACCCAGTCACAAAATAAAATAATAATAATGGTGAGGCACTAAGACCCCATGAAAGAGCTATAAAATACAAAACCTAAATGTAAATATATTATTTCTTTTTACATTTCAAAATATACAGTAGGTAATATTAAATGTGATAAAACAATATTGTTTTATTCACTTGATGCCTCAGTGTTGCTTTCTCTCCTAGTAATTGTAATGTTTTTTTTTTGGCATGAGTTTGAATTCTAATATCTGCATAGGTGGATTTTCTGTACGATTGAGTAGAAACAGTGGTAGATTTTCAAAGCTGTAAATATTTATTAGAAAACCTAAGGCAAAGGGCTTCCTTGCATGCTGCAACACACAACGACCATTTATTTTTAACTGCTGTATATAACTATGAGTGTCTAAGAAAATGTTTTTCCAGTAATGACAATTCTTTAGAAACAGTGGAGATTTATAGCCGCGATCAAATGGGATTCTTGAATTCATTACATCAACTATTCAGTAATAATAGGACGAGAGGTCAAAATATTGCCGACAATAATTTTTGCTATTCAGATACGAGTTTCTGTGGCGACGAAAATAACGACGAGTGCTTGCACGAGTTGTTATTTTCTAAAGCAACAGAAACCAGACAATCTGAAGAGCAAAAGCTGTTGGCAAGGGAAGACAGGAAGACGATTTCAACCGTATGTACAACTCTATTAATTATACCTAATCAAAACACACACAGAGCAGAAACGTACACATTTAAAAAAGTTCCAACACCTCATACAAGAAAAACACACAACTGAACTGAATACACTAAAGAACAGTGACACTTTTTTAAATAAAATAGTAGTTAATCTGTCTTCTAAAGAACTAAACGCCACTGACAAATTAGTTCTTGGCAAAGGACTCAACTGCGCAGTGGCGCCAAAACGAATTAATAAACTTGATTTAGTTACAGCCATAGAAGAGACTTGTCAAAAACTTCCAGAAGACATTAGACAGGAATACAGGATTAGAAACCAAATCATACTTGAACGACCTTACACAATCAGACAAAATATATTCAAACAAGAAAAACAGTCACTACACACACTAAAAACCGATAACACAATTAAAATTCTACCTGCAGACAAAGGCAATGCCACAGTAGTACTTGACACAACCACATACAATGAAAAACTTTTAACACTAATTGGTGAGGGACAATACACTAAACTAAATAAAGATCCAACACATACAATAGAAACAAAAATATACAAAACACTTTACAAACACAGAGAACAATTTACAGATTTTGTAAGACGTACACTAACACCACACTACAGTAAACCACCACATTTTTATGGATTACCAAAGATACATAAACCAAATGTACCACTTAGGCCAATAGTCCTATAGGTTCTCCTTGTCACAGTTTAGCTAAATATTTACTTAAAATACTGACTCCTATATCAGGAAACACAGACACATATATAAAGAACACGCCCCATTTCCTTGAAAAACTTAAAGAAGCAAACATAAACACACAACACTTAATGGTTAGTTTCGATGTAGTTAGTCTCTTCACTAATGTTCCAGTAGACAAAACACTCAACATCATTAAACATATGCTACAAAACGATAACACATTACATACATGAACAACATTAAACATTGATACCATTATGGAACTTTTAACACTATGCATTAAAACGACATACTTTCAACTAAACAATGAATTTTTCCAATAAGATTTCGGGATGGCAATGGGTTCTCCTCTATCTCCTATTGTTAGTAACATTTTTATGGAAGACTTTGAACAACACCATGTCTACACATACCTACACTAACAAACCAGTAGTTTGGTGGAGATATGTCGATGATGTTTTTGCAGTTTGGCCTCATGATATGGTTGAGGTGGACAAATTCCTTGAACATATTAACAGTAAAAAAGCCTCCATCAAATTCACATTAGAAACAGAGAAAAACAATCAGTTACCTTTTCTTGATACACTAATCACACGCACAATAAATATTTTTGAAACATCAGTATACCGTAAAAAACCAACACTAATAGGTACTTACATTGTAACTCCAACCATCACAAAAACATTAAGGGCCGGTTGCAGAAAGCAACGCTAAGTCTGGTGTTAGCTAACGCGACATCAAAGTGAACAAAAACGAATCAAATCTCAAATGTTTATGGTAACTAATACATTAGTAAACAAAATTTTATGCGATTTTGTTCACTTTGACGTCGCGTTAGCTAAAACCAGACTTATCATTGCTTTCTGCAACCGCCCCAAAGACAGGTGTTGTAAAAAGTCTTTATGACAGAGCCAAAGTTGTTTGCTCTAATGATGAAATTTTCAAAAAAGAGAAAGAATTTATTGTTAATGTTTTACAAGATAATGGCTATCCAGAGACTCTTGTTCGGAACATTTTCAATACACGAAACAATGCCACACGCATACAAAGAAATGACACTCAAACATATAATACTCTAACTATACCTTATATTCCAGACATATCTGACAAAATTAGACGAATTGGGAATAGATTCAATGTTAGGACGGTATTCGAAACGATGAATACCTTACGGTTAATTCTTACAAAAACTAAACCGTTCAACGAAGAACAACATTCAAAGAATTGTATATATAGTATCCCCTGTGAATGCGGGAAATACTATATCGGTGAAACATCCAGACCTTTAGCAGTTAGAGTTAAAGAACATAAAAATATGATGAAAACCTATCAATTCAATAAGTCTAAGCTGGCAGAACATGCTTGGGATGAAAACCACACTGGCATAACACAAAGATCTTGTCTAAAGAATCAATGACAACTAAACGTAAAATTAAGGAGACGACATATATTTTACTTAACGAAGAAAAATGCGTGTCGTCTTTCTCAATATTTTTAGACACTAGTTGGCTATCGATTCTTAAAGATCAGATCAAGTAGGTTTAGACAATCAACAAACGTCAATGTCAAGCAATTCATTGGAGGTTGGTGGTTTTCAATCTCCGTGAAGCAGCTAAGTTTTCTTGTTCCTTTTTAATTGTTAATCGTTGACAACGAGGGCAGATTGTCCCTCGAAACGTTCGTTATTTAATACGTTATTTAATAATTTTAATTTGCAGAGTGGCGAAATACCCAAAAAAGAATATGAATTATAGATTCACGCCACAAAGAAGTTTCAGAGATTATCGCATCCCCTTATCTCACTCCAGTTTTGATACTAAATGCATTCGGTTTGCTCTTGTTTGTTGTCACTATTGCCTTTGAGCTCTCCATTGTCATTTTTACTAGATTGATTAGTTTTCCTGGTATATTCATACTCTGCATTTCTTTTATGAGTTTATGTCTAATGAAGCTGTCAAAGGCCTGCTTAAAGTCGATAAAGAGTATATGTAGCCCGATGCTATGTTTATAGCATCTTTCTATTATCTGTGTTAGAATATAAATGGCGTCTATAGCGGATCTGCCTTTTCTGAAGCCTTGCTGGTAATCACCTATTTCTACTTCCATGTGTGTCTCTAATCGATTGCGGATAATTGAGGTTAAGATTTTGTATGCAGTATTCAGAAGCATAATCCCTCTGTAGTTATGGCACATCGTGGGATATTCTTTCTTTAGTATAGGTAGGTGCTAATGTTTCTTTTCTCCATTCTGATGGCATGACTTCTCTCCATATTTGAACTATTAGTTTATATATTCTTATTAATATGATGTCTCTTGAGGCTTTCACGGCCATTGTCATTAAGTAACAAACGACTTCCGGGATTGGACCGTGTCATGATTGAGATCTTCGATCTCAGTCATGACACGGTCCAATCCCGGAAGTCGTTTGTTACTTAATATGATGTCTCCTCCATATTTAATTAATTCATTGTTTATTTCGTTTGTCCCTGGGACAGACTAAATTAATATACAGTCTAATAAAAAACATTATTTTGGAAGTATAGTCGACATTTTTTTAAAATTTGACACTAACAGTGCGGATGTCAAGTAAATGGATTATAGCTGTCAGTTGAATTGGAGAAAAAAAAGCGCAGAAGATGCCACTACATATTATACTTGTCTTACATAGTTGCTAGGGATTTGTAAAATTTCTTAACTTCTAGGGTATGACACTTCTATATCTACCCAAAGGTAGAAATATAAATGCAAGCATAAAAAAAATGTAAATTCTGAATCTATCCATCTGATGAATGAATAGGAATTTTGGGAAAGAAATTACATTTGTAGATATTAAATAAACAATGCTTTTCCTTGTATGTACAAAAATAATTTTTCCAACAAAGTAGCTATTATAGTAAGGACTCCTTCGATAGGACTAACTAAAGTAACCAAATCTATAATCTATTCATGATGTTTCCGCCCCCCCAGCAGGCTATGGTAGGGTGACATTTTTGTTGGTACGCATGCGAAATAACGAAACATAACAAAATTGGGTTATATTGTTTCAAATTGTTGGTTCTGATCTTTTAAGGCTTGCACTAGAGACCTGCGCGGGTCCAATATATAGGATCCGCACCGGACCCGCGAACCGCAATTTCGGAAATTTTAAACCCGCATTCGACCCGCAAACCGCAATTTTCAAATTTTTATACCCGCACCCGATTCGAGACCCGCCGTTTCAAACCCGCACCCAACCCGCGATCAGCAAGTTTTGCAATTTTAAGCAGCACTTGACCCCAAATTCGAATATTATACCAGCACGTACCAGCAACTTGCTTCAGATAGAATGCCCATACACAATAAAGAAAGTTATTTTCACACTTTGGCGGTCAAATTATTATTACGTATAATTTTTTTATACACAAACAAAATTTAAGTTGAAAAAATGAAGTTATACCCGCCACCCGACCTGCGTCCCGCAGTTTCAAATCCGCACCCGACCCACTACCCGCAATATTGACATAAATTCTACCCGAAACTCGACCCGCAATGCGGGTACCCGACCCGATGCTCTAGCTTGCACTGTTGCCAGTTAAATTTTTGTCTCCTTTCATAAACCTTTTGACATTTTCACATTAAAACTGGAACAATGTTAATAAAGCAGTTGTAAAAAATGTCATAGTTTTTCAAGTCATAGTTTGACTTCTATTACAATTCCTGCATGCTACTTTTTCTACGTCGACCGTTGCCCACCGGGACTACTATCGCAGTACTTCAGGGGGTTCGGACATCACTTAAGTTAATCTTACCTAAGCGAAACCTGGAATGTCCACACGGACGGTCCAATTTTGCTGTGACCTTGACTGCAAGCAGTGAGTCCGCTCGCCCATTGAGGCCTCCAAGCATGCAACTTAATAAAATATATAACAGCCTACTAGCAGGAGGAAACATCATGAGCGGATTATACAGGGTGTTTCAGAACGTATGAAGGAGATTGGAAGGGTAGTTAGAGGGGACCAATTTAAATTTATTTTCTTAAGTAGCCTCTACACCGTAAGGTAAATGACGTTACAGATTATACATACATATACAATAAACTTGGCCAAAATCCAATAACATAAAAATAACAGCAGTTTAAAGTTCTTATAAATTAATTCCCACTTATTGAATACCGTTGGTATTAATGAGGTAAAATTAGAAAGAATATCATTGTGTTTTCGTTTCCTTAGAAACATTTTCTACAACATTTGATAATTTGCTGTTAAGGTAGTTTAATTTTAAATTATACAGAAAACAGTAAAAATAAGATACCTTTCTAAAAAACGTTATTTTATAAATTGCAGTCTTATTATTAAATAAACTACAAACAAAAACACTTACATTAGGTGTTTAAAATGCTGACCCTGCATTTATGCATATACCAATTCTTTCATAAAAGCCCCATAAGAAAAAGTCCACTGGGTTGACGTGGCTATTAAGACTTGCTGGCAATTCATAAAGTCTTATTAAGGTGAAAGCTACTCTGGTAAATCACGTGCGGATTTTGATCATATGTGAGAATTGTGGAAGTTGAGAACACCATTTGTAGTAACACAGCATTCATCCGTCACCAATAGGTGTATTGGAAATTCTGCTTCCCTATTAGTGCGATTTAGCAGCCATTCACAAAACTGCTGCCGCAGCAGATAGTCCATAGAAATTGGGCTTTGGTTAGAAGTTTATTAAGAAAATAACTTAATTTTTGTTCCCTCTAACTACCTCTGATGCTGCCTGCTTTTCAAACTCGTCCGCCCGCTCGTTACCCACTGTGCCATGGTGTGCTCGCGTCCAGTACAGTTTTAAAGTCGTCTTTTGGCGTAGTTCTTCGGAAATCGTTCATTTCCGTGCCACGAGTCTGGTTGAGCTGCTCTGCTGTCGAGACGGTGGAAGCTTCCGTAAAGATCCCTAGGTTTGCTCTTAGGTGCGTCATTACTTCTCTGAGAGCTATAAGTTCACATTGGAAGATGGTGTTTTCGTTGATTAGTTTGAATATCTGCCCGGGAGCTTTTCCCCTACAGAGTTGTAGACGGCAAATGCTGCTTTCGCTTCGGCTATTTCCAATCTCGAGCCGTCCGTGTAGTAAACGACGTTGTGCAGGTTCTCAGTCCCCAGCTCGAACGTGGTGGTCGCGAGCCTCGATGGATGTACTAGTTGGAGGTTAGATATCCCGTTGTCGATGTCCTGGTCTGGCAGGCCGAGCTCAATTTGCAGAGGCCTGTGTCCTGCTTTTAGTACCTCCCATTTGTCTGTTGTCTCGTGGAGTATCAAGTCCACTGGTGTTATACAGCTCAGAATTAATGCCGCCTCGGTGGATACCGTGCTGAAGGCGTTGGCCGCTTTCACGGCTAGCTTCCGTTGGACGCCCAGGGGCAGCCTGGACTGATGGAAGCCGCAGCCGGAGCGCCATATTGAGGATGCGTAGAAGAGGGCGGGCTGGATAGATTCCTCATACACGGTAGCTAAGGCTGGGTTTCTAAACTTCCACGTCAAGAGTGCCGAGGCCCGGATCCAGTGTTCAATCTCCCCGGCTCGTCGACAAACGTCGCTGATGCTGTCCTGGCATCTGATGCGTTCTTCTCCGAACAGAAAAGTCGGGCACTCCTGGGTTGGCCTCTTCCCGTAGAAGACCGCCAGGGTTTCCAGCGCTCGGTTAGTTGTTGCTTTCAGGGTATGGAATTGCCTTGCCTTGACGATTAGAATGGTGTTATCGGCATAGGCATATATTTCGCAGCCTTCTGGTGCAGGTCACAGAAACTATATTGACTCTCAAGATAGGTCATGAAAGGCGCTATGATCATATTTGATGAATTGGCAATATGTGGAAAGTTATCGAACATACAAAGTGTGGTTAGATTTTAAATGACAAATAATCAGTAACGGTGGGTAGAGGGATTTCGTTTACGCAGTGGCTAACGTCATATGACAGATTCTCTGTGTTTTAAAGTGTAAAAATTGCTGTTGCTGGGATAGAAGGCTTAGCAGCGCCTGGTTGTTCAAATTATCACCAATATTTCCGCAATCTTTTTAACATTCAAAAACTAATAATACACCATATAGCAATGTTGGATACGCCTCTGATTTATTGTGTCATTTAGCTTAAATAAGGTTAACAATTTAATGTCAATGTGATAGATGTAAAAATGTTACTAATACGAAACTTGGAAACTACTAGACTCTAACATTAGTTCCGATTTTCACCTCGTCTCAATCTAGATTCTGTAACCTGCAACCGCGCGCGAAACGCGCTTTCAAAAAGTAGCTTCCAGCATGTTGGGCCGGAGCATGAGCCTTGGGGACATCCTCTTCTTTCTGCGCGGTGGGTGATCGTTGCCCCGGGTTACTCGACTCTTGCTTCGCGGTAGCGGAGGAAAGCTTTTATTAGGGCGCCCGCGAGCTTTCCTGATGTTCTGTACTACCGCTCATATAGCTTCAAGGGTAGAACCACCGTTTGTGAAACCGAACTGTCTTTCATGGAACCCTCCCGTTGACTGCCATAAAGTGTTCGACCCGCGTGGCTAGGACGCGATTCGGGGCTTTCCCCACTATTGGAAGAAAACTGATCGGGCGCAAGTTTAGCGGGTTGGTGGCGTCGGAGTTACGTGGTTTCGGGATGAAACATACGTTCTGGATCTTCCAGTAGGTCGGGAAGGTGGCAAAACGGAGGCAGAGGTTGAATATGTCGGTGATCAGCTGTGGGTTCACCTCAAAAGCTCGAAGGGCGGCGTCTGTCGGTATGCCGTCGTGTCCCAGTGCTTTCTGGGGGTGGAAGCGTCGAAGGGCTCTTTCAACTTTGCCCGGTGTGATTTCCGGGTCGTTGGGTCCTCCTCTGGTGTCGTACCAAGCGCGTCGGATAGCCGTTTGTACTATGTCGTCTTCCCGGTCGTAGTCCCGGGCGAAGAAGGATTTTAGAAGGTACTCGGTTGTTTCGGGCGCAGTTTTCGTGTAACTCTCGCCTGTTCGGCGCACATATGTCAGAGTCGAGCGAAGCTTTGTTCTTCCTCGTAGTACCCGGTATACAGTTCCCCAGGGGTCACGTTTTGCGCTTTTTGTGCAGAAATCCCTTCAGCTCTTCGCCCGGCCTCCTTGATCGCCACTTTGTACTGCCTCTTGACGGTGGGGTATTCGTTTCGCCTCATATCCTGATTGTCCAGACTCGCGCGTTGGTAACCATGTCTAAGTCGGCAAGTTTCTGCACGCAGTTGGCTTAGGGTGTTGTTTCACAATGGTACGCTGAGTGTTGGCCTTTTTCCGGGACATTGATTGCTCGCAGGCGGTTGTGACCCTGGTTCAGGTCATCTGCTACCTCTTCCACGCTCGTCGAGTTTTGGCAGTCCTGGACCCGTTACCGAATTGGGGGAAGGCAAAGGCGAATATCTTCCTTAAAGGTCGGCCAGTTTGCTTTTTTGTTACAGAACCGGGAGAGCGGACTAGCGTCCGGTTGTGTATCTTGGTCTAGGTCCAGGTCACACATGACGAATCGATGGTCCGACAGGGTATCGTCGTCCGTGAAGCGCCTGTTAGAAATGTTGCAGTATATTTGTGATCTGGCAACCGTGATGTAAATGTAGCTCGTACCTTTGTGACCCTGGAATGTTGGTCCGCAGTCGGTGTTGAGGACGTTCAAGTTGTGTTTCTCAAACAGGTCGACCAGTAAGAGACCCTTGTGGTCCTGGATGAGGAAGCACCAAACCGCTGCCTTGGCGTTTAAGTTCCCTCGCACTATAACATGGGCCATTTGTGGTATGGCCTGGAGAGTGCCGGTTAGTCTGCGGATCAGTTCTTCGTCCGTGTAGGCTCCGTCTTTTGGTGGTAGGTATACCGATAGCACTAACAGGGAGGAGAACGCGGTACCAATCTCAAAAGTGGTGATGAGTTCATCCGAGAGAAGGCCCAGTAGCATGCACGATAGTCCACGTTTTACGATGAGCACTGCACTCCTGTTTGTGTCGCCGTCGTAATGCCTGTCGGGAGGCCAACAACTTTGCTTGCGCGCGTGTTAGGTCCTTGTATTAATACTATATCTAAGCAAAAGTCCCTGATCAGGAGTGTGGTGTTGGCTGACGCTGCTTTGTCTTTTCCCAAGTTAAGCTGCGCGAATTTGAGACTGGCTCACATAGGTAGGGTGTTGGGATCGCTAGATGCCATCATAGTCGATCATGGATTTGGAGTGGACTAGGATTCGCAGCATCGTGGGGCAGTTTGGCGATTTCTCATCGTGGTCGGTCAGTCGAGGCAGTCCGCGTTTCTCGGCGTTGCTCCTGATGTAAACGACGCACCTGAGGACTCTCCAGCGGCACTCCGAGTAGTGGTGTTCGTCGCCGCATTTCCCGCATAGCTGGTGCTCGACTTTACAGTCTCTCGCGCGATGCCCGAAGCCGTAGCATCTCATCCGGAAGCGCTCTATGAATTCTGTCTTGAATTGCTCGCCCCCTCTCCACCGCGATTGACAACGAGTTCGAGATTGTGCTCTAGGATTGTCAGGGTTATGCTGCTTCCAATGTCCTTATTGATTCGCGGGAGTATCATCCGTGGCCACTTCTTCCTGTTTTAGCGCCTCCGAAGCTGGTCTGCCGCTTGTGCTGCGATTGTGAGGCTTACAATGTTCGCTCTTTTGGGATCGATGCTCTGTTTAATCTTTGCCGTCGTTTTCCTGGCCGTAATGCCTCTCTCTACTGGCTCCACCGTCACCGTGTATGTCTGCCTTCTTTGTGATGTTCGCATATGTGCGAGTTTGTGGTTGGGCTAGCAGCGGTGGTGTTTCTTGTGCTCCGCGGTTTCTCTTGGATACCTCCTTTACCAGCTCTTCCAGTGGTTGGTCCTTTTCACATAGCTCGTTCCTCAGCTCCTTGATGATCCAGATGATCTGGAGGTGGCCCTCTCGCATGCTCTCAGCGGCCGCGCGGGCTTTCTTGCGGTCTTGAGTCGGTATGCTTTCTAATTACGTGGGCCTCTCGGTCGATCTCCAGGTGTCTGTGGGTGGGCCACGTGTGCCAGCTCTATTCGCTCCAAATCCGCGACCGGGGAGAAATTAAACGCGAATCTAGCGGATTAACTATCACTCAAAAGTCCAACTTCCTTCGCAAAACCAGAGGAGCGGCCATTCGGAGCCCCCCGGGGGCCCAAAAAGTAATCAGCACTTGAGAGGTAGTTATCGCCTTTTACGTCTGTGGTAAACTCACAAAACTTCACGGAATTGCTTGTTGGACTTGGACTTTTCTGTCTCGGTAGCGAAAAGCAACACGTCCACACGCTATCGCGGTTGAGCTGGAACTGGACGAGGGGCCAGTCACCAACACATATCCCGGGGTTTTAACTGCCAGTCTACGAGTAACAGTCTCTATTGGTTCAGGTTTACCTGGAATCCATAGAGCTGTCGTCACCAGCTTGGGCAGCCGATCTATCTGGACTACACTGAAGTGAGCGCCCTCCCATAAAAGGGGCAAGTTTGAAACTGCTTCTGTTAGCCACTTCAAAGACTGGTCGTTTTCGCAGGTGATTAGGAGTAGGTGGGTGCAGTTTGGCCTTCCGCTAGGACTTTCATTTGGTTGTCCAGCGTCACTAGCATCTGGGTTTTTATTAGGTCTACTTGGATTTGTGTTATCTTGCCGATGGGTGTCCTTAGATCGACGACGACCACCCGAAGGTTCTTGGTAAGGGTCTCTTTGGAACCGTCTCTCGGCGACATTTTGGTTTGATCTAATCTTTTTCTTTGGATTAGAGGTAGAGGGCGTGCTTCCATCCGCTTGGTTTCGTTTCAGCAGGGCCACCACGTAAAGGATGCAATCTCAGATCGCACATCACTTATCATGAAGGGGGGTATCCAGTGGTCTTGAGTGCAGCGAGGTTGGAGTGCAAGACGCAAGACCTAATTGACACTCCTGATACGTTGGTTCTTAGTCGTTCAGCGTTTATAGCCGATTCGTTAGAACTCAATATATCAACTCCAAGAGTGAACGTAAAAGGCTGACCTACGTTTATTTAAAGTATATAGGACATTGTAAAACACGAGCAGACAAACAATAGTAGATTATGCAATGAGGGAGAGATACGCGAGATAGCAGTTTCTCCGAAATACATATACTATTTTTTCCACGTTGCACAAGGATTTAAAACTACATATCTGTTTTTTTTTAAAAGTAATTTATTGACTTTATAGTTACAATTATTCTAAAATATTCTGTGCTTTAAAATTAGTAGACTACGATCAATTTAAAAGTTGGTGGCACTGTAAGTCTATGTCAAATTCGAGGTTACCAGGTTAGGTTTTGCATCCGTTTTGACACAGACTGGCCCCAAAGCTAACCTGCTAACCTCGAATTTGACATAATTGTAAACCTTGTTGTTTGGGTCATAACGAAAACTCCCTAGGTAAATGTCTCTTCTCTAGGGAACAATTCATTATTTCTGGCACGATTTTGGTATCTTAGAAACCGTGTTTTGTTCCCAGACGTGAAAAAACTTATATTTTCCTAGTAAAATGTAAAACTGTATTTTAAAGACCCTACACTTGAGATATTGGCGATTTAGCGGAAGTAACTTGATTCCCCTAGCGAAATATTGGCAGCGGTTTCCAGAAAGGAACAAATGTGTTTTGTGTTGTGATATGAATAAAATGTAATGTTAAGGATTTGAGTCAATTTGAGTGTTACTTACTGAATAGCTACAGATACTTTGTATTTAGGTCAACTGTAAGTAATGTACTATAATAGAAGCCCTTCACCTGTTAAAAGTTGGTATTTGGATTGCTGTGTCTCAAAGACGTATTATCAGACCCATATTTTTCCACGAAACTGTTACTTTTCAGAGATACGGAATATTACAAATGAATATATTAATCCTCTTTATGAGAATGAGCTCCAGCAACGCTACTTAAAACAGGATGGCACGGCTGTCCACACCGCTGAAGAGAATTTTTTGATGTGCGGAATTTTAACTTACCGCCAAAAACCTGCGCAGAATTTAAATTTTCCGCCAAAAACCTGTGCAGAATTTGAATTTATCGCCAAAATAATGCGCAGAATTTAAATTTCTCGCCAAAACCTGAGCAGAAAACCTGCTCAGTAACACATTTTGAGGCAGTACCCGCCTAACTACACTACTAAAAATATCTAACACATAATTATAAATAACCTAAACATACAGTATAACTAACATAAAATTGAGTTTAATACTAAATTTTAATTTGCAATAATATTTACAGGAATTGATTTAATATTGAAAATCCAGATTTATTGTAAATAAAGAACAATTGCCTCATATTAGATTACTTTAGATTCCCTTATCTGAAATAGCTATTTAAGTAACAAGGTATGTAAGGACCTATTAACATTTGAGGTAGGCAAGCACAAGCTAAGAGGCTAAGACGGAGTCGCGGCTTGTTGCCTGCCGAAAATGATAATAGGCGATACATTCCGAGTTATCTTATTATATTTTTCCCGCTGCTTATCGAAATTTTCCTAGATTTTTGAAAAAATTGTTTGGTTTGTCACCTGCCACCAGGATTAGTTTTCGTGAGTCGTGTTACCTGTGAGTGTCACATGTCACACAAACACTTGCAATTTATAACCAAAACGTCTAAATCTGCATCTTGCTTTGCTAATTTTACTATCCTAGGAACTGAATAATAATATTAAGTTACGTTGTCAAGAAAAAGCAGCAAACAAATATAATCACCGACTTACACGTTTTGTTACTAAGGCTGTATCACCGACTTACATGATCAGCAGCGGGAAAAATAATGTATATAAGGTCCCTATCAATAATAATCTCTGAAACTTCTTTGTGGCGTGAATCTATAATTCATTTTTTTATTTGGGTATTTCGCCAATCTGCAAATTAATAGTATATTAGAGTATGAGTGGATAACAAGGTCTTTAAAACACGCGCAAGTTTTCGAGCACGACGGCGTAGCCGGATTGCTCGAAATAGAGCAAGTGTTTTAAAGACCAGTTATCTACGAATACTTTACGCTATTTTTTATTATACCTGGAATACTGGAAATAAATTACGCACTAAAAACTTAGAAATAATTTTTGTCGTGAAAAATCGATAGGGCATAATAATATTGCTATTACAGTTACGAGAATTGTTTACGTTTTTGTCGCGCCCATGTCCGTTGCATTCAGTCGTTTCCTTGACAACCTTTAAAGCTCGACGAACTTTAATCGCCTGTTTTCGCACGCTTAGGCGTGCTTTAAACGGCTATTCTGATGCAGGTATAATAAATAGTATATTAAAGTATGAGTGGATAACAAGGTCTTTAAAACACGCGCGAGTTTTCGAGCACGACGGCGTAGCCGGAGTGCTCGAAATAGAGCAAGTGTTTTAAAGACAAGTTATCCACGAATACTTTACGCTATTTTTTATTATACCTCCAATACTGGAAATAAATTACGCACTAAAAATAATTTTTGTCGTGATAAATCGAGAGGGCATAATAATATTGCTACTATAGTTACGAGAATTATTTTCGTTTTTGTCGCGTCCATGTCCGTTGTTGCATTCAGTCGTTTTCTTGACAACCTTTAAAGCTCAGCGAGCTTTAATCGCCTGTATTCGCACGCTCAGGCGTGCTTTAAAAGGCGATTCTGATGCAGGTATAATAAAAAAATTATTATCAATAATATCGAGGAACTGCAAAATACCCAGATTTATTGAACAGTGTGCTAAAATAATTCCTCAAATGCTTATAAATGCTTTTAATGGTATGAAAAGGCGAGTAAATTTGTATTGTCAAGAAAACGGGGACTATTTTAAACAGCTTGGTTAGTTCTTATTTATTTTTGTATCTGTGAAATAAATAAATTATAATTTCCAATTTTAATGATCACCTACTTATTATGATTTGTTTAACAGTTTGGTAATTTAGTTGTTACTGTTATCATCTATATTGAAATAAAAGAGCTTCTTTCTTCAAAAATTGGTTTATTTGCAATGAAACTTAAGAACTTAACCTCCATGAACACAACTGCGTACAACTTGCGCTAAGAATGGCTGTGTCTAAATATTGCCCGATGGGTACTTAATCGGCTTACACAACCACAGTTAAATCATTGAATTTGGTACTATTCAGAATATAAATGGTTTAAGGAATTTAATTACATGTCACCGGAAAACCTAATCTAAAAATTATAAACGGAAATCGTGACTGCAAATTTTAAAGCTTGCTGTTGACATTAATCTTCCATGGCCAACCGTTATGTAATTTCTTTTTGAACACACGGTGTTAATCACAACAGTCAGTTTTGTATATTTTTAAGAACATAATTGAAGATCAAGATGTAATTTAGTTCTCGCTGACTGATCTGATGGCAGCTCATTTGCTGCAATGGGTAGGTATGTATCGAGTTACGGCAAACTTCAAGGTGATCATGGCATGCTGCGAATGTGTGTTTTTTTAAACGCACGATATATTATAGTACATGCTGGTAATAATGAAGGTTTTATTCCTGGAGCTTCCTTAATAGTTAGATATAGCACAAAAAATCCAGACTACCAAGGAGAGATAAATTAGATGAATTTTGAAAATTGGTCTAAAACTAATTACAAAAAAAATTAGAAGAACCTTCAATAATAATTATTGATAATTCAAGTTGTCATTCTACGTTAGTAGGAAAATCGCCAAAAAATAGTTGAAATAAAGCAAACACTATTGAATGGTTGCAGTATCGGAGAATCGACGCGGAAAACCATTTGTTTAAAAGTGCATTGCCAGAATTGGTTGTATAGTAACTCAATCTTTATTTTTTGGAGTCACGGGAAAGCTAATGATCTATTATGGGATGAAGAATACTTTTAAGCATGTGGCAAGAGGCTTTAAGCTAAATAACTCCAGCAATATGGTCAAACTGCGTTAAGAACGAAAGGCCGAAATCCACAAATGGTAAGAGAGAAGTACGTCTTCGCCAAAATGACATAGCATCTATTCTAATTCAGATCAACAAAGATTCAGACATCAGTAGTTGTGATCATTGGGCGGATCATCAGAGTTATGACGACTAAATTAGTATTAATATTAATCCTTCTGATCTTGTATGATTACAGTGTAACGTTTCGCTCTGCTTTTAAATGCGAATTAGCATAATCAAATATTATGGCATTTAAAAGCTCGCATTTTGCAACAATATAAGAATCTCAGGGCGCCGGTAGCCGGAGGTTCGTCGTTCTGCCCGGATGATACGGCAGATTGTCCAGTGCGCATTTTCCCCTACCGCCGTAAGACGCCCGGCGGAGCGACTGCAACATATAAAACTGAATTTGTTTCGCGAACTAGAGGAGATTGTTCCCAGAAATCAGTCCGGGCCTTCAGCCGCTTCTCGAGGATCAGAAAAATTCGAGACAATCTCGAACTAGTTCCTCCAGGTACCCGCTTAAATTTAAAATTCAATCAGTTTATGACTGGAAATCTAAATAAACTGTATTGGATAATTTACATTTCTCTAAGCCCCGCCTGACCGTTTAGTTGCAAACATCCGTTCAAAATTCAATCAGTTTATGAGTAGAAATCGGAATAAACTGTATTGGACAATTAAAAATTTTCTAGGCCCCGTCCGACCGTTTGAATGCAATTAATTATGTCTGGTTATCGGAATAAATTAATTGGGTTTATGTCCATATCAGCGACCCTTAGAGACTCATAAAATTCAATTAGCGGACGGCTGGACTTCGGAATTCGCTAGTTGAAATTATTACACGTTAACGAAATCTACTTAAATATCAAGCATACCCGAGTATTGAAGTGCGATAATTCAAATTCGTGCAAAGTACTGAAGTTCATACAAATGATTAATTACATTTACTGACATTTGAGTACATTATTGCTAAATCTTCCTGAGTTTAGATTTTTGGGCCCTAACACCCGTCCCGCATTTCACGGTGAAATAGGCGGTTTCCAAAGACATAGCAAACCCACGTATTTACCCTGTGGAAATCTATTTTGTCCGTCTTGGAGAATAACCTTGACACGCGTTCGAATCCAGATAAGATTACCTGGAACTCGACCCTTGCACTAGGTCAAATCGACACCCGTGTGCCACTGAGGTGGCCTAGCTCTCCAGGACCAGTTCCAGGGTTAGCGTCAAATAGCATAACTTGTACATAATTGTGCAAATGATTTATTTTATTATTTTACTAATTGTACAGTGTTAAATAAATTTATTTTCTGTTACTTGTTGTTCTTTAAATCAGTCCAAGTATAAATAAATCTACCCTAGGCCCAATTAAAAACTATCATTCATAAGGGCAAAATTAATTGCTGCTATAGATTAATTTACAAAAATAAATATAACCAGGTAGCATTACAACAGGAAAACGTTTGATACATGAAATTATGAAACACTCATGGCACACGATTTAGAGGTATAGTTATCAGTTTATTTCAAAATTTAGTTGTGCACAATTTATCGGTAATGTGTACAAGTAGCAAGCTGCTGCCGTTAATGTTGTTAGAAAATTGTATGGTGTACTTAAGAATATGTACTTTTACAGACATTCTTATAACTGAAGTTACCATTTTCTTGTCAAGGTGCCAATGTAATTACTAATTAAAACCACAACTGAGATCTGTAACGTCAGCGAATTAAAAAAACAATACAAAGATTTTATTATTCTTACAGATATAACAATCTATTTTCTTCGACCCAATATTGTTGTCTACGACATTTTACTCATGTGTACTAAATGTGTAACACAAATTAGTTGTTTATTGTAATATTGTGATCTCTAATTTCGTCTAGAAGGTTTGTTACGTTTAGATTGCGCCTCTAAAGTTTCGCAGTTTTGTGCGAGCTGTTTATGTTTTCTAATGTCTGCAGTACAGGATTCGAATTTCGTGCGCTCCCCGCCTGTTTGCGTTTCTTTATCGGCACGACGAGCGACATGAATTTGGCTTTTGATTCCCGGCGTTATTTACCATTTAATGTTGTGATGGCGAACAGTTTTAGCGCGTTTTGTAATGTCCAGTGGTTTTGCGGGCATGCAGTTTACGTTTGGTGGAATTTGCCCTCCCTGATGGTGGCGGTTTATGTAACCCTGGTGATATGCTGAGACATTTTTTCTCACTCCAATTCTGGAAGATTAAAGCGCTTTGCTGACTCATTTCTACACGTGGCCCAAATTGATCTGGGGTAAGTCGATTGAAGCATCCGTGATTCTATTTTGGACTTTTCTTTTTCTTTATAGCCGCAGGCTTGAGCTCTCCTAAGTCGCTATTCTCACATTGAGGGCATCAAACTTGGCCCTGTATGCGATTTGAGAAGCACCTGCCGTTCTCGACCTTCACATGGGCTGTTTGGGGGTTTACCCCAGACGATTCTGTGCCAGCTATGCGACTTTTCTAGTTGGCAGAAAGGGGCACTCTAAAAGAATCGAGTAACATGTTTTAATTTTCCTTTATTTAAAACCATTTAATACTGTGGGCCGTTAGCCGGTGCTGTCTACCTCATTTGAATGCTAGAGTTACCTGCCAAATTCTATCAGAATCACGGAGTCTTTAGTTTGGGACTCTGTTATGCACAGTTTGCTTCACGGACTAAGTACCTGAAGGAACTCGGTGTTTTCTTCCACGGAGCTTGGTTTAACCTCCGTTACACCTTTTTAGACTGTTGTAGTGTTTAATATGGTTTATATTTGTACTTTTTAATCTCTGTTTTAAGCAAAATTTTTTCGTAATCCTAGTTTGTGTTATGAGGTGCACCTTAAATTTTGGTCTATATTTATTACCCTACGATAACCCTTGTTTAGCAAATAATCACCTGTACGTTGTACAATATGATACTGAATTCGTGATTATTATATTGTGATACTAGCATTGTGGTTTTGTTATTGTTACTGATATCTGTGCTTGTCTTAAGCTTTTCTTTCAGAATAACTATGCTACTTCAGTTTACGAATTCTCTGATACCTGGATAGACTTTTTGTTAATTAAAAGGTTCGTTGGGGCTTATTTCGGATCCTCAATTTAACCTTAAGTGTTTAAAGAACTGCATTTCGTCTCCCTGAGTTAGTCCGGCAAGCAATTGTATCCATGTAGTCATTAATGTTACATTTTTGAGAGATTTACCAGACGAATCAATTGATGTTAACAGTTTAGGTGTAAGTACAGCTTTGCTGAACCTGGCGTTAATTAAAATATTTTATAAAACGTATTGAATAAAATACCTTTGTTATTATTATTGTAAAGTATAGAATTATTGTGTATACTACTTTCTATAAATGATTAATTACACTAAAAGTATCCAGTCATGCTTATTTCTAGCTGCTTTTAGGCATAATATTGGTGGAATATATTTACATAACCTTTTTCCTGTTTTATTAATTTGTTACTTAAACTAAATACGCTAACATGACAGTGAGTTTTTAAAAGGAGGAAGAAAATTACCTCAACCTTTTTCAGCTGAAACAGGAGTACGATCAAGGTTGTATTCTGTCCTCGTTGCTAATTCTGGCTATTGCAGTTGATGTTCTAGCAAATACTGTAAATGGGAAAAGAAGAAGTGTGACTTGGAATCTAACAGAGCAACTAGATGACTTGGATACGCTGACGATGTCTCTATGTCTGATATCTCAAAACATAACAAAGATGCAGGTAAAATTAAACAGTTTCAAAACCAAAATTGTTAAATACCAACACTATCGCCAACATTAAATCTACGACTCATAAGTATGTGTTTAAATATACGAGTATACAATCTTTCACCTTAAAGAGTACCTACTTAAATGTACACCTAAAAGGTACTTTATAGAAAACGCTTCGTATTTCTGAGACATCCGTAGATCAGTTATAATCATTCAATTGGCTCGAAGCCGGACAACTCGGCGCTGAACCATCTCGGCGCCAGCCAACTTGGCGCGAGGCCATCTCGGCGCCGAATTCAAATTTGCAAACTACATTGTGCACTACGTAAGAAAATTGTTATCAAAAAGCTGTCATCAAATGAAAAAAAATATTGAGAATTTCTTGGAAAATCAAACACTGACGACCAGAGGTGGTTGCAAAGTGATTACAAATGAGCCAAACAAAAGTTGTCACATGACTTCCGTTATCAGTAAAATTTTAGGTTTTTTTTAAATAATTACGAAGCATGCATTTACTAGTCAAGATAGAGACACATTTTACGAAAAAAAGTTTTCTGGCCTTGAGATTGTTCAGTCAGCTAAAACTACCACACAATAAAAAATATCATTGAAATCTTGATTAAATTCCGAAAAATAGCACTTTTTGGATTTACACCATTTTGAAAAACGCCATTTTCTAAGTAAAGTGCCTTTTATATGACAAATATTTCTTTAATGTTTATTTTCCAAATCAACGAATTTTATTTTTAACAATTTTTTTTATTATGAAATAAAAAACTTTTTGAAAAATGTTTGTTTTTCCATAGCCGTCTTTGTTAAAAGTAAAATTCTTTGATATGGGACCTAAACATAAAAGATCATGTGAGAGATCAAAGTTGGCAGAGGATTCTGAAATTTGGTATAGAAACCTAGATGTTGATTCTAAACAACTTCTCTTAATAACTTTTTGTCGTATTTGCTACATAAAAGACGGGCTACTCTACAGTAATAGTTATTTACCTAGCAAGTTCGTAATTTTCCCGAATGAACACTTTGTTTGCAGCACGACCGAAGGGAGTGCTGCATGTAGTGCGAATTCGGGAAAAATTTTCCCGAAGGAGTTAGGTACAATGTTTTTTGTAACGAATAACTGAAAATATTTTAAAAAATAAAAAAATTATTATTTAGTGTTTTACTAATTTACTGTGTTGACAGCACAAATCACTAAACTTTTATACCTATCCTACGCACCTGTTAGTTTTTGTTGACGTTTACAGCGCCTCTGGTGTTTGCAGGCGCAATTAAACCAACGAGGGACAATCCTCTATATAATAAAGGAGAACGATCCAGACGTGTGTGTCCCGAGGGCTCCCTTGGAGAGGGGCAGAACCCCGAGGGCCCCCTTAGTGATGGGCGGAGCCCCGAGGGCGGCTTTGGAAAGGGGCGAAGCATCTATGGCCCCCTTGAAAAGGGGCGGATCCCCGAGGGCTCCCTTGGAGAAGAGTGGAGCCCTGAAGGACCCCTTGGAGTGGAGCGGAGCCCCGAGGGCCCGCTTGAAAATGAGCGGAGTCCTGAAGGCCCCCTTGGAGAGGAGCGGGGCCCTGACGGACCCCTTGGAGGGGCGGAGCCCTTGGAGGGGCGGAGCCCTGAGGGCCCCCTTGGAAAGGAGCGGGGCCCTAAAGGACCCCTTGGAGAGGGGCGGAGCCCTAACGACCTTTCTTGAAAATGGGCGGAGCCCCGAGGGCCCCCTTGGAGAGGGGCCCTTACAGATAGGCGGAGCCCCGAGGGCGGCTCTGGAGAGGGGCGAAGCCCCTATGGCCCCCTTGAAGAGAGGCGGATCCCGGAGGGCTCCCTTGGAGAAGAGTGGAGCCCTGAAGAACCCCTTGGAGTGGGGCGGAGCCCCGAGAGCCCGCTTGAAAATGAGCGGAGCCCTGAGGGCCCCTTGAAGAGGGGCGGAGCCCCGAGGTTCCCCTTGGAGGGGGGCGGAGCCCCAGAGGTTCCTTTGAAGATGGACGGAACCCCAAGAGCCCCCTTGGAGATGGGCCAACGTAATAGGCCTAAAACTGGTGGTAAATTGAATAAAATAGACGGCGCAATAGCGCGCGCAGCCCCGTTTATTATAAAAATTTACAAAAATACAATTCCCCTAGTTTTTGTTGAAAAGTACAAAACACCTCAGTGCGGGAAAAGTAACTTTCGGCGTATCGGGAATGACCGGGAAATATGAATTTTGAAGTCATGAGTACAAAAAATAGTTTTTTTGAAAACTTTCAAGGCATATTTGATTTTTCAAAACTGAAATGCTGTTAAAAATTCGCCTTTAACCAAGCAGGGCTGAACCCCAAAAAATAAAAATTTAAATCGAGAATTTTTTACCTTTTACAAGCGTCGTTTCACCTATCCGGGGACACACTGTATATACAGGGTGATTTTTAAGTTGATTCTTTCCTTTTGCCAGGATATAAAGCTAAAAAAAGTAAGCCATTTACCACTTTTGCGAAATATCAAAACTAACGGAGGTACAAGGTGTTAAATTTTCACATATAATCTCATAAGAGCATTAATTCTTTCCGGAATTTTTTTTGAGTGCGTTCCAACAACGTCGTATTAATTTGACCAAGCGGGACGCGAGGGAAAATTAGGACGTTGTTGAATGCACGAAAAATAATTTTCGGATATGAATTGATGCTCGAATGCAGATTCGGTAAGAAAATCGTAACGACACAAACCGTAAAAAGAAGTAATATCTACCTACAAAAAATTTCCAAGAAATTTTATTGTTGTCTAGGTTACGACCCGTGAACTAATTTTTCTATTGGTCATTAATGAGTGTCGTACGATTTTCAAAGTATGAACTAAAATTACTTAACGAAAATTAAACTAAACTTAATCTAACTTAAATGATCAAAATTATCAGCATTCGCTTCTACACACACATTCCGTGTATAAGAGCGATGCGGCAGAGGCATTTTGATAACACTCCCAGTAAATAATAAGCATATTCACTCATTCATTATTTTCATAAACATGAGCCATTATTGCAGCAATAACATTAAGAAAATTACAATGGAAAACTACTTGACAGATCATTGCTTGACAACAGAGATAAACAAAAATAGAATTGTCCAGCCGCCTTTGCGCCAAGGTGTAGTTTTTAATTTGAAACTTTAACACCCTGTACCTCTGTTAGTTTTGATATTTCGGAAAAGTGGTAAATAAAAAAAATACTTATTTTTTTAGCTTTATTTCCTGGTAAACGGAAAGAATCAACTTAAAAATCAGCCTGTATATAAATATATATATAAAAAAATATTGGTAATGTTTACATTTCACTTTATCCAGGATGACAGCTTGTCCGAAAACCTATTTAGCCCGTATTAGATATATTGACTGATTTTTACTTAGTTAAAAGTTGCGTTTTTCGAAGTTTTTCGGAAATTAAGCAAGATTTCCATACGATTTTTATTATGTGTGGTGGCGCAGAGGAACGGGAAATTTTGAAATAATCATAATAAACCAATGAATTGTACAAAAAATTTTTTAATGCTCAAAATGTGTTGGTCAATAGTGGAAAAATACATGAGAAATGTTGGAAATAAGAATAAAGTTAAAAATCACTTTTTAAAAATCACATCAGTTAAGTGCTGTCCATTGCGCCTAACACATTCATTCAATCGATTTTGAAGACTTAGCATTGTGCGACGCAATGTGAGGTTTCTTCTTTAAGGCCGAACCAGTCTCTTCAAAATTCCGAACCCATGTTGATATTGCATGTGAAGAAGGAACTCGACCGCGGGGAGGAATATCATATTGGCGTCGGAACACTCGTTGTGCAGCTGTTGCACTGTCGCCATTTTTGTAGTATGCTCTCACGGCGACCGCACGCTCTGCACCACTCCACTGCTCCATCTCAACTAAATGTCCGTTACTACTTGGCGTCATGACTACCGTCTCCCACTCCTACGAGACTTACAAGTATACTAACAACAACTTCAAAATTTCCCGTTCCTCTGCGCCACCCTGTATTAGCTAACTCAACAATGTCAAGGCCAGAAAACAACTTTATTTCGTAAATATTGTCTCTATCTTGGGTAGTAAATTCATTTTTTGTAATTATTTTTAAAAAATGTTGGATTTTACTGATAACGGAAGTCACGTGACAACTTTTGTTTGGCCCATTTGTAATCACTTTGCAATTACCTCTGATCGTTAGTGTTTGATTTTCCGAAAAATTCTAAATGTTTCTTTTTCATTTAATGTCAGCTTTTTGGCGATCACTTTATTTATTATTTGTTTATAATAATTTTCTTACGTAGTGCACACTGTAGTTTGCAAATTTAAATTCGGCGCCGAGATGGTCTCGGCCCGAGTTGGCTGGCGCCGAGATGGCTCTGCGCAGAGTTGTTCCGGCGGCGAGCTGGCCCCGCGCCGAGATGGCGGCGCCGAAGTGGCGGCGCCGAGTTACCGGCGCCGAGTTGTCCTAGACCCCAATTGGCTATTATATTTACTATGTAACAAACAACTTCCGGGATTGAACAGTGTCATTATTGAGATAAAAGTAGTCAACGTTTCGCCCGCTTTCTTAAGGTACTTCATCAGGAAAAATACAAAAGAGTACTGTAACTTAACGTGTTTATCACGCCAGAGACGAAACTTTTCTTCAGAAGAGCTTTTTACATATTAAAGTGGGCGAAACATTGAGTTATTCCATCTCAATAATTAAATGGTTCAATTCTGGAAGTCGTTCGTAAGATAACAACAATGGCCGTGGAAGCATTCGAAATCACTACATTTACTTATACTTACATTTTGGATAAATTATAATATAAAATGGCAAATGGACAATAAGCACTATAGTACTATAAAAATGTTGCTGTATTTCAAATATCCCTAAAGAATTTTAAAGCTCAAGTCATGAAATTCCTTATTGCTTGTCACGCATTAATCATATAAAATAGGTTCATTCATGCATTCATCATCTTTAGCCTATTTTACCTTTGTAATGTATAGACATGCTAGACTATTCATGAATTAACTAATAGCGCATAGGCAGGTAAACCTAATTCCCAGAGAAGTTAATTATTTAATAGGCTGTTAACTTAAAGTTGGAGTTGAAGCACAATATTTCAAAATGCAAAATAAAAATGCATATACAAATTGTAAACAAATGTAGATTTTAAATAAGATATTTTTACATTATAATCAGGTATTCGTAATAGTGCTTTCTTGTTCTGTAGCTGATGCTTGATCAGTTCCCCCTTGTTCACCAGTTTCACCAGTGGCAGCATCTTCAGTTATATCTTCTACGTTTTCAGTTTCCACATCCTCCCCTTCTTCTTCCTCTTCTATTCCTTCATCAACTTCTTCTTGAGCTAAGCGATTTCTCTTTAATATCCTCTTAATTACCTTTAGGTGCTCTGCTGGTATGTCAGTTTCTCTAACGTCAAACCATTTAATAACTCGATTGTTAGCTAATCCAAATACCACAGCCTTCAAGAAAATACATAAAGCTATATGTACACAATTGATAATGATTAAAACATAATATATAGAATTTCGATTTTTCTCTGCTTTGCAGGGGTTTTTATTAAGAATGAGACACAGACAAAATAGTTATTTATGTATCTAGGCCAAAGAATTGGCTTTTTATGGAAGATGCCTGCAATTGCTGGCCGAGGCGACAGCCGAGGCAAGCAATCAGGCAAAGCAAGGACGAAAGAGAGTGATCTAAAAAATTTGGAAAAAATAGGTTTTCCCCTCTCAGTCTGCCGCAACCTCCTGGTAGCCAGGTGCAGAAATGTCTTTTTTAGTTATTATCATCGCCTATCGGGAATTGTTGTAGTTATTCCATTATAACACATTTTAAAATTAAAAATGGGAGCCTAAAATATGCCTCTTTACAATGAGATATATCATGTGGATTAATTAATCATCCTGAAATAATGTTTATGCAAGTATTACTGTGGCGATTGATCTCTATAGCAGAGAAAGCTCAAAATTATGTAACGTAATTGCGATTATTTAAACGAAAAAATGTAATAATAATACGTATTTGCCCCGAAATCAGTCGCATCAGCCACGCTACGTCCTTGTCTACTAATAATAAAACGAAATATCTAACTTTTCTTTTTTACTCGAAAACAAAAGATGATAACCCATTTTGGTTTTCACTATTAAGTTTTTCTTGAAAAAAGAGATCGAGAATGAGGGGAGGGGTCCATTTTTCTATATCTCTTATAGTTATCGAGATTCCCTTTGAAAGCTTCGAAATGTACCCATCATGTACATGCTATTTTGCTTAGTTTCCTTCTTTCTATTGTAATACGATTTTTTCTTTTTCTGTTTGACCGTTCCTTTCACTTTTATCTATGTACTACGCCAGGGGTGGCGAACCTTTATTCATCTACGTGCCATTTTTTCTAAAGAAATGTTTAATGAGGCCATGACGTGCCATCAAACAATCTTGACTTAGTGATTAATGGTGAAAAATAAAACTAAATACTATCGACTTAAAACTCTTTATTTGCAACAAAAATATACATTTTGTACAGCAATAGTGACGTTATGTTTATTTAAATGAAAGAAAAAATTCGTGCGACTTCTGCTGTTGCAAATTAGATGCTAAATAACTTATATTAGCTCCATACTTTGTTACTTTTAGCAGAATGCAAGATGGACTGGATTCATCTGAGAAACGGCCTCGAAGCCAGTCTTTAATGTTATTCATTTCTGAAAATAATGATTCACAAGCATAGGTAGATGAAAATATTGTTAAGATAGCAAAAGCCAGCTTCTTCAGACTGCTAAATGTGTCTGGAATTGAATTCCACGTTTCCATAATTTTGATATTGGCATTTTTACTTATATTACCTGATACATATAGTCTTTCTATTGCATTTAATTCCAACTGTTTCCTTGTTTCGAAAAATTTTTGAATTCATATTGAACTAGACTGTAAATCAATCAGCTGCATTTCAATTTCTTCAATTTCCAAACAATCAAATTTGGCCAAGTTCAGTTTATCAAGTGAAGTTACATCAGGATATATAATAAATTTCAGTGTTTCCGATAATTCTTTGAACTGAGAAAATCTCGTTGAAAATTCTTTGATTGAAAAATTAATTACCGAATTAAACTCTTCAGTGACTTTTGCTGGGTCTGGTTTTTCATGTAAACCAAATCTCTGGAGATTTTTTTCAAGTTTGGGAAATACTTGTAGTTTTTGGTTACAATATCGTTACTGAAAACTTGCAGTTTAGCTTCGAAAGCATGAATGAGATCTATCATAACAATAATTGTTTTATTTGCGCCTTGAAGCTTCATGTTCAATCCATTGTTAAATATAAATTGTTTCGATTAGGTACCTAAATTCCTTAATTACTGCCGTGCCCAAATTATTTTGTGGCGTGCCATCAATGGCACGCGTGCCAATGGTTCGCCACCCCTGTACTACGCAGATCTGAAACATATTTAACGTCGTTCTCTGAATGTCATTTTTTGGCAGTGGTCTATTATGATATATTTTTCGGACTTTTTCCACTGTCTAGGGTGTAAATCACACAACGTTTCGGGAGCTTTTGATCTACTCCCGAAACGTTGTGTGATTTACACCCTAGACAGTGGAAAAAGTCCGAAAAACATATCATATATTTAAAGTCGCTGTTTTGTTTCAGAACTAGGTACCAGTATTACTTTCATTATTTAATACCAATAAGGTCTTTTATGTCTTTGTTACCCGGGAATACACGTTTAATATATCACACTGACAAAAGTGACTATTCATACCTCAATGTGTTACATTTAAATTTTAGTAAAATTGTTTACAGTAGAAAACAGTAACATAATTATCAACCGTCGTGTTGGTGTGAGAGACTGATATTACAATTCAAACATTAATTATTGTAAACCACAGAATACAATCAGCGTTGCACGTCTGCCGCACAACCGATTAGGAAGTAAGTGAAAAGTTCACCAAAGTGTCCAACTATTAATTCTGTTGTAGTGCATAGCTATCTGTGATAGATATGATCGGCATTTAAGAGTTAATGAGAAACCTATAGAGGGTTTAATGGGTAAAGTTTTTATATCTTGTACAATAATGCAAATTGAATTAGACGTGCCAACTCACAATTTGGGAAATCCCTTTTTAGAGAACGAGAAATTAAAGGAGTTATTTTTCAATTACTTGTAGAGAGTGGTAGAGGTATTTTTCTATCGCATGTTTCTTGGGAAAAGTATTTACAGTAGGTCATGCTGGTTATGTTTAGTTATGTGAAACTGACCTGACAAAATGTCATGGATATAAATTATGTTATTATATTTGACGTTTGACAAACATTTTTAGCTGTAGCATCTAATGTATATGATATACTAACGTATGGGTCATAAGTTTTGAGAAAAAGTGGCCTTGAAATTTCTGCTCGATTTTGATGTCTGATCTAGTTGTCGTGAAACCGGTAAACAAATCGTGTTTTGTTGTTATGGAGATTAGTTTTCATGTTGTTAAAAGATCTAAAATTAACCATTAATTTTCGTTTGAATAAAATTTCGTTATTTTGCTGATTAAGCATTTTCTCAGAACTTATGACCCATACGTTATTTGCTATATTTGTCAAAAGTGATAACTTAATTTAAAAAGTATATACGTGACATCTTCTCAGGTCAGTTTCATATAACTAAACATGACTTACTGGAGATACTTTTCCTAAAAATCCTGAGAAATAGAGATACCTCTAGTTACTACGCATTACATGTCGAGACTTTGTAACTGTTAACTTTATAGTGGTTTTAGTTAAAAATTATGGTGCAGATACTTTAAAGAAAAAGTTACACTGGTTAAAAGTTACTAAAACGGTTCGTTTTGGAAAAATACGCAAATTGATTCTTCAGTGCAGCTCATAGTTCACAGAATGTTTAAGAGTAAGTTTGGAACTGTCAAATAAATATTAATATCAGCAACTGTTATTCTATGTCGAAGATAAAATCAACACGTGTGTTGGTCTCATAGAAATGTTCTTTTACGAATATTCTGCCCTATAATTACGAGGAGGATTCAAATATGAACGATAATTTGAATTGCGCGCCAGAAGACAAAGACATGCAGCAGTTTTATACCTTAATTAATGCTCTGGAATATGACCTACCTTCATTCAGTCGTTAAGTCGTCATAATGCATTTTCGTTCAATTGGCAAGCATAAGTGAGGTGGGAGTGCATGCAAGCGTGGAACAACGCATTAGTAGTAAATTTCTTATCAACGAAGATATCAAACGGTAAGAAATGTGTGTAAGAGTTAAAAGGCAGTTTAATGCGCAACTACTATCAGGCATAAGCGTTTACAAAAGGAGTAAAGCGCTTAAATATGGCTGCAAAGGTGCGGAGAATGACCGCAATCTCGCCGTCAAAAAACATTGACAACAGAAGAGAATGCTGACAGAGTAAAATGCACTTATTTGAAACCATTGTCGATTTACTGTGAAGGATATTACTTCTGCATTAAATATCAGTAGGGGTAACTTGAAAAAAAACGCGGTTTTCTGTCTGCGTCTTACAGGATAATGCTCGACCCCATTTCGCTATTCACACGCTGACTACGATCTAAAAATTTAATTGGACCATGCAGTCCTATTTACCATACATTTCGGACCTTGTTCTATCAGTTTCTTATTTGTTTGGACCCTTAAAAGAGTTTCCAGGAGAAAAATACCTCATTGTAATGAAGAAGTCATCGAAATTGTTCCGAAATGGGTGCCATAGCACCCAAGAGAATTTTTTTCTCGTGGAATACAGAAACTTCCGGAAAGATGGCACCAGTTTATTAAAAGAGAGGAAGGCTGAGTAGAATAATGACATGATATACATTAGACTCCTTGCTTTTGTTTTTGAATAAATATTAAATTATGTTTTAAATTTGAACGCTCCCCGTAATGTTGCATTGTTGAATTGAGAGATATGATTTGCATCTACACATAATAGTAATTTTTGTATTAAGTGTGCGAAGTGAGTGTTTTTGTGCGTGAGAATTCCAAAAAAGTAATTCGAACGTACAAAAACACTTCGCGCACGTAATATAAAGTATAGTTTTTCTAAAACCGTCGACCAAGAATATCAATATTATTTCGCGACGTAGTGCGCGAACTTTTTTGGCGTTCTAGTGCGCGAAATTCATTTTTTCGCGTTGTCAATGGTAACGTAAATAAATATCCCCTTTTTAACACTTTCAAAAATGCTATTAATTTTACTGAAATAACTAAAAGGTTGAAAACAGGATGTTTCCCCATCAGAATCAACTGTTTGTCGATGGGGAAATGCGTTTAAACGTGGCAGAGAGAGCTTCGAAGACGATGCAAAGAGTGGAGGACCTGTAACAGCACAAAACTCCGAAATTGTGGGCAAAGTGGAGCCGTTATTGATGGAAGACAGGTAAATTACTAATGAAGACTGTAAATATTGACAAGAAATCCAAATAAAACCGTTGGCAGGAAAAGTGATGCTCTTGCTTTTCTGGGATTCTAGCGGCGTCTTATATACCGACTTTCTTAACAATGGTTGTACCATGGTGTATTACTGCGACCTTCTGGCCAAATTTCGGGACCAAATCCAGATAAAACCTATGGATGACTGCGAAAAGAAGTACTCCTACAGCACGAAAATGCACTGCAGCGACATCAAAAGCGGCTAAATGAGGCTTCAAAACCCTTCACAGCTAGCCTATTCGCTTTAAATCGCACCATCGAATTTTCATTCTGTTCAAAAAAATAAAGTCATCTCCCCAATTCGGGAATTAAAAACTGGGGTGACTTCATGGTTAGATGGCCAAAGTGCGAAATTCTATAAGAACGGAATTATAATGCGGAAACATCGATAGTCGAGTGCGTCGATTTGGCAGGGTACTACATAGAGAAGACTTAAGATGTGTGTAGAACTTGAAAATTAAAGCATTAGTAGTTCTCGAAAACGGAAAAATCGTCTTCTTTTACCTTTACTTTTAACGTCAAAAACCACGTGCATGGGCTTACTGCAAATTTACATTTTTAGGAGTCCTACCCTCTTGGTAAAAAATCTTGCCCTATTGTACAGTAGTAGCTTTGTAATTGATTAGCTTTTTTTTGGGCGAAAGATTATGTGGCCAAATTTTTCATGGTCGACACCCAAGTGCCATTGAAGGTTATCGTGGAGCACTGTTAAGCTGTGCCGCGCATCCAGGTGCGTTGTTGCATTAGAGGGATTTTGGTCCCGCAAGACGAAAGACCAGCTCTGGGCAGACGTTAGTTCCGACTAGGAATCTTCATGGGTCCCAGTAGCAGTTGCCCAAGTGCACCGTTTGGTATGGCATTTCTAGCTATTTGAAATTGCAAACTCTACTCTGGTGAGAACTTGCATCTTGGCTTCACCCCATACGTTGTCATATTGTATGAATTTATCGAGGCTACACCTTTTACGATGTTAAAGTTAATAGGTAAAAGCGGTGCTGAGGCAGATTTGAGTATTAATTAATCATTATATAGCGGGTTTACTGATTGATTAACCATGTAACATTGCACACTCTCCAAAGTACAGAGAGCATCTCACTAGAGTTGCTTGCTGGATTATTATTAGCAACAACATTAATTTAATACCATTTTACGTGAAACATACAGGTATCAGGTACATGATTAAAGAAAGAAGAAGAGTAAAGCTGCGAAAGTTACAAGGACGAAACGAAGACAGAAGAAAAGAAATTCAAAAGGAGTACAACCAAATTGCGATGGAACTAAAGAAAAACATCAGAAGAAAGCACCGAAAGAAGCTGCGCAGAAAGCAGCTTCAATGGGGGATACAAGAACAGTCTATAAGAAAATAAGAGAAATTGAAGGTAGAAGACGGCAGAACAACATTATTAAAGATAAAAATGGATAAATAATAACCCCACAAGAACATTTCAAAGAAATGCTAAACATTGAAAGAAAGGGAATAGTAAAAGTTCACGAAGAGGAGCAAATACCGGAATTAGACATTAAAACAGAACCGCCAATAAAGGAAGAGATAATAGAGGCCGTTAACAAACTCTAGAAAGAAAAAGCGACGAGATCACGGGGACTTGCTGAAGATAGATGAACCAAACACGGCAGAATTGCTCGACCCACTATTTGTAAAAATATGGCAAGATGAAAGATTCTCTGAAGATTCGAAGAGACGCATAATAGTCAAGATACCAAAAAAGGTGACCTGAAAACATACAGTAATTGGAGGGGAATTACCCTAATCAACGTAGTAATTAAAATATTTTGTCGAATATTAGTAAACAGAATGAAAGAGGAGTTAGATAAATGACCAAGAAAAGAACAACATGGATTTAGAGGCAGAACATTTTGTATTGATTTAAAAAACACACTAAGGATAATTACGGAACACTCAGCAGAAAATCAATCACCCCTATACCTCGCATTCATAGATTTCTAAAAAGCCTACGACTTTATAGACAGAGAAAACATATGGATAATACTGAAAAAGAATACCACAGAAATTAATTAACTTTATCAAAGAAGGTTACAACTAAAACACAAGTGTTGTCAAACATGAAGAGAAACTATCTCAAGAATTTGTAACACAAGTGGGTGTAAAATAAGGGTGTGTACTTTCGCCACTGTTATTCATAGCAGTCTTAGATGAAGTCATGAGGTTGGCAATAGACAACAAAAAGTGAGGTATATCTTTGAATTTGATGGAAAAGCTCGAGGATTTAAACTTGGCAGACGACATTTGCAAGAAAACTTGAATAGCTTAAATAGAGAAGGCAAAAAGTGGGACTGCAAATAAACACAAGTAGGACCAACGCAATGTACTTAAATACAGAAAGAAATCAAGATCTAGTCCTAGAAAATAAAGTAATAGAAGAAGCGAAAGAATTCAACTACTTAGGTAGTGTAGTAGTAGAGAATGGTGAAGTTCCAAAGGGTGTCGACAAAAGGATAAAGCTGGGAGTGTGTTTATGACACTGAGTAGGACATGGCGCTCAAATAACCTAACCATATAAACAAAAATCAAAGTATTCAACTCAACGGTAAAGCCTGTCTAACTCTATGGCTCAGAAACCTGGACATTGACCAAAAAAATAGAGCAAAAACTGCAAGTCTTTATAAATCGATGCTTAAGGAACATACTACAAATCTGGTTGCCAAGTAAGATAAGTAATGAAGATTTGTGCCAACGCATGGGAGAGGAACAAATAGGCACGCAGATAAAGAGAAGGAAGTTTAAATGACTAGGTCACACACTGACGAAGGAGAGACACGAAATTTCTAGAAAAGTACTACAATGGTACCCAAAAGGGAAAAGGAGACCAGGACGCTCTAAAGAAACGTGGTACTAGAAGACGCAGCAGGAGGCTAAGATGTCATTCGCAGAAATGGGCTGGCTAGCAAGGGATAGAAACAAATGGGAACAATTCACCACCACCCTATGTCTCAAACGGGAATAATGGGCTTACTACGGCTCCGTTTCCATTCGCCGGAATTCGATTCGTCGGAATCCGTCACGCCGGAATTTGATTCTCCGGAAGTCTTTTGACCGGAATGTATTTCGCCGTATATCAAGATCGAGAACACTATGCTGATCGTGGGGACAACACCGGCCGTGGTAGTAAAAAAAATTATCAAAGGCTACAACTAACCTAAACAGGCTAGAACGAGACACAGTATTTTGCCGAATTTCGTTATATAATCCGGCGAATATATTTCTGGTGAAATAATTATCCGGCGAAACGGATTCCGGCGAGTCGAAATCCGGTGAATAGGGTGGACACGCTTACTACTACTACTGTGAGTCTATGTCATATTCGAAAGTAGTAGATTAGGTTTTGCGTCAGTCTGTGTCAAGACTAGCGTAAAACCTAACCTGCTAACCTCGAATTTGACATATACTTTGTTACAGTATTAAAACAACTTTACGACACCCACCCAAGGTGAGCATCGCACCACGGAATCAGTCCTGGAAAACTGGCACACTTGCCCTGAGATCTGCTAAAAACAGGCTAAAGGCCACGGCTGGAACGCTCAGGGAGTCGGGCGTGAGTCACACGATACGTTCTGGGCAAGCGTGTTGAGGCATATAATTATATAGGGTACGTCAAAATTATGAGGGCGCCACCAAGCCTGTCTTAACCCGGATAACCGGGCCTGGGCGGTTAGACGGGGCGAAGTATTCAAGACACTCCGTCGATAGGGGTACTCGTGAATTATAAACTCACACAACGATTTCGTGATGGCAAAAATACTTAGATCAGCCACGGCAATGTCACCACCAAGCCTACCTGCACGCTCTGATCTCACTGGCTCCAACGTACATTTATCTCCTCAATGATGGCCGCACACTGAAACAGAACATGCACAAAGCGGCCAAGAATAAAGCGTCTCTTACTTAGATAAGCGTCTATTGGTCCAGTCTTACATTGGGGCAGCAAAGCGTGCCGCAAACATTGCGTTAACTCTTATTAATAAGCATCAGCTGATGGGCGCACTACGGTTACTAAACAACACCCATAACTGTACAACATCAAAAGCAGTTTGACATATGAGTCCCACAACGGGAACGTTTGTTCATAAAAAAAAATGCTCACATGATAATTTGGGCAAACACAACAAAGTCCAAGTGAGGGAGGTGATTAGATCAAAAATGAGAGAGCGACGCCACTTCGCGACAGCGATTTAAGATGCGAAGGGTACGTTTTTAATGGTGCACAAGATTTCACAGTTATTCACATGATTAAGCGCACAGCTCGCGCACGAGAAGTTAGTATAATTCAATGGTTACAAATACCTTAATTTTATTGGTGACGATCCAAGAGATTAGCGTGCGGTCCAGCTTGCGGGAAACAGGTTGCCTGTGGCACTTCATCCGCCGCTAAAACGGCCGACGTGTGAATGGTCTGGATGCGCCCAAAATGGCGACAAAGGCTGGCGCTTCAACAAACGCCGCTACGACGGCCAAACTAGCCCAAGTGATGTCCTACCTCAACGGAATCCTCGTACAATGAGCTAAAGGGAACGCTCCCTTACGTGACGACGTAGAACCGGGCATGGAATTCCATCACACCTACGCCTTGGCGTAATAAGATCGCCGTTAACGACACACACGCACCTCCCTTGTTTAATCGCCTGAGTAGAACTGCCCAAGCAAGCAGCGTTCCGACCCCCGCCGTGGCGTGAGCCAAAACGGCGTTACCACGTGACTCTCGACAGCCAATGGCGAGGCGCCCAATAAAACAAATAAGTGCCGGTGACAAAGACAGCCAATGGCGAGGCGCCCAATAAAACAAATAAGTGCCGGTAACGAAGACAGCGCGAGGCCTCGCAGTCACACCAACAGCGTAAATTCTAGAAGGTTCGGAAATCCTGCGAGCTTTAACACCCGATTGTCAAAGTACCAACAAAGGGGTGCCCCGGATGACGAGAAATACTGCGCTTGAGGCCAAATATGTGCAAAATCATTATTATGGAATTAGGCGATGAAGCCAAATAAGTAACTAAAAGGGCTTAACATACGGGCACGCTGCCCTAAAGCCTAGGTGGCTAATTAAAATACAAAAGGACCTGACAACTTACAGTATCACCAACAATATACTTCAGTACTGCCAAACGCATAATCAACTGGAGTTGTTTATTGTGTTTCAGTAGATAAAAACAAGTTCTGTTCAGCTTGGTTATGATTTGACATTTAACGTCACCTTTACAGAAATTTAATATTTCACGTATATATATGAAATGCAATGAAACAGTATTATACGAAACGAGTTAGAAAAATGTTTTTTTGGCCTCGTGACATGTAAACAATACATTCATGCACAGTTGACGTCCACCGTAACTACGATTTTATAGTTAGTCAGTGCATTGCCGCACCGCGGTGCGGTAAAATGACTAGAAAATGTTTAGCTTTCAGAGCCCTTTAAACAAAAAGTTGCTTTGTAGTAATAACGGGTGTTAGCAGAACCGCTAGTTACGTATTTTATCGTTCAGTTGCGTTTAGAAGAAATAAAGAAAATTGATATTTACGACTTTGAATTTTGACGTTTCAAAGTGTCAACTACAACATTTACTGATGTCAGCTTGCTTGATGGCTTGATATTCGAAAGCGAAGTTATGAATTTATAGAAAATGTTAAAAAAATACATGGCGGCCAAAAAATTTAATACAATACTCGGTGCCTTAGACATTTTACAGCGCTCGGTTTTATTGAAGCACTCCGCTTCGCGTTGCGCTTTAAAATTAAAACCTCGTGCTGTAAAATGCTACCTACCGCACTTGTAATGTAAATAACTATTACTGAATTCGTCTGGCTATTTAAGTCGTTTTTCTAAACTTGTTGCGCCATATACTATTATCCCATTTAATATGGTAATGTACTACATTTCTACATTTAAAAATCGTTGAGTAAAGTGGTATTTTTCATCACAGTAACCATTACAGTATCACAACGGCGATCCTTTTTACGTTTGGCAATACTCAAGTGTATGGTTGGTGGCACTGTAAATCTGCTTCAAATTTGAGGTTAGCAAGTTAGGTTTTGCATCAGTTTTTACAGTATGTAATTTCTGTATAAAAATTAAATATTTCTTATGAAATGCGATAAGATAGTATGCAGATTGCGTTAAAAAAGTAATTTTACTGAACCCTCATGGCCTTCCAGGAACTCACTGACTCTCATGCTAAAACCAGCAACCTGTCCAGTAAAGCAGCACTTTTTAAACTAGTTGCGTAATGTACTTTTCTGTAGCTGTAATAATATCGAACATTTCAATTTAATCCAACGACAATGAGACACACTATATTTGATTGCACTGTCCCCTATACCTGATTTCTCGCAGATTAAGAATATGTTGATACGTATCATTCAAATGTTAACGTTCTGTTCATAATGAAATCATATTTTTTGAATTCTTTAAATCCTAATAAGTTAAAACACAATGATATCGTATATGGTTAGATCTTCAAAGTATCGCAAAATACCTCTGCATTGGATGCGCATGTTCAATTTCAATCGCATACTTTTTAGCTTTTGTGGCGATTGCACTTTTTTAAATAAATACGAAGCGGTTAAATATTAAAACAATACTATATTGTATGTTAAGAGCTGAAAGTGCATTCTAAGCCAAAACCAGCAATCATGCAAACGCGTGTTACGGTCTTAAACGGCCTTTAAGACACCGCACCGGCTCATACAACAACTAAACGGCCGGCGCGGTCGATATTTGACAAATTGGTACAGAAGGTTTTCCTAGGTCGCTGCCCATGCCGCAACAGCATAATGCCGGCTAAGCATTCCGTGAAGCAAGGGCGGGTTCTTTACGAGATTACCTAAGGGCAACGGCCAGGGGGGCGGTAATTAACGATAAAAGTAAATAGGGCGCCACCAGGTCTGTCTCGAGGTATACTCGTGCACCCGGACCTGGACGGTTAGACGGGGCGAGAAGTACACAGGGTACTACGTCAGGAAGGTACTCGAGAAGCTGTGGAACTCGAATGACAATTAAAAAAAAAACTTGAATAACTATTTTGGGACTCGTCGCCACTGCGGCGGCGTCGCCAGACCTACCTGTGTCGCTCCGACGCTCAAACCTTGTCGTACATCAATCGTTACACAGAAAACTTATCCTGAAAAGAGCATGCACAGATTTGCCACAATAATAAGGCCCTAGTTCAAATATTCGTCTATAGGTCTGACGTTAACAAAGAGGTAATTTACAGGGCTACCAAGACTACACTAAGCCTAATATTATTGTCCCAGCTGGAGAGGCGCGTTATTTCTAATACAACATGCAGCGAGTGGTCACACAAAATGGTTGCAAAATCAATGGCCGGAATAATAGCTTACTATTTCAAACCTTGCAGACGATGTCTGATCGATTACAGATAAAATTAGCAGGCAACAGGTGCTAGATTTGGTCACCTAAATATCGAGTAATTAAGTAAAGTACAATAAATTTGCAAACACTGTGTGCAAGGCTTAGTCACATAAATAACAAGTAATTAACGGCAAATGGTTGTGGCCAAAATACAATGAATTAGCAAGCACTGTGTGCAAGGTTTAGTCACACAAATAGCAAGTAATTAACGGCAAATGAGTGTGGCCAACGTATAATGAATTAGCAAGCACTGTGTGCAAGGTTTAGTCACATAAATAACAAGTAATTAACGGAAAATGAGTGTGGCCAACATATAATGAATTAGCAAGCACTGTGTGCAAGGTTTAGTCACATAAATAACAATTAATCAGCGGCAAATGAGTGTGGCCAAAATACAATGAATTAGCAAGCACTGTGAGCAAGGTTTAGTCACATAAATAACAAATAATTAACGGCAAATGAGTGTGGCCAACATATAATAAATCAGCAAGCATTGTGTGCAAGGTTTAGTCGCATAAATAACAAGTAATTAGCGGCAAATAAGTGTGGCCAAAATACAATGAATTAGCAAGCACTGTGTGCAAGGTTTAGTAGCATAAATAACAAGTAATTAGCGGAAAATGAGTATGGCCAAAATACAATGAATTAGCAAGTACTGTAGTCACATAAATAACAGGTGATTAGTTACGACAACTGCTATCAAAAAGCACTAAATTAGTTAGCACAATACATTAACCTGGGTTGAGGCCGCATAAATGACAGTTACTACGTTCTGTTGGCAGTAATTAACGCACAGTAAAACTAGCACACACACAATATAAGTTCAATCTACATAAATGACAGATGTTACGTTATAAATTGGTTACACATATATCTGTATTCTCGACGATTCCTCGAGCGCCAGGGCGAGAGGTCGCCTAGCTACGCGCCTGCAGAGGCGACGAAGGTGCAACAGCGTGGGCGGCACGTGTGAGTGCGGGCAGGAATCCGCCTTGTAAAGGCGTCAGCGGCAAAGCGTCCCTCATGGGACCAAAACGACGTGAGGCCAAGAAATCTAAACGTCCTGCAGATGTAATCCCCGTTTTATTGGGATCAAAGGGTCAACCCTCACTCAGTGAAGCAGAACTCGGCCATCGGAGGGTCCAAACACCCACGTACCGACGGTACACAACACGGCGTGCTATACGCTCCTTGCGTCTCAACGAACGACTCTGTGGTAACTAACTGAGGGCAGGGAAACACACGGTACACAGACACCCTTTGCTGCAACGGCACCTAATTGAAAGCAAGGGCTCTCCCGCGAAACGCAAGGGAGCGCCCGCACGGCAACACACCACCGCTCAGAACGGTGACCTGTAATCGACTGACCGAAAAACGACCGTTAGAAAAACGCCCGCCAAAAGAAGCGTCCCCAAGCGGACTGGGCGGCCAATAGGAAGGCGGCATTGTTCACCGGCCAAAAACCAATTAGGCCGGTGTAACAAGGAAGACATAAAGGGTGGCCCAAATCTAGGTAACTTCGCTAACTACAGGGTGTTCGAATTTAAAATTGCTAGGATAGGTGATGAAACGCTAAAATGCTGGAAACTGGTTTCAAATATAAATAAGCTGCCCAAAAGGCTTGAAGGGTTAAATTAAATTACTGACGACTGCAGAATGGCTTAACAAGCGGCAAGAGCACTTTTAACTCGAAATATACATACTATTTTTTCGACGACTGAGCCTATTATTAAGGCGAAAAGAATCATATTTCATTTTATTAAAAGTATTAATTGACAATACATTTCAAATTACTTACTTGCCTAGTACCTGACAGGTGATGCGACTATTTTAACAAATAACGAGCGTCAAAAAAACACCCTGACAGGGCTAACTGTTTTATTCGCTCGGAAACCCAAAATTCTGGGCGAGCGGCAAAATGCTGAAAACGCTTGCTGAGCTTCGAACGGAAACTTTCTGTTGTTAAATGACAGAAAAAATTTACAGAAGTTGCAATTTAGCAACCTTCGTTAATGTATTGAAAATAAATTTTGATAATTTTCAATCTGGCATAAAATTTCCAAAATCTGAAAACGTTACAAGGGATAGAAATAAAAAAAAGATTATTATTGTTTATTATACGCTAGGCGAAACGTTACTGCAAAGTTCTACTGCATAGCAGATCATTAATAAGTGATACGTACTACAATTTTGAACTTTTTCAGAATCTTGAACACTTTATTATTAATTTCCAATTAGAAAAAGCTGTTGAATTTGATATTTCATTAAACAAGTTTTATATAACTGTAGAAGATGTATTGCTTATATTAGTCATTCTTTTATTAATTTATTAGCTCCTTCAAAGGAGTTCTGAGAATTACAAGACATGCGATCGGCGGCTCCACATATTATTGTTTATTTTGTCTACTCATGAAACGTGCTTTAATAGCAAATACAAGAACTGGAGCGGAGATTATTTTATTAGGAGGAACAGGGCAGTTTGACAAAAGGATTAGATGTAAATAGACCTTTGAGTTGTTTAGTCGGTATGTATCTTTAGTTTTATGTTAATTGTTCAATAAATATATTTTAAAAGGATTTGTTGGTTGGGGAGCTTGTACATTGTATAAACTAAGTAACTCTGCATTATCTGTACATATACATATATATATGTATTTATACTTTTACAGTTCCCATAAATTTTTTCTACTACAACCGCGGATTAAGTTTTAGTACAAACAGTTGACACTAACACCCCAACCATAGTGGACACTACAATCCGACATGCTATTTACTATTTACTTGCACATTTACAATTTTACAGGGCCAGAATAAAAAAAATTGCACATTTTCCTTATTTAAAAATTCAGAAAATAAGGTAATCCCCCCTCACAACCGAATCCCGAAATCTCTCAAAAAATACTGCGGCTAGTAGAAAATCTCCAAACAGCGAATTTCACCCAAATATTGATTTTAAGATGATTCTTATAATTCTAACGCTTTCCCAATTTTGTATCCCCCAACTGCAACTGGGCCGCAAAACTCCCATATCCCGAATATCGACCCGTAGAAAGTCTCCAAACAGCGAATTTCAAACAAATATTGACTTTAAGGTTTTCTGATAATTACATAATTTTTCCCATTTCGCTACCCTCAAAATCCACCTGAGCCGCAAAATTCTCACACTCCGAATTTTCTTAACCCTTTGACTGCTACGCCCGAGTATACTCGTCACGAATTTTTTGTGCCACCAGTGCTCGCGATGAGAATATTCTCAAGCGGTTTATTTGTTAACTGCTGAGTCTGTGATGTCTCGCATGCGATGAATGGTGACTCACTTTGTTTTAGAAACAAGTTTTTGGAATAGCGCGATAAAATTCATACCCACCCTGACTCGTCGTTAGCAGTAGCGGACAGATTGTTTACTGCGACGCGCAATTGATTCGTGTGCTTGCATTTTGCTAAATATATGATGACTTCCAAGGGGCTCACAGATAAAGAACTCGAAGAATTACTCATGCAGTGTGGGAACATAAGGGAGACTTTGTACCAAGAGTACATAGTTTTACACAACTCAGTGGTGTAACTGACCAAACACTGAATAATAATTCAACGTATCTTGAGTTTTTCGAAATTTTTTTTAATGATGATTTAATTGCTAAAATTGTAGAGGAAACAAATCGATATGCGTCCCAATTAATTGAAAAAAAACGGAGCTGCTAAGTCTCGACTTGCAAGATGGGGCGATGTTACTGCTAATGATGTTTACTGTTTTATTTGTTTATCGATTCTAATGGCAAGAGTAAAAAAGTTTAATTTTGCTGAATACTGGACAACAGATCCCTTGACTACAACTCCAATTCTTCAATCAATAATGTCTCGCGATAGATATTTACTTATCCTACGTGCTTTGCACTTTACAAACAATAATGATGTTAATCATAACGACCGACTTTATAAATTGAGAAGTGTATTAGACTCTGTCAAGGCTTCTTTCAAACGTAACATGATACCGTTTGAAAATTTGTGCATCGACGAAAGTTTGGTTCTATATAAAGGACGTTTGGGATTCAAACAGTACATTCCCAATAAACGCCACCGATTTGGGATAAAGATTTTTGTTTTGGCAGACTGCAAGACAGGTTATATTCTGGATTTTATTATCTATACTGGATCCACCACAGAAATTTCGGATGGTAATAAAAACATTGGAATATCAGGAAATGTGGTAATGACACTCTTAGAACCTTACCTAAAAAAAGGGCACACGTTATACATTGATAATTGGTATAACAGCCCCAATCTTTTGAGAACTCTTCACTCAGAAAAAACAAATGCTTGTGGCACAGTCCGAAAAACCAGAAAGAATATGCCATCAATAGACGTAAAATTGGCCAAAGGAGAACAAACATTTAAATCTTCCGAGGAGTTGCTATGTGTCAAGTGGTGTGACAAACGTGAAATTTTCATGCTTACCTCTAAACATCAGCCAACAATGGAAGACATTGGGAAAAAAAATCGAGTTGATGGTCGAACAGTATATAAACCAACTTGTGTCGTGGACTATAATAAGCACATGGGTGCAGTTGATAAGACGGACATGCTCTTAAGTTCTATTGAAACTGTAAGAAAAACGAGAAAATGGTATAGGAAGGTATTCTTCCACATTTTAGATCTATGCATTTTGAATTCCTGTGCTTTATACAAAACTGCAACCAAGAAAAAAATTAAGATTGCCGATTTTCAGTTGGATCTGACGAGAGAAATGTTAGAAAAATATTATGACCCCACCGTTACCAAGAGAAATTCTGGCGGAGGTAATAACTAATACAGCTGCAGTTATATACATGGGGTGAGCGTTAAATTCTCTTTTTTTTTAGGAAGGCGACAACTGGATCAAAATCCGTTAAGGTTGACAGGACGGCATTTTCCAGAAACTATACCAGCAACTACACACCGTACCAATCCCACAAAAAGATGCTTCGTATGTTCGCAGCAGAAGAAAAGGAAAGAGACAAGGTATATGTGTAAAGAATGCTATACGCCACTTTGTGTACAGCCTTGTTTCAAGATTTTCCATACAAAGAAGATACTTTCACAGTAATTATTTATTTTTCCAAAATCGCATTGCACCAGTTTTCTTTTTTATTTTAAGAAGTTTATTTTTGTTTAGAACCTTAGTTTAAGAAGTTTACTATTTGTTTAAGGTAATGTTCTTTGATACTACTTATTAATAAAAAATTCAGATTGTAATGTAGATTCTTTTCTTTTCATCAAAAACCCATCTGTGAGTATACTCGTCTTGAGCAGTACGTGCCAAGAAAAGTGGTGGCGAGATAACTCGCGCGCCATTTTCGGTGCTCAAGACGTATATTCTCGCATGCGGTGAATTTATGCGCACCAGGGGATAGTTTGTTCTAAACCCAGTTGAGCAGTCAAAGGGTTAAAAATACAATCGACCAGTAAAAAGCCTCCAAAGAGCGAAATTTACACAAATATTGATTTAAAGGTTTTTCCGATAGTTATAATGTTTTTCCCTTTTTCCAAATCCTAAACTCAACTGGACCGCAAAACTTCCACATTCCGAATTCTCCTAAAAAATACAATCGACAGCGAATTTCCCACGAATATTCATATTAAGGTTTTTCCAATAATTATAACGTTTTCGCCATTTTGCAACCTCCAAATCTACCTGGAGCGCAAAAATCCCTCACCCTGAATATTCTTAAAAATGAAATCGAACCATAGCAAGTTTCCAAACAGCGAATTTTACACAAATATTGATTTTAAGGTTTTTCTGATGAATATAACGTTGTCCTCATTTTGCTACAGAGCCGGATTAAGGGGGGGGCTAAGGAGGCTGCAGCCCCGGGCCACCTAATTTCGGAGGCCTCAAAACGATTCGAAGGTTATAATCTGGTGCGATTTCTAATCATTTAAATCCCTTTGTACCCGTATGTACCAGTGTGCAGGTACAAGAGCTAACAAACATAAACAGTTTCTTGATGAAAAGAGTAACACAATATTGACCGATAAAGAAGCTTTCAAAGTAGATACTTTTTAAGTTATTATAGACACACTGGTATCAGAGTTAAAAAGGTGTAATAAATCGTATTCATATTTAACAACATTATTTTCACCACTTACTAAATTGGTAAATCTGTCACAAGATGAAATAAAAAGTTTTTCAAAAGCGATTATTAAAACCTACGAAACTGACATTACCTTATATTTAACCAACGAGCTTGTATTTTTTTGGGATTTATTGAAAACTTTTAACTTTCAATCAACTAATCCCTTGATTATTATAGATTAATTATAGAGAAAAAAGTGTTAGACTCATTTCCGAACGTTTACATTGTTTTAAAAATATATTTTTCAAAATTGTCAATTATTAAAAATAAATTAAGAAATAGTATTAACCAAAACCATGGTGGAAGGAGATTCCACCATGACCAAAACCGATTAACTGCGCTTACTTTAATGAGCATTAAAGGTGATGTGCTTCGGAAATTAGATCTCAATAACACAATTAAAAAATTTGTGCAATTAAAAGTAAGAAAAAAATTGATATGCATGTCAAAACATTGTCCTTTTTCCCAACATTGTATTAAAAACTTTCCTACCTATAATAAAGTATTAATTTAATAAAATAATAAAGCATGTTTGTAGAAAATGCCCCTGACTTGGTGAATGGGGCCTCTAAAAAAATTTAGCCCCGGGCCTAACATATCCTTAATCCGGCTCTAAGTTTTGCAACCCCTGAAACCACCTGCGTTGCAAATTATCTGAATTCTCTCCCTGAATTCTCTAAAAATATATAATCGACCAGCATAAAATCTCTAAACAGCGAGTTTCGCACACACATTGATTTTAAGGTTTTTCCGATAATTATAACGTTTTTCCCATTTTCCAACCTCCAAATTCAACTTCAAAATTCCCACATCCCGAATTCTCTTATAAAATACAATCGACCAAGTCTCCAAACAGCGGATTTCACACAAAAATTCATTTTAAGGTTTTTCTGAATATTATAACATTTTCCATATTTTGCAACCCCCAAATTCAAATGGGTCGCAAAATTCCCACATCCCGAATTCTCTTAAAAATACAATTGACTAGTAGAAAGTTACCAAACAGCGAATTTCACACAACCATTAATTTTAAAGTTTTTCTAATAATTATAACGTTTTCCCCATTTTACAACCCACAAATCCACCTGGGCTGCAAAGCTTCCACATTCCGAATATCTAACCACGAAAGATTCCAAACAGCGAATTTCACACAAATATTAATTTTAAAGTTTTTCTGATAATTATAACGTTTTCTCCAATGAAACCCCCAAATCCACCTGGGTCACAAAGTGGCCACATCTCGAATTCTCTTAAAAAATAAAATCGACCGGTAGAAACTCCAAACAGCGCATTTCACACAAATTCACTTTTAAAGTTTTTCTGAATATTATAACGTTTTCCCCATTTTGCAACTCCCAAATCCACCTGGGCCAAAATTTCCCACATCCGAAATATTCTTAAAAAATACCATTGACCAGTAGAAAGCCTCAAAACAGCGAATTTCACACAAATACTAATTTTGAGGTTTTATTACCACATCCCAAATTCTCTTAAAAATAAAATCTATCGGTAAAAAGTCTCCAAACAGTGCATTTCACAAAAATATTGATTTTAAGGTTTTTCTGATAGTTATAACGTTTTCCCCATTTTGCAACCCCCAAATTTACCTGAGCTGCAAAATTCCCACATTTTGAATTCTCTTAAAATATACAATTGATCAGCATAAAATCTCCAACCAGCGAATTTCACACACACATTGATTTTAAGGTTTTTTCTATAATTATAACGTTTTTTCCGTTTTCCAACGCCAAAATTCAACTTTTAAAATTCCCACATCCCGAATTCTCTTAAAAAATTTAATTAACCAGTAGAATGTCTCCAAACAGCGAATTTCACACAACTATTAATTTTACAGTTTTTCTGACAATTATAACGTTTTCCCCATTTTGCAACCCCCAAATTCAAATGGGTCGCAAAATTCCCCACATTTCAAATTCTCTTAAAAATACAAGTAACTAGTAGAAAGTTTCCAAACAGCGAATTTCACACAACCATTAATTTTAAAGTTTTTCTAATAATTATAGCGTTTTCCCCATTTTACAACCCACAAATCCACCTGGGCTGCAAAGCTTCCACATTCCAAATATCTAACCACGAAAGTTTCCAAACAGCGAATTTCACACAAATATTAATTTTAAAGTTTTTCTGATAATTATAACGTTTTCTCCTATTTGAAGCCCCCAAATCCACCTGGGTCGCAAAGTGGCCACATCTCGAATTCTCTTAAAAAATAAAATCGACCGGTAGAAACTCCAAACAGCGCATTTCACACAAAGTGACTTTTAAAGTTTTTCTGAATATTATAACGTTTCCCCATTTTGCAACCCCCAAATCCACCTGGGCCAAAATTTCCCACATAAGAAATATTCTTAAAAAATACCATTGACCAGTAGAAAGCCTCAAAACAGCGAATTTCACACAAATACTAATTTTGCGGTTTTATTACCACATCCCAAATTCTCTTAAAATAAAATCGATCAGTAAAAAGTCTCCAAACAGTGCATTTCACAAAAATATTAATTTTAAGGTTTTTCTGATAATTATAACGTTTTCCCCATTTTGCAACCCCCAAATCCACTTGGGCTGCAAAATTCCCGCATCCCGAATTTTCTTAAAGAATACAATCGAACAGAAGAAAGTCTCTAAACAGCGCATAACAGTGAATTTTAAACACATATTTATTTTAAGGTTTTTCGGATAATTATAACGTTTTCCCCATTTTGCAACCCCCAAATCCACCTGCGCTGCCAAATTACCACTTTCCAAATTCTCTTAAAAAATAAAATCGACCAGTAGAAAGTCTCTAAACAGCGCTTTTCACACAAATATTAATTTTAAAGTTTTTCTGATAATTATAAAGTTTTCCCATTTTGCAACCCCTAAATCAACCTGCGCCGCAAAATTCTTAAAAACCCACAGATTCATCCACATACTGCCAAAAACAAAATTCTACCCCTGTAACTTCGCCCCGGTGCATCGCAGACCTCAAAAACCAGCCAGTACGATAAGCGTTGGTTCATCCTCCTTCTAACTATCCCCAAATTACATTTGGATCTTTCAAAAAGTATGGAATGTAACAGCACCGAACGCTTTCGTGTCAAAAAAATCGTTTTAACTCCTGTATTTTTAACCTCTCGAATCTAACATTTTCACAACTTCTCCAGAAAGTTCACCCTCGACGAGATCTTCAAAATGATACCAACAACATTCACCTGCAATACGCACAACTTCAAAAAATTCGGGAAAACTGCGCATCTTCCAAGCGTCACACAAATCGCTAAAAGAGCACCGTACTAGCGTCACATCTCTAATTCGTTAAACATTTTCAATGTTAAAAAATTACTTTCGATGTCAGTCGGCGAAAAAATCTTAAATTCTCTGTCTAAACTAAGTTTCCAAATTTAACATCACTGGAATAACATGTATGCATGGAAATAAGTTCTGTGTTTTGCTTTTAGGCTCACAAATAGGATGGCCGTAAAGCAGAGTCCTGTGTAGTCGAATATACCTTACTAATTCATACATACCGCTCCTCCTTCTTCGCCGAACCAATTACTGCTAACATCGAGCACTTCGAGAGACCTATTAAGATTCAGCATCTGTCCTATACGAATTGGGGTATCGTCTTCGAAGAGACATCCAGCCAGGCTCAATTCTTTGGGTTTATCTCCTCTAACGAGAGCTCGTAAAATGCCCATGGTGCCATCGTGTTCCAGAGGATTAAGTCTTAAATCCAGATGGTTCAGGGGACAGCACGTCTCGTGTAGAAGCGCAAACCCGATTCCCTGACCTCCCAGTGCTCTGATTTTGTTGTTACATAATTTAAGAGTTTCCAGAGTTGGATGCACGGTCATTACTTTGGCGATGCAAAGAGCTCCGTGGTTGCCAATATGACAGTGCGATAAGTCCAACTCAATTAAAGTTCTGTTATGAATCAAACCCTGCATGAGAGTCTGAACGTGGGGGTCTTCTAGTTTGCTGCGATGGAGTTTTAATATTCGCAGGTTGTTTAGATATGAAAGGGCTTTTGTCAACCTTTGTATATCCAACACAGAAAATTTAAACATATTCCAGTTAAATGCTTCCCCAACACTTTTTACGCCGTAAATAATTTCCAAGTGTTCGATTCCATAGAGTTGTTTTAATATAGGCTCGAAGTTTATGTGCTCAATAGGGTACACTTCTGGAATTTCATCTTTTTCCCAATTTAGCGGCGGTTTCCAGGGCTGTAATTGAGTTAATAGAAGGCGATTAACATAAGGGCAACATAATTTCGTTATTTCCTCCATATTGTTCTCATCGCCGTATTGAGGTTGAGCTTGCTCGATAGTGTCTTGCATATACTTTTCTATGTAGAGGTATTTCCACGTCCACTTCTTATGTAGGCGTTGCGTTACCATGCCAAATTCATTAGCATATTTCCGTTGCCAATAAATCTCATCCTAAAAAAATATTATAAACAAACTATTTTATGAAGGTTTTTGCATAACAATAAACTATTAACATGTGAAAATGATTAATATTTATATTAATAACTTAAATATATTTATGTCTACATGCATATTAAATTAAATAATTTAATTACTAAAAATACATTAGAATTGTAACAAAAGATCAGCGTTTATAACAAGTTTTATATCGATATCGAAGAAAGTAGGAGTAGCCTTCAATAACATTTACAGAGGTGGACGTAACTACTTCCTGAATTCAAAAGTTTTGTAGAAAATAATTGAAATATTCATGGTGAAATATTAGACTGAACATTTGCCAAAAGCATCCATGCGTACAAGTTTCAATATATTATTCTCGTCGGATTCCCACTTTGAATGTCTATATTGATGGACGTTTCCTATTTTCATACTTCTCTTTCTCCGATTCCTGTTGAACATGACCAACATCTAAAGGCCTTTTTGTAAAACTTCGAATATAAGTTCGGCATTAGTGCAGGAGGAGATTGATGTATAACTTAAAACTTCGCGTTTGATACTTGGAATATTAATTTAGAACCGAGGCCGATGAATATGATGTGTTATATACACTTTTCTTTTACATTTATTTAACAGTAACTCCATAAAAAGTGGGTTATGTAAATTGCGGCATTCATTGAACATTTTAAGAAGAAAAATATGTAGCTATATAGAAATGTTCGAATTAAATTTATAAACATAAAAGACAGACTTTCACAATAAATACTGTTTGAAATTAAAATATATATTAATTACTTCCGGGGTTTCTTTCATTATATAACGAATTGTACAAATGTTCGCAACATGAGTGGTTCCAGAAAACATTTAATTCCTAGAAATCCCAAGGGCTATAAATTTTGTTATAAACTTGAATAGATGATTTATTTAATTGTTTGTCAGAAGTTATATTTTAGCACCTTTCAGTTCTCAAATATTTTTGCTTCTCCATCGTAAAAAAATATAATTTTAGGACGGGCACTTTATTACAAAAACTAAGGAAATTTGTTTAAAATGTGGTCAAAACCTTTGTCAAATACATGTGGAAAACACGATTGTGTATACAAATTGTAACTCCGAAAGTTCGGGTGATTACCTGTGGTTAGCATATGTCAATAAAGGTTTAATTAAGATATGTTTAAGAAAAAGTTTAATTAAGAGTGAGTGAAGTTATTACTACTTCAGTATGTTGAATTTATTCTGTACTAAAAATCTAGTCCTAAAAATCTGGTGTGATAGACGCACACAACTTCCTTTTACAGTGATCTTATAATTAGTAAAAGATTAGTTTTTAGCTTCTCTACTACATTATATGAAAAACAGAACAACCCATTTTAAAGGTTTTCACCTATCTCACATCAACACACATTAAAAATGTAATAAAAATTTAACGTTTGAAAAAAATCGACGGAGCCGTTTTTGAGAAAATCGAAGGAGCCGTTTTTGAGAAAATCGAAAAATCAAACGAATTTAACACCATAGTTCCGGTTATGATTTTTTTTTCAAACGCTTGCTGTCGCGTCTAGATAGTTTTCAAAACTTATATATAAACTTTCAACGTCATATCTGTATTCGTTTTTGATGTATTCTGTTCACACACAGACACACACATAGACTGACTGACAGAGATAAACCAATGAAGAAAACATTTTTGGATTCAGGGCACTCTAAAACGTCAAGATCTGTTGAAAATTCAATTTAGAATTTTTGGGGGGAATATAATGCTTCCTTTATCGTAAAATAAAGTAAAAATTGATATCTCGTTAAAGCACTGAATTTGTAGAAAAAAATAATGAACATACTTATAGCGGGCAAAAATAGCTAAGTGTTAACAGACACCATGCTCAAGAAGCAAGGAATATAGTAGACTTTCTGTAATTTATTTTCTAAATATCTTATTAAATAAGATTTTAGTAAAATGTTTTGAACCGACTTTAATATTTCGCTTGTTAATTTCTATAAAAGTTTTAATATAACTTAATAGTTTTTTGAAATAAAAGAGTGCCTTGTAGAAAGTAAGTCACTATTAAAAGGAATCTAGGAAATTCTCTAGCAATTTGAAAAAGCTGTAAATAGCACACGATATTTAACTAACCTACAACAAAGTATCGAGAGATCCAAAAAAAACTGTTCCTCGGCGGGCTGTGGAAATTCAACGTATGAATAATATGTTGGTGACACTGTACGTCCATGTCAAATTCGAGGTTAGCAGGTTAGGATTTGCGTCATTTTGTGTCATAACTGACGGAAAACCTAACCTGATAACCTCGAATTTGACATTGACGTACAGTGTCACCAACATATTATTCATACGTTGAATTTCCACAGCCCGCTGAGGAACAATTTTTTTTGGATCTCTCGATATAAAGCTCAAAATTGATGGGAATGTACTTTTTTATGATCTACTGAATGAGAATTTGTGGTGCTGCAGCACTTGTGCCGTGGGATATAACCTCATTTGAGAAATAATTAATAAAGTTACTTTTGCTGGGACATTTTTGAAAATTAAGAAGAAAGTTTCCTATTCAGAAATTTGTAGATATTAGCCTTTTAGCTCACCTCAAATGTGGACTTTCTCTAATTAATTTTTTAAATTGAATTGTAAGTAAATCAGTAAGGTGCAGAGTAAAACGTTTTAAACGACTTTAATAGAGAAAGCAAGGTAACAACTTTTGTTTGATTAAATGACGGTTGAAGAGAATTCAGAATTATGTATAAAATAGGTAACAATGTCTTGATGTTTTTAAGAATACTGAAAAGTTAAAGGAAACACTGAACAACGTGAATTACATTAATTCGCAACTAAAAAAGTGCAGTCGATAAGATTTGACACTGCGCCATAGCCATAAGCAATCCGATGGCTAGTTAGACGCTTTAACTGCTTGGTTAAGGAAAACAGCCTGACGTACTTCCTTATCGTTGCATTAGAAAGCACGCGATTTAACTTTTCTTTACGAAGAAAACTGTTTTTAAAAAGTTACACTTTTTTTACAGAAAATACGGAGCAGAGTTACAGCATTCGATACAGGTGCAAGCTACTACTGACTAAATTATTCTCACAGTGGCTTATAAACGAAAGATAACAGTCTGTATGCACTATTATATCTAATCAAGCGGATGCAGTCCTATCTATAAGAGCACAGCAGAATAGATCACGTAATTCGCGATGGCGAAGTGCGCTCGAACGGTGCCGACAAATAGATGACACACCCACCCAGGCTGGTGCAACACGTGTTTATATATAAGGATACCAACAGCAGAACTGCGGTGAAAATAAATGCACGTCATAGGACTGAATATTAATTGACGCTATTTTAAAAATAATGTTGGTGACTTATTATATTCACCTATAACAAAAAAGAATATGTAAAGAGCTTTACTCAAAACTTATCTCTCAAGTGGATGTTGTGACACTAAATAATTATATAAAAAAATCAAAGAAAACTAAGAATAAAATATCTAATGCTCCGAATAATACTGAAACAATAAAGGGAAACGCTTGGTAATGCAAATTACATCCATTTTCAAATAAAGGAATCATTACCGGCGATGTTATTCGAACTACAGCGCCTGCGCATGCAATTCCAGCTCCACTCGTCTGATGCACGCACTCATCGAGGACTCCTCGAGTCCGAGCGCATTTATTGTTGCCCCTTTTTGACTCTTTAACATTTACCCTGTTTCTGTTGGGTCCAATTTTCGATGAAAGCCTGAACTCTGTGCAAATTATTACGTTTATATATTTCTCACTTAAAGCAAAACTAAACAAAAATATTTTTTTAGGGTCCTCATCTTGTACATGTTGGGTCCAAAATTATCCTTTTTCTTCAAGAGTAAGAACCTGAGTTCTGTGCAAAATATTACTTTCACTTAAGTAATAGTTATTCAGCTAAAGCAAATGTAGGAAACAACTTATTTTTTAAGGTGCTCATTCTGTATATATTTTATCGACATTTTCTTGGTTTCATGCCAGGCAGACATAGAATCCGCATGCAAAATATCGCCTTCCTCCAACAAATAGTTTTTGAGTTGACAGACAAACAAACAGAATTGAGAAAATCTGTTTTTCGTCACCTAGGGACCCTGAAACGTAAAGATCAAAGAAATATGGAAAGGTGGTTTATTCGCGATTATATTACTTCCTTCGTCTTTTAAATTTAAAAGAACACCTTGTATATCTCTGTATTTGTAAAAGCCCTTTTAATGAGATTTCGTTTGATATTTTCTTTTCTACCCCTAAATTCAATCATTTTAATTTAAATTTCTTTTTCATTCCTGAATTTTTTGCATTTGTTATTGCTTATTTTAGCAGTGACTGCATTTTTATTTTATAAACATTATTTTTGTTGTGCTTGAAGAATTCCAAGCGTTTAAAGTCAAATGTACCTGCTTTTGTTTGTTATCCCTTGAAATAACACCACTGTTTAGTTGGAACCCGCATATCTGAAAAAAACAGTTAAATTTAGGGGTATCAAGTAAAAGTAAGATATCGAATAAAAGTTCATTAACAGCGCTTTTCAAAGATATAAGAATATATAGGGCGAAACATTTATAAAAATCCGAAATACTTAAATTAGTAAATGTTGAGTGCTCATTTTATACTCTCGTTTCACGGGAAACATCTTTTTTGTAACGTTTATTTTCCTTCAATCGTTTCCTGTTACTCACAACAGTCGCCCGAAGTTCAGCATTTTTTTACATAAAAACGTTAATATCTCCAAAATAGTTGACATTAGACCTATACAACTTTCTATTAAAATTAATAGTATTTCTATCACAACTTTTAAGCTGTTTTAAAAAGAAGTAAGTTTGATTCGCCACATTGTTTTGAGTCACACTGTATACCAAAAACTATTTTTGTAATGCCTATCATCCCCGTACCTACAATTTGTGTATAAGCGGCTTATTTGTAGTAAATTTATGAACAAGGGCTAGGCATGCAGAGTACCAGGCATCTTACACCAACTGTTATGGTTATAGGTAAAAGTTTTGCTTCCGAATGATAGAATTATAGAGGCTTCAAGCTGAATGCTTTTATTTTTAAAATCCTTACAGGAATTGGGGATCGAACTCGAGACCGTTCGGTCACACATTGGTCTGCCTTTAAGACTAGGATGCACCGAGCAATAAATCAACCCCCCTCGCGTGCGACGGAAAACTCCGCTTGCACGTCCGAGACTCCACCGGAAACAAAGTGCCCAGCATCGTCCAGTAATTGCTGTGCCCTATTAATCCGCGTAGGGTTTTGAAGACCTATCCAGCCCTCTTGGTGTCTGTCCGGGTCACACACCGAGCGTGTTTATCCGCCGAAACCCCGGCCGAAGCAGAGACCGTTGACCAGCATACGGCCAACCACTGCCACTACGAATCCGTCCTCACTCAGTCAGCCAGGATCCTAGTTACCGGATATGGAAATGCTATGTACTGAAGCACCCGGGGCTCGCGCTAACTACCCGTAGTACTTGTGTAAACGTTGACCAGTAACCGTTCAAAAGTAAACTTTCTCCCCCACACTTCTGCATCCCGGCTCAACATTTCTGCCGTACCGCGCACACCTCTTTTCGACGTCCTTATCCACTGCTGAGCAGCGGGTGTAGGACGCATGCCCCCGCAAGTGTAGGACAGGATAGTTTCCAGGAGTTCTAAGCGATTAACCCTTACGGTCTGCTCCGGAGAAGCTCGTCTCTGATACTAACACAGTGTAACAAGACCGACACCTTTAACCACGATCGTGACGCGTCTCGGAACGTAGACCAGATTCGCTCCTGGTCATGCCCCTCAATCGACTGCCCGACCCGTCTCGGATACTAGTAAATCCGGCTACCTGTGCGTCGGGTGCCACGGCAGGATTACCTCCGGCCCGACACCTCAAACGACGGCCCCGCGGTCACCCTTTGGATCCGTCTTTCTGCTCAACAAGCCGCAACAACACCACCACGAGAAGGCAAAGGTACGGTTTTGAAAGCACTGGGCTGTGTAAGCAGCCCCCCGTGCTCTACTGGGTCGCCCTTGTGCATATTCGCCCTGCATACAGGGCTTCAATTCATGAAACGTACTTGTATTAAGCAGACAAGTAACTGCCGAGAGCGGACTCTCTACCACACATATTTGCTGATATGCATTTCTGCAGTTTCCACACATCTGCCTGAAGCATCCTTACCCCTCGGTTTCTCAGCAATACGCTAACGAAATACTCAAGCCTTCGCAGTTGTAGGATATGGTTGCCTGGCCTTTTACAGACAGTTTTACCGGGCAAATTCAATGCGGCCTGCTCTGGGTAGCTTGTCTCAGATACTAGCCATCGGCGAGCCTGCCCGACACTATAAATGACAGTCATGACGCGTCTCGGAATGTGGACCAATATCGTTTCTGGCTCTGCTTCTCAGTCGACTGACCGACATGTCTCGGATACTAATACACAGACTACCTGGCCGACACCTCTAGCGACAGCTCCAAATATCTCCCGGGCCTTGTGTACTAGACCAGGACTGCTCTTGGTCCGACACCTCATAACGGCAGTCCCGCGTTTACCCCTTCGATCAGTCTCTTTCTGCTAAACAAGCTGGAACAGCTCCGCCACGGAAAGGCAAGAGAAGGCAGAGAACACTGGGCTGTGTAAGTGCCCGTCTGTGCTCCCTTGGAGTGCCCTTCTGCCTCTGTGCATACTAAACTTCCCTTGCTGTATGTAACTCTCTTAGTTTTAAAAATATCTTCCACACCCGGCTCGTTGCCTGACCCTGTATATATACGATTGCACGTCAAGATATAATAAAAACACTAGCATACGCTAAATTTTCATACTCGCTAAATTGACCCGTGCGGAATAAATTGTTGTGCGCTAAACTGGCCTGGCGGAATTGTAGATTCATAAATTTCTAGGTAAAGGATTGTGAAACAAACTGCTGATTTCTTCCGCTTGTTAACTTTACAGCATTAAAACGGCACGGAGAGCTGCATTCATTAATTTATTTAAATAAACTCGAAAGTTTACTAGAGTGGGTTTTTGCTGTAGGCACTTATCTTTTATGCAATCTAAAATATTAAAAACCGACGACTTTCGAGTGGGTCGTATATTAATGCCTGTTTTAAAAAACGTTATATTTTAAACGAAATTTTGATAACTGGAAAGATGGAAAATCCATGACAATTGGGTATACATTTTATAATTTTTTCTTCTCCTGTAACTAAAATGCCATTTATAGCTATTAAGGCAACTGGTGTTTTACAGAGGGTTTAAAAATCGAGGTCGATCATGTTAAAATTCGAGCGAAGCGAGAATTTTATGATCGACCGAGATTTTTAAACTGTAAAACACGAGTTGGCTTCAATATTTTTTCTACAGCCGAGGAGTTTGTTAGCTTAAATGCCCTCGGAGCTTCGCCCCTCTCCAAAGCGGCCGTCGGGGCTCCACCCCTCTCCAAGGGGGCCATCGGAACTCCGCTCCTCTCCAAGGGGGACCTCGCGGCTCGGCCCCTCTCCAAGGGGGCCCTCAGGGCTCGGCCCCTCTTCAAGGGGGCTCTTAGAGCTCCACCCCTCTCCAAGGGTGCCCTCGGGGCTCCGCCCCTCTCCAAGAGGGCCATCGGGCTCCGCCCCTCTCCAAGACTGCCCTCGGGACTCGGCCCCTCTCCAAGGGGGGCCTCAGGGCTCGGCCCCTCTCCAAGGGGGCTTTTGGAGCTCCACCCCTCACCAGGGGTGCCCTAGGGGCTCCGTCCCTCTCCAAGGGGGCAATCGGGCTCCGCCCCTCTCCAATCGGGCACTCGGGGCTCCGCATACAAATCGGTCCGATATAATAACTGTACTTTTAATCTTCCCAAATAAGGTTTTATAAACTCTTAAAGTACTCCGTGCTTTAAATGGAGTGGCGTGTTTTATAGACAACATAAAGCACGCCGCATATGACCCTTGGAAACAGTTTAAAATCACTGCTGTAGAAAAACATACTAACATGCACGTCGCTAAGTGACCTTTTAATTATGCCTTCATAACCTATGACTAAAGAGGATCTTAGTCATGAGCTGAAGTTGGCAACGATGTTTATTCATAGGGTGAAGTTAGGTTCAAATAGTATTTGTTTTATTAGCCACAGCCAAAACTAAAATCAAGTTAGTTTTCAACCGTCACTTTGACGTTTGTCAAGCATAATTTAACCTAATGTAATAAATGTCAAAATTTTAATGAAATAATATGATGTTATATCCTCTAAATTCGTGGTCGTAGAAAAAGTATAGTATGCAACTCGTTTTATAAACTTATTAGTCACTGATTTTATTAAACACTCGCTCCGCTGCGCTTCGCTCTTGATTAATAAAACTCGTCACTAAAATGATGTTTATAAAACTTGATACATAATATACTATTATAATAGATCTAATTCAGTGATAATATCAACCAATGACTTTTAGTAGTCAGAGTGAAACAATTTTTTGGCTTCGCCTAATTGTTTCGCCAGTTATCCAATTATTTCAGGCTTAACCTGTATATTTTTATTTGAATTATAAATCCTTTACATTTCGAATTCTTAAATTTTCCAAACCAGCGCATTTTGTACCTGGTTCGAGGCCTTTCTTTCGCGCGATGAACTCTCGACCCGCGCTATCTCTTATCAGAGTGCGAGTCTTTTTTTGGGAACAAATTTTTCGTCCGAGCACTTGCTGTTCTCGCCTCGGCCCGCCGTGTTTGGCGTGGCTGAGGTTTGATTTTAATTAAGTCAAATTACGTGCGCTCAACCGATTTTTATGAGCTTTGTGTTCCTAAGGGCTGGTTATGATCAGGTACGATGGCGCTCTTCTGTTTTGTTATTCCCATAGTAATTAAATTTTTTCTTCTTAGCTCTTAATTACCAGTTTCAACCACGAGTTTATCTCGGAGGCCAAGGTGCTAACCTTATCGCATTTTCGACACCTGCTGGGTTCGGCGTATTTGCTGCCTTTTGAGGATGCTTCCGCAGCAATTTTCGGCGCATCCACGGCGATTTCAAAAATGGTTGTAGCCGTTCACGTCCAGCTTATGTCTCGAGGTTAGTTAGTGCTACTCCGGGATTAAATATCAACTTATCTTCAATACCTGGATTTTACATTTATACATTTTAAACCCGTAATTATTTGGAATTTAAATTCACACGTTCCGCAATTATTAACATGTAATGTTCAATTTCATACATGCTCTTGCTTTTTACATTTGAATTTTTATGCTTGTAGTTAATTATGCCCACTATTTAAAGCTGCTATTTTGATGTGTATTGACCCTCTGTAAAAGGTACAGTCACGCTTTTTTATTTTCAATAGCCTAAACAGAAGGATTTATTAAATGACTGTGATAAGCATATCCACGAATAATTTGTTGTTAAAGTTATTAAAATAACCCGAAAGGAGTTTTTGATTTTATGCGTGTTGCAACCTTCAGTTAACGTACAAACTTTGTTATCACATTATTTGCATTTTAATTATCCTGATTATTTACTACTGACACTTCAAGACTTCTTATTATTTACTAATTAAACGCTAGTCACTTGCAGTTTATTTCATTTTATTATTTGAAATCTTTTGATTTCTGGCGCCCATTTCCTTTCCTTTTTTTTGAAGACATTCCAGGGTACACAGCTGATGATTTGAACCTACGATCCAAGGCCGCCGAAATTTGAGTTAGCTAGGGCCATCGCGGTGAGTAAAGAGTTTTCAGAGCTGCCGTGGTGTATAAACTGTAGGGGGGTTGATCTGCGATTTTTACTACCATTGCTTAATTTTATTAATTAATCGCAGGTCGGCTTCTTTATTGTTTCAAGAGTTTCAGTATGGCAACGTTATTAATTAAATTGTGTATCAGAAGAAAGTACTTCCATGTACATTCTACTCCAAACACGCAGCTCAATGTGGAATTTCTTTGTGTTGGGCAAAACATCCAGCCGTTATTTAACATAAATACGTGTTACATCTCAATTTATTCTGTAGTCAGTCTGTAGACATTGAACAACAGTGACAAACAATATTTTTGCTATCTTTAATAAAATGCATAGAAAGAAAAGATAGAATGATAAGATTGCAAACATCAACCTGAAACCTCATGTTTATGAGATTTCCTATGAAAAATAACTTAATATTTAGCTTTATCAAGTATTATTTGATAGTTTGACATTTTCGCCAAGATGTGATCTCTTAGAAAGTTTAGAGGTAATTTATTTATTTAACTAAGGCAGGATACACTTTAAAAGGCTATAAAAAATGCTGTTTTAGTTTTTGGAAAACAAAATTCGCTTGGAGAGAACTAACTTATTTATGATAACGGTTATAGAACCTCTTTTCATATGTTTTTGTTGGTTTTAGAAAGAAATTCTAAATAATATGGAACATAAAACGAATTTTTAATTTAAAATGAAACTGAAATGCTCATATTTTTTGTGGGATATATGGCATATTGTTCAAACCCCATGTTTGATCATAAAATATACTATTGTGATAAGTGTATAGTAATTAATTTTAAAATAGAAAACTAGTTCATAACATGTACCATTTAAGCTGTCTATACTCAAGAATCAGCTTTAGTGTCGGCTTACTACATCACGAATTGTTTAGAATAAGCAAAACATTACACAAATCACCTGTATATACGCATTATATTTTTATCTGAATTTTAATACACTTTCTAACAATGAGGTTCATTCATTTGTGAACAGGCGCATACTGCAAATGTATTAAAGGGGTAGTTACCTGGCTACTTTGTTCGCATCTTGCCCTATAACCTGCCATCCTTCATTAAGTTTTAAACCCTTTAGTAAAATAACCTGGTCCTATAAATCCACAAATAACATTTCTGAAGTGCATCCTGGACAAGTGCCAGAAATTAAGAAGACTTCCAAGCTCTTGGTGCACTGTTCTACCACTACAACGCTAGAAGAATCTATGGAACTACACAAATTGGAGGCTTGCATAAATTCAAGGAGCATCGCAGACACATTTCTGAGTGTGATGAACGTGTTTACAGTTCTTGATTTTAATGGACTGATGCATGCAGCACATTATTATTACAAATATAAAGAACGGAGAATAAACCTAGAATTTCTCTAAATGAATACAAAATATTTAGAAACATACAGTATGAAATAAATTTTATAAACTAGTAAAACTTAATTAAAACATTAAATAATCAATATTTTGCTAATATTCAGCTTGCTTAAGTAAATAGAGTAACATTAATTGACTATTATCTATTAATCTTACTACAGCATTACAGTAAAAAATAGCATTTGTTAAAATAGTCAGTTGTATATAGCTAACTAAATTTAATGCATCAACTAACACGTCCATTTTAATTAACACAGCACTTGTTTTCATTTCGCGAATATTCATTTATTTCGGGGGTAACAATTACCATAAAGTTAATTAGTATGTTCACGTACGCCCACGTTGACAAAAATGGAACTGCAATTGCTTGGTGTGCGCTTTTTGTCTGGATATTTTGTAAGCTGGTATTCATCCTCAAATTTATGTCTATGCGTAGGCGCTTCTATTTTTGCTGTCGTTCCATAATTTACTTTATACGAGGGCACTACATCATTCATTGCCCGTAACATAGTAGACTATGATTAACAAATGAAACACAGTTTTCTGTAGAATTGTCATTTATTCGCTTCAATAAAAGAAAGGTTGCGTTTGTCTTTCTTTTTACTCTTAAAAATAATTAATTAGTTAGGCCGACCATGAAAGTATTAATTTCGTTCATGATCGATACTTAATAATCGAAGGACTATAAGATTTACCTATAGCGAAAGCATGTGGCTTTTCTGTAGGCAGCGACGAAAAAGTTTTGCTTCAAAGCCCTTACACGTAGGGTACCAAAAATGATAATGGAGCGCATCAGAATAGTCATTGCTGAGACGAATTTAGCGATGATTACTAACTATATTGAGATGGTATTAGGCGCACAACTAGGCTCTGTTTGCAGTGCAGGATAATTGACCGATTAAATAAGCACAAAGTTGGGATGTTTTATGCAATTGCAATGTTAAACTAAAGTAAAATATTAAATGCATTGACAATGAGATGGGAGAAACGGTAAAGTAGTCGAGAAAAGAAAGCAAAGGCAAAGCTTATTTTCACAGGGTTCGAAATTGACTTTTGAAAAAATTAAAATAATAAAAGAATAGGTTTGTGCATAATGTAAAGCCAGACCGAAGGAAATTAATAGACAAAAGGTTTGTTATGTGTATTTTAAAAGGAGCGTAATTTTCAATAAAGCCAAGCATAGTGAAAATTGTGAGGAATCTGAAAGGTGAATTAAGCGAGATGAAAGATAACAGAACATTGCAAAGAGCAATTCGAGAAGCAGGCAACAGGAAAGGAAGCAAACGAAGGAAAATGGTGGAACTCTTAATATGCCAGTGGGTTAATAATTAATAAAAATAGTGCAAAGCAGTGCAGTGACCAAATAATAAAAAAACGTTTGTGTGTGTGACGCAATATAATAATTTTAGTTATAAGAAAACGACAATAATCTAGATTTTAAGAATAGTATATTATATACCAAGGGACAAAAGTGCATTATTTGATCCCGCGAGCGAAGGGATCAAAGGCACTTTGGTCCCCAGATATATACGCTATTTTTTGCACTCCCGAATTACAAATCATGAAATAAATATGATTTTGCTGGTTTTAAAATTTATACGTTCGATTCGGAAAAATGGATGGCTTAGGATATGTAGATGAGTAACTAAGTTAATGTTGTAATTAATGTCAAACATTTTGAAAAAAAACCGATTTGTTACGTTTTTGCTTTCTGAATCCGAATTATGGACGATTTTGGAAGTTCCACTGAAAATCTTGTTCCTTCCGAGATTGCAGAAGCTGCAGAAAAGGCCAAACTGGAATTACTCCCCAAGGAATCTGCAAAATTCTATGATCAACAGTACGACAAGTTCAGCGAGTGGTGCAACCGGAAAAAAGTAAAAAGGTACACTGAAGATGTGCTCCTAGCGTGTTTTCTGGAAAAGTCTAAAGATGTTAAAGATTCTACTCTTTGGGCGCAGTATTCAATGCTCAAGGTGACGATACTAGTCAGAAAAAATATTGATATAAGCAAGTTCTCGAAGTTAATTGCTTTTCTTAAGAGGAAGAACGATGGCTACAAGCCAAAAAAATCGAAAATTCTCACAGCAGAACAAGTTGATCTCTTCATACGCGAAGCGCCTGATGATGAATTTTTAATGGTTAAAGTAAGTACATAATTATTACAAAACATTATGAAATAAACTTTACGTACGAACTGTCATATTACAGGTTGCGCTAGTGTTGGGCTTGGCCGGTGCATGCAGAGGAAATGAATTAATTAATCTGTCCATACACGACGTACAAGACCTGGGTTCATCAATATTGTTCAACATAAAGAATACAATAACTCGAATCGACAGGACATTCATTGTTAAAAATTCGGAAAGAAATTCAGTTGATTTTGTTGCATTATGTAAAAAGTATATGTCTTTACGGAGCAGTAATACAGAACAGTAGTGCTTTTTTGTCAACTATCAGAACAAGAAGTGCACTTCGCAGCCTGTTGGAAAGAACACTTTCTGAAAATTGCCACAAAAGATAGCTTTGTTTTTAAAACTTCCAGAGGCGTCCTCTTACATAGGCCACTGCTTCCGCCGCTTCGCTGTTAGCTGATGCAGGTGCAGCCATAGATGTCTTGTAACGACACGGTGGATGGAAGTCCTCGACTGTTGCTGAAGGCTACGTCGAAACATCGGAAAGCAACAAGAAAATTATTGCCGAGAATATTTTTGGTCACGCAAATCAAGGTGCGAACATATACGGCAACGTTCCCCTTCCAAGGGCGGAGTAGACATTCTACTAGGAATTAACCAAGAAGCTACAGATCGTTTACTAAATATTGTTAATTGTAATAATGTAAATATTAATGTAAATAAATAATAAATTCCGTAGGTTTTTGAATACATTGATTAAATTCTCGGGGAATTAAATGAAAATGTAATCCCTGGGGATTAAAAGAGGCACTTTGGTCTCTCAAATAGACGCCTCAAGTAGGTCGTTTGGTCCCGGGAGTGCAAAAAATGTTAATTCTAATTTATGTACTCCAATTTATTTCCTTTCATGTCCATTGATTATCAAACCTAATTTCCGTTAACATAAGCATAACACCATATCCTAGCAACTAGATGCTATATTGTTTAAAACAAGAGAACAAATGAATTAAAAATTATTACAAGTTTGTCAGTTTTGTGCTACACCTTAAAATACAATTTTATACCATTAAACGAGCATTTTACCAGAAAAGAAGTAGTGTCTTTTATTGTGTGCATCTCCGTGTACGAGTGGTAGCGTTTGTGGCAATTTCCGCCACACAAAATTAAAAATTCTGCGAGCCTATCTAAGAAGACATTGGGAGCGAGCACTTCAAAATTTCGAGGCTTATATACGACCAAATAAGGCAGTGGAAACCAGAGGACAGCAGCCCAGGGCATAGTACGGGTCTGCAAGAACGTCTCAACCACTTTCCGCAGCCAGACGAGCATCTCCAGCAGGAAACCCAAGCAGCATTGCCGCAAGCAGCTCCAAACCCAGCAAATGAAGTAGGGTTATGCCTGCGATTTAAGTATTAAAGTTTGGGGAAAAGCAGCAAAATAAGAGATCAAACCTTGTCGAAGTGGATTAGCTTGTTAACAAGGCTCCAGCTACGCCGTAGTTTGCGTAATAAGCAAGGCGTCATCAAATTTTGCAAATTTAGCGAGAATCCCAGGCGACAAGAACAATTGAGCAGACGGCGGCTGTCCTACGTCATTACTAAAACAAAACAGTGTTAATTGTGGCCAAGCGCGAAAATTTAAATATTTACCTGATGTTTTCTCATATTTTCACGAGTTTAAACGTTCAAAGAATCGCTGTTGCACTGGGCGAACATTTTGTGTAATTTGACAGATTGTGAAGATTTGGACTAACGTTGCGTATTTAAAGTACTGATTTAGAATTCTGGCTATAGTAAAATTCAGATCAAAAATATAGTCAACTTCGGAACCTAACCTGAGAAAGAGCTTATGTTTTCCCATTGAGCTAGCGTAATAAATAATTGCAATTGAATAAAAATAGAAAGAGGGGCATGCAATCATTTATTTGAGTAATTGAGTGTAACATTTCATTTTAACCAGCCTAAATCTACCCACAGATAAACTTTGAGCAGGGCATAAAACATTAACTTATTAAATATTACATTTATTGGCTTCCGAAACGTAGAGCTTAGAGAGCTTCCATTGCAGTATAATTTTTTACAAAGTTTGTTAGAAGAGACAAAACCAAAGTTTATGACTGATCCAAAATTAACATGACGCAGTATGGAATGACTGCATAAAGACTTAGCAGGTAAGTTCATGGCAACCGTTTTTACTTTCCTCGTCCAAAAGACGAAGGAAGTATTGTAATCGCTAAAAAATCGCTTTCCGAGATTTCTTCAGAGCTTCACGTTTCAGGGTCCCTAGATGACGAAAAACAGGTTTTATCAATTTAGTCTGTCTGTCGACCGGTTGCCGGTATATCTCAAAAACCATTTGTTGGAAGAAGACGATATTTTGCATGCAGATTACATGTTTACCTGGCATGAGTAAAATTCGGACAAATATGTACAGGATAAAGACCTTAAAAATTTTTTTTTTTATTTTTGCCTTAACTGAGAAATAAATAAAAGTAATAATTTCCACATGGTCTAGACTTTACTTTTGACGAAAGTTGCATCCAACAGATACAGGATAAATGTTGTAAGAAACAACGAATAAGTGCGTTGCGTTCAATGAAGCTGCATCGTAGAGAGCCGAACTGTCCAGCGTGCCAGCCTGCGACAAATGGTCGAGAGTTGAAATCACATTCACAGGAGTAAATATTGAAATCACGAGAAATAGTTATTTTCATAACAAGCGTCGAAAGCAGCAAATATCGTGCGAATAAAGCAAAAGCGTCTGGATGATTTGAATAACTTTATGCCCTCACGATATGACTAGTACGATATAATATCGTGCTAGTGTATGAAATTGTTAACTTTCTGTAGTAGGCTGTCGTCGCGATAATGTTACTTTCATATGTGGTAGTCTAAAAAACAAATTTCGAGATTTCTACATATCTTCACCTTTCAGGGTTCCTAGATGATGAAAAACAAGTTTTCCCAATTCCGTCTGTCTGTGTGTCTGTCTGTCTGTTAGAGGTATAACTCAAAAACTATTTGGTGGAAAAAGACCTGGCATGAAACGGAGAACATTTCGATAAATATATGCAGGATTAGCACCTTGATAAAATTCTCTAACTTAAGAAGTATTACTTATACTATATATTGGACTCAACATATACAGGGTGAGCAACTTAAAAAATAAATGTTTGTTTTTTTAACTTTGGAATAGATAAAAGTAATAATTTGCCTATAGTTCAGGCTTTACTCTTGACGAAGATGAGACCCAGAAAATGCAAGGTGAAAGAGCATTAAAAAGAAGCAACAATAAGTGCGTTCTGTTTGATATAGCTGCGCATTGCACAGATGCGTCCAGTCACTATGTACAAAAATAAGGCCTTTGCTGCAAAGCGAACCGAAATTTAAAATTCTTTTTTTAGGGTGTTGGGGGGCTACAGTAAAGCTTAACTTCAAGTTGTCGCCCAAGATTTCCTATGTGCTATTTTCGCCATCTTAAAAAAGGTGCGTTTGATTTTTTGCGATAACTCAGCTTCTGTTAACGGTACGTCAAAATAAAGTGGACCTGTTAGGTATAGTTTTTTGTGTTTTACAATTTATGTTCAATTACTTTTCCACGTACGAGCGATATTAGTCGAGATATCGAACGCGAAAGAAAAGCGTGAACTGGTCGAGATTTTTTTTTCGTGCTTCTTCGCTTGTATTTCGGTTCTTGACTTATTTAGCGAAAAAGTAGTTATAATAAAATTTGTAGAGCTTGAAAATACCTGCAGTTTGATTTATTATAAATTAAAATGCGACCACAATTACGATTTGTAGAGCGGACCAAATTCATCAAGTCAGTGCGTAATTTTGATTTCGTGTATCGTACTATTACATAAATGACATAATAAACTTCATTACATTATTGGAACCATTATATTTCATAGAACATCTTAATGGACAACTTGAAATTTAACTTTTCTGGATCCCCAACATTCCAAATAAGGAGTTTAAACTTTTGGTTCTTAAGAATTTCCTGTTTCGGTATACGAGAGTCATCCGTCCTATAAAGATGTTCGTGTGAATTGGTTCTGTATTGGTTTATTTTTTTATTTAGATTGGAGATACCTAATTTTTCTCTAATTTCCTCATTGTGTTTATGGTCCGATATTCTTGCTGGGCTTTTAGGCATCGTTGAATTTTCACATTTGTTTAGCAGTACGGAAATCGCCATAACCTTATAAAACTTAAGGCGTGTTTCTCTCCTTGTTTTTCTTATTGTTCCACACATGTAGTTGTATTTCGCTATTTTGTTGTTGATGTCTCTTTGTTCTCCATATCTAATTTCTGTATTCTAGGTAACTGAAGCAATTGACTTGTGCGATTGGCGTATCATCAATAAATAATTTTCACTCAAAAGTGATCTTGTCCTTTAAAAGCTATCACCTTAATCTTTGGAGTAGAGATTTCTAAATTATATATATTTGATGCTTTGTGAGAAGAACGGACGCCTTCGAAAAGTTTTGCTGGCGTAGAATGTTACGGATCGCATAGACTGCGCATAGAACCAAGCGTCGGTTTTAGAGGAAACAAAGCCAAATAAACGCCTCTCAAACATCGTTTGCACAAAGATACTTCAATTCTTGGGCCATATTGCCAGTAGAACTGACAACCTAGAGAAAACTATTGTTCAAGGAAAACCACATGGCAAAATACGAAGAGGCCGATCCTCTAAACCTAAACGATGGCTTGATATCACGCGGGCGGTACAGACGAACCACCTTCAGTTTCTATGGGTTGAAATGCTGAATGCCAAATGGACCACAACACACATTGTGTAATGATAAGAGACAATAGTATATTGTATGTTAAGAGCTGAAAGTGCATTCTTGCCGCTTGCGCATGAATATTGCTGGTTGAGGCAAAGCCGAAACCAGCAATCATGCAAAAGCGGCAAGCGCACTTTTAGCTCGAAACATACATACTGTTTTTTCGACGACTGATATCATATTTCATTTTATTGCAAAAATTAATGGACAATCAAGTTACCATTACTCACATGTGACGCGATTATTTCATCAAATGACGGCCGTTGTCAAGGAAACATTCGGACGTGGCTATCTATTTTGTTCACGCGGAAACCCAAAACGCTCGGCGAGTGGCAAAGTGATGAAAACGCACGCTCAGCGGCAAACGTCAACTTTCTGTTGTCAAATGACAGTGAGAACAATCTACTTTCGATGTCAGTCGTCGAAAAAATAGTTTATGTATTGCTCAATTATCATTCCAAATAGTTAAAGTAATTAGACATTTTTTAGTAATATGCAATCATATAACGTTATGTACCGCATACTTAATGTAGTATATTTATTCTAATAATTTAATAACATTTTATATTGCAGAATACATAAAATAATATGTTATATCCTACAAAAGTCACATATGAATTTGAGGCTCGTGTTGTAAGTGTACGTAGTACTTTTGAAAAATGTTTAATAATAAAAACTCTTAAGAATCAAAAGTGTAAACTCCTTATTTGGGATGTTGGAAGTCCAGAAAAGTAGAATTTCAAGTTGTCCACTAAGATTTGCTATGAAATATAATGGTTCTAATAATGTAATGAAGTTTATTATATAATTTATGTAATAGTACGATACACGAAATCAAAATTACTCGCTGACTTGTCGACTTCGGTCCGCTCTACAAGTCGTAATTGGGGTCACATTTTAATTTATAATAGGTCAAACTGCAGGTATTTTCATACTCTAGAAGTTTTATAACCACTACTTTTTCGCTAAATAGGTCGAGAAACGAAATACAAGCGAAGAAGCGTGAAAAAAAATCTCAACCTGTTTACGCTTTCCTTTCGCATTCGATATTTTGACTAATATCGCTCGCACGTGGAAAAGTAATTGAACATAAATAAAATTGTAGACTACAAAAAAATCTAACTAAAAGTTCCACTTCATTTTCACGTACCGTTAAAAAATCAAACGCATCTTTTTTTAAGATGGCGGAAATAGCACATAGGAAATCTTGGTCGGCAACTTGAAGTTAAGCTTTGCTTTCGGTTCACTTTCAAGCAAAAATGACATAGTGACTGGACTGCGGAAGACTCTGGATGGCAGCGTGCAGCACACGGGCGGCCTTGAAATCGCTTCGGCAGCGCCGATAGTGTTTTTTTTAAATTTGCAAATTGATGTAATTCGCATTGTCAAGTGTTTCCTTTTATTGTTTCAGTATTATTAGGAACATTAATATATTTTTACCCCTAGTTTTCTTGGATTTTTAAAACTGTTTAATGTTACAACTGCCACTTGTGAGGAAGTTCTGAATAAAGCCCTACACAGATTTTTTGAGAAGTATTTGCTTGATAGTATGTTTTTAACCTAAAATCTATGTTTACTATTGTTTCTGTCTGTTACTCCTCGAAGAAATTAAGAAATCTTTTTTTCGTATATGCATATCTGTGGGCAATCTGAAGTTGTAATTGTATTAGCTATATTGTAACTGTTTAAAAGTATGTTTTACGAGGGTCAAGCTACAATTATTGAGAATAAAGAAAACGGTTAAAAATTTTTAGGATTTTATTTTAAATATGCTCAAAGTAACTCCCTTCAGCATTAATACACTTGAGCATTCTTTCATTTAATTGCTTAAAAGCTTCCAATTATCTTCTTCAGGAACACCTTCCAAATAATCATGAACTGCGATATCAATCTCTTCCTCAGACGAAAACCTTCTACTCTGCAAATGTCTTTTAAGCCCATAAAATAGCCAAAAGTAGCACATTGCTAAACCAGGGGAGCACGGCGAGTATTCTCTTTCTTTTATATTTTTTCCAGTGAAAACCTGTAGTGTTAAAGCAGCCTTATGAGACGATGCATTTTCATAATGTAGCCTAATTTCATTCTCTGGAACTGAATTGAACACTTTAGTCAAACATTTTTCAGTGTATTATGTAGCTATAGCTATAAATAACTACATATAGGTATGCTTAATGAGTAAATCGACTGATCTGAGAAATAAATAAATAATTTGATTTTTCACTCGGTACGAGTGTAACGACAATATCATACTACGTACTAGTTAAAAAACACCTATGACATCAGGCCAACCCCATACTACAAAAATTCTTATATAAAATAGAGATCTGCAAGTTTAGAATAAACCAGAGAAATATGCTGTCATTTATGATTATCCTACTTCAAGTGAGCCTTTCTTCTAATAACATGTAATCTTTATTAACTCGATTTTCACTTTTCCACTTTAAATGGTTATTTAATAAAAACATGTAGCGGTTTTAGCAAATTGCATGCTCCTGGAATTAAAACTACATGAATTATAAGATATATTAAAGAGTACCAAATTGAAGAATACGAACTGTCCTTTCCTTACTAATTTTTACTTCCTTTTACGATAAAGGAAGTATTAGATTCACTTAAAAAATTCGAAATTGAGTTTTCACCAGATCTTCACCTTTGGAATTGCCTGAACCCAAAAAACATGTTTTTGTTCATTGGTCTGTCTGTCTGTGTGTCTGTCTGTCTGTGAACAGAATATCTCAAAAACGAAAAGATATATGAAACTTCATATATAAGTTTTGTGTACTATGTAGATGGGACAGCAAGCTTTTGAAGAAAATCGCATAACCGGAAATAGCTGTTTACTCTTGTGATTTTTCAGTTTTTCGATTTTTTTCAAAAACGGCTTTAACTATTTTTTTCAAACTTTACATTTTTATTACATTTTTAATGTGTATTGATGTGAATAGAACACTCGGTATATTATTTTTAATTCAGCTTAAAATTTTAGAGAAAATTTGTCTCTTCAACTAATGCTATATGCTTAAAAATTACAAATAAAATTTTTGGTTAATTATAAAATCACTGTAAAAGGAAGCTGTGTTAGTGTATCACACCAGATTTTTTTACTTTTAACCTATTTTTCGCTTTCGGCATAGTTTTAGGCAATGCAATTTTAAGATTATTAAACACTCTTTAACATATGTCTTAATAGTTAAAATGATACCGTAACTATGGTAAATTTATGTATACACGAGGTTAGTAGGTTAGGTTTTGTTTGTCAGTTGACACACACTGACGCAAAACTTAACCTGCAAATCTCGAATTTGACATATACTGACAATGCACTTCATTACTGCCAACTGATTCAGGCTCTCCAGGACCTGCTGCAATTTAGTTTTTAATAAATTGTAATAGTCAGTTTCCAAATTGACAGATTCCAAATTTTGGAAATGTTTGATGATAATGTTCCCAAATGTGCAAAAAATAGCGTATATACCTCGGGACTAAAGTGCCTAAATCTCTTGAGTGGTTGTTGCCCTCGGGCTTCGCCCTCGAGGCAACAAACTCCACTCGCCGGATTAAATGGTGCACTTTAGTCCCTCATAATATAATATACTATTCAGTAAATATATAGAACGGAGGAACGAGTTCAGTTTTTTTTAAATTTATTTGGAATAGCCGCTATTAAAACATGCGAAATTTTCTAATCTGCTCGTTATGATCAAGATATTTGTGGTAAAGCAGATATAAAATACTAAATTACTAAAACATGTTCAACTTAATTCGGTGCAGCGAATCAACGGCAGTGATGCTGGTGTGAAGGCGATCGAAAACGATGGCTTGAGCACTGCGAAAAGTTTGTACACGCTGGTAACCAGATATTTTCCCAGGAGTGTTTCGGGATACAGCGACGATATGAGAGTTCCTCTAAATATATCCGGTCGGAGAACAATATGAAATTCCACGCACTCAAAACAGACAGAATCGGAAGTTTAGACTGGCATGCTGCGTTTTTGGAGCTGGGCACATCCGATAATGGTCGTAATTTGACAAAATTAGCACGGTAGAGGTTTTTTTAGCAGCTATATTTACTAAACAATAACATTCAAATACGGACAAGCTCTCTATTGAATGTTCGCTGGACTATTAAAAATCTGCTCTCCTCGCGCTAGATAGGTGCAACGAGCTTGATGAATTCTAACCCCATCTTCTTCGTGCATGAAAATAGTGACGGAGTCAATTTCCAAGTGCACCTAACAATATTTTACAATTTATTTTTTATTATGCTACTATTTCTAAAAATATATAATAATTATTTATATACCAAGAGCATTACGTAAATAAATTGAAAAGCTTAATGTCGATTTCTCAAAATTTCAGTGAATTCTTTACCAACTGCAATTTAATTTTTATAGATTCTCAATAAATTTATTGAAACAATGTTTTATATATTAGCATTCACTCAGAAGCATATCATTTGGCCCAGATAAGCAAAGCTTTTAAATTTGCTGGTGTAATATTCGAAGTTCGTACCAAATTTGGATTTTCTGCTACTGACCTTGTTGTTTTATAGTTTCACAATATTTCGTACACCATAACCGGACAATTGTAATTTTTTGAAAATGTTGCCACATGAATTACCGGAATTAAACAAATTGACGATAACTTTACCACGTACCATTTTTTCAAAAAGTAGCATTGTTTCATTTCAACCAAAACATGCTACGGTGAACGAAATGATATTTAGATCATATGGGCCTAATGACATGAATCGGTGTATTAATTTCTAAGTTAGTTTTTCCACGACCGGGAGTAGAAGTCGGTTTCTATAGCATCAAAATTGTGACAGAAGTAGAACATTTACTCCCTAGAGACTAAATAAGACCCTAGGGAGTTTTCATTATGACTGACACAACAATTATTTCAAATTCGAAGTTATCAGGTTAGGTTTTGCTTCAGTTTTGACACAAACTGACCTGCTAACCCCAAATTTGACATAATTGTGAGCTCTTGTCATAATGACTTACAGTGCCACCAACTTTAAAATTTATCATAGGCTACTAATTTTAAAATAATTGTAACTAAATTGTCATAAATGACGTTTAAAAAATACAGGTTTTTCGTTTTAAATCTTCCTGCAACGTGAAAAAATAATATATATGCAACTCGGAGAGAATGCTATTTTGCTTCAGTGCAATTTCTGACTCTCGGGCTTCCCCTCGAGTCAGAAATTGCACATCAGCAAAATAACGCATTTCTCTCCTTCATTGCATAATCTACTATCTTCTGACTACTTTTTGTAATTCGTAAAGCTGTTTCGAAAGTCCTACAATCAAGATGTAAGAATATTGACCGAACATATTTTCCTTTGTGAGTATAAAATTCCTAAAAAAACTTAACTGGGCCAAATGATGTGATTCTGGGCTCGTATCAGGCCTGAAAAATTCCCTAAAGTACCGCGTGGGGTCCTTGTAGGCCCCCAAACAAAATTTTAAATATATTCTGCTAATTTTAGGCTTAGGTTTGATTTTACACTTAAAATGAGGCTTCAGTCTACAAATTAAACCTTAGACAGTATACAGGGAGTGTATAAATTAGTGTTAAGTCATTATGTAGCGTTATTCTTTGGAGAGTGTTGACAAAAGTATTAATACAGAATTGTGGAATGTGTTTGCCTAAGCCCTCACGGATAATATAGAAAACATTTTGTTTTCGACTAAAGTACATTTTCTGTTCTAAATAAATACATGAAAATAATATTCAGAAAACAAAATTATGGACCTATGCAAAATTTCAGAAATGGGGCTTTTATGAAACCGTACATATTTATTAGATGAAGTACTTTTTTTATTCTACCTATGTAAGTGAGTGATTCCTTTCATTAGTGGTCATTTTTCTAATACCGGAATATAAAAATATGGGTCAAAATATTTACCTACCTAAAATGAAGCATATTGGTGTACATACCGTAAGTTTTTAACTTTACTCAACAATAATGCATCCTGTTTGCTAATATTCACAGAGTAGGAATATGGTATACCAACGACCAAACTGTTAAACAACTAATTTAACGGTCGTTAAATTAGCTATTGTTAATACTATGTATGGTTCCCTAAACGACTACGTAGGGTCTCATTGAGACCCTAGCTACTAATTTCTTTCTTTTCTAAAAATATAAAATAAAATAAACTAGAATTGCATAGTGAGATAAGAATATTGTCTAAAAATATGTTACGTTCCGCCCAGCGCGAACGCGATTCTATAAATTAAAAATTAATATGCGCGTTCCCTCTTGTCTTATACCACGTTAGGTACCGGAGAGCCGCGCCGAGAGCACGAAGTGACGTCACCGCAAACAATCGCAGGGACACCACTGCGCACCTAGACCACGAATACCCGCTCCAGCGAACTGATACGAACCTTTGATTACGCCCGCACCAGGTATAAAAGGAGAAATTGGAGCTCCAACAAGACAGAATTTCCTACAAATTTACCAGTCCTCTCTCCTTGTCCACGCTCTCTCAAGAGTGTCACCGGACTCTTCAAGAGGGCCCCGACCAGTTTTCCAAGCGTCTGGACGTTCGGATTGTCTTCGGACTCTTCAACGTCGTTTCCCCAAGCACCTGGACGTTCGGATTGCCTTCGGACTCTTCAACGACGTTCCCCAAAACACCTGGACGTTCGGATTGTCTTCGGACTCTTCAACGTCGTTCTCTCAAGCTCCTGGACGCATGGATTGTCTTCGGACTCTTCAGCGTCATTCCCCGAGCACCCAGTGACCTAGAAAGTCTTCTCAGGCCCGACGACGACGACTTCGAACATCTAGTTACAAGAAGGGTTTTGCCAAACTTGCCGACGACGTCCTCCAGAGTTTGAACACCCGGGGAGTAGTCACCGGCCATCTCGACTTGGCCTCCCAAGTCAAGATGGCCGGTGACTACTCCGTCCGTGAAGCAAGTTTCCCGGCACCAGGACAGCGACACAGACGTAATTAGGCCTCTTAATTGCGTCTGGAGTAACTTGGCATCTCCGAAGCCGAAAAGCGTGCACCAGGAGGTCCCGCCGAACGAGCCAGAGGTCGTCGTCCATAAGCACGCACGTTTGAATCGAGGGTAACCCGGCGGACATCATCGCCAACAAGAGACAGCGCATATTTGATCGAAATTCACTTACCTGGGGCAGTAAAACAGCTGGCAGGGAAAACAAATTAAATTCGTCGCCCGCCAACTGAACACCTGGAGTTCCACCGTTAAACACCAGACGCACTAGGTATGCATATAATTTAACTTGATATTGACCACATTTTCGCATATCTAACAAGACCGGGTATAATGCTATTGTCCATCATTACGTGGCGATCCGCTAACCTGTCATATTATCTGTTCAGATCCGGAGCGATGCCTACACGACACTGGAACTAATGTATATACAAGCTGTCCCGAAATAGAGTATCACCGTGCGATTACCAGCGAGCGAAACGCCCCGTTAAAGGAGTTAATTTATTTTTATAAACATCGTTACATTTTATTATTGCATGTGTTGAATACAATTTAATTGAATGTATTTAGTTAAAAGTTATTATACAATGATAAGAAGTTATTCTGTGTTTCTAGCCTACGTTACTAACTGAGTTTATTATTTGGATCTTGGCATTTTTTGAGCTATTCCTGGGAAGCCAGTTTCAGTCTGGTAGTTGTAGCAATTAAATTAAATTAAACTACCCCGTCAGGCTACAAATAAGTAAAGAAAATTTACATAAGCGGAAACGGTTCAGAAAAAATTAATAAACTAACGAAACATAAAAACCGTTTCTGGCGTCCCTGGAAGACCCCGCGTGGTAGTTGAAGGGTTAACGTGCTTCAACCGAATCGTGTTTTAGCTCTTTTCACTTCCCTCTTCCGAGATTTCTTCAGACCTTCACGATTTAGGGTGCATAGATTTTTAAAAATTCTGTCTGTCAGTTATCCGTATAACTCAAAAACTATATGTTAGAGGATATTTTGCATTCACATTACATTTATTCCCGTCAAGAAACCGAAAAATTTTGGTAAAATATATACAGGGTGATCTTAAAAATTAAAACTCCTTCTATTTTTGCTTCTACTCGAGAATTATTAATTAAGTGAAAGTAATATTTTGCGCATAGCTCAGGTTTTTACACTTGAAGAAAAGTGGCATATTTTGGACCTAACATTTACAGGATGAACACCTTAAAAATAAAATTTTTACTTTAACTTAAAAATAGATTTTAAAAAATAATTGCACATAGTTCAGGCTTCACCTAAAAAAAAATATCATCATAAAAGGACTGCAAACTAATAACAATACAAGGGCTCAAGAGGTAAGGGAAATGATCACCAGGTGTTTAAACTTGATTTAAACACACATAAATTTTATTTTCTAAAATTTACAAAATCCAGTCGCACGTTTTTAAATGCAATTCCCATTTATTAGCAAGAAAATTTTAATGTTGCAATCACCAGTCTTTGCCTCATAATTACTAAATTTAATATGTTTAAATTAGATTAAAAATATATATTTCAGTCCAAATTTACGGAACATTATTCATAATTTAAAAGCCAGTGTTATTACGCAATCAGACGAGTTAAAGACCAGGAAAAATGCAAATCTGCACTTCATGCACAATACCGACCTACAGTAGCAAGTTCAACGGGCGACCTTCGCTCTAGCAGGAAATAAAAACTGCAGAATTGCTACACTGCTGTTTTGTAATTTAAACACTCTTTTCCAGTAAACTGTACATATGAACTTTGATATTGTTACCTCGTTAAGCATTTTAGTTTTGTATAAATACCAGTTTATTTTTATAATAAAACAATCTGAATTTAATGTTTGATTCATTCACTACGTCGCCACTCCTATACCAAGCCATAATACTGTCGAGATGTGAGGCTGCATCTCAGGAGTGGTTTTACTGTCGTCCCTTTAAGTGCCATTGACTAAGCTGGCTTAAAGCGTAAATGCAGTCTCGTTTACGCGCTTAAAATTAGGGATAGAATCAGCGCAAAGTAACGGAATCCTGAAGCAGCCTCTCAGGCAATTCTGTTCACCAGGGATTTACGGATTCAAACTGACATCAAGGAAGCAATGAAATTAAATACTAAAGGAGAAAATAAAATTATACTAGTGAAACTAAATAACTTCGAGGATAAGCAGGAAATTATGAATACTAAATACAAAGTTAAAGGGAAAAACCTGTATATTGAAGATGAGCTGCCAAGAGAAGCAAGAAGAATCCAGTTTGAACTGAGAAAAACAGCCAAAGAACTAAAAAGTTCCGAAACGACAGTAAAAGTAGGGTTTCGAAAATTAATTATTAACGGTAAGACCCATCACTGGGATGATTTGCTTGATAATATAGATATCGCAAAAGAGAAAGCTAATAGTGTAAATGGGGATCTAAAAAACTATTAGACCATAATGGGGAAAGCGATATGTTAACGACTTTGGCAAAGAAAAATGAGTTGAGCAGATTCGATATAAGAGAAGAGAAAAAAGTAATAAAAGCAATGAAAATAGGAACCTGGAATGTACAGGGAATTTATGAAGAAGGCGCAGTGACAAATTTAGCGGTGGAAGCAAAGAAGTATAAATTGGAACTGTTAGCTATATAAGAAACACTTAAAATAGCCATCAACTACAGCGCTGAGGGATTACATTCTGTTTACCAGCGGCAGCGAGACAAGAAGATATGGGACTGGTTTTTTTGTAACCAATGAATTAAAAGACAATGTCAAAAAATTTGTACCAGTATCTGACAGACTATGTAATATGGAAATAGCGGGAGAATATAACATGTTATTATTAAATATATATGCCCCAACTGAAGAGAAAACAGATTAAAAAAAAGAAACTTTTTACGAACAGTTGGAGGAAGTCTTCAATAATTTGAATAAAAATAACATTAAGGTAGTCATAGGAGAACCCCTGTGAAGTTAGCACCACAACTTCAAAAAATGTTATATTTTTCAAGAGTTCCCGTTGCACCCCAAAGAGTTCTAGAATTCCTTGCTATTTTAAAAAATTGTTCTATGTATTTAAGAGAAAAAAATGGGGATAGAAAATTTGGGGTGCTAACTTCACATTTTCCTCGGACAAATACCACTATAACTGTTTTTCAGTAATATTTATTGAAAAATGTCATTACACTTTTCGATAGAACTCGCCGGGGGCTACTAGAACTCTAACAAAAAAAATATTTTCAAAAAAATATTTTTTTATAAACCGGAAAAAAATATATTTTTAATTTTTTAAAGTTCCGGTAGTTCTAATGGGAGTTCTAGTAACACCCCGGCGAGTTCTATCGATAACTCCAATAACATTTTTTGATAGGACCCGATGTATAGAAGTTACGTCCATTTTTGTGTTAGTATTTTTACAAAACGACGAAGTCCTGAAAGCAATTTTTTAAAAGTTCCGGTAGTTCTAATGGGAGTTCTAGTAGCACCCCGGCGAGTTCTATCGATAACTTAAATAACATTTTTTGATAGGACCCGATGTAAAGAAGTTACATCCATTTTTGTGTTAGTATTTTTACAAAACGACGAAGTCCTGAAAGCAATTTTTTAAAAGTTCCGGTAGTTCTAATGGAAGTTCTAGTAGCACCCCGGCGTGTTCTATCGATAACTTTAATAACATATTTTGATAGGACTCGATGTAAAGAAGTTACGTCCATTTTTGTGTTAGTATTTTTACAAAACGACGTAGTCCTGAAAGCAATTTTTTAAAAGTTCCGTTAGTTCTAATGGGAGTTCTAGTAGCACCCCGGCGAGTTCTATCGATAACTCTAATAACATTTTTTGATAGGGCCCGATGTAAAGAAGTTACGTCCATTTTTGTGTTAGTATTTTTACAAAACGAAGTAGTCCTGAAAGCATTTTTTTAAAAGGTTCGGTAGTTCTAATGGGAGTTCTAGTAGCACCCCGGCGAGTTCTATCGATAACTCTCATAGCATTTTTTGATAAGACTCGAAGTAAAAAAGTTACGCTATTTTCTGTTAGCACTTTTAAAAAACGACCAAGACCAGGAAGTAATTTTTTACAGTTCTGGTAGTTCTAATATGAGTTGTAGTAGCATCCGGACGAGTTCTATGGGTAACTCTAATAACATTTTTTGATAAGACTTGAAATATAAAAGTTACGCTTATTTCTATGTTAGCACTTTTACAAAACGACCAAGATCTGGAAGTAATTTTTTTAAATTCCGGTAGTTCTTATAGGAGTTCTAGCAGCACCCGGACGAGTTCTATCGATAACTCTAACAACATTTTTTGATAAGACTCGAAATACAAAAGTTACGCTTATTTCTATGTTAGCACTTTTACAAAACTACAAAGACCTGGAGGTAATTTTTTTGCAGTTCCGGTAGTCCTAATAGGAGCTCTAGTAGCACCGGGACGTGTTCTTTCGATAACTCTAATACGAAATTTTGATAAGACTCGCAATAAAAATATTACGCATATTTTTGTGTTAAAACTTTTACAAAACGACTAGATCCTAGAAGCAATTTCTTTAAAATTTCTTCGGAAGTTCTTAGTTGGACCTTCAGGGGTAATTCCGACGCACGTGAATGTTTAGGTAATGACGGGCTCTTGTATATACAGGGTGTTTGTAGATCGCTAGACAGCTCGTAACTTCGTTAATAATCGAGATATCGAAATTAATTTTCTTTTGTTTTAAATACCAGTATAAAACCTAAAAATTGACGTTGGTTTTTTAAATGGAACACCCTGTATATTTTTAGACATTTGAAATCAGCACTAAAAGTGCTTTATGATAGCATTCTTAAATTTAAATTTTGGAAGTTATTTTTCAAAATAAAAATTCTTTTTTAGCCAAAGTAGGCCATGAATTACGTAAAATCGCTAACAATCGAACAAGAAATGCAAAACAAACACCACTTGGCTCTAAAAATTTTTCCTGACCGAATTACAGCACCAAACGTACTAAAACAATTGAAAACTATGTTTTCTAACTGGAATAAAATAATATGAGTTTCATTAGCAATAACATTTATTTTTAAATTGCTTAACGTATTTTTGATTTTTTAAAAGCTACTTCTAAACGAAATGGCTAATATGATACATCGTTGGAAAGCCCTTTTATTGTAGTTTTCAACTGTTTAATGAAGCTCATATTGTTCAATTTAAAAAAACATAGTTTTCAATTGTTTTAGTACGTGTAGTGCTATAACTCGGATATGAGAAATTTTTAGAGCCAAGTGGAGTTTTGCATGTCTTGTTCGATTGTTAGTGATTTTGCGTAATTCATGGCCTACTTGGCTAAAAAAAAGTTCCAAAATTTAGATTTAAGAATGCTATCATAAAGCACTTTTAGTGCTGATATCAAATGTCTAAAAATATACAGGGTGTTCCATTTAAAAAACCAAAGTTGTGTATTACTACGTAAAAATAGGAGGCCATGGCTTAAATTGGTTTACGTCAATTTCTAGGTTGTATACTAGCATTTAAAAGAAAAGAAATTTATTTTCGATATCTCTATTATTAACAAAGTTACGAGCTGTCTAGCGATCTACAAACACCCTGTATATATTCTTATATTTGTTTAATGCTCAGTTCAGTCTCAATCTACGGTGAGCTCGTTCGAAAAGTGTCGTTTTTATAAAACTTTTACAGTTTGTGTGAAAACCTGAAACATTTCTGTGAATAATAAAGAAACTGTTGGATAACAGGTAAGATAATTTTCATAAATACGTTAATGATGCTCTATATGTATAATAATTAGTTTTTTCTATATTGTCGATAGCGTAGTAGCAGCGTTTTCATAAGTTTACTTTGTCGTTTGACCATTCATTGGACGAGTAGAGTATTATACATTGTCCGAAACATCATCCAAGATGTATGACGTACACGTTTTAACTAACATTTTGTCTCAACGTGAGTTTAAAACAATAGACGATGCTGGTAAAGTATTACCTCCCTCTAATAACGTTTTTAAAAACATTTCTGAGAAAATGTTGGAAAAAGGTTCCGCTATGAGTGCAAAACACATTCACACTGTAGTAAATGTAAATCGAAGAGGCAAGTAATAGCAAGCAAACGTTCGATGTAAAACTAAGAGAGATACTATTTTTTTTTACTAAACTATCAAAACTTAAAGAAATTGCATTCAGGACATTGGTTTAGCAAACACAGAAAACCTCGTAACTTTTTTTACTTCAAGTCTTATTAAAAAATGTTATTGGAGTTATCGATAGAACTCGTCCGGGTGCTACTAGAACTCCCATTAGAACTACCGGAACTTTTAAAAAATTGCTTTCAGGACTTCGTCGTTTTGTAAAAATACTAACACAAAAATGGACGTAACTTCTTTACATCGGGTCCTATCAAAAAATGTTATTAAAGTTATCGATAGAACTCGCCGGGGTGCTACTAGAACTCCCATTAGAACTACCGGAACTTTTAAAAAATTGCTTTCAGGACTTCGTCGTTTTGTAAAAATACTAGCACAAAAATGGACGTAACTTCTTTACATCGGGTCCTATCAAAAAATGTTATTAGAGTTATCGATAGAACTCGCCGGGCTGCTACTAGAACTCCCATTAGAACTACCGGAACTTTAAAAAATTAAAAAGATATTTTTTTCCGGTTTATAAAAAAAAATCTTTTTTGAAAATCCTTTTTTTTTTTGTTAGAGTTCTAGTAGCACCCCGGCGAGTTCTATCGAAAAGTGTAACTACATTTTTCAATAAATATGACTGAAAAAGAGTTATAGTGGTATTTGTCCGAGAAAAATGTGAAGTTAGCACCCCAAATTTTCTATCCCCATTTTTTTCTCTTAAATACATGGAACTATTTTTTAAAATAGCAGGGAACTCTAGAACTCTTTGGGGTGTAACGGGAACTCTTAAAAAATATAACATTTTTTGAAGTTGTGGTGCTAACTTCACAGGGGTCATAGGAGACGCAAATGCGAAAATTGGAAAGGAAGCTGTATTTAAGCATATAATTGGTGAAGAAAGTTTGTATCAATTCAGTAACAACAACGGAACCAGGTTAATTGAAAGTGCAGAATAAAAAAATCTGAAAATAATGAGTAGGTACTTACAAAGGAATATGGACCTCACCAATCAAATAGATCACATACTCATGGATAAGACGCATTGTAATATGATAAAACATGTAAGATCTTATAGAGCTGCGGACATAAACTCAGATCATTTCTTAGTAATGGCAGAGGTGATGATAAAGAAATTTCTGAAGAAGAAAGAGTGGCATCAAGAAAGGAAGCAGTACGATATGGAAGAGTTGCAAAAAACCAGAAATAAGAGAACACTATCAAAAAGAAATAAGGAGGTGTTACCACGAAAAGGAGAACTGTATAACGCAAGATATAAAAAAAAATGGAAGGAAATGGAGACAATAATTCAGACAGCAACTAACAACACAGTACCATTTAAAAAAGTTAAAAATAAAAACCAATGGTGGGGTGGAGAGTGTGTAAGGGAAGCCGAATCCAGAAACAACCTGAGAATGAAAACGCTTCAAACAAAACGAGAGGAGGGCATACAAGCATACAAAATACAGAGGGCGAGAGTTAAAAAGATTAATAGACAGAAAAAAGAGCTAAAAACGAAGAAAAAGTAAAATCGGCAGAAGACTACTACAGGATAAAGGAAATCAAAAACTTCTATAGAGAAACAAAAAAAAGGAATGTCGACAGAGCACCAAGCGATATACATAAAGGATAACCAAAGAAATTTAATAGGGGACGAGGATGGAATTAGGAACAGGTGGAAGGAACATTTTAAAGAAATTCTAAATGGAAATGTAGAGAAAGATGAAGAAGTGGCAATAACAAGGGACAACATCAGGGTTGATGAGCCAACAAAAGAAGAAACCGAAGAAATTATCAGTAGCCTTAAAAACATTGCAAGTCCGGGGAGAAATGGGATAACGGCGGAGAACATGAAGTATGCCGGTGAGGACCTCATACAAAAAGTCTATGAATTAATGCAGACTATCTGGGAAAAAGAGCGTATGCCAAAAGATTGGAAAAGTGCCACTATCATTCCTATCTTAAAGAATGGAGATAAGTCAGCATGTAGTAATTATAGAGGAATATCCTTGCTGGATGTGACTTATAAAATATTGGCAACGCCAATTAAAAGAAGGTTAGAAACGATACTGGATCCCCAAATGGGTGAGTTCAAAGCGGGTTTCCGAACAGGAAGGAGCACAATAGATCAGATATTTACAATGAAGGAACTGTTGACAACAAGCTATGAGTACAAAATTCCAGCGAACATAATATTCATAGATTTTCTAAACGCATACGATTCCATAAAGAGAAACAGAGTAATAGAGACTATGAAACATTTTAAAGTGCCTGCAAAATTGGTAAGAATACTGAGTATGACGCTAAAATTTGTGATAACATCCAGTCTGAGACAAGGAGATCCCTTATCAACGTTATTGTTCAATGCAATATTGAAAAAAGTTATGCATGACAGTCAACTGAATCGAAGTGGACACGTGCTGTACAAGAGTCACCAAGTCATCGCCTACGCTGACGATGTGGCGATAGTAGCTAGAGGCACAAAGGAAGTACGAGAAACAACTACACGTTTGATTGAAGCCGCTTACAAGATGGGATTGCAAGTCAATCAGAAGAAGAGTAAATTTATGAGAATCGGAGAAACACAAGACAAAAGAAACTACCTCGAACTACACACGCAATACGGAAAATGAAATTAGAAGAAGCGGATGAGTTCGTTTACCTAGGGGCAAGGCTAACCAATAATTGCAATAAACAGCGAGAAATTGAAGCAAGGTTAAGTAAGGCAAATAGATGTATCGGCGCATGGAACCATCTGTTAATATCAAAGCATTTATCAAGAAAGGCCAAACCATATATATAATACACATATATTGCTGGTAGGGCCTGGAAACTTCAGAAATCATTACGGCGCCGACATAGTCTCACTTATAGTATAACGCGTCTCGTGCGCATGCGTGAGAATTCGAACTCCGCCTTTAAAAGCGAATTTTAAACTTGACCACTTCCCCATTGGGCGGGACCACTTCCCCATTGGGCGGACGACGCCGCCGCGCTTGCGCACAGCTCACCGTATACATGAAGGAGTTGGTTGTGTGTCTCACTTCATCGGCCAGTTTCCCACTCATAGCCGCTAGCAATATAGTAAGTATTAGATATATGGGCCAAACTAACCATATATAAGACAGTAATAAGACCAACCGCTTTGTATGGGAGTGAGACATGGGTGCTCAATGAGAATATACAAGAAATACTGTTAAGATGGGAAAAGAAGGTATTGAGGAAAGTATTCGGAGGGAAAAAAATTGAAGACGTCTATGTCAGAAGAACGAACGAAGAAATTTACAGTATATACAAGGAACCCAAAATAGATATGGTAATAAAAGCGAGGAGATTACAATGGCTGGGACACATAGAAAGAATGGAAGGAGATAGAGTAGTGAAGAGAATTGCTTGGCGGGAACCAAATTATAAGAAAAGAAGAAGCAGACCAAAGAAGCGGTGGCGTGAAGCGATACTAGAGGACTTGAAGGAGAAGAATATAACCGATTGGAAAGGAAGAGCTAGAGATAGGAAAAAATGAAAACAAACAACCAAGCTATGGTCCTAAAAGGCCTGTGCAATGCTTACTATATGTAACATACATCTACCTCTATTTTGTTTTAATTTTTAAAATTGTTTTCCCGTTGCTGATCATGTAAGTCAGTGATACAGCCTTAGTAACAAAACGTGTAAGTCGGTGATTATATTTGTTTGTTTCTTTTTCTGGACAACGGAACTTAATATTATTATTAAGTTCCTAGGATAATAAAATTAGCAAAGCAAAATGCAGATTTAGACGCTTTGTTTATAAATTGCAAGTGTTTATGTGACATGTGACACACACAGGTAACACGACTCACGAAACTAATCTTGGTGACAGGAGACAAACCAAACGATTTTTTCAAAAATCTAGGAAAATTTCGATAAGCAGCGGGAAAAGTATAATAAGATAACTCGGAATGTATCGCTTATTAACATTTTCGGCAGGCAACAAGCCGCGACTTCGTCTTGGCTTGTACTTGCCTACCTCAAATGTTAATAGGTCCTTACACTCCTTGTTACTTAAATAGCTATTAGTGTCACTACGCCACTTGCGAGAGAGCTCTGAGTAAAGCCCTGTACAGATTTTTTTAATGTAAGTCAGTATACTAAATATGTCATTATTAGACCCGCTGATTGTGCCCTCAGGCAGTATAGGCTGCTTTGTGTACCTCATATAACAGATAATAATATAGAAGTGAAAAAAAAAATAAACAATGATTTTGTATCAAAATGTTATACGCGTGAAACAGCATTTCGAAATTCGTAAATGTCTTATTTATTGAAGTATCAAAATTTAAAAAAAAATCAATTTAACCCTTTCTTCTCAGCTGCATGGTCAAGAAGTGCAATTGCAAATTATGAATTTGGTCAATTTAAATGGAATAGGGCAATGCTTTAAATGCATTGCGTTAACCCAGGGCTTGGACAATAAGTACAGTAACAATAGTAGTCACTTTACAACTTTATGCTACATATTGAAAATCCAACATAGATAAGATTTAGGATATTTCTCGAGGTAGAACTATCATATATAATATAACTAGTGGGTTCTTGATTATCAAATAATCATTTCTGTTTACAAGAGATATTTTGTTTAGCAATTACGCGAGTCCAAAGGACAAATACAAACAATATACCGAGTGGAAACAGAAATGATTTGATAATCAAGAAGACACTAGTTGCATTCGGGTAGATTATATTAAGAGTCAATAAACAACATTTGAACAGTTTGTTTATAAATACTAAAAGTACAGCTGGTGTGTTTCCTGTGGCGACTGTACTTTCAGCAGATAACCCGATTTTTGTGAAGGTATTTGACTTTCAGTTATTAGTCAAGAGATTATATGATTATCACCGTTGCTATGTGTATTATCAAAAGTTAGTACATGCGTAGCTATGCATTTTTACTATTTTTCGTTGGTTGATGTTATAGGGAGTGGTATAATCGTCACAAATATTTGTTACACTCGCATAGGGCTTTCTTCAATCTTATAATCGCTTACAAAGCCCTTGGCTTTTTAATAAGACAATCACAAATGTTTTCCAGTCGGAATACTCTCACAACTTTATACAATTATTTTGTAAAAATTAAACTGGAATATGCCTCGCTTATATGGAGTCCCATGTATGCTCACGGTATAAATGCAATAGAAAGAGTGCAGAAACGATTCCTTAAATACTTGTATTTCAAAGAAACAGGATACTACCCCTTATATTCGCATTACTCAGAATTATTAAAGAAATATTATATAACCTTAGAGAAACGGCGTTATTTGGCAGCACTTGTATTTTTACACAAGGTATTTAACAACGAAACTGATATTAGTCCAATATTACACAAATTACGTTTCCTTGTACCAGACAAGTTTCCCGCTGCAGTCAAATATTTTATCTTCTACTCAACAAATTCATTAATAAATTCAGTGGTTATGTTGATTTTTTTAACCTCAAAATAAAGATATTTTTAAATATGTGTAAATATGCTTTAAATTTATCGAGAGTTGAGGCTGATATTGGGGCGAGGCATATTTAAGTATTTAAGTTTTAGCTTAGTAATTTAGTTTTAATCTACACCTTACTCTATAATTTAGTTTTAGTCTAGCCTATCATGTTTTTTAAGTTATTCAACAATCTTTTCTATTGACTTTTACTCTGATAGCGAATTGTAGTTATTTTCTTCCATTGTTTTTTGTGTTCTCTTAATTTCTGCATTTGAAAACTGGCCTATACTAATGTTAATTATTTAAAATGTAGCCTGCCATTAGCATCAGCTGTTGGCTCCAACGATAATAAATAAATAACTGAACTGAACTGCCAGCAACTCACACTTTTCCCATAGAAGCAATGTATTAGGACTCAGCCAACATAGAATCCATTTCAAGAGTCAAACTTCCGAGTGGTGGGTGAATAATAGTCTGGTGGGGTTAGGGGAAATCTTATTTTTATGTTGGCTTGCAACGTTAATCTTCGTTGACAATCCATGTTTATATAGTCAAAGGTTAAAATGAATGAGGTCTTTGAATAAAAATCAGAGAAATAAATATACTCATACAAAATAATTAATTTTTTTACATTATTTAGAATACTTCTACTTATTAAAAAAAAATTAGAGCATATTTTGTGCATATATTGTGACTTTGGGTGCATATAGTCAACCAAATTTATGCATATATATGCGCATATTTTCGTACATTTGAGTGCATATAATTATCAGCTTTAGTTATAACATTCTTAATATGTTTACTCTGTCCGGTGTGATATATTTGACTTTACTTAATTTTCGGACTTTCTTTTAACGCCAAAGCCGTTGTCGTTTTCTCAAAAGATATGTAGTTCTATGAGGCTTTCCTATAATTTTGGATTGATCGCGATTAATCGAGAAGTTGCGAAAAAATGTATGCTTGTAACATGCTCGAGGTCTGAAGCACTTCTTCGGCAGGTTGATCGAAATATAAAATTGTATCTAAAACATTTTAATTATATAATGTGATTATTTACTATAACTATTCGAGGATTAGGTTGAAGTCACAGTTTAGATTTAAGCAAAAGTTTTAATTATGGAGCTGCATAATTTAGTGTTTAAGGCATTTTCCTTCGACATTGGAGTCCCTGAAATTGTTGCTTTGCTAGTACTGGAAAATACGAGCCGCCAGCTGGCTTTGCATTAGCCAGAAGATAAATTCTTTACTTTGAACGTCCTTTAACAGATTTAGCTAGAAATTAAAACTTTTCTGTAGCATACTAAACATTTTGTCTACAATCTAACCATTTAATGCATATATTGTAAACATATTACGCAACAATTGTAATAATCAGTAATTAACTAAAGAAAATAGTGTGGCACGAACTTACATTAATTATTGGAACCACCAACGCAAGGGGCAGATCAGTCGGCAATATTTCCAAGAGCAAATCCCTTTCCGCGCAAGAAGGTAATTCATCAAGGAGCGGTTTATCCTTAAAATTACTGGAGATAGCCCGCACGCAGAATGTAACCAGCGAAGGACAATCATTATTGCCCCACTCAAGATTTTCAGGGAAAACCTTCCTATTGACTTCTCTCAAAAGGTCAAGCGCTGCTTGTGAAGGTGCGTAAGCCTCTTTGGTATTAGTGTCTATTACATGAGGAAATCTCATCTTGGAGCGAACCCAAAACCAATCAAAAGTTAAAATTGTTTTTCTTACTGCATAATTTATATTCGACGTTCCATTAACAGCGGGTAGGAAATTATTTACGACGTTTTACGAACAAAAAATAACCTACAGAAATGATTAAAAAAACTGACGTTTAAACTGAAAATTAAATTGGTCGCGTGGCAACTACCGACACTTTATTAGAAATTATATACGGAGTGGAAATCTTAAGGGTAGACACTAAGAAGAACTTTTGACTGTGACTGTAATAGTTATGTATGGTACAAGTGAATAAATAGGCATTTTATCCATAGAGGAAACTTTAGCTCACGAGGAAAAAGCCGAGTGAAATAATTTTCCCGAATTGATAACATTTATTTATTCACGTGTGTCAAATACATTTTTTTCCAATACCTACATTTAGTTATATAAATAAGTTTTATTAAATTCTTATAGTTGAAGTTGCAGTTTAACTATTCATTTCAGAAAAATGAAATAGGGTTTTTTACTCTTTATGTCACTCACTACAAAACCTAACCTACTAACTTCGAATTTGACATAGACGGGCAATACACTTCCGTACTGACAAACGTATAACACGAATAATAATAATAATAATATGGTCTTTATTTACACATATAACAGTGGATCACAATTTACATAAAAAGAAAAAAAACACCTATATTCAATCATTAATAATAAAGAAAAAATATATGGAGGGCGAGATTCAGCTCAAAGCAGAAGCAGTGAGCTGTTCTTCCACCTAACCCTACGTTGCAAAGACAACAAAAACACACAATACTAAAACTATAGTCTGGCTTTGCCTTCACTGTTGCCCGAAAACCACAACGCAATTAAAAAAATAAAATAAAATACAATAAAATAGGGAAACACGTTAAATTTGTCTTGAATGAAGTGTTTTGCTAAGCTGGCACCTAAACGAGGATAAAGATAGTGTTTGTACTTTGAGGTGTACGGGCAAGTTACCAAACCATGTTATATAGATAACGTCGTTTTCCAAATTCACTGTAACGTAATGGAACAGTGATATTACCCCTAAACCTCAAATTCAAATTATGCACATCTGTACGAAATGAGATTTTGTTATATAAGTACGGTGGAGTCTTAAATAGCAGAAGTTTATAATACAAGACGGAGCGATGAAAGAGTCGCCTGTTGATCATATTTAACCACCCAGCATCTTTAAGTTTATAAGTAATCCTGTCATATTTACGTATACCATAAATAAGTCGCAAACAGGCATTCTGTAGTTTTTGAATTCTAACTTTATCCTGATAATCAAGACATGAATCGTATACTACGTCGCAATGGTCCATCTGTGATAAAACCAAACTACGGCATAATGTAGCCTTTACCCCGGTGCTCAAAACATGTCGGTTTTGGTATATAGATCGCAGATTGCAATAAGCTTTCTGCAAACATTTAGAGACATGTTGCTTAAAACGTAGCGAGGAATCCAAAATTAATCCCAAGTTTTTTATAGTTTCAACAACTGGTAATAAATTGTCGAAAATTTTGACTTGTACATGAAGTTTTGCAAATTCAATATCTTTTTTCTTTCCAAAATATATTACAGACGATTTATTAGCATTAAGCTTTAATGAATGCTGTTGAGAAATGATAGAGAGACGTTCCAAATCTTTATTAATAAATAAATTTGCTAAATTTGCGTTTGCAGCATGAAAAGAAAAATAAATCTGAGAATCGTCAGCATAAAAATGAGAATTACAAGAAACAATCGCAGAAGAAAAATGAGAAACGTAAATCGTAAACAAAAGTGGACCAAGAATTGAACCTTGGGGCACTCCTCTATTATTAACTATAAAGTTGGATATATGGTTGCCAACTCTGACAGCTTGTAACCGCACACACAAATAATTCGACAATAAGGAAATTGCATCGGGTTTTAGACCAATATAGTGTAAAATCGATAACAAAGTTTTATGCTCAATTGTGTCGAAAGCTTTTGAATAATCTAAGAGAATAAGCACAGTGACTTTGCCAGCATCAGTAGCAGAAACCAGATCATCGACAATATTTAAGAGAGCAGTGGCACAACTATGTCCTTTTCTGAAACCCGACTGTGTAACAGGTAGTATTTTATTTGAATCTATATGTTCACGGAGTTGTTGCTCAATAATCCTCTCGATAATTTTTGACATTGCTGGAAAAATACTGATTGGCCTCAGATCTTTAAAAGTTTTAGGACTATTTATTTTAGGGATAGGATTAATAATAGTATATTTCCAGGCTTCTGGAAAAACAGAATTGTTTAAACAATAATTAACGAGATGAGTTATGACAGGCAGAAGAAAAGGGACAGAAAATTTAATAACAATCGCGTTAGTTTTAATGGAAGATATAATTTTTAGTACTTCCAATTCATCACAGGCGGTTCTAATTATAAATCTATTTGATCTCTCGGTACTTTCTAAAGTGTCATTAGTAATATCCCTAGTACATGCCAAATTGTCGATAATTAATAAACAGGTTGTTCTCTCCCCGCTAATTTGGCAGTGTTTTCGCTAGCTAGTAGGTACTGACAGTTAGAAACTCGTGAATCCATTCATGCGCATCACTAATTAGATGACGAGACAATTATCGATAATTTGCACTAGTCCAAAATTATGGCATAATTGGGATCGAATTGGATGAATCTCAGAAATTTAAAAGATTTGATTCGCTTAAAATGTGTGAGGGAAATAGTCTCGATAACTTTTCACGGCTGTTAATACAATAGTAATTTACGTTACAAGACCGGAAAGTAGTGTTTTTCAGATCGAATAAAATAGATTCCAAAGCGAAGCTTGAGGAGACCTGCAAAACACATTCCGGTCATGTTTCGTACAATAATTTTTTTACGACATTCGAGTCCATTCTTTCAAACTTGCGAATTCACTTTCAAAAACTCAAAAAAAATATGACATTAGTATATATTATTTGAATTATTCAAACAATAACACACATTTGTTTCCGTAGTAACGAAGGCATCAGAGATAGACAAAAGCTTTCGATTATCCCTGGGGCCTGTTTTCCAATCTTGGCAGGCAAAAAGTTACTTTCTGGCGAAAACATAATTCAGAAACTGTATATTTTTTAGTCGGTCGTAAAAAATATTTCTTTAGATATTTATTGTCTTCGGAGACTTTCAGAGCCATTTTCTTTAAGAAGCAAATGACTTCCGGGATTGCACCGTGTCAGAGGCGAAATAATTTTGCTAGAGAAGGGATAGAAGATCAAGGTAACTCAACGTGTAAACCACGCTAGAGGCGAAACTCTTATTTCGCCTCTGGCGTGGTTTACACGTTGAGTTACCGTGCTCTTTTGCTTTTTCCTCCTAATGAATCCCTTTACAAAAGTGGGCGAAGCGTTGAGTCCCTCGACCTCAATAATGGCACGGTCCAATCCCGGAAGTCATTTGTTATTTAGATATTTATTGATTAATAAAATTAAAAAAAAAGAAATTTAACTAAATATTATATTACTTGGTTTTGTATTAGTTACCACGGTAGCAGGTATTTATTTTGTTAGTTGCTATAGATGTTGGGCTATTTTATTCACTAGTGAACGCATTTTATTCACCCTCATGATTAAATGTTACTTTAACATGAAGAATTTCATATATAAAACACAAGTTTACAAGTAGGTATTAGAAAAAATAATATACATAACGTGTCATAGTCCGATACTGATATTACTATTGTTTATTTCTCAAGGTTTCCATTCGGTATAATGTGAGCTAATTTCATTTCATGGTTTATTATAATATAATAAGGTACCTACCTATTATCTTTTGAACAGTTTTTATTTTTAGATTCATACGGTGGCTTAAGATCAGTGCGCACACAGCGTTTTTTAATAATGAACGAGTTGTACTCTAAAGCTGAATATTACAATTACAAAAATAAAATATATATGTGTATCATAGTTAAGCTAATTATCTAATTATGCATATTTATGAGACGTTGTCTAATATCATAGCGATAAATATTGCTACTTTCCCACTCCTTAAATTCTTCGATGTGTTATACGTATGACACGTAGTAATTTATATACAGCGATGAAAACAAGACTAACAAAAATACTACGGATCATTATGACACTCAAGCTTTACTTCCAATTGTAATTATTTAGAAGATGTCTAAAATGGCTTCTGCGAAAATAAAGGAAAGTCCCAGACTCCGAGAATTGCACAAAACCTTGACCAGAGGTACTGAATCACTGGCCACCAAAATTAGGTGAGAAATTCGGGCTCAAAAACGTAACCAAAATTAACACCTGCAGAAACGACGACGGTAGAATTTACGTGGTTCTACACGCCATGTGATGACAGACCTTTTGCGATAAAGAATGGACAGTCATAGAAGTTCATAGGTTCTTTATGAGCAACTGCCGTTAATCCAAACACGATAATCGAAAAGTTTTCCTCGGGCCATCGTTGGGATGCCGGGGGAGGGGTTGCAGACTGAGGAATTGCGGTATCGGACGTCGATAGAAAAGCTGCTATACAGGGCGCAGCGGGAGATACAGTGTGCTCCTCTGAATATATCCGACTGTCTATCTATATGAAATTCTGCAAAACTTAAAACAACACCAGATTAGAAGATTTATATGCACATATTGCGTTTTTGGGAGCTAAATGTATCTGAAGATCGTTCTAATTTTCCTAAAATCGACACGATAAGGCTTCCCGAAACGGAATAAATAGCACACCACACGGTACCTTTGTCCTCTACTACATCTGACCAGCTAGTACTCTATCTCCGCAACCTGAAATCTTGTATCAAGAAGAAATTCGACGCGACGAATTACCGGTCTCCTAGAGCTCGAGCATTCAAAACCCAATGGCAGCAAACATTTTCAAACAATTCTAACCGTACTTTCAGAAAGGACGCGCTGATACATAAAGAACGCTGACGACAGCCAAAAAACCTGCTAGTTATGTGTGGATAAATTTCCACAGCCGCCCCTTATGGACTTTTTCAATAAACATGTTGTATAAAACAGTATGAAATAAAACAGTGTACGATACACGGCCGTAATAGTATATAACAGCCCGAGATGGGAAGTGTTTCATTACTGTCGAGAGATTAGTTAGCTGATTGAGACGCGAAGCGTCGAAATCAGCTATTATCTCGAGACTAAGGAAACTTCCTGTCGAGGTTTGTATACTATTTTATTCGCAACCGCTTTATTCTAAACAATAATTGGAAAAATTATTATATTATGATACGACAGGTTGCGACGCGCATGAATGGATCAACAAGATTCCCAGTATCCCTACCTACTCAACAGTCGGAAATGTACTTCCCGCACTTGAGCGGGAAGTGAGTGCGGGAAGTAGTGGGCTGAAATGTACGACTCCCCCACTCAAATGAGGTCAGGAATGTTGACATTACATATGTGGTTGCGAATAAAATATAACCATACTAGCAAGATGCCCGTTCTTCGTACGGACTACACATTTCTGTTTCTTCTTCTAAATCTTAAATGAATTTTGGGGTCCCCCCTCCCGCTCACTCAATACGCTAAACCAACAAAGGCTGCAAAACAATGTTTTAGGTAAAAAGAACAATATTCTCTGAAACAAGTTCTCCTTAACTCTTTTATTCTTCACGTACCGCCTGGAAATGTGTATGTAATTGTATAGATTGATAAAACTATAGTTTTAGTGTAACAATGAGATAAAATCAAAAATATATGTACTTATTAAATGTTGTATTCATAAATAATAGCAAGATACCCGTTTACACCACATGGGGATGGAATTTCAGAAATTCTTCTATTTTATTCTAAGAGATATCGAGAAATTCGTGAAAACACAGTTTACCCCTTTTCACCCCTTAGAGGTAAAATTTCTAAAAATTCATTCATCCCATTTTATCTTGAAATGAACCCAGAGGGGAAAAAATTAATAATTTTAACCACCTACCCCTTTTCAGTTTTCCGTTTTTATCGCTTTAGGGATGAAATTTAAAAAACCCTAAAACCCATTTCCAAAGATTTGAAAAACACATCTATATGACAAAAAAGAATGCTCTAACTCAACAAACACAGGAGATACAATGGGTTCTATAGTTCACCCCGAATGCAGATTGGCACCTTTAAGGGTTTATTAGGGCAAAATCCTAAAATGCAGTGTTAGATATTTTCCTTGGATATCTATGCAAGCAAACACCAAGTCTATATCTTATCGGGTCTAACAGATATTGAGGAATTCGTGAAACCACAGTTTATCCCCTTTCACCCACTTAGGAGTACATTTTAAAAAATCCTTAAACCCCTTTCTAGATATTTTAAAAATACATTTATATGCCAAAAAAGAATGTTCTAACTCAAGAAACATAGGAGATACGAAGGCTTCTTTAATTCACCCCGAATCCATATTTGCACCTTTAGGGGTAGATTAGGGCAAAATCCTGAAATACGTTTCTAGGCATTTGCATTAAAAATCTTTGCTAGTAAACACCAAGTCGATATCTCATCGGGTGTAAGAGATATTGAGGAATTTGTGAAAACACAGTTTACCCCCTTTCACCCCCTTAAGGGTGAATTTTAAAAAATCCTTACACTCCTTTCTAGATATTTTAAAAATACATTAATATGCCAAAAAAGAATGTTCTAACTCAAGAAACATAGGAGATACGAAGGCTTCTTTAATCCACCCCGAATCCATATTTGCACCTTTAGGGGTAGATTAGGGCAAAATCCTGAAATACGTTTCTAGGCATTTGCATTAAAAATCTTTGCAAGTAAACACCAAGTCGATATCTCATCGGGCGTAAGAGATATTGAGTACTTCGTAAAAACGCATTTTACCCCTTTTCACCCCCTTAGGGGTAGAATTTCAAAAAACCCCTTCTTAGCACTACCTTACGTAACAAATTGAACCTTTCACCCAAATCTCAACTTCGTAGTACCAGTGGTTACGGCTCTGCGTTGATTAGTCAGGGTTATGACTTTCCTTTATATATGTATAGATAAGCATGGTATATTACAAGGTTACTAATAGTAGATTATATTATAAGTAAGAGAAATGCATCATTATTTTACGAGTGAGAATTTTGAATCGCGAGAGCCCCGGCACGAGCGAAACAATTTCTCACGAGCTAATAATGGCATTTTGCACACGTGTGGTGTACAACGTTTTATCTTACAGTAACAATTCTTGTGCCTAAATAGTTTGTGCCGTCAGCATATGTAACGAAACGGACAATAGTTACTATACCACCTATTACCATACATTATACAACCGTTTTCAGTAACTAAAATGAAGTTTTACTCACTAGTGACTAGTCACTGAAAACAGTTGTATCATGTATGGTAGTAGGTGCTACTGTAAGATAATAGTAGTTTGTGGATTTAGTTGCCGAGGCCCGTAGGACCACGGCAAATAAACCACATGAGGAATAAAAAGGAGCTTCAGTGCCGAGGAGTACATTATGTTTTATTTGTAATCCAGAAATTGTGAAATTACATTTTAACCAACATTTGTAGGTTATGTTATCGTCAGTCGACGTTTATCTGTCGCCTCGCCACCTACAAAAAAGTCGTAAAACAATGTATTATTTTAATGCAGATTTCTCGTATTTGTCTTACGATTTCGAGGTACTTTAATGCCGATTTCAAATAAACGCATTTAATTTAATTTTCAAAACAAGGTTGCCTAGAGCAGGACTTTTAATTATAGGTATAGAGGGGATTCTAAAAGTCTCTAGACATCAATTATGTTAAACATATCATTTGTTTAATAAAAATTAAAAACTTGCTATGTTCGTTTATGAAACCGGTCGCCTGGTATATTATATGATTTTGCCACCTAATTTTGTACCTAATTATAAACACAGATAAACAATATTGAGAACTATATATTTACACGTGAGTGTCATTAAATTTATTCTTTTTGAAAAAATTATGTTTTTATTGTAAATATTGTTACGATCCTGAGGGCCGAGAAATGGATGAGTCAGCAGCCTTGGCGATTAATACGCGAGCGTTCCAGAGCTTCTCGTAGCGGCTGCAGAAATATGAGTCACAGCGGTCGAATGCTCGGGAAGCGCCCTAGAACCAGGTGTACTGAATGACTCACGCTCGCTTACGAGAACAACACCTGCGAATGCCGGAATGCATTCGCGAGGATTCTGGAATCTCCCCAGTGAAATATAAATGCGCGGCCTTCCGACCTGTAGTTCAGTTCTGAAATAATTCTGCGGCAGTTCGAACTCACGTCGAGGCTTGTTAGAAGCCCCCATATAAATAAAAACGCGTGTACATATAACTAAATAAATAGATGACCAAATAAATAAATATATAATCGTTAGTGTTTAAGAGTGATATAAATAATAATAGTTGTTAGAAATAGTGCCGTAGTTTAAAAGTAATTTGTAATCTGCTTGATAATTCTCTCGTGTGTTTGTAAATAACAATAATCGTAATAATTCATTGTTGTAAATAAACATTTGAACCCATGTTTGTCGTATAATTTTAAATAGCCCGAACGTTAAGATCGTAACAGTGGTGTCAGGTGTGAGGTTTTGTACCGGGGGCTATAAGAAAATTATCGAACAAACATTAAAATAAATAAATAATTTAACAAGTGCCGATAAAACGACGGTCAGATAAATAAATTGAAGTGAGTATTGTGCATGCCTTTGACGAGATCTCAAAGCAGCAAAATGGAAGCCCAATTAAGCCAACTTTTGCAACTGATGCAAGTTAGCCAGGACAAGGCGGAAAAAGCACAAGAGGATCTTAGGAAAGAGATCCAAGCTGGGCAGGAGAAGGCAGAGAAGGCGCAAGAGAAAGCGGAAAAAGCACAAGAGGATCTTAGGAAAGAGATCCAAGTTGGCCAGGAAGAATTGAAAGCCGGTCAAAAGGAAGCACAGGAAGTACTGAAGGAACAGTTGAGAGCCGCGCAAGAGGATCTTAGAGAAAAACTTGAGGAAAAACTGAGAGTCACTCAGGAAGACCTCAAGGATGAACTTCGGGAAGATATGGAGAGAGCGTTGGCCGGAGTTCGGAGTGACATACTGGAGCTGCAGTCACGAAGTGGCCAAGGCCAACCAGCTCTCTCTGAATCTGCTGGCTGCTCTTCTCCAATTGCAGTGAATCAGCCTACCTTATCGCGAGTTGCTGCCCCTCAGGTTGCTCTGTCCCAAGATACTGCCCCAGTGAGGCCCGCAACATCTGGCTTGCACATGAAACTGCCCTCTTACGATGGGAAAACGCCATGGTCAACATACCTGAAGCAATTTGAAGCCGCAGCCGTTGCTAATGGTTGGGGAATGGCAGACAAAGCGACCGCATTGATCCTGACATTGCGAGGGGATGCTCTGAATGTTTTGCAAATGATTCCAGAAAATCAGCAGAGGGACTTCCAGCAATTGGTGAATCGTCTGGAACGGCGTTATGGCAATGGTCATCTTCAGCATGTGCATTGTGCCCAGTTGAAGAACAGAATTCAGAAGTCGGGGGAGACTCTTCAAGAACTGGAGGCCGATGTTGCTCGATTGGTTCAGCTCGCGTATCCATCGGCGCCGGAGGACTTCCTGGAGCAGCTAGCCGTCCAAACATTCGTAGATGGAGTTAAAGACGCCGATACTCAGCAAGCGGTACGTCTGGGGCGCCATAGGACACTGGGAGAGGCCTTAGCCCATGCATTGGAATTTGAAGCGGCAAGGAGTGCTTCCAGAGGACATGGTCGTGTCCGCGGTGTCGCCACGACGGAGTTGGCGCCTGAATCCATGGAGGACATGTTGCGACGACTTATAAGGCAGGAGACGAGGGAGAAGGGGCCCCGTTGCTGGAGCTGCGGAGAGATGGGTCATCTTAGGGCTCGCTGTCCGAAGAAAGGAGCCCGAGTGTCTGACGAGCCGTCGGAAAACTAATGCGGGTCGACAAGAAGGGGCGAGAGTCGACTCGTGATTGCCATGCCCCGGAGATTCTCATACATGTGTCGTCCGTGCAACACCAGCCTGATAGCCTCTTCATTGATGGGAAAATAAATGGAAGAGTTTGGTCTCTGCTGTTGGATACTGGAGCGACGAAGTCCATCGCCAGGTCTGACGTAATACGAGACGAGGGTGAGCTGCTGCCCACCAGGACACGCCTTCGCACTGCCACGGGAGGCGCAGTGACCACACATGGGGAGATGGATGTGAAATTGAAGATTGGGAATCAAACCCTCAAGCATCGGGTCCTGATTGCTGACATTGCGGACGAGTTCATCCTGGGAATGGATGTCATGAATAAGTGTGGGTTCACTTTGGACCTGGGACGCGGCGTGTTGCACGTGGGTGGGGAGGACCTTTCCCTACACCCAAGAGAAGAGATCGCAGTACAAGTGGTATTGGCGGAAGATGTTACTCTGCCTGGACGAACCGAGAGAGTCGTGGATGCATACCTGGATGGCGATCTCCGGGGCAACGTAGTGCGCATGATTGAACCCGATTATGACAAGGAACTCACTCATGGTATCCTGGTTGGGAAGACGTTGGTAAAGACTGGGCTTAAGGTCCCAGTAAGGATGATGAACGTCAACAGGGAACCAGCAACCGTCAGGAGAGACACAATCCTGGGAAGGTGCACACCGGTCTCCGCCGTTGTGAGAACGATCACTAGTGGCGGCGGCCGCAAGGCGAAGGACTGCCCAGAGGCATTAATTAACACCGTGATGTCTACGTGCAAGGGCGTGAGCCAGCAAGAACGGACGGGGGATGCTCAACCGATACGCCAACATCCAAGAAGGTTGCCCCTCGCCAAACGGGAAGAAGCTGAGAAGATTGTCCAAGATATGCGAAACCAAGGGATCATCGAACCGTCCAGCAGCCCGTGGGCCTCCCCTGTGGTTCTTGTCAAGAAGAAGGATGGCTCAACGAGGTTCTGTGTTGACTACCGACAGCTGAACCATGTGACCAAGAAAGACAGCTACCCTCTGCCACGAATTGATGATACCCTGGATACACTCTCCGGTTCTCGATGGTTCTCGACGCTAGACTTGAAGAGCGGTTATTGGCAAGTCGGAATGGAACCCGCGGACAGGGAGAAGACTGCATTTACTATCGGAACTGGGCTCTGGCAGTTCTCCGTCATGCCGTTCGGTTTGTGCAATGCCCCCGCCACGTTTGAGAGGCTGATGGACACCGTCCTGAAGGGTCTATCTTGGCAGACCTGCCTGATTTACTTGGACGACATCATAGTGGTGGGCAAATCCTTCAACGAGCATCTGAAAAACCTGGAGGAAGTGTTCGGTAGACTGCGAGGTGCCAACCTGCGATTGAGTCCAAAGAAGTGCCACATCTTCCAGAAGGAGGTACAGTACCTGGGGCACGTCGTATCCCGCCAGGGAGTAGCAGTAGACCCGAGTAAGGTGAAGGCAGTGCAGGATTGGCCAATCCCGAAGGATAAGCATGAACTGCGAAGCTTCCTGGGCCTCTGTACTTACTACCGACGGTTTGTGCTGGGCTTCGCGAACATCGCAAAACCGTTAACCCGTCTAACGGAAGAGGGACGACAGTTCGAATGGAGTGCTGAGTGCGCGGAGGCCTTCGAGACGCTCAAGACTGCCTTAACCAGTTCACCTGTACTTTGCTATCCCCGTCAGGAAGGGCAGTTTATCCTCGACACTGACGCTAGCAATGTCGGAATAGGTGGTGTTCTGTCCCAGGTCCAAGATGGGCAAGAGAAAGTCCTGGCATATTTCAGCAAGGTCCTGTCCAAACCAGAGCGTAACTATTGCGTAACCAGGAGGGAGCTTCTGGCAGTAGTCAAGTCCGTGGAACATTTTTATAAATACCTGTATGGCAGAAGATTCTTACTGAGGACCGACCATGCTGCTCTAAGATGGCTGCTGCAGTTCAAGAACCCTGAAGGGCAGGTGGCTAGGTGGATCGAGCGCCTACAAGAGTACGACTTTGAAATAAATCATCGACTTGGCACAGCCCACCGCAACGCCGATGCGTTGTCCAGGAGGCCCTGCCCTGCGGACTGCAGCCACTGTTCGAGACTGGAGAGTCGTGCGGTACCCATCAATCGTACCACTGTAGTCGACGACTCGTGGGAGCTAGACGAGTTGCAGAACAGCCAGGAGAACGACCCCGACTTAGGCACAGTTATAGCCTGGAAGCGAGATGGCCGTCGACCTACCTGGCAGGAGGTCTCCGCCACCAACCCAACGGTGAAGACCTATTGGGCGCAATGGGACTCCTTGCAGCTCGAGAACAACGTCCTGATTAGAATCTTGGAAGACGAGGACGGTAGGGCAACGAGATCACAATTGATGGTTCCAAGGAGTAGAGTGGCCGAGGTTCTGCGTCACCTGCATGATGGTTCCTCTGGAGGACACTTTGGATTGAAGAAGACGTTGCAGAAGGTCCGAGACCGGTTCTACTGGGCGAGTTGCAAAGATGATGTCCGAGAGTGGTGCCGGAGGTGCGAAGCCTGCGCTACAGGAAACGGACCGGTTGGTAGACGTAGAGCTCCGATGCGGCAGTACAACGTCGGTAGTCCGTTCGAGAGGATAGCCATCGACATCGCTGGACCATTCCCCGAAACCGAAGCGGGAAATAAATACATCTTGGTGTGCATGGACTACTTCACCAAGTGGCCTGAAGCATATGCCCTTCCGAATCAAGAGGCCGGTACTGTAGCTGATGTTCTGGTGAAGGAGTGCTTCAGCCGTTTTGGAGTCCCCCTGGAATTACATTCCGACCAGGGCCGGAATTTCGAGTCTGGACTGTTCCAGAACGTTTGCAAGCTGCTGGGGATACACAAGACTCGGACCACTGCCCTCCATCCTCAATCGGACGGCATGGTGGAAAGGATGAACCGAACCATGGGGAAGCATCTGTCCAAGGTGGTTTCCGAACATCAGCGTGACTGGGACCAATACATTCACCTATTCCTAATGGCCTACCGATCGGCAGTACAAGAGACAACCAACCACACCCCAGCTACGGTACTCTTTGGGCGCGAGCTGCGATTGCCATGTGACCTCAAGTTTGGAAGAAAGCCTGGCGAAGAAACGGCCGGGGAGGACTACGTGGGGAACCTGAAGAAGAGGATGGAAGAGATCCACGACGCCGTACGCCGAAACATTCAGGGTGCCAGCGACCGAATGAAGGACCGGTATGATGCCCGCGCTGAGGCCGGTGGTTTCCAGCCTGGCGATTTGGTATGGCTTCATAACCCCCAGAGGCGTCGTGGCCTCTCCCCCAAGCTCCAAAGAAACTGGGAAGGCCCCTACACTGTAGTTGCTCGACTGAATGACGTGGTATACCGAATCCAGAAACCTCCTCGAGGAAAGTGCAGGGTGGTGCACTTCAATCGGTTGGCCCCATATGCCGGAACGAATGAGGAAGTGGAGGCTGTCACGGAACAACCCCTGAGACGACTAGGGGCCGGAGGAACCTCCTTCCAGGAGTTTATGGCCGCTTATGGGGGTACGAAGACTGCGCGATTCGGAGTTACTACAGAGGTGCAGCGTGACCTGTTTGACACCCTGCGGCAGTATTCCCTGGCACACTGCGTCGCCCAGGACCTCCGGATGTCTAGGGGGATCGCCGCTGCCTTCCGGGAGCAGTTTGGCCGGTTAAACCAGCTGCGAGAGCAGGCACCTCAGGTTGGCAGAACCTTGCAGCTGAAGGAAGGCAACAGCTCCATTTATTACCTGGTGACGAAAAGGTTGTCTCACGAAAAACCTAGTTACCAGGAGCTCTGGTCTGCTCTTTTGGACCTGAAGGAGCAGATGGTGAAGAACGGCGAAACCCGGCTAGCGATGCCGAAATTAGCATGCGGCCTGGATTCGTTGGACTGGAGGGTCGTACGCAGCATGCTGGAAGTAGTCTTCGACCAGACCGGCATCCAGATCGAGGTCTGCTGTTGCAGCCCGGCGCGAAGCATTGAGCCCACGGTGGACTGCTACTTCTTCAACCAGTCCGTGTGCAAGAAGGGCACCGCCTGTAAATACCGTCATCGAATCCCCACAAGAGCGAGTGACAGGCACCCGACGCAACTCGTTCTGGGACAGAACGACCTAAGGCGGGGGCAGTGTTACGATCCTGAGGGCCGAGGGATGGATGAGTCAGCAGCCTTGGCGATTAATACGCGAGCGTTCCAGAGCTTCTCGTAGCGGCTGCAGAAATATGAGTCACAGCGGTCGAATGCTCGGGAAGCGCCCTAGAACCAGGTGTACTGAATGACTCACGCTCGCTTACGAGAACAACACCTGCGAATGCCGGAATGCATTCGCGAGGATTCTGGAATCTCCCCAGTGAAATATAAATGCGCGGCCTTCCGACCTGTAGTTCAGTTCTGAAATAATTCTGCGGCAGTTCGAACTCACGTCGAGGCTTGTTAGAAGCCCCCATATAAATAAAAACGCGTGTACATATAACTAAATAAATAGATGACCAAATAAATAAATATATAATCGTTAGTGTTTAAGAGTGATATAAATAATAATAGTTGTTAGAAATAGTGCCGTAGTTTAAAAGTAATTTGTAATCTGCTTGATAATTCTCTCGTGTGTTTGTAAATAACAATAATCCTAATAATTCATTGTTGTAAATAAACATTTGAACCCATGTTTGTCGTATAATTTTAAATAGCCCGAACGTTTAAGAACGTAACAATATGATGATTAGAGTAGTAATGAATGAATATTCCTTGAAGTATAAGGATTTCAAGGATCACTTCGCATTTCTACTTTCTTTATTTCATTTGCATGTTTACTATGCATAAGGCTTCAGGAAGGCGAGACATATTTAAGCTTACTGTTTACGAGGCAGCAGTATAAGGTTATGACAACGCTCGAGTCTGAAAACGTTGCGATTGTCTTATTATAAATTCAGGAGTATTGTCTCCGGCGTTAACTACATATTTCATACGAAAATAGAAGTATAACCTTTAATAAGTAATATATTGCTATGTTCCTATTATTATGTTTGTATTTAATTTTTATTTAATCTCAGAGTTTTACCATATTTAATTCTAAATCTGTCCACAGTTAGAGCATGTACTAGCAACTCTATTAATAGTTGAATTTTACGTATCTCGTAGGGTTACTGTAAAACTGAATTAGAGCAGACACAATATAAATCATTAAATTCAAATATAAAGCAATTCAATTTATTAAAATACCCACAACCTTATTATTAAAATACCACATTCTGTAATTATGGATATATAATATAATACAAGAGGTGAAATTTGTTTGAGTTTTTTTCGTTCCCATGTAAATAACTGTGATTAAATATCGCGAAACCAAAACTGCGTTAAAAATTCTGGGAGACCGCAGGTCGAGTGGAATTTGAGCAGTTTTTGTTGAGAGTAATTTGCAATAATTTGCATGTTAACAAAAAAATTCTCTTAAAAATTATTACCTTGAGTGCTATTTGGAAAAATTATTCAACAATGTGGGTATATGACTTTTACCAAAGATAATATATACATAGATCTCTAGTGAATGGTCACAATAAAAGGGTTAGTTCTGGACGTTGCATGAAGACGGCGCTGCGATAGGTACAAGTTTTGAAGTTAGAATCCCATTACGTAGCGCCAAACTAACTAACTCGCTGAAATGAGTGAAATGGATATATCTACGTATGTCTCTTCTTAATTCATATTTAAGTTCACTTGCAGAAAGGGAATTCTTTGTTTTCGAAAGAGATGGTTTTGCAGGTAAACTGCTAATGGATACTTAACTGCATTTTAATGTTTTGCAAATATTTAGTGAATATTATTGATACCCTCCAAGGTTTACATTACGCTTGTGAAACAACTGACAAAAGAAATTTCGTAAAACCTGCCCTAATAAGGTTTTTATATTTTTATACAGGCTGACATTGAAATGTGAGACAATATGTCAGTGCATATCTGGGACGTAAAAATAAGTCATAAAGTTTAATACGTTCTTAGAGAGGTTAACTGGTAGAACAACCAATATAATAAATTAAACATTTTAAATAATTTGATAAAAATTACACGTGCATACGTTAGTTACACAAGCAGAATATAACGTTTGGAGTCATAAACATAAACATTTGTACTGTCATTTAACGACAGAAAGCGAAGGTTACGCAATTTATATTTTCTCCAACCACACGAATAAGACGGCATATTGTCGAATAATTTTGTATAAAAAGTAAGTCATGTTCACCAATTACCTTGGCAACTGTACACTTTTCGATTCATATTTGCACTAGTACAAAAATGGACGTATTTGTCCACATGGTAAATTTTAAATAAAAAACAAACGCTTCGCCAATATTCGGCAATCACCGTCGTTGTTGTTAATTTTTCCCATATAGTGATTGTTTATTTGCGCCATGAATGTTCTACAATGTTGCCTACAATGTTTGATTCTAAATAATAAGTCACATTATCGAATTTATGAGTAGTTGAAGAACAAATAGTATGTTTCATTAGCACAAAAATGCGTTTTCGAGACGGGCAAGACTCGCTGGTCTCCGCTCAGTCTTACTTGTCCCAAAAGTGTGCATTTTTTTTACTAATGAAACAAATAACTATTTTATGATTTGTAAACTCTATTGAAAATTCAAAATAAACGACGTGTCTATTTTCATGTGACAATTGTCACCTGCGTTCATGGATACGGTACATAGCCACTAGATACAAAAGCTATAGATGCCAGTGAAGTTATTAAGGTGCAGCGATCGACTATGTTGTGTATTAAATAATAATTATTATTCCATTTATAAAATTCGAAATCGATAGTGTTTTGTATTATACAATATTTGAATAAATAATGTATTGTAAACAAGTGTATGTAAATGCAAAAGAGTTCTTTTACATGTTTAAGATTACATTTATTTTGAAATATCAAATTATTATTCTATAAGTATAACAAATTAAGGGCCAAGTTCAACATTCTTAAGTTACCTAACTTAAATGATTTTTGACCCAGCAATTATACTTATCGTTAATTACAACCTATAACAAAGACATTAGTGTAGTAGCAATTACTAAATTATTATGCCAAATAGGTACTTATGTGTAATCACTGGCTCCTGTATAAAGTTCGTGTTGACAAACACTACATCTTTAGTTTACTTACGACATATACGCTCAAGGCGGAAAACAACTAAAGAACTTCTAATGCAAAAGGCTTATGTCAAGGATGCATCTGGTTTTGGAAAATTATGTTCACTTGCGAATAGCATAAAAGACATAGTTAATTTGGTTTTAAAGCTCTTTTCCCAATTTTACAATGAAATAAAGAGTAGAAAAGCTCTACTTTCTACGTTATTTAATATGTCAATTGCCGTTGTAAAAAAATGTATTCCTTTATTTCTTCAAACTCAACAACCATGCATGAAACATCGGGAATTCATAATTAGGTATACATTACTAATGCGGTTACAGAAACAAACATCATGGGAAGCAGCAATTATTAAACGAACATCCCGTTCCCAAAAAATCACCATAAAATTAGAAAACTAAATCACAGTTAGGTTTCTATGTTACATATTCGTTTTATGTGCGAACATGAAAACGGGGCGAAAAAGTGTTTCTATTTGTGTTTAATGTATGTTAAATAAGTATTTATACGTTATTTTTAAAATCAATCCCATTCTTATATTACGAGTATATGTCACACTTCTTTTACTGTGTGTAATTTAATGTAATTCAATTTATATACAGATTTAAATTTTCTTTTAAACTATAATGATAGATTCTTCCGGGTTATGCCGTGGTCGTCGATTTGAACATGACGTTTCGCTGCTCATCCTGTCAGCTTCTTCAGAAGTTTTATAAAGACTGATGTTGTTGCCTTTTGCTCCTGGTTATATACCGAGAAGCCGGTACGGTTGGCTGCTCATGTAGATCTAGTATGTTATTGGGACTTGTCGTTTTTCCGCTTGGTTGCTCGCGTGAAACTTGTTTATGGATGGATTGGTTTTGCAAAGCTACCTTCCATGTGTTGCTAAGGCGGTAGCCGGCTTCCAGGTTGAAATTGTTAGGATTTTTAATAATTTCTAGGGATTCAGGAATAACACGAGGGAAGTATTTTTTAGTCCTGGCTAGTATGTTTACGGAGTCGTAATTTATTCTGTGATCTCCTGGTCCTAATACGTATTCTGGTCTCTTTTGTGTGTTTCCAAGTCGTGTGTGGCTCTGCTGTTCTTTTATTCGACATTGGATGCTTCTTCCCGTTTGTCCGATGTAAGATTTGCCACAAGTACATTGGAGCTGGTTAACGCCTTCTTTATGTAGACTAGGGAAAGAATCTTTGTTGGAGGGGATCAACTGTTCGACTTTTCTTATTGTACCATAGCGATGTTTTTCTTATCTAAAACCTTTCTTATTCGGTCGGTTACTCCGGCGATGAAAGGAAGGCAGGCGTAATTAATAGGTTTAGGTTCTTTCGGTGTTGTGGTGCATTGGCACGCTTTCCTGATATCTCGTCGACTGTAGCCATTCCTGTGTAAAGCTTCTTCCACATGTCTCAGTTCTTGTGGTTTACTGTCCTCGTCACAAATAGCGTTGGCCCGATGAATAAGAGTCTTGATCAATGATCTCTTTTGTTGGGGATAATGGTGAGATGAAGCCAGATAGCGGTAAGTGTGAGTCTTCTTTCGATACACTGTATGGCTTAATCTGTTGTTAGTGGTGCGTTTCACTAACACGTCCAGGAAAGGTAGGCATCCATTTTCTTCAGTCTCCATAGTGAATCTTATTTTGGCATGGTGGTTGTTTAAGTGCGCCAAGAAAGCTTCAAGAGCTGTTTTTCCATGGGGCCATAAACTGTTGATAAACGCGTAGGTACTACCTACTACTTATGTTAAATTAGTATTTTAATTTCTTATTAATACGTTATTTATAGTATTTTTGACGTTATACTTGTTTGACTGTATTGAATGGAGTGTTTTTATTTCTAATATTTTATCTGCCTAAATACGTTACTTACATACAAACTGTTTTAAAAATAAAGTTTTTATTTTACTTGTCACCCTTTTTTATTGTGTAGGTAGATTAATGTAAATCTATTTTTATATAATTCGTAAGATATATGCGGTTGCTTGATGGGAAAGTACTTGTGTTGAGTAACGTATTTCAATTGCTACTATTTTAGCTTTCCAAACACGTGATTTACAGTATTTTCCACATCACACTTGTTTTATTGTGTACAATATACTTGCTATGTATTGTTTTATAAAAGTGAGCTTGTGTTGAATTACGTATTTGTATTCCTATTATTGTCTTCGTACATATGTTACTTATATTTTATACGGTTTTTGAAAAATAAAGGTTTTACTTGATATTTATTTGTTTCTTTTAGCATACTTGCATTTTTATATACACCGCCGTTCATTTCCACCTAAATAAATTAAATTTATTCAACCAGGTTTAATACAAGTAATAATCTCAATATTTTAACGTAATCTATCCTGTAACAGTACTTTTACTTAGCCTTATACTCTACTATACTATTAATTTATATTGAACTGGGTTCGCTAGTTTAAACAGTCGTAGAGACATAAAACTCTATTAACATCGTCAGTGCGGTTCAGGGTTAGCTAATATTGTTCGGGATTTGCTCGTTGTCACCTGGAATACTAAAATTATGCATGCAAACACTACCAGCAATAAAAACCCAAGAGTTTACATAAAAAGATTATAGAATCTGTAAGGAAAACACAAACACAATAGAATACATGTACATAAACCAACAAGAATAAACGACGTCCAAACATACAGCGAAGCTGTCAACAATACTTTAATTATCTACGAGCAAAAGCTGTTTCTACTCGCGTTATTACATAAACATAAATGTAAAAATACGCAATAAAAAGGCTGTACACTACATTCATAAAAGCACCTGAAATAGTGAGCTAATGTTCAATTTTCTGCGCAAAGTCAAACTCCGATAGCACGAAATATATTTGAATTCCGCACACAAATGAACTAACAGAAGCGGTCTATTCTTAAAATGCGCTTTTTGCTATTCTTGAATTTAGCTAACGCATACGTTGTACGCGTGCGAAGAAGCCGTGACTCAGTGGAGGCGCCAAGCTGCGCGTTCAATTCAAGCAAACGCGCTGCATCAGCGCATGACGAAATAACTTCGTACTGCTTGCGGTTAAACCCCGTTGTCTTAAGCACGAAATCCTTTATTGAAACGCTTGCCCAAGATGTCGCAATAATATCTCACTTCGTACTGCGATTTTAAATAGAAACTAACCTTGCTTTCGGCTGCTCCCAAGAACGACGCTTCTATGGTGTGAAAACAACGACTTCGTTCTATGGCAAATGCAGCAACCTTTGGTAATGCTGCCCAAGTGGTTTGACACCTTTGTAGTCTGGGTTCCCACTTAGAATCATCTTTGTGGCGGTGGCGATTACTGCAGGCCCACATCTCACGATTTTGTGCACTTTAGTGCTTTTTATTATTAGTCGTACCTTGGTTAATGAGGGACAACACACGTATGAATCGCTAGTTTTACCGCGAATGCCTTCGCGGTCAAACGCCACGCAGTTGCAGTTCTTCATCTATGCAACGCGATCCGCGAGCTGCGTTCTATTTTTAACTCCGCTACCTGTAATTAACTGTCTTGCACTTATAATGCATGATAACTTACTACATACCAGACATATACAGAATACGGTTAAGCTTTATTGCTTGCAGAATATAATAAAAAGATATGAAATATATTTATACAGGTAGCACGAATTGGTTTGTTACAATCTTGACTGAAAAGCACATATCCCGCAGACGGACTTCCGCTGCTGACAAGCATTATACGGGTGGTCGAACTTTTGACATTTTCGACACTGGATAGGCCGTGGTTTAGGAGGATGTAAGGGCTCTGCGAAGTACGTGGAATTGAATATTCTCAGACCCTTGGTAAGGAGATGGTCTATTGTGGCTTGGGATGTTGATCTGATCCGGAATATAAAGGTAGGTTTGTCAGAGGTCTTGGCGATGATCTTCTTGGAATTTGTGTAAGCGAGATTGGTGGCGGAAAGTCATATCTTCACGTCCTCGGCGGTGACGTCCAGCTGCACGCCGCGTAGCAAGCACGACAATGTGGACGCCCTTGCTTCTGCTGCTCTGCGGGGAGCTGCAGATCTGGAGTCCGTGATGATGGTGAGTGGTTTGCCAGCGTGGTTGGAAAGGGTGGCGAGGCGTTCTCGCAGGTCCTCGTATGGGGACCTGATTGTCGCCACGCCGCTGGAGTAGACCTTTAGGTTGGACACTAAAAGGTCCGGGAGCTCCAGGGATTTAGGGTGGACACCTACCTCTCAGGGTAGACCTGAAACAGTGACTTTATTAATGATGTATGATGTGGAACCGACAGAAGATCCAGAGGAAGGAGAGGATTGGGAGTTGGAGCGGCGACGTCGGGGGGGAGGCTGAGCGTAGGAAGTTTCTGGAGCGGTCTGCACACGCTGCTGGATTGTGGGTACTATTTTGTTGACCTTCCTCGTCATCTTACGCATGCATTGGCTTAACTAATTAAATCATGTAAAACTCTTGTCTTTTGTGCATATCATTATAGTGAAAATTTGGAGATAAATAAATTTTAAATTATCTCTAATCAAACTGTATTACACTGTATATCTGAGAATTTGCCTAAAAGAGGTATTTGGCAGAGCAATATGGTGCATATCTGTCATGACATCGATCAATGGATAAACGTACACTACTTCGGTATATTTTTCATTCATATTTTAATTAACAGGCATTATTCAAGTCAAGTCTTTGTCGGTTTCATGGCAAATTGTTTGTTGGAGCTGATTTTAATACGACTTCTTGTTAATATTGTTGTTATACATTCGCTGAAGTTTGTTATACGTATTGTATTTTAAAAGTTTTACATATTCTGTGGAAGCACCTTTTTCACGCAGAAGCTAAATAAAGCAGCTAAAGTCACGTCTGCGATACACTTTTAATTGAAAAGCACCAATAACCATTAGTTCGTTAGCAGAAGTAAGTTTTTAATATCACATCGTCAGCAACTGGTTAGTGATTTTCAATGCAAGTTTGAATAGATTCTATTTACGGCAGAGTTTACTTGTTAATTTTTATGTATATTTTACATCAACAAACCACAGATAATTTATTTGGAAATTAATCCATCTTGCAATTTATTATTTTTGAGTTGGAAGTACGTAATGTACTGCAAATAATTAATAATTCCTGTTATTTTATCGAGATTTTAAATCGTTATTCTATTTTTTAGCATCTTATGAATTTGCAATTTTATTTTGATTTTTACTTCCCTCGTCTAAAAGACGAAGGAAGTATTGTAATCGCGAAAAGATCACATTTCGAGATTGTTCCAGATCTTCACGTTTCAGGAACCCTAGATGACGAAGAACAGGTTTTCTCAATGCCGTCAGTCTGTCTGTCTGTTTGCCTGTCTGTCTGTCCGTCTGTTGGCGGTATAACTCCAAAACTATTTGTAGGAGGAAGACAATATTTTGCATACACATTATATATCTACCTGGCATGAAACCGAGAAAATTTCAAACAGAGTGAGCACCTGAAAAAAATTAAATTTGGTTTGTTTTTTATTTAACTTAGCAATAAATACAAGTAATAATTTGCACATAGCGCAGGCTTTATTCTTACCAAAAATTGGCCCCAATAAATACAGAATAAATGTTGTACGATTAAAAAGGAGCAACAAATTAGTGCATTACTTAATATAGCTGGAAGGCAGGAATTCGAAGGGTTGGTACTCCGTAGCTCAGGTAAAAATAGCTCGTTCCCATAAAACTTTGGGACTGCATACGCGGTTCGCCTGCCGTTCAAATTCGACCACTGGTAAAAAAAATTAATTTGAAAATTATTTAATTTATTAGAAACGTGAAGATATTTTTACTCGTAATATTTAGTGTTACAATGTCGACGAGGAAAGTTCTGGGTAAAGCCTTTTACATATTTTTTATGTAATTCTACTATTTAGAAGAAAGATTCTTTGGATTTCATTAATTTTTATTTTTCATTCAGGCCTTTATACAGAGTCGCACTGTACATATCTAAAAAGTAGATAGTATGTTCAGTTTTGAGCAGGGTGTTTATATATCATTTTTTTTTCATTGCATTCTATTTTTTCTAAATTATATATTAAAGCAGAATAAATAGGCTTTGGTAAATTAGTAAATCAGTGCGAGTAATGTGACAGTATCAGTTCTGAAGCTTTTACACCGCAACTCTAAAGTTCTATTCACTCTACTTATTGGTTTATACGACTTATATTTTATCTTTGATCAGTACCGACAGATTTGATGTGCTCGGGAATTTAATGTTAGACATAAAATCGTTACTGCGACTATTTGCAGTCTCGGCTCTCTAGCAACGACTCTCTAACTAAAATAATACATTGAATATTAAGAAGCCGTGTAGATTCGCCAGATAATGAAGCCTTGTTCAGCTTTTTATATTTTTAGGGGAAATATGTGGAAACGAGTCTATGGATTTTACCAGAAAATATTTTTGTATAATCTATCTAGCATATTTATGGATGCATTTACTAAGTCTTAGTCAGAATCAAAACGTATCTGCAGTTTTGGTGGTAGCTTGAACAAAGTCAAATGAGTGAAGTTAAGCCTTTTAAAGATTATGAACAAAGAGAGCAATAGGCCAAAATCTATCCACGAAGTAAATGGTGTTTGCACCTTATATCTAAGTAGAATTTTGGTCTAAACAATTTCGATATGAGAGGGAATCGATTCAAGATGAGTCAAATTGTAGCAGATCGAAGAAAGGTTTCACCTGTTACATTATTGCAGATGAAGCAGGTGTGTAAAAAATTTTTGCATAATGATTTGTAGATGAATAAATGGTCAGCAGAAACACAAACTGGACAACTAACATCCTAGAAATTTGATATAGTGGTTACATAATCTCTTTATAAAAATAATTGTCGACAGATTAAGCAGAAAAATTGACTATTACCAGCCAAGAGAGCAGGCAGGAGTTCGCTCGGAATTTAATACTTGTGACCACCTCCAAGTAGTGAAAAATATAATTGAGAAAGCATATGAATATAAATTTCGTTTGTGTCCGCCTTTTATAGACTATGAAAAAGTCTTCTAATCTGTAGCGACTTGGACGATATTGAAATCTATGGAAAATAGTAGAACTGATCATAAAAACGATTGATTCAATACAGGTATGATAATACAACTATGTACGTAAAAATATACCAAAACAGTAACCCAATAAATTTAAACCGAGGAGTCAGACAAGGGGACACGATGTCCCTAAGATTGTTTATATTGACGGTGGAAGATGTAGTCAAAGAGCTTGACTGGGACGAAAAAGGAATAAATATGAATACAGAAATGCTTATTCAATTAAGATTCGCGGAAGACATCTGCATAATTAGCCAAGATCTACAAGAATAACAAAATATGATGAAAGAACTAAACAATGAATTTGAAAAAGTAGTCCTAAAGATAAAAGCTTCCTAAAAAAAACGACAAACATTTTAAACGCTGACAGAAAGCTAATAACTAAAAATATACAACGAAACTATTAAACTAGTGGATGAATATAAATATCTGGGCCAAACAATAACGATAAAAGTCTGGTGTAATACACGCACACAACTTCCTTTTACAGTGATCTTATAATTTGCCAAAAATTAGATTTTTAATTTTTTAGCATTTGTCAAAAATTTTCAAAAATTACAAATTCTATAAAAAACGGTACAAAATAGAGCGTTAATTCAAGAGACAAATTTTCTCTAGAATTTTAAGCTTAATTCAAAAATTTAATAATATACCCGGTGTTCCATTTCAAATAGAAGTTAATATAAAAAATCTGGTGTGATACACGCACACGACTTCCTTTTACAGTGATCTGCAGTGATTAGCCAAAAATTTGATTTTAAATTTTTAAGCATTTGTCCAAATTTTTAAAAAATTACAAATTTTACAAAAACGGTACAAAATGGAGTGTTAGTTCAAGAGACAAATTTTCTCTAGATTTTAAGCTGAATTCAAAAATGTATAATATACCGGGTGTTCTATTTAAAATAGGAGTTAATAAAAAAAAACAGAAAAAAACAAAAAAAACATTTAAATTCCCCTATCTCACATCAATACACATTAAAAATGTAATAAAAATGTAAAGTTTAAAAAAAATCGTTAGAGCTGTTTTTGAAAAAATTGAAAAAAACTGAAAAATCACAAGAGTAAACACCTATTTCCGGTTACTAGATTTTCTTCAAAAGCTTGCTGTCGCATCTATATAGTACACAAAACTTATATATGAAGTTTCAACGCCATACCTCTTTCCGTTTTTGAGATATTCTGTTCACAGGCAGACACACAGACAGACAAACGCACAGACAGACCAATGAAAAAAAATATGTTTTTTCGGGATCATGGGACTCTAAAACGTGAAGATCTGTTGAAAACCCAATTTCGAATTTTTGGGGTGAATCCAATATTTCCTTTATTGTAAAAGGAAGTAAAAAAAGAAAAAGAAAACAAAAGAAACCCATTTTAGTGGTATTCAATTGGAAAATCACCTATTTCACATTAACACATATTCACAATATAATAAAAATGTAAAGTTTGGAAAAAATCGTTAGAGCAGTTTTTGAAAAATCTGAAAAATCATATGAGTAAACGTCATACTTCCGGTTATGTGATTTTCTTCAAAAGCTTGCTGTCGCATCTAGATAGTACACAAAACTTATATATGAAGCTTCAATGCCACACCTTTTTTCGTTTTTGAAATATTCTGTTCACAGACACACACACAGATACACAGACAGACTGTTACAGTACCAAACTGATTTATCGACACTCGCGACTGTGTGAGTGCCAAATAACTAGACAAATCCGAGAAACGTGCGGGCTCACCCTGGAAATAGTAAGAACAGGCTAAAGGCCTCGGCTCAGATACGCTCAGGGAGCATGCTGGGTCCTAAAACGGTACACCACAGGGCAAGCTTGTTGATGTATATTGTTATGATACATGAGGCAGTGAAATTAATTTAAATAAAGAAATATTTGAAACAAGTAAGCTTGGAAGAATGATGTAATTAAATCTTGATTGGGGTTAAACATTTCAAACATTATTAATAAATTTAATTGAGACAATGAGAGAAGAGATTTTGGTATTGATTGAATATGTTAATTTAATAGTTACAAAAAAATTTACGATTGACAAATGAGTTATAATAATAATTTGAATTGTTAAATTGTAAATAATGGATAATTTAAAATATGTAAGGGTGCAGTAAGAATAGTATCCAACCAGAACAAGTTTTTGTTTAAAAGTTAGTTACATAAAACAACTCATAAAAACATGTACGTATTTTAGATATGATAATTTTGGAAGAATAAAAATCGAATCTCTGCCTTAATTTATGTAATTTTTGTACTTACAAATTAAGAAAAGGCTTAAAACAAATCTTCGAGGTGAAGATCAAATGAAATATTAACAATTGGAAAGAATATTGTGTAATAAGAAGAGCTACAGATTCAAGTCACTGGAAATGGAATAAAGGACTTAATACTAGTTAATGGAATTTGGATTTATTCATACGTAAAAGACATAAGAAGAGGTATTTTACAATTTATAATTTGATTTGGATATTTGGTGAATGTTTCTTGAGACATTAACGTATCTGCAAATAAATGGAACAAAGTTAGAATTGGAATTTATCAAAAGAAAGAAACTTACCAGGATTTGAATCGTGTGTTGGAGACATCTAAGAGGGACGACAGCTGTGACTTGGACATCTAGAAGGAGCAGTAACATTTGGGAGGAACAGTGCTTTCCAGTAGGAGCCAGGATAGGATTTTGATGCCAGGGTAGTTAACGTGACTTAACAGAACCAGAGGGAGGTTGCAGGAACTAGGATCGTACGGCAGTGACATCCAGGAGGTGACAGGAATGGAATTGGATATTTAAGCAGTTGGTTTGACAGATCGAAGGAAATTGAAAGGATTCATGTACCATCAAAGGGGTTGCTGTTAGTGAATGGTACATTGAGTGCTGCAGACTATTGAAGATGAGGTCCAGTGGTGGTTGGTGTTTGCAGTAAAAGCGTAAGCAGCTATTAAGGTTTGTTAAGATAAGTTGACAAAGCATTTTAAATAACTGTCAATTTTAAAAGTGACAACATAAAGTTGAGTAAGTACTTACATAGGTAATTTTGAATGGTAGTAAATGTTAATGTAAGTTACAGTTATCAGTTTACCTGGTTTGTTGAGATTTAGAAATCAGTTTGACATTAAACGTCATTAATTAAAATACTGACATTCAATTAATAGATAGAGATCTTGATTTGGCGAACCACCTGAGATAAGAGAATTGCATTTATTATTATTAAGAATTATTATTGAATTTAAAAAGGCAAGATTTTAATAAAAAGTGTAGCTTCATATAGCCACATACATAATATATAAATTGACGCAGACAACGTGGGGCTTATAGTGATTGCGAGTCAGTTTGTTTATAAGGTGTTCAAATGAGGGGTTTTTAAAACCATGTTGCTTGACATTTATGACACATGTCGCCAGTAAAGAACGGATATTGACATAATAACAATAAACAGATTTAATTGTAACTGATAAACCAAGTTTATGGTTAATTTTGCATTAACAATTGTGAATTAAGGAACAAGATTGTAATAAAACAATCATAATTTAAAAATGTATCATAATTAATTTCTTTTTGAGAAAGATAAAAGAATAGTATAGGACAATCAATAAAAGTAACTAAAGAATATTATAAAGAGTCAATTTGAGAATAAAATATAAAGATTTATAATTTAATATACAGGGTAGTAATTAAAAGTAGGTACATTTAAGAATTTAAAATAAAAAGCAGATAAAATGGAAGAAGACAACTCACATGTAGAAATATTAATGTTGAAAATGTTGGACAATATGCGAACAATGGAGAAAATGTTGACTAGAGATGCTGAGGAAAGGGAACATAGGTTAAAGAAGGACGAAGAGGAAAGAAAAATTCGATTACAATTTTTAATTCAGAAGAATGCTGAGAAGTTAAAACAAGAAAGAAAGAAAGATGCAGCAGAGTCAAAGAAAATTGCAGCAGAGTCAGAAAGGAAAGCAGAGGAGAGGGAAAACAGATTTCAGAATTCAATACATGAAACAAAGAAGGATGCAGAGAAAAATTCAGCAGAGTTGAGGAAGGATTTACAAGCAGCAATTGAAAGAACTGCAGAGGAAAGTAAGAAAACTACTGATGAGTTGAAAAAGGAGTTGCAACAGTTAATTTCGAAAACTGCAGAGGAAAGTAGGAAAACTACTGATGAGTTGAAAAAGGAGTTGCAACAGTCAATTACGGAAAAGGCAGAGGAAAGTAAGAACGAGGCAGAGAAGAAAGCTGAGGAAAGGGAAGGTAGGTTGCAAGCAGCAATTGAAAGAACTACAGAGGAAAGTAAGAAAAATACTAAAGAGTTGAAAAGGGAGTTGCAACAGTCAATTAAAGAAAAGGATGAGGAAAGGGAAAACAGGTTGCAGGTTTCCATACAACCTACAATTGACAAAAATGCCGAAGAGTTGAAAAAAGATTTGCAACAGTCAATTGAGGAGAAGGCCGAGGAAAGTAAGAAGGATGCTGAAGAAAGGGAATGTAGATTACAGGAAGCAATAAAGAGTAATGCAGAGAAGTTGCAAGAACAAAAAGCACAGGTAGAAAAGGTGGAAGAGTCCATGAAGGAGTTAAAAAAGGAATTTTATAAAATCAAATTTGAAAATAAACAGTTAGAAGAGATTGTAACACGAACTATAGAAGACAATTTAGAAAAGAACAAGGAAGAACTTGAAGGAAAATTAGAGGAGATGAAATCAACAATAGAAAAATGCATAAGAACACAGAAAGAGTGTGTGCAGGAAGAAAAGAAGATAACAGAGTCCAAATTAGAAGTTATATTTAGAAAGGAAACCATTGAAAATGAATTAATTTTGGAAAAATCAAGGAAAGCTTTGAAAGAATCAATGCAGTCGGAAAAGTTCTTAGATGAGGAAGACGACATGACAGAAAATAATAAACAGGTAAGGCAGAAAGAAATAGTAGTAATTTATGAAGTATTAAATGTGATAATAGGAGGGTACATAATTAATGTCAATAAAAATACGAAAAGGACAAAGAAGGAAAAATGTAAACAATGGTTAAAGGACGAAGTAATGAAATTAAAACAAAGGTTAAGACGAAAAGAAGTATTGAGGCTTGAAGCTGAATTAAGGAAAATAAAACAAACAATTGAAGAAGCAAAGGATGGTAAAAAGACCACTGAAGATTACTTCAAAAGAATATTAAGATAACGAAAATAAACTCGGAAGTTGTACATATGCAATATAGTAATTTTAAAATGTTAATTAAAGAACCACACGTATTTTAACATTTGAAAACATTAATAGATAGATAAGAAGACATTGCTCCACTCACAAGAAATAATTGTATCAGAATTATAATACAAAATGGCTTCTTTAATAAATGAAGAAATAATTTTAAATAATTTGGATGTCTTACATAAGAATATAATAAAAGTGAATAAAATAGATTTACTATCTGCAACTAAAAGAAAAATATCAACAACAAACCGAATGTTAAATATTAAAATATTTATTGATAAATGGAAAGGTGTAGTTAGATTGTTTATAGTTAAAGGTCTTAGAGTGGACATGGTATTAGGAATCGACATTATTCAGCAACTGGGAATAAATATTGATGGATCACAAAGGTGTATTCATTTAAAGGGGTTAAGTAAATCTTGGATCTGTACCAGTAGAGTCAGCCAAGAAGATAAGTGTTGCCAATTAAAAAAAATTGGAGACATAATGAAATATAAAGAAGGTATAGTTATTAATAATTACATAATAAATAATATGGAGAATAATTATGATAATAATGGGTTATTGCTGAATGAGTTAAAAATAGGTGAGAAGAATAAACAATTTAAAAGTTAAATATTACAAATAATTATCAGAAATAAAGAGGTTATAAATGAAGAAGTAGGACAAGCAAGAAAATACATTCATATGTTACAAGTTGATAAATCAAAAAGCTTTAATAGTAAATCTTTCCCTATACCATTTGCATTAAGAGGACAGGTTAGGAAGGAAATACATAAAATGGTAAAAGATGGAGTAATAGAAGCTTCAAAGAGTAATTTTATTAATCCTTTAGTAGTAGTTAAAAAAAACGTGACGGTTCTCTTCGTTTATGTTTGGATGCACGCAGAATTAATAGTACGCAAAATAAAGGTTGTTGTTTGTTGGAAAGGTTAAATAGTTTGTTTCTATGGTAATTTGTAAATAGATAGATGTAAATAGATATTAATTGTTATAAAAGGTGGATACTAGAATAATGAGATGGATTGAATTAAGAAAAGAAATTTGAAATAAAAAAACCTGTTTATTTAAATATTTTTCTTAATTGAGGAATTATGTTATGATACATGAGGCAGTGAAATTAATTTAAATAAAGAAATATTTGAAACAAGTAAGCTTGGAAGAATGATATAATTAAATCTTGATTGGGGTTAAAAATTTCAAACATTATTAATACATTTAATTGAGACAATGAGAGAAGAGATTTTGGTATTGATTGAATATGTTAATTTAATAGTTACAAAAAATTTTAATAAAATACAAGCCAAGGTAACGATTGACAAATGTGTTATAATAATAATGTGAATTGTTAAATTGTAAATAATGGATAATTTAAAATATGTAAGGGTGCAGTAAGAATAGTATCCAACCAGTACAAGTTTTTGTTTAAAAGTTAGTTACATAAAACAACTCATAAAAACATGTACGTATTTTAGATATGATAATTTTGGAAGAATAAAAATCGAATCTCTGCCTTAATTTATGTAATTTTTGTACTTACAAATTAAGAAAAGGCTTAAAACAAATCACCGAGGTGAAGCTCAAATGAAATATTAAAAATTGGAAGGAATATTGTTATAGTGTGTAATAAGAAGAGCTACAGATACAAGTAATTGGAAATGGAATAAAGGACTTAATACTAGTTAATGGAATTTGGATTTATTCATACGTAAAAGACATAAGAAGAGGTATTTTACAATTTATAATTTGATTTGGATATTTGGTGTATGTTTCTTGAGACATTAACGTATCTGCAAATAAATGGAACAAAGTTAGAATTGGAATTTATCAAAAGAAAGAAACTTACCAGGATTTGAATCGTGTGTTGGAGACATCTAAGAGGGACGACAGCTGTGACTTGGACATCTAGAAGGAGCAGTAACATTTGGGAGGAACAGTGCTTTCCAGTAGGAGCCAGGATAGGATTTTGATGCCAGGGTAGTTAACGTGACTTAACAGAACCAGAGGGAGGTTGCAGGAACTAGGATCGTACGGCAGTGACATCCAGGAGGTGACAGGAATGGAATTGGATATTTAAGCAGTTGGTTTGAGAGATCGAAGGAAATTGAAAGGATTCATGTACCATCAAAGGGGTTGCTGTTAGTGAATGTTACATTGAGTGCTGCAGACTATTGAAGATAAGGTCCAGTGGTGGTTGGTGTTTGCAGTGAAAGAGTAAGCAGCTATTAAGGTTTGTTAAGATAAGTTGACAAAGCATTTTAAATAACTGTCAATTTTAAAAGTGACAACATAAAGTTGAGTAAGTACTTACATAGGTAATTTTGAATGGTAGTAAATGTTAATGTAAGATACAGTTGTCAGTTTACCTGGTTTTTTGAGATTTGACATTAAACGTCATTAATTAAAATACTGACATTCAATTAATAGATAGAGATCTTGATTTGGCGAACCACCTGAGATAAGAGAATTGGATTTATTATTATTAAGAATTATTATTGAATTTAAAAGGGCAAGATTTTAATAAAAAGTATAGCTTTATATAGCCACATACATAATAATATATAGGGTGTTACCGAATAAATGGGAGCCACAAGGTCCAACTCAAGGAAACACACGCTCAACCGAACTTTGAAAGTCAAGCGGGGTAGGATTCTCGAATATTGACTCTGGGGAACAACAGTGTAGCGACAGCGCGCCGACTTACCTGCATCACTCAAGAACCGCTCCCAGGCCTCGCTTTACATCGATCTTGACATGGAGACTGGATTACCCTGTAAACAAACATGCACACAAACCAAGGATAATCATACGACAATTATAATAAACCAATCTCACGGCTCACACAATGTTACAGGTACAGTGGCAGAACAGTCTTATCCTAAAAGGACTACATAAGAACCCCAGCTGGGAACGCGCTAGCTAACATCAGGACTCACCTAAAGACAGCCGAAATCAAGAATGCGCGCCCAATGCTTCAGTCAAATACTAATAGCCCAATGTACTTAGCTGAGCTCGCAAAATTGAATCGCAGAAATAAACACACTGTACTTTATTCAGTGTACGAAGATTAATTGCAACAGTGGGCGCACCATGCTTGGGTTAGTTACAGATAACGACTCTACTTGATTAAGTTCGGTCAAGTGAAATGCAAAACGACAAATGTAATTTAGCAGCGTATTTAATGAGTTGTACGTTAATGAAATGTCTGAATAAACGCACACAGTGCGGCGTTTAAATGTAATATAACCGCGCATTTACTTAGTTGCACACACAAATAAAGTGTAAAATAATTTGTTTTAAGCAGCTCGGCCCTGGGGCAGAACGTCAGAATGCTGCAAACGGCGGCGACCTGTCACTACAGCTGTCAATCATTAAGCTTGGGGGGAGGGCGGTGTAATTCGGAAACGTCCAGAGAATTCCCTTGTATTTATTCGGTCGCGGCGGTGTAACACCACCTCGGCGATCACACGCCTACGGAGCCGTTGAATTAGGCTCCTCACATTAAATAATCCCATTTTTAGAAAACGGACATCTGAGCTAAACAGCTCGCGAAAAACTGTACGAGCGGCCACGGAAATTTTCTTACTTTCTCACCCAACCTCACAACTGTACACACCACTCACAACGCCTATTCGTCACCGCCTGCGTCAAAGAAACCACAATAAACAATGTCTAAAACTTTGCTGCAACAGCACAAAAAGGAATATCGGGCGTCTCCACACCGGAGCGTGCAGACGCCCACCAAAACATGCTGCATGGACTGTCCTCTGTCGCGGACCGAGGCTGAATCCCCCTCGCAGCCGACGCCGAGCTCTCCAGACCGACGCGTTCTAACTCGCCAAAAGTGAGCAATCCCAGCGCAGGCCGCGTCAGACCCGCCACACGCGAGATCGCTCGTAAGCGAAAGAGCTAGAAGCTATCCTGCTTGCTCTCATGAGCACTTCAAAATAGACGCTCTTACGACGGATGGGGCACGCAGCTGCATGAAGCGATGATGTAAAGATTAGCGCGGTGCGCTAGACCTTTAAATTAAGTCGAAAGCCACGCTCGTGTCTGAACTTTTGTATGATGCAAAAAAAACTGAGGTATTATGCCACTAGTTACGACTGAGATGGCCACGACATACAAGCAGGCTCGCGAACTCTGTGACTATGCGAAATGGTTAAATAGCTATCGGAATTGCAGAAAAATAAAATGACCTGATAAGACACACAGACCAATGAGCAAAAACATGTTATTTTGGTTCAGGGGACTCTAAAACGTGAGATCTGTTGGAAACTCAATTTCGAATTTTTGAGGTGAATCCAATACTTTATTTAACGTAAAAGGAAGTAAACAAAGAATCTACGAGAACAGATATAACGGACAGAATAAGAATTCGCAAATAGTTATTTGTCTACAATGTGTCGAAATGAAGTGTGTTCCAGCACAAAACGAATGTGGTGAAATAGCCAAGTGGCAGATCTAGTTTCTTACAGTCAGTATTGTACATCAACGAACATATAGTATCTCCATTTTCTCCTGTTTCTGAAAACAGTTTTAAACTATTTTAAAAAGGTGTGGAAAGATATGTCATTTCATAACTAAAATTCATGTAAATTGATATGGAAAAGTGGAACATTTTCTAACAAGTTAGAAAATTTAATTACGTGAATTTAACGTCAAATGAAGTAATATGCTTCGAGCAGCACAAAGGGCGATAAAACGACGAATCATAGCCATAACGCCGAAGAACAAAATTCCAAATGAAAGAAATAGACAACGTACAAAGGTGGAGGATGTTATTGCAACAGCAATAAAACTGTTCTGGTCACATCTCCAGAAAACCAGACGACATGTGGACGAAGAGAGTAATTGATTGAAAACCGAGAATTTACAAAAAAAGAAGAGGAAGGCTGGCAACGAGATGGCGTAATAACGTCAGAAAAGCAGAGGGGATAAACTGGATAACTAGAACAACAGATGGAACAGAATGGAAAACGTTAGAGAAGATTTACATCCAGAATTGAATAGAGAAGGGCTGACGATGAAACAACTATAATAAGCTATTCCACCTATGTGACTGGCGGCAGATAAGAAGCGATGAAGAAAATATGAGGTTTACAAACCATCTGGCAGATATACTTAAGACCTTCCCAGTCGATATTCCAGCTAAAGAAGAAAAACACACTTATCAACAAAACCGCTGAAACGCTTTTTTCAAATCAGTTGACCACTCGTTAAATTCAAGATAATTCAAGTAAGAACAGCAATCATAACCGCAACAGAAAGACTATTGAAGCAACTCAGAAGAAAAGTATAGAGTCTATTACCTTAGTATTCAGTATCATCTTAAGTTGAAAATAGAGGAAAATTTTTTAATTACTTAGGTACAGAAATAACTAGCGACAAGAACATGTAACAGGAAGTGATAACCAAAGCAAATAAAGCATTAACAAAAGTAGGATGATTCAATAACCTAGGTCCCTGTGAAGGGCGTTCTGGATTAACAACTCAGGTAAACTCAAATCGCAGAAATAGGTTCTATCAACTCAACATATATACATATACATATACAGTGTGTCCCCGGATAGGTGAAACGACTCTTGTAAAAAATAAAAAATTCTCAATTTAAATTTTCATTTTTTTGGGCTTAGCCCTGTTTAGTTAAAGACGAATTTCTAACATAATTTCAGTTTGAAAAATTAAGTATGCCTTGGAAATTTTCAAAAAATCTATTTAAGTGTAGAGTAACATGCCTTTTATGTGCCAAATACCACAAATATTTATTAAAGAAAGTTGTTTAGAATCAACGTTTAGGCCCCTGCACCAAATGTCAAAATCCTCGGCCAACTTTGATCTCTTACATTTTCTTTTACGTTTGATCTCTCACATTTTTTTAAATGTTTATTTCCAAAATCAAAGAATTTTATTTTTAAGATATTTTTTTTAATACAAATAAAATTTTTTAATTAAAAATACTTATTTTCCAGGGCAGTCTTTGTTAAAAGTGAAATTCTTTGATTTGGGACATAATTCCTTTGGGAAACACGTTTTGTTGTTTCTGGTCCTTCCGCAACCCAATTAACACATACGGGTCGAGTGTTGCGGTCCTAAAACTTTGGCTGGAGCGTGGCTTTGGCGCTGCACCTTTTTCGCCGCCCGAAGTGACCAAAATGTCGGACTTTGTTTACGTTTCTTGCTCTACCAAAATATGTATAAAGAACAGAAGTTACGCATTACCTAGGTTTTCTAGGTGGTGAATCCACAAGAGTAAGTGGTGGCGGTGCCCTATGGTGTAAATCCGGGCCTCCCGGAGTACGTTTTTAGTTAGTCCGAGAATGGCCGGAAAATTTCTTGGGACCGACGGGCGAACGTGAGCTTCGGCCGTCGTGGTGCTGGCGTGCTGGGCAGCATTTCACTTTCTTGCTGTAGCGGCACCCTGGACCTTCGAAGAGGATCTTCCAGGAAGTATCTGCCTGTTCTTACGGGGTTAATTACAGGTGTGTTAGTGTATTTATGATTCGGATTGCACCACCTCGGTGAAGCGGTTCTAAACGCCGGGAATTGTGCTCAGGAGCGGGCGATGATGATCGCTTTAAGCAATTAGTCTTACAAGACAGGTTTAGTTGTCAAACTAGAATTTAGGCCTGGAAGATTCTAATTCTTACAAGACAGGTCTATCTGCCAAGTAAAATCGAATACTCGCCGCTTGGCTTTTCAGGATGCGTTCGGAACGAATAATTTAACTTAAGGGTTGACAGGTCTGTTTGCCACTTCCCTTAAAACCTGCGTTACTAAACTGCTATACGACCTATATTAAGATATGGCGCCGAGAGTAGGACAGACACTACAAAAGCAAAACACCTGTTGAGTACATGCAAAATGAAAATACTACGAACAATCCAATGGAAATATTTGCGAGACAGAATACCTAACAAAAACATCAGAGGAATTAAATGTGCAGTATAGTACAAGACGTAACAAGGTGAACATCTCCATAAAATGGATACACACGCACTAGCAAGAAGAGCAAGGAAATTTATATACTATATACACGAGGGTTGATCTCTATGCTCCACAACTAACCTACTAATAACACTCACAATCAAATTTTTACAACTGTGTTTTTCGACATAATATCCCTTACGCTGAGCACTCTTTTCCCATAGGTGCTCCAACATCATGATTGCTTCCTGGAAGAAATTTTCTCTGACCTTATCAAACGTATATGACTTCTTCATTGCTGGAAAAAAAAATCTCCTCGAAGATCTTCTTTGAGTTTTGGGTACAGCCGGTAGTCGCTTGGCGTCAAATCAGGAGAATAGGGGGGTATTCCACGATTCCAAACCCTGCCTCACAAATGGCAGCCATTGCAATCAGCGACTTGTGCACTGCAGCATTGTCTTGGTGGAACACGACACCTTTGCGTAATTTTTCTCACCGTTTTTTCTATAGCCATATGCAGTTTGGCTGTTATAGTAGGTCCATTTTCGAGGTAGTCAATTAGCAATACCCCTTTCGTATCCCATAAAACTGAAGCCATCACATTGCCGGCGGATGCGACAACCCTGAATTTGCGAGATGGCGGGGATCCCGTGTGTTTCCACTCCTTACTCTGCATTTTTGTCTCTGGATCATAATGATGCACTCGGGTTACATCCATCGTGACATACCTATCAAAAAAGTTCTCCTTATCCAGGAGTGCAGTGTCCAAAAACCTCCTGTGATCTGCTGAAAGCATTCGCGGCCGATAATTTTTTCCTTTTGAAAATATTGGCTCTTATGTTTTGAACTACATGGAAAAAACCTGTTTCCTCCACGATTTAATGCAGAGTGACTCTTCGGTCTGCTAAAATTCAATCATGGACTTTTTGGATGTTTTCTTCAGTAGTAACGGTGTGTGAAGGACCTTTGCCATATTGATCTGCACAGGACGTTCTCCCACAATTAACTAGGTCATAAGTCATAAGACATTGCATATTACCCTAAAATCACAGTTAAATCAGCATGGATTTGCTTTGGGGTAACTGCTTTTTTTGCAAATATTTGATCACTCACATTTGCCCTTTGGCGTCCATTTCAGCACTGAGCGCACACTAAGAAATAAATTTGCATGCTGCGACTTGGCTGATTGCAAGTTGAGACTGGCAAATTGAGGGGTGTTCATAACAGAAATGTAGCTTTCCATTAAATATACTTTAAATTTTTATCTTGATAGTAAATAGATCAGGAATGGAGCATAAGGATCAACCCTCGTATATGTATTACCTGTACAGTTATCCTGCTTAATATGCTTAAATAAGCATTTTACTTAACAAGTTACGCATGCACTTGAAACTTTTCCGATCGCCTCTGAGTCATATGTCTTTTCCATACCACCTCCATCGCTCTATACTAGAACAGCTTGGGTAAATTCTTGTTACAGTTCTTCTTCATATGAAAGTGTAATTTGATTTTTTGAATCATACAGCTTGTTTAAAGTGATACCGTGAAGCTACTGAAACATATTATTCATCCTGTGGCTTATTTTTACAGTCTTTGGCACTACAGTTAGCCCTGGCCCTTTAAATCTGTTTATTTTATGAAAATTAATGCTGTGAGACAACAGTAAATAATTAGTAAAATCAGCAATGCTTTGTTAAAAAAATCTGAAAAAGAGTTTACACAAACATTCCTTAGCGCGAATTAGATCAATTTGCAAATAAAAAATATGTAGTCTGCTGGGATTTGAACTCTGCTCTCCCAAACGAATATTTGACGGGAGTCTGGTCCGCCGCTAGAATAACTGAGCCACGGAGGCGCTCAAATTCTACGAGTTTCTGCTGCGTTATAAAGATACAATAGTATCCTATCCCACTTCTGATGTTTACTCTGCATCTGTTAGATCTCATTTTCGCCAATGCTAAAGGCTGAGCTATATGTAAATTATTATTTTTATATTTAGCAAATAAAAGAAGTGGAAGCTGTGACACTAAATATTTTGAAAAAGGCATCTGGGGTAAAAATATCTCAACGTTCCTAATAATACTGGAACAATAAAAGAAATCTCTCGGCCTGAAATTTTCCCGCTTTCATGGTAGATAGACAAATAATCTGCATGCAAACTATAGCTATTCTCCAACAAAGTAGTTATCGAGTTATACCACCAACAGGCAGGCATGCAGACAGACGTAATTGAAAAAACTTGTCTTCCGTCATCTGGGAAACCTGAAACGTGAAGATCTGAAGAAATGGTTCGCTGGTCAGAACGTTATTGGGCTATTTTGTTTACTCTTTTAAAATAATTAACATACAGTTAAACTAAATAATTCCAAATCAACTTATGTTCCGCCCACCCTCTGCAGAAAACGTTTCCAAGAGTTACATTGAATAACCACAAACTAAAACAAGTGAGTCTTGGTCGACATCTCACTTGGGAAAAATCAAAAAGAGACACCCAGACCCCCAATTTAGAATTTCCTCACTGGCGCAATGGGAGCTTTCCCTTAAAAACTGTTGTATGAAATAGACTAATAGAGTAACAAAATTACACGCAAAACGTATACACACACGTGACTTGAATTTAGCACAACGGGCCCACTTTTAAGCTGAAGTACTCACAATTTTAATAAAATTAACTCTCCAAATCTCCCTAGAGAATAAATTACTGATATACAACTACACCACCATCACCAACTGCCACCAGATGATAATGCAAAAACCTCGATGTCTCACTTGGAGAAATAAATTTAAACAAAAAGAGAACAAGTAGGCCTCTAATTTAAGAATATCTTTCTAAAAATTGATGATATACAACTCGTCACTCGGAGAAAATACATTTCGACAAAAAGAGAACATTTAGGCTTACAAATTAGAAAACTTCTCTCTAGAGAATAAAGTGCTTGTATGTAAATCCACTACTATCACCAACTACCACCAGTGAACAATGCGAAATAACGTGATCGACGTTGCACTTACAAAAAACAAATTTGGTAAGAAAAGAACATCTAAGCATCAAATTTAGGAAAATTTTTCCTAGATAATAAATTGCTGGCATATAAGTTTACCACTATAAACAACTGCCACAAGCTTATAACTCCAAATACCTCGATCGGGGTCCCATTTGGGAAACATATTTGGACAAAGGAAGAACATCTACAGAATAACCTGCTGGTATAAAAGTACACCACTACCACCAACTACCATCAGTGGATAATAAAAAATGGTTCGATCGACGTTTCACTTGGAAAAACACATTTGTACAAAACGAAAACATCTATGTAGGCTTCAGATTCAGGCATATTTCCGCTGGAGAAGAAATTGATGGAATACAAGTTCACCACCACCAACTACCTTCAGCGGATAATGCGAAATACCTAAATCGGCGTCTCACTTGGAGAGAACACATTTGAAAAAAAATGGCCTCCAGTTTAGGAAAATTCTCCCTAGAGAAATGATTGCTGGTATAAACTATAAACGCATAGCACTATCTCTCACTGCCACTAGCTGATAACGTAAAATTCATATACCGCGTGCTCCATAGTACAAAGACAAATTATGGTTTAGGCAAATCACACGCAAGTGAAATTAGAGTCTGGAATGAATGTGATGTTTGGATTCTATATTATATGTGGAGGGTGAGTTACCTCACAAGCACTTTGTACCGTCCCTTAGACGAAGGTTGGTCACGGCCTGGGCTAGCTCTTTCAACTCTCGGCAGAATATGGTGTGCTGTAAGGACTAGGCAAGAAGTGATTCGGGCTTTAAAATGGAACTGTAGGATTGTGAAAATTTGGGCGCGTTGTCGTTACTCACAACATAATAAACAAAACTAGCTAATTAATAATACACCACCTACCTTTACTGCTTCGCTGCATACCTATACAAATTGTACAGGTGAAGGGGTTGCGGAAAGAACACAAAAATATTAACAGCAATAGAGGCATTTATTCAAAACCAAAAAATCGCAGTAACACATGAATTATATACTGCAATGGTCTTTAGCCCTCAAATCAGCTCTGATTGCAGTACAAGCAAATAACAAATCAAATCACTAAAGCACAGAGTTGTAATAATGCAAGCATCTGAGAAAATTCACATAAATTGCCAAATCATAATAACACTGGTATAAATGGCCAATGACATTGATTGTATTCGAATAGGCACAGAAATATGGAGACTCAAGTTCCGTGTATTGGTTTAGTAATATAATTTTGAGCATAATGTAATAGGTTTGCACAAAGTAGAAGCCGAATCTAAATTAATTAAGAAATGGGCACAGAAAGTTCAAGTTAGACACAGCTTAAAAAAGGAAGCGTAGAAAGTAAAGTCATTAGGGAATGAATAGGAAATGAACATTTTAGAATAAAGGTAAGAATAAGAATGACAAGAAAGATAAGGCAAAAGAACATAGAAAAGCTAGGCACGTCATTTTTACATGAAAATACAAGACTTGGGATTTTAAAGAGATTGCAGTGGCAAGAAATTAGATGAAATTCAAATAACAGAAAATGAGACAATATTGGTGTATTAAAAAACGATTCAGTGTAGTGATAAACAATGGGCATTTAAGTGTTATAAAATCAAGTGAGTGGCGGATTAAAACGATGAGAAATGAACAATTCAAAAGACAATAATTTTAGTATGTAAGAGATTATAAATAAAATGATCAAATATGTTAATTTAGTTTATAAGATATGTAATTAGACATGGTTTGAACTTCCTGAAGATAAAATTTGTAGACAGTGTTTTGTCAAAGACGAGAGGAGAGCAATTGTTTTAATAAATTGGTGAAAGTGACCTGAGTTTTACTCCCACTTTAATTAAAGGAATTTAGTAGAAGGCATAAAATTATTTAAATAAAAATAGCACCATCGTGATCAGCGAATTGCAGTGTATCAGCATAATTGGAGGCAAGATTTTCCACGCACTTGAGTGATTTTCGTTCCGAGGCGGCTTCGGCAGAAAACGACTACAAGGCGAGCTCTCGCAGAACCAATTTGCGGCATTGTGGGAAGGCCTAGGGTACCAAGATTGTCCCTGCAGCTCCGCACACCAGGTCCCAACACAGAACAACAGTCCGAGCAGTCCGGGGGGCGAAGATTTCAGCCAACATCACCATAAGTATGCTGCGACTCCTACGAATGTGAGGTTAGTGTATTCTGAAATTTTTATCCGTGCGATTGGCATGAAAATCACATCATACCTTAATTACGATCTGGAGAACAAGAATTTCATAAAAGTTCCTGTGGATGGCGAGGTGTTTTCCCAGGATTTGCGAAATAAGTCGTCAATTGGAGGCCCCAGTAAACAAATGCAATTTTAAGCGTCCTTTTAAAATGGGCCAATGATAGATTTGCCTGAAAAACAATAGAACGATAAGACGCCACTTGAAGGCGCAATTATTTAGAATCTCACCGTAAAGATCTGTTCATTTAATTGTTTGATAATTCAGTTTAAACGCGAGCTGACGAATAACTTGAACTTGTACGAGATTTTGACATTTCAGAATAGCGGCGGCCAGTGGCGTATCATTAAGATTTTAACGTACAAATTTAGGAACCTCAGACCCGAGAATTTGAGTTTTTATTTTCATGTCTCTGTTTTCAAATGAGCTAGCGAAGTTATTAGATCAGATGAATGGATTAAATAAAAGGCAAACTACCTTAAGAATAATTCTCAATTTGGCGTACCCAACAAAATAAGTTAATCAGTCAGTTTGATCTTAGCAAATGGTAAAACTAAATATTGTGTGGTGACCTATTTTATTTGCACATCTTTAATTACATCATTACTCATAATAGTACACAATATTAGATAGGGTCATTGCAATACATAAGCAATGAAGGCTAACGTGACAGCAACTTAGGTTTGTAGGACAATTGCCTAACAAATAAATAAACCATAAATAGGAATAAACTTCCAAGTATTACAACTCAGGATAACCACTAGTGATATCGGAATTGACATATGTGCACGATGCCCAAAGGACGCTGTGAATGTGAGTTCAGGTACATGCTTATTTCAACAATTTGGAAACAACGAATTCTTGCTCCTTAGCGCTAATAGTTGACTGAATAAAAGAGTAATTAAACACGCTTCAGTTCGTTGCATCTTGTCCAACGAGACTTCTAAGCGCGATTTGGCTGCATAATTCATAGAACCCAAGGACGCGACTATCAAAGAGAGCAGCTAATTGCGGCAAAAGGCGGCCTAGATATTCTTGAATTTCTGGCCATCTTGCACATAGAAGCGAAAAACGGGGGCGGGGGCTGTTATTCTTTAGAAACTGTAAAATAATATTTAAGGAAACCGCATGAGAGCCGGCCTAAGTATTGAAATTAGTATGCAAAATTAAACTAGCAGAGGCATTTTTACCAAAGCTGTTCAGTAACGTTTGTGCAGAAAACAACGCAGCGGGCGGTTTTCGTTTATGGAAGCCGCAAGGGAGCCGGCCTAAATATCGAAATTGGTATGCAAAGATTAACTAGATGACCATTCTTACCAAGCTGTTTGCGGCCGGTCGAAAAGAAACAACGCCCTGGCGTTTTTCGTTTGTTTAAAACGAGCGGTTTCAACCTACTCCATCAGTTTAGATCCGCAAAGCGCCCTTCGTAAAAAATCAATAATCGAGCAACTCGACTGTTTTCACAAGCGCCTATCTAGGAATGAAAGCACAATAAACGTGCCTCGACAGGAAAAACTGACAGGTGTCTTATCTCTAATGTCAGGCGTTTTATGCGATACACCTGAGTTTTTTGAGCTTGGCAGTGGCACAGAACGTGTTCAGATGTTTCGTCATCCTCATTGCAACTACTACAGTTCAAGCTGTCCACCAGTCCCATCCTATGCATATGTTGGTTTAGAGTGCAGTGTCCAGATAGGATACCCGCTACTAGTTGAAGGTTCCATCGGGACAGTTGCAAGCAATGTCTGGCTGCCTTTGGTGAAGACGCTGTAATAGCAGCCCTCGCTTGACGACAGCTTTGCATGTTAACCCATCTTCGTGCAAAGCTATTTAAAGTTTTTTTTATATCGAATAGCGGTTACTGTTGTTAGGCACATACGGATTACGGGTTTTGGCCCCCAGATAAGTTGTTCGGAGACCACTCTAGCAGACTCATCGGCCTCCTCATTGCTGTAGTTGCCGTCATGTCGTTTCACGCATACAAGGGAGATATTCTTGAGAGGTACTGCAGTACCACACTTGAGGTAATTTTGCAACTGACCAGGGCTAGTAAAACGGCTCTACTGGCACTGAAGATGCCAATACATTGATTATCAATTCCTCTTCAAAGGATTGCTTTAGCAACATGAATTATTTCAATTACCTGCTCTTGGAAGGCAGTGGCCATTTTGCCTAGTGTATGCTTTGGGGAAGGTTTAGATCGTCAGAGAAAACTCCGGCATTCGTTCCATATTTTGTCTTAGATCCGTTAGTAAAGATGGAAATACTGAGATGGTTTAAAGCTCACAATTTAATTCTGTATGCGGAGAGAAATATTTAACAAAGTCAATTAAAGCACAGAGTTGAAATATTTTATTTAATTGCAATCTAAGCAGTAGTTGAAGTTACTAATGCATTGGTAATGAGATGAAAGAAGCATAATTAAAGGGATAAGGGCTAGCATAAGCAAAGCAGATTTCAGCGGGATTGAATTTGAAATTTGAGTAAAAGAAAGATTTAAGATGGCTAATATAATATAAGTAATATGATAGGTTTGAACACATTCGAAATGAAAGTAAATAATACAAAAGGTTGGTTATGTGCATAATGAATATGAGCGCAGAGTTAGTAATAAACGTACAGGCCAGTGAAAAGCAAGCAATCTGAAAGGTAGATGGAAATCAAAGCAAGATAAGATAGAATTTGCAAAGAGCAATACAGAACGAAGGCAACTGAAATGAAGAATAATCAGTGAAGTGTTTAAAATTGAACTCGAGTGCCAGTGCATGTTAAAACTAAGTGTTCATAGCAGAGCAGTGATAAATAACGTTTTATGTGACGAGAAAGAACAATTTTTATGTATAAGAAATAAAGACAATTTCTAGTTTTAAGCAACAAACATGTTAATCAAATTTTGTTCCTTTATGTGACATTGTAACCAAAACTTATTTCCTTTAAACAATATCAGATCGCGGTTACTAGGTAACGCAATACTCTTTTGTTAAACAGCAAGCAATTAATTCCTGTTATGTCAACTTCTGGGCAAATGCTGCTCCCGATTTTTGATGTTTTTATACAATAAAAGTTATTTGCCAAGTATTAAAAGTATACCAAGTTACCGGGACGGGAACATGTGGGAGTGTTAGTGAAAGTTTCCCCAGTAAACAAATTATAAATTTGTGCAAACCAACTTTGGATCAGCAACGAGCACCTGGATATTTCGAGCTGCGACACCGGTCCATCTGAAGCCAGGGATCGCAAATCCTACAGACCAGGAAGAGGTGCAAGGGCATCTCAGAACAAGATTTGGGGCCAGGAAAGCCACTTCCAGAGAATAAGGACATCGGCGTCACCTGCACCAGCTCCGAGGCGAAATCGGCGAGAATTTGAAAGGTACGGTTTGGCATGTTTTTATGTGGTTGGAGTCCGGAAAGGTAGTGAATTTCGAGAATACACCTTGCTGAAGAGATTCATCGTGTTTTCGAGCGTCCAGATCTGTCCCAATTCGAGTAAATTGTGTGGCGTCACCAGAAAATCCGATTTTGGCCAGGATTTGGGGCTATCAAGGGAAGTAGAACAAAAGATAGCTAGCGTCGTTTTACGTTACAGCTGAAACAAAATTAAGTTAGTTGTTGCTAGGCGGGATATTTGCTTCAGTTTACCTGTGGTTTCTTGCAAATTTCGCTTTTTAAAATCAAAATAAAAAGTTGTATGCACCCGTGAACCTTTTGTGGTTAAGTCAAGTTTGTGAGGTTATGAGTAATTGAAGCCAGTAGCGCGGTTGTACTAAAATTTCGCACATTTGAGCTACTCTGATTTAAATATTCTAAAGAATACTTTTAAAATAAAACTCAAATTTGAACCTAATCTGAATGTCTTGTGTTTTGCCGGAGCAAGCCCAAAGAAATATTGCAATTCGATAAAATATAGAAAGGGTCAATTAACCAATTTATTCCTCCTTTTCAATCCGTACCCCTTGCTAGAGATGTGGTGACTGCCTCTGATATCATCGTCCTCCATTGTTTTCTATCCATTGCTGCATGGACTGCCTCGTGGACCTGGCTAGTAGTAATCTCTTTTATTATGTCAGTCCATCGTCGTGGAGAACGGCCTCTGGAGCGTTTTCCGCTGACTTTTCCTTCTACCATTAGAAACTCTAGATCTGAGCTGCGGCGTGCTACATGCCCGAAGTATGAAAGAATTCGTTGGTGAATTGTATCGTGAATTCGTTTCTGGACACCTAATTCTTCTAAAATGGAAACGTTTGTTCGTCGCTCTGTCCATGATATGCTGAGAATTCTGCGGTAGATCCACAACTCAAACGCATCTATTTTCTTACGATCTCTCATTTTAAGGGTCCATGTTTCGGCAGCGTATAATAAGATAGAAAAAACTAAGGAATGAAGGAGACGCAGTTTGGTAGACTTGGTTATATCTCGATCTTTCCATATTTTTATGAGCTGTATAACCGCATTTCTGGCAATTTCAATCCTTCTCTGAATTTCAGGTTCACAGCTACCTACGTTAGTAATGATAGAGCCAAGGTAGATATATTTTTGAACGACTTCACAGCCAAATACTTGAATGTCGGGCTGATTATTATTAGCCATTTTATTAAAGAGTAATAAATACATTTCATTTTGATTAGCTTAAGATACTGACAGGCAAAGTTTTACATTTTTAAAATTTAATATAACTACCCAGAGTATTGTTTGGTGACTTGCCCTATTTAATTATTTATATTTTATCTAACGCCTTTATTAGTTAAGGCACTCATTACAAACAGGCCCCGAAACGTGGAACCTGTATGGCCAGATAAGAATGCAAAGTGCTGTATTTCGGAAACTATTCGTCGTAGAGACTTGCGGTAAAAAAATTTATGACTAAAGTGGCCAAAAGAGGACTGTGGAAATATTTTTAGATTTCCAAGATGGTCGCCAGGGGGCGTAACCGCCATCTTAAGCTTTTAAAGTGATTTTTCACTGAAATTCACCTAGTAAATGTTACCAGAAAATATATGCCTTTTAAAGCCAAGCTTTATTCGAGTAATTTTTGTTTAACACTTTTTGACGTATCTATTAAAATAGAGTGGTGGAGGGTATTTAAATGTTTTTTTAAATAAACAGCTGTAACTCCTAAACGACTGAACGGATTTTAACAAACTTGGTCTTGTTGGAAAAAGCATTTATTGTTCCATCAAACCATCTTACCTGTGATATGACTAATTCTTAGTTATGCCGCTAGAGCGCGTTTTTTTGTTATAAAAACAGAAAATTGCAAAATTCTCTAAAAAATTAAATGCAATAATATGACTTTTTTTCATAAAAATGTAGTGGAATGATACCCAAATAGGGTATCTCTATATCTTATTCGTAGCCTGAAATATCTAAGAAAGAAAATTTAGTTATCATATAATTTTAAAAAGACACTATTACACCGGTATTTATTGTTATTTATTTGTCTTTTTTCATAATTCAATTATTTTATAATTTAATAATTTTTAAATAATAAAACTACGCATTTTTAGTTCAAAAAATAAAAAAAAACGTGTAGGAGCATAATAAGAAAAAAGTACCGATTTTGAAATAAAACTAATGCCTCCTTAAATGCTCGAACTGTCTTCCATCACACTCAATGCATTGTTGGAGCCGCTCATGCGTGGACATTACAGCAATTTTAGTTTCTGCTCTTGACAGGCTACGAATGGCCACTTGTATTCATATTTTCATGTCGTCTCTCGTTGTTAATGGAATTTGGTAAACAATATCTTTCAACCGACCCCATAGATAAAAGTCCAAACAGGTGAGGTCTTTCTTGAGAAATGTGCTGGGCAACCGTCTAGTTGCAAAAACATATATTGCCGTAATTGCAAGGGCACATCTTCTAATAAAATAAGCAATTGGTTTACCAGAAAATCAAGGAACCCAGCACCATTTAGTGATTGATCAAAGAAATAGGGACCTATAATAGTTCCGCCCAGGATGCCACACTACACATTGAGACTCCAATGGCCTTGACATTGGACCTCGCGCAACCAGTAAGGATTTTTGTCAGACCAATAATGCATATTATGCAAATTAACGTTTCCATCACTTCCAAAAGTGGCCTCATCCGTCCAAAGAATTTCGAATAAAAATTCTCTATTTTCCCTAATCATGCCCAACATCCAATGACAATAATCTATCCGTCGGTCAAAGTCTTCGTGATTTAAGGCTTTATGTAAAACCATATGGTACGGGTGCAGTCTAAAAATTTGAAATAACAAACACTTTGTGAAACATGTAAAGTAGTATTTTTAGTGACTTACCTGTGATCGTTTAAAATGTTTAGAATAGTACTACGTGATATACCCAACGCGCGAGACTTTGCTTTCGTACTAACGTGGTTATTCAATGCCACGTCTGCTAAGACATTACCAATATTGTCTTCCGTTGTTCTCGCATCGCGTAAACGTCGATTTGGATATCAAGCTCTGTACACTCTTTGAGCCAATGCTGCATTTTGAAGACATTCAAAATATACCGCAATCATATCGACAGCTTCATCATTTGTAAAAGGCATTTTCATAGTTTTAAGGCCTTACTTGTGTTTGCAACGAACACAAATTACACTGCCTCTATAAGTACAATTTTAATATTTGTTGACAAGTTGATTTTAGGCATTTGTTTTCCTCCATGGCCTACTCTTCATATTCTGCCTACCTTGCACTTGCATATTATATGCATTGATTATTATGCCCCTACACGTTTTTTTTTAAATTTTTTAAGTAAGAATACTTTTATTATTAAAAAATTATTAAATTATGAAATTTTATCATTGAATCTTGAAAAAAGACAAATAAATAACAATAAATACTGGTGTAATAACTTCTTTTTAAAATTATATGATAACTAAATTTTCTTTCTTCGATATTTCAAGCTACGAATAAGATATCAAGATACGGTTTTCACTAGCCTATTTAGGTATCATTTCACTACATTTTTATGAAAAAAGTCATATTATTGCATTTAAATTATTAGAGAATTTTGCAATTTTCTGTTATTATAACAAAAAACGCGCTCTAGCGGCATCATTAAGAATTAGACATATCAAAGGTAAGATATGAGTTTAATGGAACAGTAAATGATTTTTCCAACGAGAGCAAGTTTGTTAAAATCCGTTCAGTCGTTTAGGAGTTACAACTGTTTATTTAGAAAAACACTGAATTACCCCCCCCCACTTTATTTTAATAGATACGTCAAAAAGTGTTAAACAAAAATTACTCCAGTAAATCTTAGCTTTAAAAAGCATATCTTTTTTGGTAACATTTACTAGTTGGATTTCAGTGAAAAAACACTTTAAAAGTGTAAGATGGCGGTTACGCCCCTGGTGAACATCTTGGAAATCTGAAAATATTATCCACGGTCTTTTTTTGCCCACTTTGGTATTAATTTTTTTTACCGCAAGTCTCTACGACGAATAGTTTCCGAGATACAGCACTTTTCATTCTTATCTTTGCCACCCAGTACAGTCATTTCAATATACAGTGTGTCTGCTTAAGTTCGCACCACATGGAAAACTTTTTTATTATTAATTTTATGAAAAATAGTTATTCTTTATAAAAAGTTCTGCATGGTCCAAAACTTAAAATGCAATCATCAGATATTAATTTTTTTGCGCCGTATACAAGGAATGTCAAAAAATATGAATTCTACTCAAGAGTAAAGTACCTTTATTTGTGACAATATCGAATATTGTTATCAAGAAAAGTTGATTAGAATCGAAAACTACAAATTACAAATATCTAATTACACCTATCTACGATGAAAATCAGGTTTTGTTATTTTTCACATTTTTTTAAGTTGATTCATATAGAAAACTTTATTTTTGACAATATCGGGAACTTTTTTTAGTTATCTCTTTATTCGTTAAAACTTTGATAACCTTTACATCTCGTAACCTCTGTGTTGCATTATTTTGATGATTTTCCATATGAAACAACTTAAAAAAAATGTGAAAAATAATAAAACCTGATTTTGATCGTAGATAGGTGTAATTGGAAATTTGAACGTAGTTTTCGATTCTAATCAGCTTTTCTTAATAACAATTTTCAATATTGTCACAAATAAAGGTCCTTTACTCTTGAGCAGAATTCATATTTTGATGATTGCATTTTAAGTTTTGGACCATGCAGAACTTTTTATAAAGAATAACTATTTTTAATAAAATTAATAATAAAAAAGTTTTCCATGTGGTGCGAACTTAAGCAGACACACTGTATATACAGTGTGTCTACTTAAGTTGGAATCATATGGAATTTTTTTTATTATTGGTATCGGTATATTATTACATTTTTGAATTTGGCTTAAAATTTGAAAGACAATTTGTCTTTTTAGCCAACTTTCTATTTTGTACGGTTTCTGTAGATTTTGTAATTTTTTAAAAATGCTTAAAAATTAAAAATCTAATTTTTGGCTAATTATAAGATCACTGTAAAAGGAAGTTGTGTGCGTGTATTACACCTGTTTTTTTGTTCAAATACAGGTCACCATAAATATGCAATGTTGTCACGTTTAATTTTAACAAAATTTTTTAGCTTGTAACACCATTTCAAAAACGACATATGAATAGTTAAACTAAGTTAGTCAATAATTGTTATTTTGAACGTATTTTCTATTAATAAAATATGAGTTGTGACAGTGACTACACTGTACCTACCACATTTTTTTGCAGTTTTGTGTTTATCTTTCATAATAGAAAAAGGTTACCTGAAGCTGTTGTGGGGATACCCTGTATAATCTATTACTGGTCTCCGATTTCTTGTGTTCGACCAGGTATACTTGTCAAAAACTAACGATGAGCAAAGGCTGCGTTAATGTTATGCTCATGTATATACATGCATAATTTACGAAATGTCTGATGCCAGATTGTAAATATGCATGGAAATTAGTAAAATTTTGCTTGTGTTGCTGAAGGTCTGTTAAAAAATATCAGCACATTGTCACTAGCTTTTCTAACTAGAATGGTTAAGAAAGTAACCTGAAGGATACATGAGACATATTATACACTCTGTACAGATTGATGATAAAGAAAGGGTACTGGTTAATGTATTGGAAATTATTGTCAGCTTGTCAATTTCATTTAGGGACAGATAAAATCGTGCCATTGTTATCCACACTGAGCGTACTGTTACTTTGTGTTATTCTAATAAACGTCGCAGACATAGAAATTCGTCCGAAAGATCTCTCGCTCCAAGTAGGTCGTTCATCGCTCCCTAAATTAGCATTCACAAAAAAGGTTTGAACTGTCAACCATGACGGAGCTCCGCGAAGAATAAAGCGTCCAACCACTTCAACCCTTCAGTCGTTAAGCGGCGGATTAAAAGCTCCATAAAACGCAATCATTTCGCGATTTGAACAAAAATAAATAAACCCTCCAATGCGCAAGCGATCCTGTAAAACGAACACAAACGGAATGAATAACACTTTTATGAGCATGAAACCTGGTGACACATCATGTGTTTCCGGAGTGGCCGGAGGTAGCAAGGATGCGGTAAAGGGGGTCGATGGGGGTGGCTGTAGGAGCTTCAGGGTAGCTGACTCCCGGACGCAGCTGTGGGGTCGATCTGTTCCCGATCCTAGCCGACTGCGATCGCGAAGACGCGCGTCCGCGTCGAAACAGCGTCGGGACGCTCAAATGACTGATTTGTATCGTGCGCTCTTATTCCGATCATACATGATCAGTCTAATATGATTGGTCCGCGTGTCGCGACTTTTGATTTTAATTGGCCATCAACTGAAGCACCTTCCGGCTATTTTCAATTGCCTTTTTAAATAAGACGGAAGTGGAGTCTGTGCGGAAACCGCATAAAAAGTCCGTTTGAGTGGTGGTGAATATTTTTTTACTTTTTTAGTTTGAAATTGTTAATCAGTGGGGAAGAGAGACGTAAATAGATAAAAAACTATTCGTGTGTGAAAACTTTATCCAAAACACCTTTTGATATTGCGCTTTTCGTCTAGAAATTTGTGTTTAAATTTATTCGAGGCTGCATATAAATACTTCAGTGTCATAATGAATAATTATTAGTAATTTGCTTGCTTACCTCGAAAATTTTTAATATGAAATGTTGAACTTGGCTAAACTTCAAAAATATCTAAAATTATAAATATATAAATACATAATCGGCCGGATATTTGGATATGTGAGACAAACACGATTTTTATGTCTACTTTATAGTACATAAAAGTGATATCTGAATTTCGGAAGGAAAATAAATGTGTTTCGCATCTATCGCTCGGCGTCGCTTCTAAGTCAGTGATTTCGTTCTAAAAATACTGTAAACAAACTCAGGAAACGCATGCGGAAGTGATCACTCAAACAGGAAGAAGAGACATTGCTTTGGATTAGAGGACGTCTTTTAGGATGTAAGTAACTGTTCTGCATCTAATTAACTTACGTGGATAATCCTCGCTTACTCATAGTGTTGTTTTTGTCGATATCGATCTTCAACAACTTTATCTAATCGCCTAAATGCAAATATTCACTAAATGAAAATCTACCTGTTTTGTACACATTTGGAGATTATTGCAATTTGCTAGGTTCGATTTACAAAGCTCCCTGTAATCTGGAGATAAGAGCATTTTTTGTTGTATTTACGTATTTTCCAATACCAATCAAAACATTGATTTAAGTATATAATTTATAAAAATTAAAATAATGAGCTAAATTGCTTTTAGATAAACTGCTAACCTAATTGGATTTTGAACGACATTTATGTACTGTGATATTGACTTTTATTGTCTTTGCTGCTGCTTCTCACGACTTTGAGTGACAACGAAAATTAGGTTGTTCGTGAGCTCGAAGATGTTTACGTTGGACACAATCGCTTTGTATTTTTACTGACCTGTCCAAACAACTTCGGAGTGAAGCAGTTTACTCTACTAATAATACAAATGAACAATCGTCTGTAAGCCCCAATTATTTCTGTGGAATGGTGTAAATTACATATTAACACAATATTGTAGTATTTATAAAAATGCAACAACTTTGTACATCTGTAAACATCTATTACATTTACGAATGTGTACATTTGTACAAATACGTGCTACAATGTTATTGGATGCAAAATAAAAACGTATAAGATAAGCTTTACTGGGTTAAAGGTATGCTTTATTAAAATTTCTAAACTGATAAATGTTCATGACGTCAAAATCCAGGCTGTTTATTTTCTGAATGCTTTAATTTGTACAAAATCCGCGTAGAAAATTTATTATGACAAGGATGTCTGGCTTTATATACGAAGATTTTAACTAAGTTTATAAAGCTTCCAAGCTGTAGCTAAAATGAAAATTTGATGAAAGATTGCAATGTAAAGCAGAATTCAGGCAAACTTACTGCAAGCATATAAATTTTAGTTCGAATTTCCTGCACAGCAAGCAGCCATTTTGCACTTTAGAAATACAGTATCGTATATTAGCACTTCAGCACACTCGAACTGCATACATGGGATGGGAATACAATGCAATATTGCACTGCCACAGGTGCAAACCAAATTTCCGATAAAACGGGAAAGCACATCATCCTTCAGAAATGCTGCAACCACTCGGTAGGGTAAATTGCACGATTGGTATTTAACTCTAGCAAATAGCAGACAAATTACATTAAAATTGATACCTGTTATGATTTAATAATTTAATATTAGCTGTTCAAAAATAATACCACAAAATAATAAACCAACGTATATTAGTTGCGTGCGCAGCAGTTCGAGTGAGTAGGAATATAATAAAATTTTTTTGTCTGATAATAATATTTATATTTTTGAAATTAAGTAATGTTCCAATGCAGTGTGATGTTTTAAATCATATGCACCTGTTGTTAATAATAATTTATGCATCGTGTATACAGACCTTGACATGACAGTTGAAAGATTACATACTTGTGTATACAGAAAGATAACACTTTTTAATATTGCGGTTTGTAATTTTCGTGAATTACTTATGTAAAGTAAATATTTCATATTAGTGTTAAATTTCTGAAAAGATTTGCTATTCCATGATTTTTTATTGTTATATTATTTTAACTTTAATGCCACTAACGATTATTGACAAGAATCTATAATTCCATATATATTTCCTTATTTTTTTGCAAGCACTTTCAAATTTCTTAATACGATTGGAGGTGGACATGATATAGATACCATATATAGTCGATTCAGCGTATTCTTCTGCATACGTCACGTTCTCGATCAATTATATCTCTTTTCATCAGGAAGTTTGACACTGCCAAGCAACGTTTGGCAAAAGAAATGACTATTTATTCTGCACTAATTTCGTAAAGCAGCCTATGCTAATGTTTTACTTAAAATCTAGCATATAGGTGTTGAAGGCATTGGATCAACAAATGATCATTCTGAAAATGAGGATATTTAAGAATCTTACGAAATACTAGACACATAGCTTCAGAGGCGTACTTTACAGATGAAAACACTGCATCAAAGTTGTAATTACGATTGATGATACATATTGTAATGTTTGTGTGTATCAGAAATATATCATAATCGTACCCAGTAGGCAGAGGTGCGTTAAAAATATGTCGAAAAGACGTTGACATAGTTGACGTTATTCGTTGAAACGTAACCGTTTAATTTTAGTTAATCAGTTACCGTCATTTTCTCAGCCTAACTTATACGTTAATTTTTAGTAATTCTATTTATTGTTTACGTAACTATATCGCTCATTTAACGTGTTGGCTATGACGTTTATTGAGCGTGAGAATATTTTTAGATGTTACATTATAGAAAACGAAAATTTTACATTTTCCATATTACCTTAAAATAACGTTAACACTTCTTAGATTAGTAGCGAACGCTTAATGCGATATAACATTGTTACGACAACGTAATAATTAACGTTTTTGGAATACGTTTTGGAATCTTCGAATGTTAAAATTTTCCACATTACATTAAAATAACGTTAATATAAAATGCCTTTTAGATCAGTAGTCAGCTCTTAATGTCGATATAACTTTGATATAACAACGCCATAATAACGTTTTCGCATTACATTTTTACGTAGTTGAGTTTAAATTCATTTTAGACCAGCAGTTAATGCTAACGTTGGCATGATATTTACAAACACACGTAAGTTGTGCCCTTCTTCAGTAAGGTTGGCGAGAAAGACGTGTGCTCAACGCACTTATCACGCGTAAGTTCATTGCTCACATGATATTGCCGTCCAATTGAAACGCGTTGGGCAGTATGCCGACGAGCCGTTGTTTCTCTTTGTCTGGTGACCTGGATGCACTGTTTAGATGGTCATTTGTGGTGAAAATCTGTGAGTTAGAACGTTGTATGTCTATTATTCCAGTTTAACTTAAGGCTAGCAGAATATGTTGCATTAGAAGAACATGTGGTAGGTAGTATGCCCTATGTCCCATTTAAGATAAAACAGTTGTCGACTTTTGGTGGAACTACACAGTGTTAAGCAGCTATCCAATCTGTTTTCAGATTTTGTTTATCAACTGACGGCGCTGTCTGATTTTATTGGGCTGTCGCATTCAAGCTTATTCAGGAAAAAAGTATCTTCTTTCTGTCGTTAATACTTCACTTAAATAAAGTGTCAATCTTATATCAAATAAAACGTCGTTTCAACGCAAAAACAAAATTGAAGTTGTGGCATGAACAGCTTCAATCTGGCCCGTTGACGCGTGGACATATCCGTTCCATTTTGGGTTTTATAAATTTTTGACAGGTCCTCCCTTCAGAGCCCTCTCCGGATGTATGTGTAACTACTATTGAAGCCAAGCCACTGGTTTGTTTCTATGCTCTTGTTATTACCTGTCATTTATAAGCTGCCAAAGTTATTAAGTGAGGTTGTGACTGATGTTATCAGTAATCACTATGCAGCGGGTAATATGGAATAAAGTCCAGATTTAAGCAAGAAATGGCGCAAAAGTTTAGATTGGGACTCCGCCAAAAGACATAAATACCCTACCTGGGATGTGAATAGATATAGTGTAATTTATATTTTTATTGCCGTATAATTGAGTGTACATTGTCATGAAATTGTAACAAAATTAACTGTGCAAATTGTATGGAGCGCTTTATTTTTTATACTATTCGGAGACCTCTATTAAATTAATAACTCTTCAAAATTATGGAAATGTATCCCAATAAATAATTTTTTCGACTTGTTCAGAAAATAGCAATTATAACGCAAGAAACGATGCCATTTTTAACTATTTAAAATGCAGACATTATGCAGTCTTGTTTGCTTAAGAATAGTTTAATCGTATGTCCTGCACATAAGAAAGAGGTATGCGATTTAATTCTTACGATGGCAATGAAATCAGTAAATCGAACAACTGTTCCCCAGTTTTAGCACGCATTTAAATTTGGAAAGCAAACAATTTGCCTTTTTAACAATCAAAATTCGAAAACGTCAGCTGTCGTTAACTTGCTAAATGAAATTGAATTGAAACGGCTATGTAACGCGTTATTAGAAACAGATGAAGCTGAACATTGTTGTGGTTAAAACATAACGTGCTTATAACGTTAGCACTTAACTAAACAATTGCGTCAATAAAACATCGTTTTAACATGTAAAGCAAGTATATTTTCTGTTAAAAAAGCAACGACGTTAGAACGTTAACATATGGGTGAAAATTGTGCAATAACGTAACATTCAAAAAACGTCGGCTTGAAAACCAAACGTAAAAACACTTTATCTTCATCAGTGTTGTTATAGACTCTTAACCAAATTAATTTTAGTATCATTAAGAGCGGTAATGAATATTTAATTCTTCATCGGAGTTACCGAAGTCATCTCCATCGGGTTTGAAGTCAGAGTTACTGTCGTGGCTGTCATTAAATGGACCTTTGTCTTACGCTTCCAGGATAGAAACGAAACTTAACGAAAAATTACGAAGGAACATAGAATACTGTTGGGCCAGCGTTAGACTAAGGTTACAAAGGGTTTTGACCAACTATATTTTTTTGAAAACTTGCTGGGACATATACAGTATGTCCCAAACAATTTTATACAAATGGAGAAAAAGTTTATCTTATATTTCACAAAAACAAATTCTTGATAAAAAGCTCTGCATGACTTGTAGATCCATAATCAGGTACAAAATTTTTAAAACATTGGCTGATATACAGGGAAAATCAAAATTATGGTTTGGAATGAGAGTAAAATACGTTCAAACTGTAGTGGAGAGCAAAATGTTCATTGAAATTGTTATTAAGTAGCATTTGACATTTGTTGACAGTTATTAGATATTCCAAAGCACTCTATCCAGAACGTGTTTAATAAGGACGAGTAACACAAAACAGGCGCTTATTATGAACGGGATCTTACGATGTTTCGTACTGCGCATTAATCTAACAATTGCTGACGTATTTATTGAAATAATCTTATAGTTTTTATCTGGGAAAATCACTAACCTAATATTGTTTTGCTACTTAATAACAATTTCAATGAACATTTTGCTCTACACTACAGTTTGAAGGTATTTTACTCTCATTCCAAATCATAATTTTGATTTTCCCTGTATATTAGCCAATGTTTTAAAAATTTTGTACATGATTATGGATCTACAAGTCATGCAGATCTTTTTATCAAGAATTTTTTTTTTGTGAAATGTAAGAGAAACTTTTTCTCCATTTGTATAAAACTTTGTGGGACACACTGTATAACCCGTAATGGGTGAGAGGGGTGAAAGTAGCTACCGGGTATCAAAAGTGATACATTAAAAATTTCCATGTATTTAGATTAAGATGGGTAGGATTAAGATTTACCACACGCACTATAAAAAAGTGTACTAATGCTAAAGGTTAATATTGAAGTTGTACAATAAATAAATAAGTATATTGTTTATACTAAGAACATTTAGGGGCAGATAAATAGCGACGCATAAAATATTCTGAAGTGTTTTAAGAAATTTTGGAAACCGTTATACTGCGTTGAAATTTGGCTTTATAACACTTAACTATTGTTTAGATTTATTGTTTGATGTTCACACATCAAGTTCTTGTGTACGAGATCTACCTCATCAATGTAACGTATATTACAATCAAGAGGCTTAGAAAAAAATACTTGTGCTATTATGATATCTTCTATTACTATTTTAGCTATGATTAGTAGAGATGCTTTAAAAGCCATACACTTTGTATGGAGGATTAGAAAAAAATACTTGTGCTATTATGATATCTTCTATTACTATTTTAGCTATGATTAGTAGAGATGCTTTAAAAGCCATACACTTTGTATGGAGGATTAGAAAATAATACTTGTGCTATTATAATATATTCTATTACTATTTTAGCTATGATTAGTAGAGATGCTTTAAAAGCCATATCTTTGCATGGAGGATTAGAAAAAAAATACTTGTGCTATTATGATATCTTCTATTACTATTTTAGCTATGATTAGTAGAGATGCTTTAAAAGCCATACACTTTGTATGGAGGATTAGAAAAAAATACTTGTGCTATTATGATATCTTCTATTACTATTTTAGCTATGATTAGTAGAGATGCTTTAAAAGCCATACACTTTGTATGGAGGATTAGAAAAAAATACTTGCGCTATTATGATATCTTCTATTACTATTTTAGCTATGATTAGTAGATATGCTTTAAAAGCCATACACTTACGGAGCAGTGTGTTCTCCCATTCCATTACTTGCAGTTTCGCTGTTTCTGTTTGCTTTATGAACGTTACTATTTTATACGACTTTCTTAATTTTCCGCGACCATCTTCTTCTGTTTTATCTATGTATTCATCAAATTATCATAGGTGCAGTATTTTGTCTCTGTGTCTACAATAGCAAATTCTTATGCTCTATCTTCTTTTGCTTAATAAGTCTTTTAATAGTTTTATTGCATATTTTTTTGAGCTTCTTTACATTACTTCCCTTACCACGTTTTTCTAAAATTTCATCAGCTGTTGCCATTGTTTCTCAATGTTTCCAGTTTCATTTACATTATTTTTGTGTTCGTCTATTTAGTTTCACATAGAAATCTGTTTAAATGTTGTTAGAATAGATACGCCTTGAAAATGTTCTTCTTTATTGCACTACTTTTCGTTTCTTGTATCAGCTACATCTAATTTTTATGGTTGATATTACTAAGTAGTGTTCAGAATGGATTTCAGCTTTCCTAGTTACTCCGCTATCTGGAAGATTCCCATTTGCCATTATATAATCAATATCTAATTCCCCTTTCAATCTACTGGTGCTCCACTGTATATCATTACGTCGTTATCAAGTTTTACAGCTTCTCTGAGCTTCTTTGTTTCTGATATTACCTAATTGCTACCTATATTTTTTATATTCAGTTCTGCTTCTAGTATATACAAGTTCTTTGCTAAACCTCCGACATTCCATGCTTCCACTTTAACTATTTCGTTAATTCCAAAGTCCCTGTCTTTTTTCTTAGCCAGTTTGTCATCTTTATAATCAGCCCTGTCCCGTATACTTACCAGTAATTTATATTTTACACGGTGCGGAGACGGGAAAATATTCTCACCGCTTGCTTGTGATAAGAGGCGACAGATGGATACTTCCCCGTATTGGATTGTGAACCCAAACAAGTATTTTTGGAATAGATATATCTGTTAGGGGCTCGTGAAATCTTACAAGCCACCTTCAGATCAACTTAGGCTCTGACTATGTAAGCTGCAATATTTTGCGAAACGCTAGTCTATATGGGTGGACAAACAGTGTCTTTGTTCACAAGGACCAAATCATGGGTGCCTTGTCCAGGGTTCACGAGCTACCAACGGACATAACAAAAACCCTTCTTTGGGTTCAGAAGATATTAGGCACAAAAGTAAAGGAACTGGGTGTTTATCAACAAAGACTACGCAGTCTAACCCGACATTTGATTCTAATATTGACATTTTCTTGAAATTCTCTCTTTTATTTCAACATACTTCACAAACCTTTAATAGCTGTACTATCGAGACCATTAATCTGAACAATTTTCGGTAAATCATCTTCAGACTAAGAGATGAATTCAATTGCTAAGTGTACTTAAAAAGTTAATAATTATCGAAGAATTGATTATAAAAAACTGTTACTTTATAATTTATTGAGTAAATAATCTCAGAAATGCTTTTAATAAAAGTTCTTGAATATTTACAAAATACTTTATGAATGAATAGAAATATTTGAGTAGAACAACTATAGCTGAATGCCAGACTTTTTAATATATTGTGTAATGGTAAAGTATAGTATGAGCAAAAAGTAACTCCATCAAAGATACCTTTGGAATTTTGAAGTCAGGTGTATTATAACACCAGAAAATTAAAGGTGTCATTTGACATTTGTTATTATGCAATAATTTTATGTCAATAATTTCTGAATAATTTATTTTAAAAATGTTACCAGAACATAAAATATTTATAATAGAGGCATATTCTCGAAATGGACAATGGTAATTGGTAGTACTCTGCACATGCTTGTTTAAACGAATTTAGAGAAAGATTTCCTAACGTTGAAATATTAGCAACGCACTTCTTTTGTAAAGTACGACGTACTGTAGCTGCTTTCAGGGAAGTTGGTAGTGTAGCAGACAGACCAAGAAGTGGTAGACCACATGTGGGAACTGCGGAACAAATTGCAAATGTCCAAAATCTAATGCAAAACGAACCCTCCACATCAATCCAAAGGCTCGCTCAAGAAGTGAATTTGAGTTACGGTACTTGCCGTACAATTCTAAAAACAAATTTAAATATGCATCTATACAAACTACAAATGTATCAAGAGCTCTTACCTCCCGATTACAATAAGATAATTTTATACTGTAACTGGTTTTTGCAACATTTAAATAATGTTTTGGATTTAACTTTTTTCTGATGAGTTGTGGTTTTACTTAAATGGCTACATCAATTCACAAGCAATGCGCTTATGGAGCGCTGATAATCCACATTTCTTTTGTGAAGCTTCTTTGCACTGCCCTAAAGTAGGCGTTTGGGTAGCGTGCTCTCGCCGAAGAATTATCAGACCAATATTCTTTGAAGATACAATACATGCCGAACGATATCAAAATAACATTCTTGAATAATTTGTGAATCAGCTCCATGACGATAAAATTCGACAAGGATACTTGCAACAAGATAACGCAACACCTCTTGATTGCAAGAAGAAGGAAGACATTTTCAGCACCTCTTGTAAATGTGTATAAACTGTAGAATGTTGTAACATTTGGCAACTTTGAATTTGTTTAGACTGAAGTGAGGTTATGTACACCTAACCTGCAATTTAAAAGTGGTGTCTCCATTAACACAAACGTTATGCTAATTTTATTTTATTAATTTTGTTCTAAATACTAAATACCGTTGTAATTTTTATTTTCTCTATATTAAATTTAGTAAGTTTCCTTATAAGACTGCATTTTTTAATTTAAACGTCAATAACGGCATTGACAAGAATCAACAAAAATTAAATATAATTTTCTGGTGTTATAATACACATGACTTCAAAATTCCAAAGGTATCTTTGATGGAGTTACTTTTTGCTCATACTATAGTTTCTATGTGTATAAGGTACCTACATAGTTAAAAGAAACAAACTGTCCGTTTGCTATTTAACAAATGTTATTGTTTACATTTTCCGTGGTGTGGAATTGGATGATGGCGAACGATCGTAACTTTTACTTCTAGGTTAATGATCAAATATAAAGAGGTAAAATGCTGTGGTCTGCTGAAAGCCGTAAACCATAAAACTGGAAAGCTTCAAATAGTCGTAACTTCATTAATGTCCAGACAAATTTCAAACTTTTATCGGTATTTCGCAATTTACACTTTCACAATTATTCTCGCCAAAGTTTGAATTAAGGCAATCGATCAAAGCTATAAATATTTGATATAATGGAAAGGAAAAATACTAGTGTTTAGAGAATAAGCCGTATTGTGAAAAAAGAAGTTAAGCTGCAGAAAAATTAAGTTTTTATTAATGATGTCTGAATTCTAAGTTAAAGCTATTAGGCATTCATCACTCCTAATGTAAAGGAAGGAATTTATTATATGTCTCTTATGGGAATGTTAAGTAATTGCAAATTTTAATTAAAAAAGTGTCATTCTGATATCGTGTCTGAAAGGTAATTTGGTTAAATTAGGTATCTAGTACTTAGATTTCAGTGCAAAATAATTGTGTCAAATGGGAAATTCGGAAAAGGATAATATATTTCTGAATACATTTTCATACCGTACATGTACCAGTTCAGCACCTGTAAAATATTTGAGTTTCAACGAATGAGCCAAAAAAAATCATTTGAACTAACTCATATTAGTTATAAAGAATTGAACCTAACATTGATTATTCTAATTAGAATTGCACTAATTGAATTAGTACATTGTACCTATGGTAACTTAACTTAGTATTCATATTCCAATCGATTTACAACCCAATTTGTAAGGCGTGGTTCAGTTCATAGACAAATTGCAATAGTTTCTACAGAGTAAAAATAGATGTCATATTCTATTGATCGGCTCTTTTGAATAATGCAGAAGTGTCTACCTAGCACTCAACTTTACATTTCTACATTAAGGCGGTAGCAGCAGTATATTCAGCTTTACGATTGTAGGCAAAGAATTATGGTGTGCGATAGCTTTTAATGAAAAAAGGTTTACGGCATTGCGCACTTACGTTTATTTCGAACCGTAGATTTCCTGTAACAACTAACTTCACTCTTTTGTATTTGAACAAATGCAAATATTGAGTGGCAGTGTACAATTCGTTAGTCCGTAATAACATGAAACGTTCTTCTAAAATGTACATTGAACTTAAAAAATAACCAGTACTTTACTCCAATGTTTGGTCTAAAAAATAAGTGGATACAATTATATTTAAAGCAGCAATAATATAAATAACACCATGTTTTAAGCAATATGCAAGCAATTAACTTGGAGGATTTAATTTAGAACCACTTATATAACTAAAAGATGCTATCTTTCTATTTAGTGACTCTAATTAACGTAAATTCATAATGTAAATGCGAAATTTTAAATATTTTACTTATCCTTCGTTAATCCTTTTGTTGTTAACACTGCTTTTCTAGCATTGATGATTTTGTATTATGTTGCTATGTTTAGTGGGTAATTATTTACAAACATATTTGTTTAGATTTTACAATTTAATAGACTATTAAGTAAATAGACTATATACAGAAATAACTTCAAGAGAGCGTTCATTCAATAATGAACCTTCTACATGAGTCGCTCAATACTGATAACACTAATTGGGATTCTATCACAAAAGGATTGTCCATTTCCTATTTAATTTTCTGCGAATTTCTTTAGTTTTCAACTGTTTCACTAGATTAAGGGTGGCCAAGCTTGCTTAATGTAAGAGCCACATACGATAGATAAACTTCAGATGGTCGAGAGCTGCAAGATACGAACAAAATATTAACACCCGTTTTTAATGCTACATACACATTTTGTTGCAAAAATTTTATATAAATATTAAATTAGGGATACCAAAATCAAGATACAATTTTGCTAGAAATCAAATTAAAAAATAAATTTAACAACTTTAATATACCCGCAATCAAACGATCGTACCTTAACTTCAAATTTAGATATAGCTAATGCACCAGCGATCAATTTGCATATACCTCAAGTTGCGAGAATTACGATAATAACTTTCAAGTTTACAAAAACTCTGTAGAACAAGAACCACTACACATTATTTTAAGTAACAACGAATTTTATAATGTGGAATTCTCCTATACCGAGCTAGAACATGCACTATGCAGAGCTAGAGATTCATCTCCGGGTCCAAACACCATACACTTTAAAATGTTGAAAAACCTACCTCATTCCTTAAAACTTACCCTGCTGGAGCTTTACAATTTTATATGGAAAACAGGATCGTTTCGAGAAAACTGGAAATTATCTACGATAATCCCTATAGCAAAGCCTAAGAAGGATAAAACGTCCCCGTCCAGCTATCGACCTATATCGCTCACCAATACCATGTGCAAGTGCAACATTCTAGAAGGTATGTTTCACCAAAGGTCAATATGGTGCTTGGAAAAAGAAAACAGGATTACTAAAAACCAATGCGGATTTCGTAAAGGACGATCCTCCCTGGACAATATATAGCTGCTTGAAATGCAGATTAGAAATGCTTTTCTAAATAAGGAAGAACTGATAGCTATATTCTTGGACATCGAAAAGGCGTATGAAATGACTTGGAAACATGAATTAATTAAATCACTTTTGGACTGGGATTTACAAGGCAGATTAATAATAAAAATAATAATAAATAATGGTGAGGCACTAACACCCCATGAAGGAGCTTGGCCTGCAAGGCGGAAGGTTAGAGCTTCCGTATCCTCGCTCTCACACCCGACTGTCGCGTGTCAAATTCATGACACGTGGTGATGTGGTGAGCACCACGCATTAGACAGCCGCATTATTACCCCTTGTTCTTTCGAACGCAGGTTCCCAATTATTTAAAGCGACTGGGTAGGCCGCCCGCCAGGCATCGATCTGGGATTTGAACTCCAGACTTCCGCGCCGCAGTCCGATGCTCTAACCATCTGAGCCACGCTGGCGTACAAGGCAGATTAGTACTCTTTATTAAAAGCTTTCTTACGGATCGAAAATTCCAAGTAAAACTAGACAACGTTCAATCTAAAACACAAAGCCAAGAAAACGGTATCCCCCAAGGATCAGTACTGAGTGTTACTCTATTCTTGATTGCAATTAACAACGTTGCAAAGGGAATCAACCTACCCGTAGGAGTACTGCAATATGCGGACGATCTAACAATATATTGTACAGATTCAAACTTAGAAAATGCCCAACATAACCTTCAAATAGTACTAAACCAACTGAGTACTTGGAGTCAACAAAACGGCTTGAAATTCTCAAAAGAAAAAACAAAATATATTAAATTCTCAAAAAAATACAAAACAAATAACCCCGGTCTTACATTAAATAACTTCCCGATAGAATACGTAGATGAAATCAACTATCTGGGAATAATATTCGACAAAAAATTGACCTGGGTTCCCCATATAAAACACCTAAAAGAAAGGTGCAGTCGATCCTTAAACCTACTAAAAGTGGTAGCACATAAGAACTGGGGAGCAAAAAAGAAAACGCTGATGACGATGTTTAACGCCTTAATACGATCAAAGCTAGATTATTCCAACTTTATCTACGGAACAGCCAACCACAACATCCTTAAAACTGTAGATGCTTTATATAATACCGGCTTGAGGATAGTTACAGGTGCATTTCGATCAAGTCCAGCTGTGAGTCTGTATAGTGAAACTGGACAACTACTGCCGGCATTCAGACACAATTTACAGCTTATAAATTACGTACTATTTATAAGAGAAAACCATAACTACCCAAATTTTATACATGTATGCCAGCCTGCGTACCAGAATTCCTACCAAATAAATACTAAAACTACACCTCCGTGGAACATACGTGCAAAAAGTATAAATGAAGATTTAAAAATACGCGAGCATCCTATACAACTATCACTTCCAACAACAGTTTCCTGGTTAATTCCCCTGCCTTGTGTACATCTGGACCTTACAATGTACCCAAAAGAAAACACACCTCCATCAGTATATATATCGTCCCTTTAACAAATCCTTGATAATTACTCGGACTACCATAAAATATACACGGACGGGTCTAATAGTTATTAAGGTACCAAGGGCATTATGAGTAAAATAAGAGCCCAAGATTGTTAGTGTACTAACCGAGGGCTTTGGCCCGAGTTGTGTACAACAATCGCGGGCTCTTAGCTCATAATGCCCGTGGTGCCTTCAAGGTTTTATGTCCTACCAATTTTCTTACCTAATTCATATTCATATTCAATTCATATAATTACTATGATATAGTATTTAAGATTGATCTAGTTAGCTGATCTAAGTTAGATTTGTGACATTAGCTGAGCTGTCATTAATTTTCATTGTGACAGTGGTGCATAATAAAGTTGTATCCATGGAAACAAATACTGTAAATTTTTCATAATAACCCTAGTGTTCTTATGAAGAAAATAATTGCCCTGGAGCGTTGTTTTGTATATAAGATACCTTGAAATAGAGTCATTAATTTCAATTAATGTACTGGTAGGACATAAAATTAATAACAACACCGGCTGTGCGTTTAAATGTAATAACACGGAAAACTACATTAAACTAAATGATATGTGCTCAGTCTTTACCGCAGAACTATTCGCTGTCAACAAAGGACTAGAATATTCCCTCCAAGATGTCCATAATAAATTTATAGTGTTGGTGGACTCTCTCAGTGTTTTACAATCTTTAAAAAACATTTATAGCTGTAACCCGATCGTGCGACAAATACATGAAGTGCTACATAAACTCCATCAGTCTGAAAAAATAATTATTTTCATATGGATACCATCACACATTGGTATTCTAGGCAATGAAGAAGTGGACCAATTAGCACGACAAGCTGCAACCAAGACCACAATGCAAGACAATAATATTCCGACATATGACATTAAAAGCCATAACAAGAAGTCTATTTTCGAAAAATGGAACCAGCAGTGGTTCAATAGCCGAGACATCAAATTAAGGGAAATAAACATGACGCTATGGAATGGAAACCACCAGTGGAGCTGACCAGACAAGAGGAAGTAAAAATAAGCAGGATAAGAATAGGACACAGTAAAATCACGCACACTCACCTAATGAAACAGAACCCCCCTCCAGTGTGCAACACTTGTAATGAATATGTAACCATAAGACACCTAATATGCGAATGCCGGAAATATGAACATCACCGAAACGTATGTCAGCTAGGACACAATCTGTGCGATGTATTAACCAATGCTACCGACCAATTGAACAAACTAAAACCGTTTTTGAAGAACATTGGTCTTTTACAACTGTTATAAATGTAACCATATTGTAATATCGTAATATTATAATGTTATGTATTATTTAAAATTAATGCCAAATGCCCTGGCAGTTGAGGTATTTTAATATTTAATAAAAAATTTTAAAAAAAACTATATTTGCTAGAACTAGTTACTCAATAATCTTGAGTAATTTTAATTGCGCACTTAGACTATCATCAATTTCCCCAATATCCGTAGGTGCTGTATACGGTTTGACCTCGACCTTTCACGTGAAATTATGCTGAACGAGAAGGAAAACGTGATGAACACATTTTTTACATTTACTTCACTTACTGCTATTTCGGTCGCAACCTCTGTTGATCGATAGTTTTCCTATTAATCGTCGTTTTGTTTTAGCATTCAGAACATTTGTTTAGTTTCTTTTGAATAAAATATGATTTGACGTAGTTATTATGCTTTACGTTCACAAATTCTTTTAGACGTTCGTGCGTACATTTATAAAAAAATGAGCACTCAGGAAGTGGAAAATAGTGCAATAATTTAAATTAAAATTCAATCTTTCCAGTTGCTGATGAAACAATTACTGCAAACCCATCGTACACTATCAAATATTAATATTCAAACAAAATCGCGGAGGCTTACTGCTAAATTCGAATTATTATTAATGCCAATGCGTCTTTAAGCAATAAATATTTTCTCGACCATAAACAGTTTGACTAACACAAAATCATGAAGTAACAATTCATGAACCAGAGGGTAGGCGTAAGATATTAAATATTAAAATCGACAAATTGCAAAGCACGCTATGAGTATGAGTACTAGGTTCTGTAATTCCAACTATTAAAGTTTATGGAAATACGGAAATTGATCTGAACAGGGCTTGTCCATGCAACTGAATTTTTTAGAAAGATATGAATTTCTTATGAAGATCTGATCATTTTCCCAGGCGAATGTCGAACGTAATGCAGCCTGTGGTTTAATGTTTCTCTTTAAATGTCCTTCTACATTTTTGCTAAACGTTTTTCAGTTTCCATGAAAATTTATATTTTGTTCATTTATTCACCAAGGTCTTCTAAAACCACAAAACATTTTTTTATTGAGCTAGAATAAATATCTTTTTGTTTGAATTTGTTGGGTTATATAAATATATCATATACTTACTTTATTACCTTGCTTTCGCAATTGTTGCTTTAGACATACAGGCAGTATTAATTATAGTAGGTAAATATGTTTGGCCTACAAATTTACCTTTTCACAAAAAAACTATTAATAACAGCCAATTTTACTCATTTGCAAAATATAAATAGCAGAGTTTTTATTGGCAGCTTATTATTAAAAAGGTTTTTTGATAATTGTGATATACAGAATGATAATACAAATCTCTTTTAATTGGAGAACTCTCATAATATCCTCAGAAAATGATCTCTAGAAATTGATACTGATTTAAGTAACTTTTCTTTAGGATAAATTAAACGCCGATGAATAGCTAGTAATTCCATATTTGCCACTTGGCTAACAGATTAGAACTGGCGTATATAATCCCAATTCGTTGATAATGCAAAAACATGTGATAGTCTGATAGTATACATTTCAGCAGATACAAATCGGTTACTTGTTAAGTGAAATACTAAGCGAAAACACGTTACTAAAATACTTTAGGTTGCTATCCAAGAGCGTCAACGTTTGTTTGCTATTACTATAATTTTATTTAAATTTTTCCAAAAACGCAAATTAATTTGTTGCGTGCACTAATGTACTTTACTTGTTGTTTATATATCTGTAATACATGGTATATGAAGCAGTCCATAACGCCTTTGGGCATAATTAGCGGGCGTATTCTGTACGCCCGCTCTTTACGCCGCGCCGTAGAACGTTATGGACAGCTTTTCAAGCTTTTCAATTTATTTACGTATTCAAAGTGGAAAATAAAACACTTTGTATGCACCACGGGCATTACTTCATGTTTATATCTTCGAACGACTTGCAAACACTCGGGTCAGAGGTCTTCCGACCAGGAAACTTGTCGCTCTCGAATGGGCATAAACATCTTCATAATGCCCTTGGTACATAAATAACTATATTATATTTTGTGCTATTCATCCACATTAAGTGCTTAGGAGATGACCTATCTATTCTGATTTCAGGCTCTACACCCCAATAATTGGGTTTCAATTATTGTAGTTAAGAAAGTTGATTTATTTAGAAGAAAATGACGTGGTACACGTTTATTACACAATTTACGCATTGCTGTATATTTGAAGTTACACAATCGTTACTAAAATTGCAAAATAGTTCTAGAAAATGGTACCTATCCGAAAAGTCTGCTATTATGTTGCTTAGGAAGTTCTGTCGAAATATATGATGCGAACTTAATGTTAAAATAAATATTATGACGATTTGCTCTCGGAAAACTAAAAAGGTTCAACTCCCGTTCATTGATTTTGTGTTTAGATTTATAGGTAAATCTCAAGTGTGTGAAACGTGTAAAAGTAGTTTAAGCGTAGTAAAAATTATTATTAGGTATATGATACTTTTTCAAAAAGCTATTAAAGGATAAGTCACTTTTATATCGTTTCTGGGAGAAAATGAGGTGTTGGATTCATTACGGTTAATTGTACAAGTTAGCGTCTTGCCGACTTGTAGATGAATCATTCAGATGAGATGGAATGATAAGTGAGTTCGCGGTTTCAATTTCACAGCGAGGGCTGGTAATCGTTCTTTTTGATTTAGCTTCTAATTTAAAATTTATCTCATGAAAATTTTCGTACGTAGACTAGAGTGTTTGAACAAAGTTTAATTAAATAAGAGTTAACCAATCATAGATTACGAGCCTATATTTGAGCATCTACATATATTAACTATCTATGCAATAATAAGTATTCCGTAATCCAAGGTGTTTCAGCAGTTTTAATTTTAATTTACTGTACTTTCGGAAAAGAACGCAAGTTCCTGTATTTCAGAGCATACTTTGTAGTTGCTTTATTTAGAACTGAATTATTAAGACGTTGATTCTGTTCATTTACGATTTTAACATTTGCATTGGACGGCTCCATCTGTTGCCTGCTCTGAAATAATTAATGGAACATTCTCAGGCCTAGAGTTCGCTTGAAATTTTAATTGTACTTTGATTTTGTTTGGTAAAATATAGTTCGATGTTAAATAACTTGACAACACTTAAAAGATGTTTTTATAATACAGTGATGGGCTGATATCAAAATACCATTATTCAACCGAATTGATAATTTGTACTAAAACGATCTTATGATTTTAAATAGCAAAGAAAGTTGCGATGTTCTTTTAAATAAAAACATTATTTAAGTTAAGAATTATATTTTCCTATCTCAATAATATTGTTACTTCGTGAGCAAGTGCGAAATCGTTAGTTTTATTGCTAACTTTAATTTAAAGTTGTAGAACGAAACATGTTTTCCTTGGTATATCCTCACCTCATTATTTGTGAACTTTTATGGAAATTATTTTTAAAAATACAATCATGTTTAGAAGCTCTTATTGAGGCATTATAATCGCACTCGTGAGAAGTTGCAAAAATATACTGAGGGAGTTAAAGTTGTGAGAGCAACCTATACTAAATAAGGACTTAAATAAACGTTAATTTAGAAGTTAAGGAGATATTGAAAAATTGAAAAACTTACTATCGTCGTTATTATATTGTATGTACGCACAAACCAGTTCAGTAGGAAAATTATGACAAACGATGAAAATGAAGCAGACCAAAGAGTTAACCAAACTTAGCGGTTATGCAAATTTTATCGAGCACATTCTTTGACAGCTATTTAATTGCTCTCTTCAGTGCTTAGAAAGTGTATTAATCACAAAAATCTTTAAAATATTCGAGGTGCACTGGTGTCAGATTCATAGTTTTTTTAAATTTCAATTTAAAGGCGAAACAAGATTCAAACTCTAACGGGATGTTTTTACAAGTGCTATCACAAAGCTGATAATAATAAATAGCAAATTATTTACTAAGTACTCAAATTTGGCAATAAAGACTTGTAAATAACTGTCTTCAGGCAAAACATTTATGAAGAAATTATAATTATGCACGCGATGACAGGTTGCGTCAAAGATTCTTCTATATATGAAGCAATGAAATAAATAGTGTTCTCTACGAATATTTATTGTAAAAATTGGGGTGGCAACATGTTTCAAGACCAAACTGGTTTTATCATATATGATTAAAAATGATTTACATAATAAAGAAAACCACCTACTGCTGTTAGGTCACAGTGTGACTGGCATTGAGGCTATCTGTACTAACTAGACTCAATGACAATGAAATTATCAAAATAGGTTAACAAAGACAAAAAGAAGACAAAGTAAGGGATGGAAACAGCAAGAAAATAATTGTATATTCAAGAAAATGTAATTAGTATCAAAACCTGTGATACTAATTACATTTTGTAAATTGAATAGCCGCTGACGATGGCGCTTATATTCTTATAGCTCCATATGTATGCTCGAAAACAACTGTGCAGAAATTTTGCTCATATTTCCTCTTTCGGGAATTTTATACCATTTAGTTACCTTTTGTCCCTACTGATTTTAGAATTGTCAGCACAAACGTAAATTTTATAAAATCAATTCTCAGTAGTTTGCTAATGTACAAACAGATTAAATTTACATGCAATTAATGCATTGTTTTGATGAGTCTGTCAACATCCGCTGCGATTTAACCATTTGTTATTGTACGTAAATTAACTTGTGTTTACAGCTCTTAACGTCGAATTTTAGAGGATACACGTTTATGCGAGGATGCTCCAAATGAGCGAACAAAAATTGAACTTTGTGTCGAATTTGAAGCCAGTGTAGCAAAAGATCAAAGGCATAAAATATGTTATTGAAATTAGTAGACAAATTTTAATACTGCTCGTAGTTATCTGTTTAGTAAATTATTGAAGGCAAAATAGTTATTACCTTAACATTTTACTAATGTAGACGAATGCAATAACTAATAGTTTAGCCACTGCTGTCAGAATTTTTAATTAAAGTAGTTTCAACCAGCTAAAATACAGTACTACTGTTTAGTAGAGAGGCCAAACTAAATTAACCCGTCAAATAACGATTTTCGTGGGACTAAGTAGATTTATACCGACAAGTGATACCTTCTTATTCGGTGGTGTTTCCTGAGTATGAAAAATCATGTCGTCGCTTTCTCAGCCTGTAGAGTGAGGAACTATGACGTCACAAATATGGCCATTCTTGGTTCCAGGTTTTAGTACAATAAAACTAGGCTTTAACCCAAACATAAAAAAAAGTTCTACCCGGTAGCAAACTGTTTAGTATACCATTTTTATTGTAAATTAAATATAGATTAATTTTGTATAAGATAAAATTTGTGCTAAACCTCATAGTTAACGAGATATTTGCGAAAAACTGTTGAAATCCACCATTTTACCACCTTTCCAACTTCCTCCCGCCTAAATCCGACGCGCAACTTGTTACCACTTACTAAGAAGAGAGTACTAAACAGTTTGCAGCTGGGTAGAATATTCTTTTTTTGATGTTTGGGTTAAGCCCTAGTTTTACTGTACTAAAACCTGGTACTACGAATCGCCATCTTTGTGACGTCATAGCTCCTCACTCCACAGGATGAGAAAGCGACAACAGGCGTTTTTCTACTGAGGAAACACAGCTGATTACGACGGTAACACTTGTCGGTATAAACCTACTCAGTCCCACGAAAATAATTATTAATTCTCTTGGCCTCCCTACGAACTTGAAAAATGCTTATTTAAACAGTAGTATTGTTCAATCTAAAAAATACACTTACAACGTATTAAGATAAATTTTTAGTTATACATGTGTAGCTATTATACAGGGTGTCCCCGAAATATGTGGACGTGACTTAACTACAGATTTCTAAGCCTACAACAATATTTCAATTTACCTATTTCTAATTACGTTTCCTTAATTCAGTATTATATGTATTTCACAGTTCTTAAATTGTTTGCTTGTAACAATACAAGACTTGGATCGATTTGGATGAGGTTCGTTATGTATTTACTCGCAAATTAATTTTCATTTCAAGATTTGAGAAATACAAACCAGCAGTGCAATTCACTAGTTCATGAAAGTTCAATATGTTTAATCTCGACTTAAACAGATTTATATTTGATTTAAAAAATGCAACTTAGCAGTACATGCATTAATTCCTGAAAGTTCAATGTGTCACAACTGCATGTCTCGCAGAATTGTGCATAAGCGACCTCGCTAAAGGCTGACGGTTTGTTATGACAAGTAAGGCAAGCATTTTTTCACTTGGAAATAATGCAATTTTTAGAAGTAAGCGATATGTAGATATGTATATATAGGCTGAAATTTAATAATAAAAATAATCAGCATTAAGTGTTTGATTCATTAACATCGAGGTACTATCTTTCCAAGGCTAACATTTTAAAGTGTGAGGCTGCACTTCGGGTAGTTACCTTAAAACACGATTTGCAGTCTCAACCGTGTGCTCAGAATTAACTGAACGGAACCAGCACAAATAACAGAATCCTGTCAGCCTCCAGGCATTTCTGTTCAGTATGACACTCCGTTGTGGTGTAAGTCATGTTTTAAGATGTTATCGGCTGTCATAGATGGACTACCAACTCTTTCACTCTATCAACAATTACGAAGACTCAATAATCTTGGAAAAAAGAGTTATCGGCCGTATCATCTATGGAGTGACATCCATGTTTCACCTACTAGTAGTTCACCAATAATCACCAAAAGATGACTTATCCACGTAGAGAGTGTCACATTCAATATTATCCAAAGCAATCCAATCATTGCAGTGTTACAAGTAAAATGATATTTTTTAAAAAGAACTTTAAAGAAGAAAACTGGCTTAAAGTTACACATTTAGATATAGGTAAATTGTGTTAAATCGCCTTATTTTGAGCCACTGTATAGTTCTTACGTACTGAACGCGATTGGCAATATTATAGCAAGTATAGACATGAAAGTGTACCAGAAATATGTGCTCAAACTTGCACACACACGATTAGGTTCACCTTCCATTGACGTATTAAGACTTTGTTTATAGAAAATAAATTTTTGTTGATTTTCACAGCAATTCGTGCCAAAGTTGCAATAAATAATATATTTTTCAGGAGTGGTTATTCGTTTTCCAAATTAAATCGACAGCTAATGTACTGTACGGCATGTAAACTACTACTGCAATATTGTAGTAAGTAGTAGTTTTGGTGACGCCAAGAATATACTGATTCGCAATGAATCTTGTACAAAAGGGAAGGGACAATTCCAACAATTTTCGTCAGGATGAGTTTTGGTGGAAAGGTAATCACAATCTGTTTGCAGTATCAAACTTTGCCGTTCTATATTCATATTTTGATGGTTTGTGGTCGCAGTGGATCAAGTTATCCTTTAGTATGTATGATACGAGATAAAGCTTATTTTGATTATTGTGAGTGCGATGCATCTCCATTAATATTGTCAGTTTTACGTTTAGGCTAGAGATTTATTTCCCCAGACGTGAACACACTTCTGCAGACAAGAACACGCATTGTATTATCTGATAAAATACAACGGTTTTGTGATTTCAGAGTGCGATACGTCTCTAAAATTTTCTTGGTTATAGTTGAACGTTGTGATATTGTGCAATTCCTTTCTAGCAGTTGCTGATTCTACTAATTTTTCATAATTTTTTATAAATTTTACCAATGCATTGAGAATATTTCAGTACAAACAAATGGAAATTATTTTTTAAAAGACTAAGGATAGTAACTGTAGGATCATGGGAGACGTTAGTTTTTTTATCGGTAAAAGATCAGATCACGTTTCACTTCTAATTTCAGTGACCTTTAATCAAGATGAATCTCTTTCTGGCCATTTATGCATATTTTTTAGGGAACAAATATTCCAACAATGTTCAGTTATCGATTTGCAATAATTGTCACACTTCGAGTGAAATTTCTATTTACATACACTGCAATTTCCGAAACGCTTCAACCTGTCAAATATGACATATATTCCAAAATACAAATTCTAAATCATGCCTAGGCAATCTTGAGTGAAGAGCCTTCATCTTACTAGAACGGGAGACGCGAGTCCGAACCAATAAATTTCATTTAACAAATAAAGGCGCTAAAGCAACTAAATAAGTTAAGCTCTCATTTAATTTAGATTTAGCTTAGATGTTTGTTGCTTAAAAGTTTAACTAGCTTTTTTAAGTCAAATAAAAGGAGTTCATAAATACAAATAGCAACGAAATTTACAGTATGAGGTTAAACTGCAACTAAATCTGCATTTAGTTTTAATTAAATTTTGACTAATCAGTATTGTTACTGAATTTCGTGAAAAACGATGGAAAATTACTAATTACATGTAATGTAGAACAATTCGACTCACAACTTAATATTATTGTGTATTAAACCTTATATATGCTTTTTTATAGTTACTAAATTAAAAATAGTTTTTGTTTCAATAAGAAATTGAGAGAGAAAAATCATTGGATAATAAATAACTCTTTAGCTTTCACTCAGACTAATTGTGAAAAACGGGTTACTGAAAATTTGGGTCAAATACACTGCGTTTAACATATTCCCAGGGGTTTTTAAAACCAAATTTACTGGGGCAATTACTGTGTTTTTCGTAATTAATTGGAAGTCATTAGTTATATTAATTACACATGTTCATTCAGAGGGCCAGCAGAGCGATACATCGATATTATTATCATGGTACTGTTATTTATACAAGTAATTGCTTGATTGTGAAAAGGTGCTTGCCAATATTTAATTAACTGGTCTGAATGTTAAAATAAATTTTCTAGTAGTCGTATACCAATGTATCTTTCCACTCGTTTTGACGTAGTTTCTTTACAGATGTCTGAATGACTAAGGTATTAAAAATTATCCAGAACAAGATAGTCGCAAGACGTGTTATAATGTGGTAATGTATTGTAATGACCCTGCCCTTAATAATAATAAAATATATGGATTTTAAAATAAATACTGGCAATCTATTTGCATTAAATTCGGAACTAGCTCCGTAGACATGAGGCAATCCTGTTTCAGGTCGTGGATTCATAAAATTACGGAAAAACTTAGTATGACAAATAACTTGTATGACAAATACTGGCAAATCTTTCGGGCAAATGCACAACTTCATCTGACCTAACCTATAAATTTAACTCAACAACAAAATAATCTGCTATGCAGAAAACAGCGTAAATTGAATCTTAAAACCACCAAAATGGCAAAGATGCGTAAGGTAAGCATTATTTCTGTGACGTAGCAACTGATAAACCCCCATTTTTTCTAGCTGTGACGTAGCAAAAGATGCGCGATAGGTTTTTGTTCCGTATCCGGCACAAAACCGCAAAATGCGGGGTCATTTCGCATTTTCAAAGGACGCTACATATTTTTCTGGAAACTGGACGGCTCTGGACCCCTGGAATATGGCTCTCCACTTCGTAGATGGTCTTATCTTGCAGAAATCCAAAAAATATGGACCTACGCCAACGCTTTCCCTGTGAAAATGTACCTTTATGGTTTATATGTTCTAAGGTTCTAAAATATTTTTTCCCATTTTCGTTTCTTGTTACGGCATTTCTGGAAATTTTGTCTACGATTCTGCTTTAGTTTTAAGGTTTTGAAAGTCTTTGGGCAGATGTATTACCTATATAATTTTGGTAAATTTTTGATTTAAGATTGGCATCCTTCTTCATTTCAGTATCTAATTTCTTGAAGAGCTATATTCGGTTCCCATTTTGGGAGTTTTTAGTCTTCAGTTTATTACTTCATCTGTATCTATACACGGAATCGTTCACTGTGTTGCACACTGACACTTTTAACAATACTAGAGTTGTAAGGACTGCTTCACTGGAGATCCTCAGTCACTAAGTTGGTTTTCTGATGATGCTAGAAGATTCTTAATGGATTGCCCCTGGGCACTCTCTATGTTTACTGTAGAAGATTTTAATACAATTTTTACTTCCTTTTACAATAAAGGAAGTATTAGATTCACCCCAAAAATTGGTCTATCTATGTGATAACAGAATATCTCAAAAACGAAAAGAGATATGGCCTTGAAACTTCATATATAAGTTTTGTGTACTATGTAGATACGACAGCAAGCTTTTGAAGAAAATCGCATAACCGGAAGTATGGTGTTTACTCTTGTGATTTTTCAGTTACTTTCGATTTTTTCAAAAAAAGGCTCTAACGATTTTTTCAAACTTTACGTTTTTATTACATTTTTAATATATGTATTAATGTGAGATAGGTGATTCTCCAGTTGAATACCTCTAAAATGGGTTTCTTTTGTTTTGTTTTCTGTTTTTATTAACTCTTATTTTAAATAGAACACTCGATATATTATAAAATTTTTAAATTCAGCTTAAAATTTTGGAGATAATGTGTCTCTTCCACTAACTCTCTATTTTGTACGGTTTCTGTAGAATTTATAATTTTTGAAAAATGTTTAAAAATTAAAAATAAAATTTTTGGCTAATTATAAGATCACTGTAAAAGAAAGTTGTGTGCGTGTATCACACGAGATTTTTTATAAACATCTATATTGTGGTAACTTGTGGGTCTTGGCGAATTAGATAATTTCTAGCAATTCAAGGAGCATTTGTTGCTATACGAAATACTTTATTTGAAAAGTTTGTATTTTTCCAATTGTTGATTCAGCAGCAGCGCCCCAAACAGGACAGGCATATTTTATTAATAATCTTAGTAGTGATTTCTATAGAGTAAGGAATAAGGTAATTATAGTGGGGTTTTCCGATTTAATATGGAATTCATTGAATTTTTTGTCTACATGAATTCACCAGGTCAAGAGTTTGTCGAGATGAACTCCTAGATACTTAACACTTTGATCAGATGGCTTCCACTCGATGGGGTGATCATTTAGTATAGTGTTATGTGGGGTGGTGGGTCGCCTTAGAGCGAATATTTTTATTCATGATTTATTCTTTTAGTCGAATTGATATCGTTTTGTGTTCTTAAGATTTAAAATTGTAGAGAAGACCCTTGGTGATAAGTTTATATTGGTTTGTTGTTTGTTAATTTGGAACAAATAGTGTTTGCTTTAATATGTATTTTTCCTTTCAAATGTGTTTTTGATTTTTAATAGGTTGTTGGGCTCCTGGAAATTATGTCTTTTACTATTGCTTCCAAAGCTACAGCTGCAACTGCATCGTGCTCCACCCCACTTAGTAACGTTACACAATAAACGACCACCTTACCAGTCAAGTAAGGCTTAGCCTTTTTGAATGTTATAATGCCCTTTTTCATAGTGGATACACACGTGTTTCGTATAAAATATTTAAAAGCAGGATATATTTTGGTGTATAGTTTTACCATAAAGACATATTTCTCCAGTGCATGGTTTAGCAGCTACACCTACGTACTTTTGAGTAGAATGGATTTTTACCTATTTTAACGGCCATTTCTCAAGAATTTTGTTTTGAATTTGATGAGATACCTAAACTTAAACGTTTTTGAAATGCTTCAAGTTCCTCTTATGTGGTTTTTCAAAAGAAAGTATGCGTTGCAGTATTCCTATAAACAAAATAACGCACACAACACTAGTAAGTACATAGTGAAGGTATCTTTAAGTTTGTCACAAGTGGCATCAGAATTCTTTTACGGCATTATTTGGAGGGTTAAACAAGTTCGCCTAAATATGTTTCTTGTTCACTATTTGTAAAACGTAGCCAGTGGGGATAAAAATGGAAGAATATCATATTTCTGAGAAACCAGTAGTAGTAATTTCCAATCTGTCACCATGGTACCTGAGCGATCGTCTCTTCCAACGTACTGAATACGGTTAATTCGCGAACTATGCAGATGGCCTCAAAAGAACACATTATTGATATTGTAAATTTATATTAAACTCTTATTCTACTAATTATGTTACTCATGTTGAACCGATATTGAACATAACTGATACACCACAACGTAAAAGTTTGGAACCCGTAAAAATACAAATTGTAAAGAATGGAAATTGAAAAATCAATTACAGCAAAATTGAACACACCGAGAAAATTCTTATGCTGCTATTGTCCTATTATAAACAATGAAAGATTACAGAACCAGTCACAATCAGACAGATTCAGAACTACAACAGTAGCGAAAACATTTTATATTTTGGTCACAGTTAAGCAGATTTGGTACCTGTGCCTTTTTCAAGAAAACCACAAGAACATGTTGAAATTAGTCCATCAATACTACGGTTAGACACTAGAGTACTAGGGAAATCTATTGCGGAGTAGACAATCCAAATTTTAACGTTTGAATCCAAAAAAGTAGAACTTTTATTAGACGTTTCTCATCGAAAAATATGTTGCTATAGTGCATAGTATTTAAAATCGCGAGATGGCGGTTCAATGATGGCCTTGCGACGTAAAATTGAAGACCCAGCGAGTGCTATAAAAAAATCTACAGAAGCATTCAGGTTTAAAATAATAGCTCTAACATTATTGTCAATTTTTCGTTTTATTGTAGACACATTGTTTTTAAAATTATACATACAGATATAATTTACATGAGATGTAAGAACATTTAATGTTAGCTGATATGCTATTTTAAAATTCGATGCGAGTAGTGTTTAGTGAACTCAGATGAATAAACAAGATTATTTATTTACTTATTTAATACATTCAGGGTGACGGTTAGTGCGAAATTTTTCTATAATGTGTTTGATATTTAAAAATGTCCTTATTCCAGAAGTTTTTGAGGACAGCTAGAGAGCGTTGTTATAGCGAACATGTTATTTTTAAGGATATACCTGTTAAATACGTATTCATAAACCTAAAACAAAAAGAGAAGTTCAAGCTTCTTACCGATACTTCGGTACGTTGTTGAGATGGAGTGGCTTTTGCTATGCACTTTTGGGGAAGCAAGGGAGTTGAAATCGGTATAAAATAGAGCAAGCCATTTATGAATACCTACCGTTAGCGGAGAATGAGAATTGGGCACAGAGGGCCAGTAATGTGGAATTTCAGATTTAAATGTGAGAAAGGATAAAAAATTGTATCCGCATTCGAAAATATATATTGCCGTAGTTACGTTATCCCTTAATTTCTATTATTGGTAACGTGAATATAAATCGATAAACACATACACAGAAAAAAAGGACCGATCTTGTCCAGAAGCTTTTCAGTTCTTTGCATTAATATTCTACACAAACTGGCATAGAAAACATCCTGATAGGTTATATTGTTCTCGAGATCCAATGTTTACATCTAACCGGCGGGACGCCATCATTAAACTTCATTTTCCGCCCTTCCTTTAATGCTTCAAGTTGCTGTGAAATAATTTGTCAGTTATTGGGGATACTATTGATTTACAGTTTTTGTTTTGGTTGATTCTAGGTGATTTCGGAATGGTTTACATAGTATTGCTTATAGTTTAAAGTGTAAATGGGAAAAAAACATGAACAAAACATGTAAGTATGTGTTTGAAAATTTACTAAGTCATAAACAACCGTTTTAAATAAAATAGTAGCAGAATAAGTTGAAAGAGCTTGCTTACTATTTGTAAATTCTTGTACTAAGTTTATCTGCACTGTCTAAATATTTAGACATGTTTTGACAAAAATGCATACACGTACAAACTAATAAATTCAACTGCTATACTTGCATCAAAATTGGCGGCACAGATGTTCGTTTTCAACGATGTTATTTTGCCCGCATTTCACAGACGGTTATGAGCGATTCGGTAAACAGGTGTGTAGCAAACTTTCAAATGCTGGAACTATAATTGGCTTTGGAAACGCATATCAGGAATATTGAAACAAGAACAGTTTGCTTTTAGACTTAATCTTAATTTATGCAGGTGCATTGCATTGCTTTATTTATAAGCTGTTTCAATTTGCAGATGCAATGGCTTTGTTAATGAAGCATTACTACTCTAAAAATTCTGTTAATTGTTACTCTCAATATAGCAATAAATATTTATTACACTGTGCAACTGTGTAAGTAAAAGCTTATGTTGTGCAATACGTTAGAGAGTTTTCTTGCTTCTCGAAGAAATAATAAATTATGTTTACAAAACTGGGGAGCGCTAATATAAAAAATTATTTTAGACCTATTTACACAAAGAAAACAATAAAGCAAAAGAGACGGAGGCACTGCATTTGCAACTTAAATTTCTAAAGGCTTCACCTCATGATTGATTATCGGCATCTGCACACTGCTAGAAAGATGGGAACGCTAAGTAGATTACGTTAATGGCTTTTTACTTACCGCGTTTTCTGCACCCTAGGACGGCGACTACATTTTCAATGCAAATACGTTGAGAAGTTGTGGCGGCGATCTATTTGGTCACTCTTGATAATGCTGAAATACACACTACCATTTCTGATTATGACAACCATGTAGCTATTTCATTGTATCTAAAATTATTTTACCCTTCTCACTAATTATTTTGGTATATTTATACCGAGGGTCCCTTCTCAAAGTCGAACATAGGCGATTAACATTGTATTGAACCTTTTTTCCGATTCCTGATGGCCAATTCAACATACAGGGAAGGTAATGGTATCAATGGAAAGATACAATTATTACGCATCAAACGGTACCAATAATAATATTCAAGATGCGATTTTTATTTTAAAATAGATACTGATTTAAAACTTGGGAATTTTTAAATATGCCATTCCTTGCTTTTCAAGTTCGATAACATTTTTCAAAAAAATTAGTAAGTACTTTGAGTAAATCAGTTATTTTCTGTCAACGTCTGTTAAAATGATCTACAGAGAAATTAATTATTTTAAATGAAGAGCCCGTGAATGCACTAATGTTAATTGCCTATGTTCGTCTTTGAGAATGGACACCCGGTATAGTAATACATAGAGAACCACTATAATAATTTTTATCTATGACCACTACTAAAAGTAGGCCTTTTAGCGCTAGCTTGTTTCACTAAAAGTGACGTTTTATAGTTTATCGTGGTTAAAGAAATCAGCTGTTTACTTTTAGCCCATGTGCTAAAAGTAAAGTGAGGTTATAAAACTACAATTTCGAACTGGAAGTGAAGTTGTAAAGTTATTCTAGTTACTTCTTGCGTTACAGGTAAAGTGTTTTTGAAATAATTAAAGCGTTATGTAATGAATACAGTCAGATGTGGAGTATTAATAATTACATTTCGTAACTGACCTTGACAGTACTGGCTTCGCAAACATTCGCCCGCGCGGCATGGCCTACTGTTTATTATGACATAAATTAGTAATGTCGTAGATGCAAACCTTTGTTAAATCGATATTTATGGATTAATAAGATAAAATATTGTATGCAACGCGTGCTAAAAGTCGTTTATGCACGAGACATGTTATAAAACTCAGCCTTCGGCTTAGTTTCATAATTTTCATGTCTCTTGCATAAACGTCGACTTTTAGCACTTGTTGCATAAATAGCTATTATGTACAGAGTCTCTAGTACTATAATAAAGGAATGTAAGTTTAACACAGTTCTGGAAAATAACTTGGAATAAAATATATAACTCTTATAATGTGATGACATGTGCGATACATCACAGGAATTTCGAAGAAAACAGAACTATTTCATCCATACTACTGTTACTTTTAATATAATTGGTGATGCCTTGAAACTATCTACAAAAAGAACATGCACATTTTAATTCCATCGAACCTTCAGCTTATGGAAAGAGGAAAATTTAAACAATAGTCTATACGGATGCAGTAGTTTGTTCTCTGCAGAAAAGTTGTGTACACTTTATCTCAAAATACATAATTCGGGAAGGAAATAATTTAACATTTAAATTTTAACATTGAAAGCCCCATGGTACATAGGGTAAGTCAAAACAAAGTACTGGCATACATCTTAAAAATGGGGAAAGTAGAATGTCTGTTTTTGTAGTGCGAGGAGATCTTAAATGCGGTTCATTATTAAGTAATCTGCGTAGCGCTGTCGCAGTTATATTTATCATTTTCTAAAATTGACTAGAAAACTTAATAATTTATGCAAGCCTTCTATTTGCGTAGTTCCGGGAATTACTCTTTGCACTCGTTCAGTTCGCACCTCAGAACATAAATTGTATAATATTGTAGAACCATTTTGTTTTGTGAAAGGAGATCAAGTTTCTTGGTTGCAATAAGATGTGACTAGAGTGGCCAGGCCTAACCACCCTTTTAAAGACAAATTTAGCCTGTGTCTTCATCACAAATGAATACACCTCGGCTTTGAGAAGTATACTGAATTATTTAACAAATACAAGTCTCTATATATAATTGAATGTGTGTCGTGTTTGCTGTTTTTAAACTCATAAGCTATTATTGGTATAGGACCAAAAACACGACGTTTGCATAATAATACCTCGCCGGTACACAATGTGTGTGAAATATGACCCAGAGTGCAGCGGTCTGCATAAAGCTTCCTTATAGTATTGCAACGTGACCCAGTAAATTGACGCTAATGCAGATTTTTGTTTACAAATAGTTTAACTGGCACCTGTCGTAAACTAGTTTTTATATTCTAATTGAAATCACTTTTGCGTACGAATAATTTCACTTAATTTGACTAAATTGTCTTGTCTCATGATCAAACATTAGTTTGAACAATAATTAAAACGATTTCGTGTTTGATGGAAAATCATTGATGCACCAAACACCTTATAAACAAGTTTAATACTTATTATTTTAGAGGGTGTATATATACGCAACTCTTTACATATTGCTACACATGTAGCTTTAACATTTCTAGTCATCTAGAGATAAATAGTACTTCTGTGTATTATTTAATGTTCACATAAATTTTACTATGTTACCTGGCACTGGTGAAGAGACCTAATCATCTCCAAGCATATATTTTTTTATCATTGCAGCACGCTCTACATACAACTGAAAGTAGGCTATTTTGTGAGAGAGCCAGTGTATATACTGGCTCTGTTTTTTAACCCTTATACTATCAATAAGAGGTACCCTATCTTCACCAATGATGTAAATCAAATGACATCATTCAGAGAACAAAATGAATGAAGTTGATTTTGTTGTTTTTATGACCAAGGTGTTTAGGCATACGAAGTACCAAATACATTTGACACCGACTACGATGGTCATATAATAAAATCACTAGCATTTTGACGAAATTAAAGACATGATTTACAATGTAATATAATGGGACAGTCAATTTTACATTTTTTACAAAGGATGACGTCCGGTAGAGGCTTTTATCGTCATTTTTTTTCATTTTTTAGAACCTCATCGGGAGCTGGGATCAAATTCGCGGTCTTGCGATTGAGCATTTTGTTGTTTAAAAAACACATCAGGTAAAACAAGTTTATTGGCACTATCTGCAGATATTGCAATTAATTCCACCTTATCTGGCTGACATAAATATACAACAATAGGAACTCAAATCGGGGAAGTTTTGGTACTCATTTATCACGGGTAATACTATTTTAGACAACAGTGTTGGAAGTTTCTAACGAATATCATAGAGAACTGCCACGTTACATTCCCAACTTAGAAAAATGATTGTGTATAAAAAAACATCATTGGATGTTCCATTTAAGCTAAACACAATCACAACTTATATTGGGCTTCCAACAGATTTCCTCGTCATTACTCTATATATAATGCGAAGAATGAGAGTTATTTACGTACCAAGGGCATAAGAAGGCATTAATGACCCGCAGGGTAAAAGTTAGAGCCCAAAGCTTAGCCACGAGCTCTAACACGACAACGGACATAATTGTTATTTATGTACCAAGGGCGCTTATGAGCCGCGACCTGAAAATTAGAACCCAACCGTAGCCGTGGACAATGACATGAGAAGGACCATAAACGCCAGCTACGCACAAGATGCATTCAATATTTTATGTACAAACCGGAATATTCACAATTAACATCACATTTTTTATTTTTATAAATTTTAGCAATCTACGATGTAGTGACATTGTAGATTTTGTATTTACTACTTACGTTTGGATCAATTCACTGTATATATATGAATTAAAAATTAAAATACCTTGTAATTTTTCCGGGCAGGTTTTATTATGATAGCCCTATAGTTTTTCCTTTACAGCTAAAAAGTATGCTACGAAAGAAATCCGTCGCCGTGAATTCTTAGTCCGTGTTTGCCGGGTGTACTATTCAAGACAAAACACTGGAACAGCTAATATGTTCTGCTGTGAATGTGGTTTTAACTTGATCGTCAACTTGTTTGGACGTTGCTATGAATCACAATTCAAATAGCCGGGGCTGGTATCTGAGTGGTAAGCATCCTGGCTACTGATCGTAGGGCCGTGAGTTCGAGTCCCGGTCCCGGTGAGGTTTTTAAAAATAAAAAGTGCGGATGAAAATTTCCACAGAATGCCAGAAGTGATGTAAAGCCGTGGGTCGTATGTTAATACAATGCGTATCATGTAATCCCAATTCTCTTTGTTTTGGATAGAAGATAGTCCCCTAATTGGTCTAGAAAGATTTTTCATCGAACATTTGCCAGTATGCAACTCTCAGTTACATGAGAGATTGCCATATTCCCTTTTTCAGATATCAGCGTTCTGGTGATTTTTTGCATCTGAAGCTGCTCGACGAGTTCGTACGGGATTTCTTTTGAGTGTTGCACCATGTACGCATTTCTACCGTTAAGACTGTCTTTACAGAGTCAGTTTTGGTTTCGCTGTTAGGATGTCGCAACCTCCGACTATTTTTAGATATGGTAATATCCTTTTTGAAGCAAAATGTACAGTAGCTATCTAAAATCCGAGGTTCTTTTATTTTTTCTTCTTTTCTGCTGGGCAACATATTTTGTTTACTAGCAACATGATATTGTTTATTTTCATCTTAGATGCAAAATATGAAAAGCTACTTATAACTTCCCAGGGATTTTCAAATTGTTTCTCCCTCAGTCTCATGGTAACCATAATGCTACAAACAACGTCTTAGCAACTATACATTCAGGCAATCCTTGAGTTTACTTACAGATTCATATTTTAAATATGACATTTGACACTTTGACGTTTTGAAAAGTAATACTAATTCTACTAATCTGGTAGTAAATAAAATATTGTGTGGATCACTGGAGATATTCATGTTCTTTACCTTCGTTTAAATTACAGGCCGAGAGCCGGAGGCATTTATATAAATCTTACTTTAGAACAAGAATAGTAAACAGGTTAACGTAATCATATTCAAGTACACGGGTCACTCGGGTGTTAAAGCGAAGAATGTTTGTTAGAAACAAAAAAAAATTGTTAGTTATTTACGTGGATGAGTTATAGAAATCCTTTTCGACGATAGTATTTGCGAGTCTGCTTAATCTATAGTTTTTGCTAGAGGTGAGGTTACGAAAAAAGTTGTTAGCGAAAACAGAAAAATGTTAAAAGTGAACGGTTGTTTCTAACTCCCAATCCTTTCTGGAAAAAAATAAATTCAAAGGATTGGTACAAAGACAGCCCTATTGGACAAAATGAAATCACAAAGTGGACTCAGCAATCAGCAGCACGGATTGGTATCGGGGTTATAAGAATAAAAGTTACCAATCGTTCTAATTGGGCAGCAGCAGTGAGCGAATTACGAAAAGCCGGAATTAGTGAGCAGCAACGAATAAAAATTACGGGTCATTCAAAATAAGGTTTTCTATAACAACTGTATTTTTAACAATTGTTCTTTTAGTGGCAAATAAATCTTTCAATTAAAAGGTGTATTCTTTGATTCACTAAATTAGACTCGAGAATTTTATTTTTTCCGGATAAATTTATTATTTGCAAACTCATTGATTTGCCTGTCAGTAATTTGACTCTAAAATCCGTCATCCCAAAAAAAGCTCCACCTACCGTGTCGGGTTTTTGTTAGCTGACAGTTTTTCTTCTCAAATTACTGAGCAACAAAATATCGTTTAAAACAGAAAGTTATCCGATAAAATAAAAACCTCTCGTCTAATTACATGTGATAATTAACATGTCAGTACTTTATTTCCTGGATTCGTTTTTCGTCCACAAACTTGTTTTATGTTTGTCCATGTAATTACTAACGAGTTATTACACTAATAAACGAGTTATTGATATTAGACAATTTTGTTGTATTGGTTTGGGTGTCCATGTGATTAGGCGGAGGCAATTACGGTAGGTGACTGAACGTGGCGCCCTTATCGGTTAACTCATTTTGACTCATAGCAGTAGATGCATTTCTTATATACGTCTTCATACCCTCAAACCCTCACCGGGATGCCGTTTGAGCTACTTGTTACAAAGTTATCCATAACAGGAGAAGCAAACTTGGCCCCTAACAAATATTAGTTCCTAGGCAATAAAAGTACCTTCAATACTAGCAACCGTCGTTTGCGTTGATTAGCTTCATCTGCGTTGATTGTTTAATAATCAACGCAGACGAAGCTAGGAACTAAAACTGTTACATAGCAACATTCACTTTTTCCCGTTGTCGAGCATGTAAGTCAGTGATACAGCCTTAGTAACAAAGCATGTAAGTCGATGATAATATGTGTTTGCTGATTCCCTTGACAACGGAACTTAATGTTCCTATCATAATATAATTAACAACGCAAGATGCAAACTTAAACGTTTTGTTTATAATTGCAACTGTTTATGTGACAGGTAACATGACTCACGAAAGGGATTGAAATCACCATTAATCCTGGTGACAGGTGACAAACCAAACGATTCCTTAAAAAATCTAGACAAATTTCGATGAGCAGCGGGAAAAATATATTAAGATAACTCGGAATGTATCACCTATTAACATTTTCGGCAGGCAACGAGCCTCGGCTTCGCCTTGGGATGTACTTGTCTACCTCAAATGTTAATAGGTCCTTACCTTTCTTGTTACTTAAATAGCTATCGTGTCAGTAAGAGCAACGTCAACTACAATGACAGATTTTGGTATTAAAAGTAATTACTTTTAAGACGGTTGCGGAAAAAATCTAATTTTATCTTGATTGACAGTTAAGTATTAAAACGCTGTAAATCTGTATTCTAGTTTAGCAAAAAGCCATAAGAAAGTATATAACATTTTCTATTTCTGCATTTATTAAACACCATTGCAACACTACGTTCTTTAAATTATACAAGAAAACCATTTGAACTTTTTGTTATTCTGCCAATTAAATAAATTATGTAACTGTTAAAACTGGTGGTTGCAGATTTCGTTCAAGTATAATTTGGCATTTGCCTTATTTATTTAGGCAAACAGTTTAATCCTATGTAGTATTTTTCTGTCTATGTATAATGCATTTTTTGGCAAATATTTTGCCAGTTGTTATTCTTCAAACCACCTAAGAGAAGATTTATGGTTTAGCGTGTTGATTCCTAAATTATAGACTCTGAGATTTAAAAACAATTAACTGACATTACCTTCGGTACATAACAATGAACTTGTGGTAATGCCGATGATTTTATATTAAGCCATGTAAGGGTAGATATTATGCAGATAACATTGATGACAAAAAAATGGAACACCAACGTGAATCTAGTGCTTTTTTTTATTGATTTTAATTGTGTCTTTCACGTTATACTGATTTTTTTAAAATGTGTCAGTTGCAGTTAATTATTACAATCAAATCGCGAAGTGACAACTATGATTCGAAGAAGTGAAAACGACATATTTACAGGATATAAAAATTAGTGGTTTCATTTTTTCTCGGAATTATACATTCTTGAATTTCATCGAAACAAATTTACACCACATGTATTTCATGGATTTCTACTCACGAATAATACAAATTCACCATATGCCGCATACAATCCCGAGTTAATTTGCAATGTTGCTTGGAAAGATATTTACCGGGAGATCTGGTGGGTAGTACATAATTATGCTCTGCTAGGTAAACAATTTAATTATAAGATATGTAATTATTTTTATAAACATTACTCAAATTAAAAATAACTGTCGGTATGTTTTCTACTAGAAATTGTTGTAGATAGTTTATTTGCGTAAATTGGAGCAAAATACACTGACTAAACTAATATTGTTATTATGCAACATTTGCGAGAAGCCTTCGTCAGCGTCACCTCTGCTATTTGATTACACTGGTCTCTTCAATATTGATTTACAGACGGCCAGCTTTAAACGGGATTTGCACTTCGGAAAACAGCAAATCTACAACACCAGTGACTGATCTTGCTAATTTATAGCGCGGCTCTGTTCAGCTATTTCTTCAAAATGAAAATTGCTCGTAAAGTCAAATTTCAAAACAGAAGTAGAGAATTGCGTTTACGGTTTAGCAGTCACTTTTATTGACACAAAATTATAGTATTATGAGTGATTACATAATATTTACTGTAAAATTTGTTTTATCGATTTAGTCATTTGTGTCTCATAATTTATTTAAATCTGTTAGATAATTAGAACATAAACTTCATTGATATTATTGTATACAACATAGGTTTTGTCTGTCGTACTTATATTATTTTTACAAGTATATCCTTAAATGAGTTTTATATTAAAACATTCAGTGGATAACTCTTTCTTTAACAGTTTTTGGACATGCAAAACTCCTTAAATTGTTCAGATGACCAGCCTGTGAATTATTGATTTTCTAAAAATAGTCCTAGGTAATAATACATGATGAAGACCAATAAACAAACCGATAATTTCCGTAAGGACTCTTTTAGAACTGCAAGGGTTATCTTTTTATATTAGCCAATGTCACGTTTTAATATCTTATGGTATTTTAGAAACTTCCTGTTTGGATGTCTAACCCTGATATCTGTTTACATGCACATATTTCAGTGTATAATAGCTATTTATATAATAAGTACATAATGTGTGATTTTAATTGTCTATTTTATTTCCGAACGAGTTTTGCGGGCGAGGCCAATAAAGAACTTGCTAATGATGTGTCAGCAAAACTATTTTAATTGAGGAAATAACAGGTAGATCTTTTTCGAATAATTTTGGTTGCACACGTTTGATGTCGCTAGGAAGTGCGTTGTGTCATTTAGGTTCCCAATAAATAAAACTTTGCTGTTTTCCCACAGAAAGGTACTTTAAATACTTATTGAATATTTAGGTTTTCTCACTGAATAACCAGTGTCTACTAGTAAATAGTTTGTATAAATCAAATTACATACTTTACAGCAATACATTTCTAGTAAATTCATTAATGTGAATTTGAATTTTGCTGAAAATGCTTCGCCTGAAATTTTCTTCGCATAGATTTATATACAGGGAGTTTATTATAAAGCGCAATATGTGTAAATGCGTTTATTTTAAAATGCAGTATGGAAACGTTGCTGAGTATGTAAAAACATAATATATTACGGGGGAAGAAATTCTGTTGATCAAATAGTATAAAGACTTCAGTTTACAGCAACTATGTGGGTTAATACATGCCCTGTTGTTCTTTCTGATGCTTCTTTTTCAATAAAATTACACATTTACACACGGCGTGGCGTACCCTTCGAAACCAATAGTAACAATCAAGTCCTTATGTAAACGGAAATGCCACATTGCGCGCTATAACAAATTCACTGCATATACTAAGAATAGTATCTGACCTAAGACCGAACCTTGTGACACACCACTGTCAACTTTTTTAAATTTCCTGTATGTGTTCCCATCTTTAGGCACTGTTGTATTTCTTGTAAATAACTTTTAAACCAAGTTAGTGGTAGTCCTCTGATAGCCGCACGTTTTACTTTTTCTAATTAGAATGACATATAATCAGGGAGGTGATCACATCATGCTAATAGTGGAGGTGTCTTGATAAGAAGCAATAAAACACAGTAGTCTTCCCCACGTACATGCAGATGTACGTGGAGAAGACTACTGTGTTTTATTGCTTCTTATGACGTATAATATAAAAACTAGATATATCTGTGAATAATGAGGTAACTTTGTTTTCTTTATCTAAATTTTGTGAAATATAACAGAAAAATTTACTAATGCTAATTTCATTCTTCTACCAGGATAAAAACAATACTGGTTTTTAGAAAAGAAATTTGATTTAGTTAAAAGTTTTGTTAACTGGCTTGCATAAGCTTTTCAAATATTTCTGAAAAAATTGATGGTGGTGCTGGTGCTATAAGTCTGTACTTTGTTATGATAGTTACGCTTCCGCCTCTATGTAATAGAACAATAACGGCAATTTTTAGCCGTTCGGTGCTTTTCTCTAAAATGTGGCGTAAAAGTGGGGCGATTTAACTTTCGATTACCTTAGCATTTCGACCACTTATTCCATCAAATCTCGGTGCTTTATTACATTTAATTATATAATCACTGCGAATGTTATTAATAATTTATTTCTCTAGCGAAATTTACAAAGAATGAATTAAGCTCGCTTTTAATATTTATTTTTATCTGTAATTTCTGTGTTGTCTTTCACTAATGTATCAGTTTTGTTAGTTTCTTATGTTTCCCGACATTTAATTATAATTTGCCACTGTATTTTTAATATTGTTATGATTATCTAACATTTTGTTAGTGTAGTACGATTTCTTTACTAGGTACTGCAATTAGTTTTGTTAGATAATTTCTATAGTTTTTATATTTATCTTTCAGTTATACATTAAATGGTTTATTTTTCAGTTTTTAAACATTTTCTTCCATTTTCTTATATATACCATAATTCCCTATGTTAACCAAGGTTTTATTGGTTTTGATTTGATATTATATCTTATAATTTTACTATATAACTGAATTTTTAAGCTCATATATTTTCATGAAATGTGAATATGCCTTTGCTGTACAACTTTCGTAATAAACTTCTACCCAATCTAACGTGCTTAAATTTACGATATAGTCAATTTGCATTTTTAATACATTTCAATACCAATATATCCTCTTCAATATATATCTTTAATATATCCTCTAACTTCTGCTTCCTGCCTCTTTCCAGTACAAAACCCGCGAACTAATGACGCGCTTTTCAAATATGTTTTTAACTACTGTGTAAACATTAAACAGCTTTGGTAAACGCGTCGTCAGGGCCGTTACAGAGCCAACTACAATGAAAATTCTTCGATACTTGGAATTCATTCCTCGCCAAGACTATTGCTTTCCTACTCTATCTTTTCTCACAATTTTCCCGTTATAGTTATTTTTATGTATGTACGACTGTTTCCAAAATTCTTTCATTTTTATATATTGAAATTTTTATACGCCTCACCTTAATTGTTATCTTTCAATATTCTTCTGACTGTATGTGGTTTCTGATCATCGTTTTGAGCTCGGTTTTTTCTTTCTACTTACGAAACTTTCTTTAAGATATCTGATATATCAGTCATGGATTTTCGATTTCTATTTTTTAGTTTAAACTCAGCCACAAAAGTTGCAGTATCTTATTGATATATTTTTAGTAACTACTTTTTTTTGCACACTTAGTTGGACACACGTGCTATCTAATTGAATTATTTTTTTCACAGAAAGGGAAAAGAGTACAAATCACGAATCAAAATTTCGATGGCAGAAAATGCAGTAAGTTGGATTTGCTATGGATTTAATTGAAACTGCGTGGCTGCAATTGAATTATCTAGATTACATTCGCCTGGGCAACTAATTAAAAACTAGATATAATCCGTGGGCACCATGTGTTCATATGAAATGAAAATTAACTACAATTTACCTATTTATATTTTAACAATATCTGTTTTTGAATTATCAATTTAACCAAAATTCGGGAGCCACGACCCTAGACTTTATGTTTCCTATTTGTGCTTCAGTTCTAACACAAAAATATCTGTTATTCAGTTCTACATTCTATCTTAATTTAGAAGTGTCACTAGTTATAGAAAACTGCAATTAGTTTGCTACCTTCACGCTAGATTGTGTAGGTAACTGTAATTGATTTCAAAACTTTCCGGATAGATAAATAGATAGGCATATCTTTTATATCGTTATTACAGCTGGGTAAATATATTTTTAGACGACCACATATGAAAGTAACATTATCGCGACAGCAGCCTACTACAGAAAGTTGACAATTTCAAACACTACCACGATATTATATCGTAGTAGTCATATCGTAACGGCACAAAGTTATTCAAAACACGGCCTGCTTAATTGTGTGACAAACGTCAAAGTGACGTTTGTCACACAATTCAGCAGACCGTGATTCAAATCATCGAGACGCTTTTGCCAATTGTACCAATAATAATATAACAATTAATTTTGCAAAACCAAATAAAAACAATTCCTAAAAATTAAATTTCCTTTGAGTGGTCGTCTAAAAAATAGTGTTCATAACTCGCCCGAAAGTGCAAATATCTGTGCTCGTCAACACTCGCACGATATTTGCTACTTTCGACGCTTGTAATGAAAATAACTATTTTTGACAACGTGGAACATATTATACGAAAAATAAACAAATGGTGTGATATATCTATAAAATTCTTAAACAAAAACCTTTCTATCAAAATTCCAAGGTTTTGTGAAGCACGTCTTATTCCTGTTATGAAAGAAATTGACATTACCTAATTCTTACTTGTATATTTGTATATGTATATGTATATTTGTTGGTAAAGTTTTTAATATTTAAAGCCTGTGTTAGAGCTATGACGATTTAGTATTTTTCTTAATAAACTGGTTAGTTTATTATTGCTAAATATTATGGGGTTTCAAAAATGTGGATTTAGTAACAATACTTTTTCTTGCTCATTATCTTCCAAAAATGTTTGGTCATAAATACAATAAAAGTCGCTATTATTATTTTTCGATCTTATCGATAATATATTTACTAGAAATGTGGCTTTAATTTTTATGTTTGTTAGGAAAATTGACAAAAATATTTTTCACTTTGTTGAATGTCACTAGTCTTTTATCACTAATTTTAATGACGAATGTAGTTACCTTTCCTAACGTGTGCGTTATTAATTTCAACAAACAAATAGGATATCAGAATCAAAGGCAGTGTAAATGAAAAGGGGAAATATTTATGGTTGCAAGGTTTTAAGTATTATCTGGTCATATTCTTGAAAAAATTTATTTTTGCATCGATAATGTGGCTGTAAAAGAACTCTTTCAGTGCTGACAACAATGCCTGTATTTATGTGGTGGACTTTGTTTACTTCTCTTTCATTTCCCTTTGAGAAGCATTTTGGAAGTTGGTTTTGCGCTGAGTGGCTTCGGGGGATACGTTTGTTTACGTAACTGCTCAAAACGAGCAACATGACTGACGGTACAGTGTTGCATTAAAACCAAACGAGATTTAGTTATTATGCTTGCACAAATAGTTTAGACATAAGTTTGAAGTACCTACGACAGATTCAATAATTTAATTAAAAACTATTAATATAAGTACATACACAAAACGACTTGCAATAGATAACCAGTAAACTGCATCCTGCGTCCTGTAAAGGGCGTTTCCGGAGAAGTTACGTACATCATATTTTTCGCACCCGCGTTGCTTCTTAATTTTACCTAAATATTGGAATATTACATAATAAACAAGCACTATACTAAAACTACTATATACTAAAAATGTAGAGATATTGGTGGTTGGTTCTCTTAGTAACCGCAGTCAACAAATATTGCAAACCAATCGGAACGTCAATTTTCAAAAATAAACCAGTAAAGAAAACCTTTCCAAAATCGTCCTGTAAAGAAATACCTACTTTACGGTCTAAAAATTGAACAGTAATGAATGATTTTCAGCACGGGTGCTAAGACAGTCTTTAACGATTTAAAAGCATTCGCTACTTCATATTATTATCATTAAGTTTACTTTTTGCAATATATGAATATATCGCTTGCATCGGCACTCTCTCGACGTGTTGTTTCTAAACACAGAGTTATTGTTATTAGAATAGGACCTATCAATATATACTGTTATAATAATACTAATGTTGTTTATGGTAAGAAGTTTTGTAATGATAATATTATTCCACTTGTAAATTAAATTGGACTAAAAAAATAATATTACCAGAATTACTACACAAGTTTTAATCTGAATAACTGTCTCTCTCAGGGCTTATTAAAAATTCTGATTTGTTTAATTAAGCCTTAATAGCAATAACAAATGGTATATTATCCCTTTTATATTTTATCGATTTGCAACTAACTTCAAATTAATGCGCGGGCTAGCATTCGAGAACTATCAAAGGGTTGGGTTGTAACACCGTATAACTTTTACTCAGGTAGGACAAATGCACACTCTTAAACGAGTGACAGATAACCTATAAAATTGACCGTACACAGAACTGATCGAACACACAAAAATTCAGCTTAATTTGATCGCAAATCAGGTAATCAAAAACAATGCAATTTATTTACGTCATAGATGATACCACCTCTCTTCTGTTTTGCTGGCAAAGTTCTTTTCCCAATTCTGCACAATTTGGTGACGCCAATCTCGTAACTTCCTGCTGGGTCGTTCCTTGAGGCTGCTGCCTATCTCTGGACCACGAACGATGTCTGCCTCAGCTGTTCCACGTTGCTGTAAACCTCTTTGAGATCCTTGCCTTTTGGTATCGGCCTTCAAAAGTGGACCTCGTATCTGGATCACGTTTCCAAGGGACGCTAAGCTTGTAATTTCTTTCTGGATTGCTTTCTGCTGCTGCTGTCTTCTTATAACCGAAATATAGCTCGAAAGTCGAACACAAAAGGCGAAGCTACCGGACCAATTTGCTCTGGTATTGCACCTTATAACTTTATGGAATCAAGCACACATGGACTCTGCACGCTGGCGATTAAATAAAACCAACAACTGGCCCAACTAATTACTTTTAATGTACGAAATTAAAATAAAAACTGGGAGCCAATATTATAACAGCTTCTGGCTTAGCTTTCCTAATAAACAATAATAATTGAACATCTAGGTATCTTAGCAACAAGTTAACAATTGTTTCAAATCAGTTTTTACAATGTTCTTCCGTAAATACTAAATTGTTTTTGTTAAATGTCAATTCTAGAACACACTAACCTCACTTTGATTGCCTTTATTACTTTTTAGTTTATAAACACTGGTTCACAAGTTATTTCGCACTGTATTGTAGTCTCGTATCACTGTCAGGTTGCTTTTAACATACCCTTTGCATTCCTGTACTTTTTTACACTGCTCTGTAACTCTTCAGCTGCATTATCAATTGCTGACACCATGATATGAATACAGAACCGCTGCATAAAACTTTTGTAACGCTTCGAAACACTTCTGTATTTTTATAGACTTTAAAAGAGCATACGATTCAATAAAAAGACAACGACTATATCAAGCATTGAAGGATTTCGAGATGCAGCTAGTGCTGGTAACAATAAACGACACATCAAATACAGTCAAAGTCAACGGTGTGATGTCCGACCCCTTTAAAGTCAGGAACGGACTAAAGCAAGGTGATCTCTTGTCCACAACTCTGTTTAATTTAATGCTGGAAAAGATCATGAGAGAAAGCGTAATTAATACAACGGGTCTGTTAACGAACAAAAGTCACCAGTGCCTGGCATACGCCGATGACGAGGAACCTCGATAAGGCAGCGAGAAAGACAGTGATGATTATAAATGAAGAAAAAACGAAATATATGGTGATGGGCGGAAAAGCTGGAATAAAGCACAGAAAGGGGCAACTAGAAATTAAACTAGAAAACAACAGGGTAATGAAAATAAACAATGTGCAGGCTTTTGTGTATCTGGGAGTGTTAATAACGGAAAATGGTAGCAATAGCAAACCATAAAATAGTGTTAAGATCTACAGTGACCTACGGATGTGAAACTTGGGTGATGAACAAAGTAGAAAAAAAGCTTGAAATATGAGAGAGAAAGGTACAGAGGAGAATATTTGGAGGTAAAAAAACAGAAGACGGATGGGAAAGAAGAAATAACGAAGAGCTGGGGCAGCTGTATGGAGAGGCAATGATCACTCAATATATACGCGCACAGAGGATGGGATGGTTAGGTTTATAGAGCGCTTAGAAGACAACAGACAGACCAAAAAAGTACTAAAAGCCAACCCGCAAGGCATAAGAAGAAAAGGGCGGCCGAGAAACAAATGGATGGAGACAGTAAACACAGATCTAAGAGATAAAGGCATAGTACAGTGGAGGAAACTAGCAAAGGACGGGAAAGAGTAGAGACAAATTGTCCAGAAATGGGCCTTAATGGCCTGTGAACGCGTGATATACAATGTCGGGCAAAATGTATTACCCATTTTGTTTCATTAGTAATAGAAAAACTAATCAAGTATTCACTACGGCAACATTTTTAACTGAAAGAGTAGGCTTTGTAGATTTTGTTAGAATTATTGACAGTTGTCAAAATGGAGCGCTGGTCAACAGAACAACGCATTCTTTGTGGGAGTTTTTCCAAATAGGCTGATTTCAAGGAATGGTACCATTCCTTGGTCAGCAAGGTCTCCGGATCTTTCAACTCCAGATTTTTTTCTCTGTGGTTATATAAAAATCAAGATGTATGTAAATAAACCCAGAAATTTAGAAGAGTTGAAAACTAATATAAGAAATGAAATCGATGCTATTCCACAGCACGTCCTTTAAAATGTTATGAATTTTTCACAGCCTTGTAGAAGAATGCATTGTTGAGAACGGCGGTCATTTGCGAGACACCATATTTAAAACATAAGAACTCCCAGCCTTCAAGTTTACAAATATGTATTTCTTAGTTTCGTTATTCAAGTTACAAGTTTTTATAAGCTGTTTAAAATGGGTAGTTTATTTTGCCGGACGCTACATGAAATGCGATAAAATAGTATTCCAAACGCGTTGGAAAAGTAAGTTTAGTGAACTCGTATGGTTATTTAAGTACTCACGAAAGCTCGTACTTAAACCAGCCGTACTTGTTGAGTAAAATTTCAATTCTAAACTTGTTGCGAAATACACTATTACACATTTTTTTTTGCAATCTTTATGAAACTGATATAATAGCAGTCCAAGAAATGCGCTGTAGAAAATGGAATTATAGATTCAATCATCTCTCGTCTTCGTATTCAAGATTTATTGCTCCATAGATATGTAATTTAAATTGCAATTCCTACAACTATATTATGTAATATGCAGGGTGTATATAAATAAGCGGAAGAACTACACTTGGCGATGCTGTCATAAAATTCTGAGTCGAAGATTTTAATACGAAAATGTTGGGCAATACTTCTTCTGTCCTCAAGAACCATTTTAAAGGAACGCACATTTGACACCATTCGATGCACACAGGTGTTTTACTATATGCAAGGTAACCAAGGATATCCGTTATATCACAATTTTGACACTTATCAAGGTTTGGCATGTATTTTTTACAATAATAAGTTAACGAGTGAATGTCCGTACCACGCTTTTGGTGCTGAAAAACAACATCAATGAATGAATATTTTGTACAATGTTTCCTTATTCTAATTTGCAGCCCTTTATGTCAACAGCTAATTAAGTAAAACAATTATTAAACGACTTCATTTTTAAACCTGTGCACACTTAGAAAGCATGATAGAATATTTTCGTATTAAGATTTTCGACTTACAATTTTATGGCCAACATCGCCACGTGTAGTCCTTTCGCCAATTTATACACACCTTGTATACACCTTTTCTTCAGTGAGAGTTCTGCAAGTACGTAACAAATACACTTTTGTCGGGCGGGTCGGCATGTGCTCTAATTGATTATTAGGTGAGATTATTAATGTTACATACTATTAAAATCGAATAGTATGTACTGCTGTTTAATTTTTATTCGCAAATTTAGATAGCTGTTGTTTGAATAGTTTCGAAATTTAAAGAATCGACGGAGTATAACTACTACACTATTACTCCAAAACTGCAATAATGAAGTATGGGCAAACAATGTTTAATACGTATTACGTAATTCTAAGCGTGAAAATATTATGTTGCTTGTATTGTTGATGGCAATTAGTTGGGAAAGGAATTGACTTCACATGGAACGAGTCTTTGAACAGAAATAACAAAACGCCATTAATCAACCAATTTTTTTATTTTCTGGACAAATACAGATATCAAAACTTTCTCCAAACTCTAAACTATAATCTACACAAAAGTAACCATTTGTAGCATTTTATGTACATGTTGCACTAAATTTGTAGTTTACCAGAACTACTTGAAATATTTCGTTATCAGTTAATAACTTATTTACCAAGTACTGCTAAGTGCAAATATTCGTATAAAATACTGTTTTTGCAAAATTGTAGTCTGTTGTACTTAATTTCACCAAAAAGTGTACTAGCAAGTGGAGTAATATAAGAATTTAACTGAGGTATCCTAAATTAGATTAAATTCACTTAGTTACCTACCTAAATGCACCAATTTATTGTTTTGATTTCGATAATCTACGTACTTTTTCTGAAGTGCTGTTTCTGTTAGTTTTGAAGTTTGAAATTTTGATTTAATATATGGTTGTTTCTACACTGCAATTATAACTACGTATTATTCTTTATTTATACCAGTACATACTCTAAACGTACATTATTTAGTTACATTATTAGGTATAAATCTAACTTTTGCAAACAGAAAATCATTGCTAGTTCACGTTACTTAAAATCATTCACAGTCGACATTTGTAAGTAATTTCAAGGAAAATATTTTGTGTTAATAAAATAATATCAGGCATGTTTAAATTTGTACGATGTTATTGAACGTCAACTTTATTTTGTTCTCCAATTACAGTTTAAATTAGGAATGTAGTGTAGTAGCACGAATATTACTTAAATATTTTTGTTTTGACAGAACTGTTTCCAACAAAATTTATGTATTTTGATGTTTATTTTAAAGCATGTGCTATAATTATCGAAGTGTTCTAAAAAATGTGTTTATTTATAGATTCTGTTTCATATTTCAATCAGCTCCATCTAAATTTAAGTTTTACGTACTATCATTTAAAATCACAAATGTCAATTTGTTTATACGCTGTTTCCCTGAATTATTATAAATTACACGCCAGTTTCAAACAGAAAAATATAAGTATGTGACAAAACTAAAATCACATCGGAAAGTTCAAAAGGCACACTTTTAAATAGCGATCAATATGGAGCCCCCCCACATATTAATATTCAGACTGTGTTGAAAACAAAGTCGCTCATTACCGTAAATTCCGAAAATTCCATTAAAGACGCTAACAGAAATAGAAAACAAAGTAAAATTAATTATGCAAAGGAAATCACATTAAACTAACGTTTCCCCAAAAAGAATTTAAAGCGTGGAGCCATTAATTACGTAATGCAATTATCTTTATAGCAAGAGCGCAAAGGAATTTTGCTGGCAAGTTTAGCAAACAACAAACACGAAAATAAGGGGAGGCATGTTGGCAACTTTTTACGGATATGATCTATAAGTGGTTCAAATCTTGTTGCTAAAGCAGGAGCCGCCTTAATGTGAAAATTGCGGATTTGAAATCAAGTGCGAATTTTCCTCCAGGTGCGGATATGAGCTGTGAGAGAAATTCAGAAGAGAAACATAAAAGTCTACAGCCGTCCTCTTTCAATTTAAGTGACATATTAGAATTGGAATTTGTTTTTTTACTAGCCGAACAAAATCCATTGATCAAAAACTGCATGGTTTTAAATGATAAACAGCGTAAACCAATATGGTTTACCCAGTTTCTCCTGCTTCAGTTACACCTTTTTCCGTGTTCTAGCCAACGGCATAGATTAATGAGTTTAGTGTTGTGAAGTATTTTTATAAACTTGTTGCTGTAATTTTCGAGATATCGAGTAGACATCTTAAAAGCTGAAATAAAATCTTTATAGGAATATATTGTTCCGGCTCCACTTTGTGCTCCATTTCTGTTAGAACAATATCAATTATTTTTGCTATTACATTTGACTTTTATTATACTTTAGTTTATTTTCAATGAATTCTATTTTGAAAATTGAATTTTAAGTAACTCATTTGCCCATTTATAATTATGGATTATCAATATTATTAAAAACCTCTAGCTCCGGTAGAAAACATTTTACCCTTAACTGAAACACAGGTCGGATTCTTTCATAATCTAGACTGCTTTTATTCCTGAAATTTGATTCTTTTATTTCATGACAACTTGTACATCTGTCACCTGTCACTTCAAATTATGCAAGTGCTAAATCAATTACAAATACCCTCTCGTTACATACTTGTCATTCAACAATAACAAATAGTAAGTACTCCCTCTTTAAATTGTGTATGAATTAGTCGGCCTATTTCCACAGTTTATATTATTGTAGCGCGACGTTTCGGAAGCTAATTCTGCGTTCGTCATCAAGCCTAGTCTTGAGAAGGACTGATTTCGTACTTGGAGTTGGTTTTTAACTGCACAAGTACTTGACACACTATGTTTACACTTAAATGTCAAAACCTGACATTTGATTTTTAAGTGACATCGAACCTGGAACCTTTCGATTTATAAGTCGGATGCTTTACCACTGAGACACCGGGAGATCTGATATATGTAGTTTAGAACTTATATATATATATATATATACACTTCCATTTTTGATTGTGAGTAGTCTATTGCGCATGGTCACAGCCACCTACAGTTTCAAGCCGGAGCGTAAAATGTTGCAACGTCGCCGTACTAGTAAATAGGAGGCCTGACCGGCAAACTACAAGCATTCGTCTCCGTCCGTGCTCGCCCGAATACTTACCTACCTTATGTTTGAATTTGAGATTTTTTACCATCATTTATTATTATCAGTATCTTGAAATAGGTTAAATTAAACAGTTTCTTTAGATTTTTTAAATTTTCCAGCTTATAGGTAGCTAATCATCCATAATAAACCAACTTCGTATTAAGAATATTTATTTTTTATCGAAAATTAAAATTAGTCTTGAATAACATAACACAGTAGTACCTATCATAGTTCATACAGTAATGCCTAACATTACAATTCTAAAGAAAATGATTTTTAAACTAACTAAGCTTAGCCGAGCATAGCCATCTACACTAATTTATTTATTAAATGTACTAATTTTACGGCTATTACCAGCATTTTTCTTTTCAACGATGACGTTGTTCTTTTGCTTGCTGTAATTATTTAACAAAATATTTGATATTGTTGAAAACATTGTGTTCAACACTATGTCACATTTTACTGAACAAATTCAGGCATCTGTAAACCAGAAATTATGATCCGGAGTAGTAGAGATAATTTTTTTCGTCAAATTAATAATTAGCGCTTTCGGATATGGATGACTCAAAAATTTTCTTTCGTAAGAGTCTGAAATTAAGCTCTGAAATAGCGATATCGTTATTTTACATATTTCTATCGCAAGATTTGACGGAACAGTAAGACCCCCCCTCTGAAGTATATTAAAATACGAATCTTCAGCTTGATTCTCATTAATTAGTAAACAATCCAAACACAATTTTTTATTTCTTTTTATTTTATGAATGACATAACCACTAACATATATAACTGCGGACATATGCGATTTTATATTATTAACATTAAAATTATCGCTCAATAAATCATAAAATTCTGCATCTCTTCCTTCATCATAGTTTAATGCAACAACTTGATCGGTGGCGTTTTCTAAAATAGTTGCATTAAATTTGATTAGACCATACCGCAAGGAGTGTAAATTTAAAACACTTCGAATTCGTATCTTTTTTTCAGATTCTAAAATCTGGTTGACTGTTACGTTATAGCTACAACCAGACAGTTGTCTGTACCTACTGAAACGATTTTCAAGAGAATCTGTTTGAAATTTTCCTGTTAAAATATACTCAGGTTTCATATTTTTAAAAGAGTATTGCAATATTTCCATTATAACAAGAGTGGCTGTACGAAGAGCATGGTAAGTGTCTTTTGTTAGATGGCCCGTAGGTAAATTTAATTTATTCCACCTATCTAGCCATAAAATAAAATTTTCTAGAAATTGGAAGCGTTCGTCATACTCGTTATAAAAAGGTTTGGCATCATTAATTCTTTTACAAACACCTTTCAACATTGTTTTTATGTTAACAACAGTCCACCATTTATTTATAATTTTTAAAAATTCTACAGTTCCGTTGTTATCTCCGTACCCAGATTGCAAAGGAGCAATTGTACTTTCATGAAAAACGTTATTCACTAATACAACTTTTTGGCGTTCGATATTGGAAGGGTACAAAGTTTTATGATTTAATTTATAGCATGCCTTTACTATACTGCTTTGTTCCTGCTTATACATTTTACGAAGTTCAGAAAAATGTTCTGTGTTAACTTGAGAAGAAGAATTGTCTTCATGAAAATTTGGATACAGAAAAGTAAGAACGTAAATTTTTTGATTTAACCAGTTATTCCTCATGTTCTTAAATATATGAACCGTATCGTATGTCAAATAATTTGACAAATTACTATCTTTTGGATTCGACATCTTATAATTACACTCTTGATTTTGTGAAAGCAATGAAATAGTAGATTATGTTATTAGGAGTAAAAGTGATACTTTATGTGGCGAAGCTGAAGTTTATTTAGCCGAACGATAGTGAGGAAAATAATTCAGCTAAGCCACATAAAGTCACTTTTACTCCGAATAACATATACTATTTTATCCGCAAACGTATTCAGGTAAATTTCATTAATATAAATTTAAAAAAAAAGGATGCATCAGCCGGGAATCCAACCCAGGCCACCCGCGTGACAGGCGAACACCGTACCCCTGCGCTAACCGCTCTTGTTCAAATAACGCGCTACTGTAATGATATATGAACATACAGAATCACCCGAGCTAATAGCACACGGCCACAGCAGCTGTCACACCATAAACCACGGCGACAGATGCTCGGATCTGCTGCTTAAAGGTTTAAATTAAAACTTTTTCGTACTCTTTTTGAAAATAAAAACCGGCCTACGATTTAAGCCTAAAAATTAGCAAAATTTTAAGCCATGATACAATTTAATCGGTCCAGTATCTTCGGAGGAGATAGCGAACAAACATAGAAAGAAAGACGGCAACGATTTTGTGTGCTTAGGCAGATAATAGTAGTTTATTTATCTAGAACGAAAAGTAGCATTTTAAAGACGAGAAAGTTGTTTACGTCCGAGGCGTCAGCCGAGGACGGAATTACTGGCGAGGACCTTTAAAAACACTTTTCGTTCGTGGTGAATACAACGGTTTATTTCATACTGCAAGTTTAATTAATTTTAAATAAAAACTTGTAAATCATTTCATATTTCATGTCAACAACTGACGTATAATTTTAAAGTACTTGAACTTTAAAATTTTACTTTAAAGTACTAGGACTTTAATGTTCCATTTTTTGTACAATAAATAAGTTTTAAAGTACTTGAAATTTAAAATTTTACTTTAAAGTACTAGGATTTTAATGTTCCATTTTTTGTACCATAAATAATCCGAAAAATGTCATTTTTGACATCAGTATGAAATAAAGTACGCAAAAGTCGCTATTTTATCTGCTTAGGCAGATAAAGTGACACTTTTACCTTGTCAATAAAGACAAATAAGTTGTCACTTTTGTGACGTTTGCGGATAAAGATATTTCTATTAAGTCTATTGTTATCAGATATCACAGCTACAATGGTTAAGCCTGAACTCTGAACCAAATCTATAACGTTTTTTGTTACTTGACATAAATAATCGGCTTTTGCATTTTTAACTGGTTCTAAATATACAACCTCTTTAAATTTACCAAAAGCAGAAGTAAGTTTGAATAGTTCTTGCTTCAAGAAGTGGTTCGTTATTTGACTGACCTACAAGTTGTCCGGATTTGTAGGTAAGCGATGATTTTACATAAATCTCATCCATTTGTAAAATGACATATTTTTCTAAGGGTGCTAAAGATTTAGACAAAAAATTAAGAAAATGTTCATTTTCGCTTTGATTTCCAAGAGAAACTTTAAATTTTCTAGACAGTGCACCCAAATGCTTTGGATGAGGCAACTTAAGTAAATTTTCTCTCATACTATTGTAACAAGCGGGAGAATGGGAAAACAGCATGAAAGACATTATAATTGTTGACGAACTGTAGCACCTCTTTAATCCAGTCTGTAATAAAAATTGTTCGAAAATGAAATCTATTTCATGTCTCCTATCAAAGTCTACTTCCCCTTCATTTAAGAATGTTTGCAGTGCTGAAAAACTATCAGCTATAACGTTTATTAACTTAGAAAGCTTACTACCTGTTTCTAAATTATAGGTACGATACTTATTTAGAATAGTTTTTAGCTGAGACCACTTTTCAATTTTATTAGTCTTGTCCAACACGCACTTTAAGTCACTGTAATCTATTTCGTAATTCTTGCAAAACACTTTAATGTTTAAGTCAGTATTAATTTTTACAGAAACCTCTAAAGTAGGCACATTTTCAGTGTTGATTATATAAAACTAAACATGGTCTTCACTTACAGCACTTTGCCATTTATTTAAGTCATTTTTATTTAATTGTTTCGGAAAATCAGACACAAATTCTTTAAAATCTTTAATTCGATCATTGTTTAACCGTTCGCTGTGTAACTTTTTTTCGTGAGCTGCAATAGCACTTCTTCTGGCTTCAGGTTTTCTCCGTTCACGCGGTTTAATTTTATTAAGGTATGAAGGTAATTCTGGAAATAATCTCGGTTCACTTCCAGGTTTTAGAATCGGGCGGGATCTTTTCCATGTTTTCAGAGATTTATTTTTATCTAAGTATTCTTCATGGTAACTTACATCACTTTCATCAAAATGTTTAATGCACACAACTGAGTTAGTACTTGGAGTCCAGTTTTCGAGAGGTATGTTCCTTAACCACTTTTCTCGAAGAGATTTTTCAGCTGGAAACTTAAATGCTGTTACATATAAATTTTCATCCTTGTAGTTACTTCTACACTTCGGTATACAGCATTTTCGAGGCATCTGCAAAATTTAACCCAGTATTACATACTACATTAAATTTCAACACACATACTCAGACACCACAATATTTCTTGAATAATTAGTTTAAAGATTTTTCTAGTTTATTACTACTTACCTTGATGCAAAACAACTGTTTTCACCTTTCATTCACACACACTCTACCTCTACCATACAAATTCGTGTTTTTCGATGACCAGGTCAAGACTAAACTATGAGTAAAACAGGGGAAACGAAAAGTAAATGCCAAGCACCTGTAGGTCTGTCTATACTCTAAGTTGTGTACTTGCAGTCTTTGGGCCTCCCGCGCGCCGTTGCCAGATTTGCTCCATCCGGCTTGATACTGTAGGTGGCTGTGGCATGGTGCGTAGTATCTTTATTGCGCAGGTGTATTGCGTCTTAGTTCCTCGCGCATTATTGGCATCCAGATGGGTTTCATTTCTATGCTGGCTTGGCTTATCCGTTCTTCTGCCAATGCTATGTAAGTGGCTTCTTTGAGCTTTCGTCGAGTTTTGTTCTCCTCCTTCACCACTATTTGAATGTTGTCCATTGGATTCTGTGGTATTCATTCCAGACATGTTCGGCGATTTTGGATTTGTCTGTTTCACCCTTTCGGATGTTGTTTTTGTGTTCCGAAGTTCTGACTCTTAGAGGTCGACTACTTTCGCCAATGTATGCTCTGCCGGATTCACATGGTAGGTTAATCCTAGATTCGTCTAGAAAATCAAGACCTAACATTTCAAACTCCGAAAGGAGAGCAATCGCTTTCCTGAAAAGGGACACATCCATCAAGATTCTTCCAGCAGACAAAGGAAATGCGACTATAGTAATGGATATGGAAACTTACATCAGTAAGCTCCAAGAACTAATCCATGGGGGCGAATACAAAATAATCAACAAAGACCCCACGCCATCAATCGAACGGCAGATATACAAAGCGCTATTCAAACACAAAGAGGAATTCTCCGATTACCAGAGAACTAGTCTTACTCCTCATTACAGCAAACCACCGCATCTATACGGTCTATATACACAATTTTTGGAACTTTGATCTTCATTGTGTGGTTTGGTTTTAGTTAGTATTCCCCTGAGTGTTTTTGTGGATTTGAAGGTAGTGCGTATTTTGTATTTGTTGCCTGCTCTTCGTATTCTGTCCGAGGTACCTGGTATGCATGGTATTATTGCCGTATATTTAGGTTCTTCTTTCCTTTCTGTTTAGGTTAGTTGTTACATCTGGGTAGCTATTTTCTTTAGGTGTCTGCGCGATAGTTTTTCTTTCTTTTCTCAGGTCCTCGTGGTCTGAGCATATCATCTAAGCTCTATAGTACAGGCATTTCACCACACCTAATTTCACACTTTTGTGATGATTGGAGCCGAAGTGTAGGTACCTACCCGTGTGAGTAGGTTTAGTGTACACACTCGTACCGAATGTGTTCTCATTCCTGTGTACTAGTACATCTAGGAATGGAAGTTTGTTATCTGACTCCATTTCCATTGTGAATTTGATAGAGGGTGCGAGGCTGTTAAGATGTTCTAGGAATCCATCCAATTTGTGCCTGCCGTGTTGCCAGATTACGAAGGTATCATCCACATATCGAAGCCATATCCTTGGTGTGCCTGTGAATTCGGATATCGCTTGTTCTTCGAAATCTTCCATGTATATATTGCTCACTATAGGGGATAGTGGAGAACCCATAGCCATTCCAAACTCCTGTAAGTAGAATTTATCTTCTACTTGGAAGTATGTTGTTTTGATACATATCGTCAGTAGTTCCACGATCGTGTTTACCGAGAGTTGCGTGCGTTCGTCTAACGTTTCATCATTTTCCAGTCTGCGTCTTATGATAGTTAGTGCCACGTCTGTGGGCACATTTGTGAATAAGCTCATAATGTCGAAGTTTACCAGGATTTCTTCGTGGTTAGGTTGGATGTTTTTGATGGTTTCCACGAAGTGCTTTGTATTCTTGACCATGGATTTTGTTTTTCCCGTTAAGAGATTCATTATTTTAATCAGGAAGTGGGCTAGCGGGTGACAAGGCGAATTCCTTGAGCTCACAATTGGTCTCAGAGGGATACCCTCCTTGTGTATTTTTTGTAGACCGTATAGATGCGGTGGTTTGCTGTAGTGAGGAGTAAGACTAGTTCTCTGGTAATCGGAGAATTCCTCTTTGTGTTTGAATAGCGCCTTGTATATCTGCCGTTCGATTGATGGCGTGGGGTCTTTGTTGATTATTTTGTATTCGCCCCCATAGATTAGTTCTTGGAGCTTACTGATGTAAGTTTCCATATCCATTACTATAGTCGCATTTCCTTTGTCTGCCGGAAGAATCTTGATGGATGTGTCCCTTTTCAGGGAAGCGATTGCTCTCCTTTCGGAGTTGGAAATGTTATGTCTTGATCTTTTAGACGAATCTAGGATTAACCTACCATGCGAATGCGGCAGAGCATACATTGGCGAAAGTAGTCGACCTCTAAGAGTCAGAACTTCGGAACACAAAAACAACATCCGAAAGGGCGAAACAGACAAATCCAAAATCGTCGAACATGTCTGGAATGAAGACCACAGGATCCAATGGGACAACATTCAAATAGTGGCGAAGGAAAAGAACAAAACTCGATGAAAGCTCAAAGAAGCCACTGACATAGCATTGGCAGAAGAACCGATAAGCCAAGCCAGCATAGAAATGAAACCCATCTGGATGCCAATAATGCGCGAAGAACTAAGACGCAATACACCTGCGCAATAAAGATACTACGCACCATGCGCAATAGACTACTCATAATCAAAAAGGGATGCTTATATATATAAGTTCTAAACTACATATATCAGATCTCCCGGTGTCTCATTGGTAGAGCATCCGACTTATAAATCGAAAGGTTCCAGGTTCGATGTCACTTAAAAATCAAATGTCAAGTTTTGACATTTAAGTGTAAACATAGTGTGTCAAGTACTTGTGCAGTTAAAAACCAACTCCAAGTACGAAATCAGTCCTTCTCAAGACTAGGGTTGATGACGGAAGCAGAATTAGCTTCCGAAACGTCGCGCTACAATAATATAAACTGTGGAAATAGGCCGACTAATTCATACACAATGAGACTACAGTTACAAAACACTTTCAGATCAAATCCCTCTTTAAAGTTAACTCACTTTACTCTCTCTATATTTTTCTTTCAGTTTTTACTTAAATACCTTTATTCTCTCACTTGTTCATTGACTTTCATACTCTGCTTAACTAAGCCAAACGCATCCAGCAATCTCACAGAAATCTCCCAACGTCCAAACTCCACGAAACACCTGGATCCACAAAGACCCCAGCTAAACACGAAAAGGCACCCACCAACATTCTCCAGCAGCTTCCTACCAAAATCCTCAAGCCACCGACGATCTAATATCACGAACCTGGACTAGATGCAAGTTACAAGATGCCACTTCAATGACAAGCTTGTCGAATTAGAACTCCATTAGATGAAAACCTCCTATCCACCCCATAAAATGCTCACTAACTATGCTAACAATCTCGATGTAAACCACTTCCAGCAAAAACCATTCTCTGCCATCCAACTAACATGATGTAATGTAATTTGACAATAAACTCAGTTTGGAATTCCATTTCAGAAATTTGCTTTTGTAAATTATAACTGTATTACTTAGGTATTCTCACTACATCCATTTTCTTTATGCTTATCGTCTTCACATCTTTTAATCTTTTAAAATTTACTTGTTATTTTGTCCACGCCAATGTTATTTAATTTACAACCCTTTTATATTCCAAAACAGCTTATAACTTTTCTAAAGGGTTTATTTTCGTAATTTTAGCCGCTTACAAATGTATTACATGTTTTTGTACCAAATTATTTTTACATACTTCTAAATATTATTATCTCCTTAGTGATTTACTTTAGCATATATTTTATAGTCCAACACTCTATAGAAACTTTATTATATTTATCTAACACCCACTATGTTGAATGATAATTCTCGAATAAATATTTGACATTCATCCTCCACCTCATTTCAGATAATATTTAAATTATGTTAGACTCTTACTGTTTCTTATATAGCATCATTAAATTGAATTTTATATTCTATTTCAGTTCTTTATCAAATACATTTTAATAATTTCGATATTTTTCTCATACTTAAATTCATCTTTGTAATTTAATACTGTATTCTTTTTACTTTTTTAATCAGATATTAAACCCTTATACTAAAGATCATTACCATATTTTGGTATATTTCTAAGCTATTTTCTTTGATTTATTGCTCCTTTTGCTGTCGTATGTACGGTTTCTTTGTTTTTTGTTTGAAGCTGTGTTAACATCATTGTTTATTAATATTTGATTTTGTTTTACTTTTTTGTTAATCAATTCTGGTACAACTCCTTTGTACTTTCGTTTGTAAGAGCTTCAATATTGTGCCTCAATTCGTATTTTGGGTTCACTTTTATGCCATGGTGCGTTATATCAGGCTTCGAACATAAAAGATGACAGGGGTGTATATTCCTATTACAAATTATGTAATCAACATTAGTTTTATATCATCTGCTAGTGTCAAATGTGTATCAGTATTGTATTTTGTGACTAAATATCGTGTGTTTATTTTATTTCATATGAGCGTAGAATGTATTTAAGCGATCTCCATTTTTTTTTACATGTTAGTGATGTTATTTACTACATACACTCGAGCATTTAAGTCCCCCAATGCCATTATTTTTTAAATTTTGATTTACATTATCTACATTCATGCAAAAGTTTGTTTTTTTCTGGCGCGTATATTGATATCATATAAATGGCTTCATGTAGTTGAAACTTCACTATAAGGATACATACCAAGATATATTGGCAGTCTTCTACGACGAGTGATAGAATACTTTACCCTCCATTTTGAAAATGTAAAACCAAGAGAACGAATTTAAGAAGCGAAGATCGAAGATAATGAAATACAAAGAGAAATAATGCAGAAAGGAATAGAAGAATGTATTAAGATATTAAATAAGAGGAAACCTACCGGAAAAGGTACCACTAATAGAGAATGGCGGAAATGTGGAGGGGAAAAGCTGGACGAACCCTTTACAAAGCTAGCAAACACCAGAAAACTGTATAGGGATTAACTTACTCAACACTCTCCTAAAACTAATGGTAAAAATATTTACAACAGAACTTTCTACTATCGGAAAACTTTAGGACGAGCAAAAATGATTTGAAAACGTCAGATCTTGTATAATCGCAATCTTTGTCATTTGTCACATCATTGAAAAAGCTTTGGAATCTGTCATGATTTATATGCTTTATACATCTCCAGAAAGCATGTGATAGAATGCTTTTCGCAGAGGTTATACACTTACTTCAGGCATGTGGCTGCTCCAGTTATAAAATTCAAGCGATCTATGCTCAAATAGCAAAATGATAATTAAAAGCAACAGAGAAATATTACATAAAATACCAGTTACAAAGGAAATTACACTCCTCAGGCCCTTGCTGGTGAACTTGTTAGTTTACGAAACACTAACAGTTGTGAAAATTCTCAAAGGATATAGGCTGGGTAAAAATGCGTTTAGTGTTGTATGTCAACGGATAACGCTATGCGGATAACTGAAAGCATTGACGAGGTGTAAAGACTTAGAGATAATGAAGTAATTAAATGGGCGATGCAAATTCTAGTTATCATGCTGACTAGTAAATATCAGTTGAACAAAGAAGCGGAACAAAAAATAATAAAAGCAGCTAGAATAACTTTGAAACAACAAATACTTGGAAGATATGCAAGAAAATGCTAGAATTTGGAAAAGTTCAATATGATCAATACTAAGTTATAGATCAGAGACTAGACCAGACTAGAGATGTAAAATTCTCGGTAATTTTCTTTCAGAAGAATATTCTTAAGAATTTTACCGAGAATATTCTTGAGTATATTCTCAAGAATTATTCTTTTGCATTCCTGCCTTCAGAATGTTTAAACCTGCCAAGTTTTATATTAATAGTGGGTTATGAAAATAATCCTTTACCTGCTTTGTTAATAGTTCAAAACAATTAACTAGTCGTAATATACAACTCAAATCTTTCCTAAACTATGTAATTTATCAATTTTAACCATGTTTGTGTTTATTTACTGATGAAGCTAACAAAATTAGCGAAACGTTTAACCAAATTTGTAATTATTAGAGAATATTTTGCAACAACACGATTTTTATTATTCAAACAAAAATCATGAATAATTAATAATAATTGATATCAGCAACTTGACATACAAATCTCCAAAATAATTCTAACTTAGGTATTACTGTTAATACACTAATCAGTGTATCTGCTCCAACTCACAGCACAAGGAATGCATGAACAAATCAGACTGACTGGAATTCCAATACAATGTGATCGAAAATCAGCAGGTCAACACCCAAACACTCTACACATAAAAAAAACACTAGGATTCCCCTGATAGTCACAGTTGTGTTAAGCAATTTTCTTTGCCCACTCACTCACTCACCTTGTCCTTGTAATATTTGCGAATATTCTCGTTTACGAGAATATTCTCTGAGAAGATTCTTTTGATTCCAATACTTTATTACAAGAGAATTTTCTGCCTCCCATCACTAAACCAGACACAGCAGTAATAAAAAGATTGTATTGTATTTAAAGAGTAGAAGAAAACATTTGGTATGTAGCCAAGAAAAAATAACAACGATATATCATAACTGCCTGTTTATTAGCTGAGAAGGTTTCAAGAAAAAATAGTTGCAATAAATCTTATTTTATTATTAGAAGTTGTATAATTAATTTACCTTCTATATATGTACGTCATTTGGCCTAAAAATGAATCCAAGCAATAGTTTTTTTTGTACAGGAAGATAAATGATAACAGATGTCGTGAAGGAAGCGACAAGATAATAGACTAGTAGCAGAAGAAATAGATTTGTAAGTATTTCGAATTAAAGTTCTTTGCAATATTATTAGAAACAAGTTTCTGTACTTTAGCTTAATGTCAAACACTATTCTCACATGTAATTCAATTAGAAGAGGTTTTTAAAGTGTTTCCGTTATATATATAAAATGCTATTAAAGAATCTGCTCGTAAACAGCAGTGGAATGCAGTTTCCAAACGCAGTCTGTTAATTTACAATTGGGATAAATATGATAAATATTAAGTATTTTTATTGTTTTTAAAATAAATATAAAACATTTTACTTGAGACTTTTTAATCTAATAGTGGCAGTCTAGAAGCAGCGTAGCGGAGTTGGGAAGGCGCTAGGCTTTAAGGCTTAAGCAAGTCTTCGGTTCGAATTTCGCGGTTGTCGGAATTTTTCCGTAGCCTTAGAGATTGGAATCGGGCTCGGTGAGGCCACAGTTGAGCACCAAATTAACTGTTCTCTACTCAGAACTACAGACCTAAGAAATAGAGTAACAAGGTCAACACATCACGAAGACACACACCTAACACAATGGTTGACACGCAAGCTCAAAAGGCGCGCTCGAACTCTGTAACCCGAATCCGGGGCAAGTTAGGTATTGTACCGCCAGCTGCTAGCGTACGAAGTACCAGCCTCTACACCGCAAGGTAAATGAAGTTACAGATAATACATAATATAGTGGCATTCCTCGTGTAAAATGTGTTTGTATATTTTTGTACTGATGTGAGTTTGCAATATCAGCTTTTTCGTAGTAAATGTTAATTTTAGGAGATCGCCGGTCTCCAATCTTTTGACCAAGTAATCTTGGCTTGCTAAGCGATCTTCTGGTTAATAGTGAAGGGATATGCCAGTCCACAGCCTCATAGGCTAAGCTTATGGCTGGGAAAGCATATCCTTATCGATGTTAAATGAATATAATCGTGAAGTTTAATACTGGTTTATTGACTAAAATCTATTGAGTTATACACATAAATTTTTACATCGTAAACGCAAATAATTGAACGATGAAGCGTTAACTTAGTAATGGATAATGACTTAATAATTAAAGCACACAAATAAAATGTTGCGTTTTGTTTACGCATCCTGTAATAGCTATTTACGTGGCAAGCTTAGTAAATTAGCATTTATGGGTGAGCCGGATACTTGCAGGGTGAGCGACGTAGGAGCGATCCCTGTAATCCGGTGAGCCCCAATAAAGGCTAATTGCAAGCGAGCGGCGTACAACGTTTTATTTCCTCTTGGGGAACATCCTAAGAATTAATATTAGTGATTAATGAAGGATGTATCTATTAAAAAACAAGGTGCCTGTAAAGTCTCGATGGTAGCATTTTACAGGCACCTGGCCTGTAAAGACTCATTTACCGAGTCAGTTCAGACGACGGTGAATGACCTTTCAACAAGTCAAGAGGAAATAAAAGTATTTTGCTGAGGTTGTTGCGAAATGCGTGATTGATGGCCTAGGTCTAGAGATTGCCGATTAAAATGCTGAATTGTGATTGCAGCACGCTCTTTGAGCTTGTTGACAGTACCAATTGCTTTAGGCTTCCGACCCAAGTTTTAATTAAGAAAATTTGCTAAAATTTAACTAATGTTTTAACACGGTTAAACAATTTAGTTTCCTTAAAAGCGAAAGTTGTGTATTGAAATTTATTTTACTATCAATCTTCGATTGAAAATGATTAGAATAATACAAAAGCATTAAATATCTAATTTAGAAATATAATTAAATATTTCAATCGAAAACGTGCATGTAAATTTGATATTAATAGTACCAACAACGAACAACTTAAACCTGAAAGCATGCATTATTAGGATTATCAAACTCTCAGCTGATTATTCTTCTGCAGTGCATGCGAATAGCTATAAAAGTCAAAATATACACAGTTATTTTAAGGAAAACCGTATCACGGAAATTAAATATTACAAGAGAGGCAGATTTTTACGGAGTAGCTTTCTTGAGATGCGAAAAATCAACAAATCAACAGTATATAAGTTACTATGTTTAGTTTGTAATTAATTTGTAGTTAATGGATATATGTATATTATTTCTATATATTGAGAAAATTAAACATTAGTTTTAAAGAAAAATTAGAAGCCTGTATTAATTATAATGTAGACATACTGGATCTCCACAAGAATTTCCACACTTTCCTAAATATTCAACTGATTTGTATGCACATTTCATTTGGTACATATGCAACTTTTGATTTTTGACGCGAAGAGATTAGTAATGTATTACTGAATTTCTTTGCAGATAGTTTTGGAGTGGATCTGCTGGGGAGGTATCATTTGGAATTTAAAACTTCCCTGAAGTTTAATTCTTAACTATCATATTAATTTTAGTCTTGTGAACACGTTGGCATCGATGGGGTATTGGATACCCTTCGACCGACGGAAAACAACTTCATCCAAAAGAAATACTGCGCTTCACTGAAGATATAACTAGTACTCAGCGGGGAACGTTAACACGGAGTTATTATTGCAATAGATTGCCTTCACAATTCAGATGTATGTTTGTGACAAATAATTATCACTACTGTGATATATTTGCTCCCTTTTATTCAATTTATTGACTTACCATTTTATTTAATGAAATTTTTAATGCTGCAATTTAATTTTTAACATATTTTGTTTTATTTATACACTATATGTATTTAACAGTGTAAGTGTGATGTGAATTTAACCGTAAGCTAAATAAATAAATTGTAGGTAGTAGTGTAAGAGAGTTTTTCAATCTGAACACCACACCCCACCTAGCTAACGATTATAAATTCACAGGAGAGACGTAGTCAGCTGCCCATAAACGATTTTATTTTTTTATTTTCAGATTGAAGGAAACCCTTTTTCGGTTTAAAGTTTTTACGTAATTGGTTAGTTATACACACACAATTTATGATTAACAACAAAACATGCGCAGTGCATAATGCAAAGCTCCTCTAAAGCCTGCATTTCTCTTACACTTCGTGAAATATGCTCATGATATAATATATTCATCACATTTATTGTTAGGACAGTGGAGGAAAATTAAGTTTCAGCATACATTTATGAATGTAAGAACTTATCGGTTTGTTAAGTTGCCATCGTTTGCAAGAGAATAAGAGAGAATGCGATTAGATTATCTGTCGTTAATTGCTCCATTTAAGGAATATAAGTTTCAACAAATAAAAGTTCAGGCAATCGGGATATATATGTATAAGTAGTATAAAAACAGTTAACAGTTGGTGGTCAATTATTGTACATATTTTTTGTATTTATATTCTCCAAGTGAAGTGGTTATGACGTATTTTTTTGTTGAATGAACGTTCTCCGTTTATTCGAACAGAAAGAATTGTGTAAAAGCAAAGATATTTTAAAAGTGAAAGTTCCCAGGCATGGAAGAATACTAAAAGACGCCGCAATTTTTTAATTGCTTCAATGAGTTCCATGTTCATGGGAATTTTTTCTACTAATAGATTTGCACTGATAATTACATCAATTAAGTTAAATAACAATAGTATAAGCATCTCCTTGTAAAGAATAACTTGTGGGAGAAGTCACCCATTGGCGACTCTTCAATGTGGACTCAATTTCTAAATGTATTATTGGCTAATAATAACTAATGTAATTTAGTTGTATTAGTTAGCAGCGGAAGGGGAGGTCTAATGTAGGAAATCCTTTTAAGTAGCGCACTTGTTCACTGTTGTCCAGTAAATGTGCCCCTAGTTTTTTGAAAAAACTTGCCACATTCATATTATACCGGTTTTACCGGAAGTGCCAATAACTTTGATTTTTTAAATAGATAATTCTGTATATTCTGTATTTTTGGGAATGTACGACTCAAATTGAATACGATAGTGGAACATTTTCATTTTTCTAAATAAAAAATTCTTTCTTTCAAATTTTATTTTTCATCATACAATGCCGTGATTAAAGAAAATCTGTTCTAATTGATTCTAGTAACTCATAGTATTGGCTATTTTATCAACTATATTAATAACAAATCCTTCATGAACCAATGAAGTTTACTCAACAGGTTGCTTTTAGATAAAGTTTTTTTTAATGACATGCGCTATGTTATTTATATGTAAAACTGAAAATTGTTCAATTCCCTAATATTTTTTTAATATTATTTTGTGTTAAGCCTAAGCAAATTGGGCAACACTATCGTATGTAATTTACTCAAAAATTTAAAAAACCATATAACATACAGGGCGATGCATTTAAAAAATCAAGGTTAATGACATTTCCGATGAAACCGGAAGTCATTTTGATTATATCTGTCAATCCAAAATTGTGTTTAAGGGGCGCATTGGAGACAAATAATATGCAACAATTGTCTCTCTCTTTTTATTGTGCTGCATTGTGCTGTCAGAAATGTGTGGACAAACTACTGTTTACCAAAATAAACATTTCTATTCTAGCCGAGCGACTTAACTAAAGGGTGCATTATCTGCGTTTTGGTTACCTCAACAGCAGGTGTGTCTAGATAAGGATGCAGGTGCGACCAGAAACAAGTTGGCAGGAGGATTTCCACAACCGGGAGTAGAAATCAGATTCTAGGTTACAAAAATTCTGATAGAAAGTGTTACAGTATCAAACTGACTTATCGACACTCACGACTGTTCACAAATAACTATACAAGTCCGGGAAATGTGTACGCTCACCTTAAAAATCGTAAAATACAGGCTAAAGGCCTCGTCTCAGATACGCTCAGGGAGGGGCGGGGTCCTAAAACGAGACACCACACGGCAAGCGTGTTGAGGTATATATAGGGTGTTACTAAATAAAAGGGCGCTACAAGATCCAAATCATGAAACCCACGTTTAACCGGACCTTGAGGGTCAAACGGGGCAAAAAATACTCAAATAACTATTTCTGAAAGTCACAACGCAGCGACAAACGCAACCTACCTGCAGCGCGCGTCTACCACGTCCGGGGCTCACCTTACATCGATCGTAACAGAGCGACTCAGTCACCCTGTAAACAAACATGCACAAGACACAAAGGGAAAAATCATAAGACGGTACAGTTAATACATCTATTGGGCAACTTCACATGACCAACTAACAGCTTGCATGGTACTAACGTGGTCGGCACATACAACAATCTGTACTAACTACTATGGGATACGCCCAGCTGGAAAGCGCATTATCTAAAAGTTACGACGCATACTGAGGCATACAACAAGACAAAATCAGTTCTTGCTAAATTACGACAAGTAGCTATATATTACAAGTATATTGCACACGTGGGTGTACCAGACACGAGTATGTGAGTTTAATTGTAAAACAAACAAAACGTCTCGCAGCGAAGCACTGTAGGTATTTATATGAGTTTAATCCAAAACAATCAAGACAAGCTCGCAGCGATTCAACGTGCAACACTAAGATTGATTGATGCGAGTTTAATTGTAAAATAAACAATACGTTTTGCAGCGAAACACTTTAGGTACTTTATATGAGTTTAATGCAAGACAAACAAGACAGGTCGCCGCGAAGCCGTGTACAACACTTTATATGAGTTTAATGCAAAACAAGCAAAACAGCTCGCAGCGAAGCCGTGTACGACACTGTATACGAGTTTAGTGCAAAACAAGCAAGACAGCTTGCCGCGAAGCCGTGTACGACACTGTATATGAGTTTAATACAAAACAAGCAAGACAGCTCGCAGCGAATCGATGTGCAACACTAATGTTAATTTAGGCACATGCTGGCGAAACAGTTTATTGACACAATGTTGTTACCTGGTTACTAGCTCGGCTTCAAAGACGTAAGGAATGCGCTACTTGTAGACGTCGTCTATTGCTGCAGTGGCCTCCCGAATGTTCCCTTTATGCATCAAGCGTGGGTGTAATGTTCATGTCCCCTTGGCGAATCATAGAAATGGGCAAAGCCGTTACTTGGATCACTCGGCGATTAATCCCGTCTAAACGCTGACTGACAAAATTAGGCGTAACCCGCTTTTATACTGATGAATGAACAAAAACAAGCCCGTGCAGAACCACCAACAAAGACACTCGTAACCTCGAAGCTAGCCAAGAGCTGTCTGCCGCTCGAAGCTACCAAGCGCGACCACGAGCTAAGCTGTCGTCACATGCAGCCGAAGCAACCAATGGGGAGCCAAGGACTCGTGTCACACCACCGCAACTGCCTCGGTTCGAAAGAGACTGACAGACGTTTTATATAAAAATTTGGAAAGGTTTTCTCACTCGCTCTCACGGGCTAAATTTTGAATAAGTAGTAATTGAGCGTTTCTGTGTGCTATGAAATTACTAGTTACAAAAGCGGGTTCGCGCGGAATATCAGCCTGCTGATCGGGACCAAGAGCCACGTGCGGGCTAGGATTTTTATGTGATACGGAGAGCTGCCGTATAAAAGATACTAGATGGTCGAAACGGGTCTGAAATACTGACGGGCTCGCCAATTATGTACCAAAACTGTTCTAATTGTTTATTTAATTATCCAAATTAAGGAAAGATAGAAAATGGCCTGACAAAAGATCACATTTTCTCTCAAGGGAGAAAAGGAACACTATAAAACAAAATTAAAATGCCTGTTTTCATGGAATGCGTAAGATAACGCAGTTCAAGGACTGTTAATATTAAAGTATAATTCTGACTTATTTTAGTTACTAAAATATTTATTTTTTGCCGTTCTGATTCCGTTAGTGGTAAAATAGGATATACACGGTAGGGTAGAACACCATCTTTTTCTGTGTATTTGTAGTCCTCGGACTTCGCCCTAGGGTGTCAAGCTTACATCTTGGGAAAAACCACGCTTCTCTTTTCTTTATAATTTTATTTTTCACATTGCCATTTGTCCAATTAAAAAACGTGACCTTTTAATAATTTTGATAACTACTTAAAATCATATGGATTTTACCTAAAAATTTTAGGCGCAATATATTAAATGCTCAGTAATAAAATCCCAATACCATGTCAAATTGTCATTCGCTGCGCTCTCTCTAGCAATTTTTAAAAGCTTGTAACAGACATTTTGATATGGCCAGGGCATCGTTTGGTAGACTATCCCCCAAATACATTTAACACTAGAAATCAATGAACAATTTGTATAATAATGTTAAAAATTACGTGTTCCTTCGATTGTCTAAAACCTAAAAACTGCAGGAAAATTCTCGCAAAGGTGTTATCAAAAATTGCACCATCCTTTGGCGAGGAGAAATTCTGACGTAATTCGCACCTGAATGCGAAGATTTTAGTGTTTTGATTGGCTGAAATTTTATGAGTGGAATAACCAAAGCAATATATATATTTTTATAATTCTTCCATCTATTTACGATTTAATAGCATAGATTGAGTTTAAATACAAAGCGGAATGTTTTGAAATTTTTCATTTTAGAAATGTTATGAAATTACGTGAGTTGACAATAAGAATCAGATAGTCCATGAAAAGAAGGCGGTTTTACCTCGTCAGCTAAAGTTTTCTTCTTATGAAATAAATGCCTCTTTATTCGCTTGCGCCATACATAACTAGCGTTAGTAGTGTCACATTTTTTATTTTCTCTGCGTTATAATGTATTATAATTTGCTTGTATGACAATAAAGTCCCTTATTATTATTTTCCATTAATGGTGTGTTAAAATTTTATTTGGAAAAAGTTTTGTCACGTTACCTATTATAATGTTTGCTCCACAAAAATGAAGTACAATAATATTAATAACCATCCATTTTTTGCAAAACACTCGACGTTGCATTCGAGGGTCGAATTTATCTATTTCAAACATTGCCGTTCTGATTCCGTTAGTGGTAAAATAGGATATACACGGTAGGGTAGAACACCATCTTTTTCTGTGTATTTGTAGTCCTCGGACTTCGCCCTAGGGTGTCAAGCTTACATTTTGGGAAAAACCACGCTTCTCTTTTCTTTATAATTCTATTTTTCACATTGCCATTTGTCCAATTAAAAAACGTGACCTTTTAATAATTTTGATAACTACTTAAAATCATATGGATTTTACCTAAAAATTTTAGGCGCAATATATTAAATGCTCAGTAATAAAATCCCAATACCATGTCAAATTGTCATTCGCTGCGCTCTCTCTAGCAATTTTTAAAAGCTTGTAACAGACATTTTGATATGGCCAGGGCATCGTTTGGTAGACTATCCCCCAAATACATTTAACACTAGAAATCAATGAACAATTTGTATAATAATGTTAAAAATTACGTGTTCCTTCGATTGTCTAAAACCTAAAAACTGCAGGAAAATTCTCGCAAAGGTGTTATCAAAAATTGCACCATCCTTTGGCGAGGAGAAATTCTGACGTAATTCGCACCTGAATGCGAAGATTTTAGTGTTTTGATTGGCTGAAATTTTATGAGTGGAATAACCAAAGCAATATATATATTTTTATAATTCTTCCATCTATTTACGATTTAATAGCATAGATTGAGTTTAAATACAAAGCGGAATGTTTTGAAATTTTTCATTTTAGAAATGTTATGAAATTACGTGAGTTGACAATAAGAATCAGATAGTCCATGAAAAGAAGGCGGTTTTACCTCGTCAGCTAAAGTTTTCTTCTTATGAAATAAATGCCTCTTTATTCGCTTGCGCCATACATAACTAGCGTTAGTAGTGTCACATTTTTTATTTTCTCTGCGTTATAATGTATTATAATTTGCTTGTATGACAATAAAGTCCCTTATTATTATTTTCCATTAATGGTGTGTTAAAATTTTATTTGGAAAAAGTTTTGTCACGTTACCTATTATAATGTTTGCTCCACAAAAATGAAGTACAATAATATTAATAACCATCCATTTTTTGCAAAACACTCGACGTTGCATTCGAGGGTCGAATTTATCTATTTCAAACATTGCCGTTCGTTATGTTTTTCGCTTACATATATTATGTTTTTCTTTAAAATATGTCACTGTTACTTGTATTCGTTATTTTCGAACAAGGTCCGTATTGGAAATGTTGCATTTGCCAGTGCACTACAAAGTTTAAATTTCCCTCCATTCGTGACCATTGCATATTGGAAATGTTACCACTTTAAAGCTAGCCATATTCTCAACCTTGTTTTTGAAACGAGAAGACATAACATCTGTCTTACAATTGCTGAATTATTAATTGTAGTGTATGCTACATTTGGTACCTATTTTAAATTTTGCCCTAAATTCCAACCGTTCCAAATTTATTCGAAAACACTATTCTCATAAAGTATTAATCAGAAAGGTTTTAAATGAAACATTACAAATCGTATCTTCCTGTTTCCTGGCTTACAGTTTCTGTTTTGCATCTTGCACAAGTAAATTTTGCTGTTGAATGGCAGAAATAGAAATGGTATATGGCTACAAAATCGTAGATATTTTAACTACAATTCTATAATGCAAGCGATTCGTTTTGCCATTTATATACTAGCAGATGATAACCACCAAGCATTTGACTTTCAAACGAAGTCTTGTTTACGATAGCACGACACCTGTAACTTGATAATAAGTGTTTTTTATGTAGAAATGTGTACTTATTCTTTCAGCATAAGCGAAACGTCAACCTTAATATTCTTGCAGAAAGTTGATAGGTAAATCAGATGGAGACATGGCCTGGTCTCATTCTCACTCGGTATATGATGTTCAAGTCGTACCTAGACGAAACGTACTTTCAAGTGAAGTTTGTAACGGTACCGTTTGCAGCTTTAAAGCTCCTCTTTAATCGTGTTTGCGCCCTTCTCTTTATTGCTAGCCCAATGGAATTTTGGAGAGTAGAGCTAACTTCACTCTGTAGTTTTCCAAAGCGAAATTTTTCATCGGCTTTCACTTTTTTTATAGTAGTCGGCAAGCCAAGTCGATCGAATGTCCGCAGTGGGGCTCTCAATACTCGTATAACTACAACAACATTCGCAGACGACAAGGCTGTTTTGGCAACGCATCAAAATTCGATGGAGGCAACATAAATTCTATAGCAGAGTCTAGACGGGGTACTTCACTGGTTCAAGAAAAGGCGACTCAAAATCAACGAAACAAAATCAGCAAACGTAACCTTTACTAAGAGCAGAGCCATCGCTCTTAGAGTATCTATTATTAAACAACTAGGCACTATCGCAGCTGGATAGCGTGATGTATCTGGGCTGACGTCTCAACAAGCGCTTTACGTGGAAAACTCACATATGTAACAAAAGGAAATAATTAGGCTTCAAGTTGCGAAATACTACTGGCTATTAAGACGTAACTCCAAATTAACTGCTCGTATACAAAGTAGCACTATTATCTGTATCGTAGTATGCGTTATAATTGTGGGTACTGCATCCAACTCCAACATCGAGTTCTTCCAAAGATTTCAATCCAAGCCGTCTGACATCAAATACTTCGTTCTATATTCCAAACGGTGAAATTCGTAGAGACCTGAAAGTGCTCTCAGTGAAAAATGAAGTAGTAGAGTGCAGTACTAAAAAAATCTGGTGCGATACACGCACACAACTTCCTTTTACGGTGATCTTATAATTAGCCAAAAATTTGATATTAAATTTTTAAGTATTTGTCAAAAATTTTCAAAAATTTCAAATTCTACAGAAACCGTACAAAATAGAGAGTTAGTTGAAGTTAACAAAACAAGTTTTTTTTGAGGTAAGTATTCAACTGGAAAATCACCTATCTCACATCAATCCACATAAAAAATGTAATAAAAATTTAAAGTTTGAACAAAATCGTTAGAGCCGTTTTTGAAAAAATCTAAAAATACTGAAAAATCACAAGAGCTATACTTTCTTCAAAAGCTTGCTGTCGCCTCTACATAGTACAAAAAACTTATATATAAAGTATCAACGTCATACCTCTTTTCGGTTTTGGGATATTCTGTTCACAGCCACACACACACACACACACACACACACTGTTGAAAACTCAATTTCGAATTTTCGGGGTGAATCCAATACTTCCTTTATTGTAAAAGGAAGTAAAAAAATTTGTAAAAGGCTTTACCCAGAACTTTTCTCGTCGACATTGTGATACTAAATCATTTTAAAGGTGAAATTAAGTTAAGAGTAAAATTATCTTCACGTTTCTAATAAATTAAATCAATTTTCAAATAAAAAAACGTTACCGGTGGTGGAATTCGAAGGGCAAGCGGACGCAACGTTTTGTGGGATATTGCAAGAAAATGGGCTATTTCTACCTGAACTACGGAGCACCGAGCCTTCTAATTCTTGAGTTGCAGGCGTATTAAGTAACGCACTAATTTGTTGCTACAACATTTATTCTGTATCTATTGAGGCCCATTTTTGGTAAGAATAACGCCTTCGCTATGTACAAATTATTACTTATATTTATTGCTAAGTTAAATAAAAAATAAACAAAATTTTATTTTTAAAGTTGCTCACCCTCTATATATTTGTCTGAAATTTTCTGGGTTTTATGCCAGGTAACTATATAATGTGTATGCAAAATATTGTCTTCCTCCGACAAACAATTTTCGAGTTATACCGCCAACAGACAGACAGACAGACAGACAGACAAACAGATGGAATTGAGAAAACCTATTTTTTGTCATCTAGGGACCCTAAAACGTGAAGATCTGAAGAAATCTCGAAAGGTGATTTTTTCGCGATTACAATACTTTCTTCGTCTTTTAGACAAGGGAAGTAATACTATTGTACGTACGCTGTTAATATACTGCGAGTTTTATAGGGTTATTTAAGGAGCTATACTTACTTAGCAATCTACTATAAAACTTGTGCTTCATTTTCTGGTAATGCTATTTTTGCTTATGTACTATAGGTATATACTATAGCATATGCTTTGTAAATTGTCATGTGGCTAATTTATAGTAACCACTTTTCTCTCTTTTCAAAGCGGAATCATTAATCATAAATATTTAAACGGTGGTGCCTATTCTACGAAAGGATTCGTTTTAATTCAAATAAATAGTTTAGACAATGCTATTCCATATCACTTTTTTGAATATTGCCATTGAAATTCTTCTTTTCTATTGTATTCTTAGATTGTGTGATAGATATTAACGATATAAGTTTGGTTATTAGCATCTTAACGATACTAGTTTGATTGCCAAAACGAGGCGGTGAGCCGAGTTCTGTGGCAATCAAACGAGTTTCGTTATGTGCCATAAGCAAACGTGTATTGTTCAATATTTTATCTTCATCAATAAATTCTGGTTCGATGTATTTATTTATATAAAAAGTGCGGTAATGAAGCTTTTAACAATACTAAAATTAGTTTGGTTAATATTCTATAAAAACACAAATGAAGATAATTAATATTAGTTTTAAGTATATATCTTTCACATCTACGTAGCTACTTGGAATTAGAATTAATTTCACTTTATTTACACATAAGTTTGATATAAGATTATTTCAAAATGCTCTGTACGGTTATTCTGTGCAATAGGCATTTCTTATCTGTTTGTTTACAAATTATGCAGCAAAACAATTACTTTGGGCAGGATATCAAATTACTTGCACAAGTCATCCCTTATGCAAAGTGGCGGAAGATGGGAATGCTAGCGTGGAAAAGGCCCAGATGGCTTTTAACGTGTACATTCGCGAAGTGCTCCATAAATAATTACCTGTTGCATTATTAACATACTTGCTTCGCTGAAAACCACCGGAAAGGAATCTTCCGGAATGTATCGCACCCTAAACAGATATGTTTATCTTGACGTTACCTCTAGTTTCTTTCGTATGAAAAGTAAATTTTATGCCAAAACTGAGTACTTTCATGAAACAGTAGTGCGTGGGAAGAACAGAAAATAAAATATTGGTTGTAAATTCGCAATCTTTAGGAAAGTTTATGAAGCTAATCTAGAGTGCCTATAAAATTCCAATACGCCTACGAGGGTTTCCTTCGGGTTGAGTGGAGTCGAGGAAATTAGTCGACTAAATAAAAAGCCACTGAACGCCGAACACGCAGGGTTGAACCATTTTAAATATAAACGTACCAGAGAACAGTAATATTTGTACGCTATCCTATAAAAAGTCTGTCATTGTCCACTATTGAAAAGGTTGTATTTTTTTTTAACTAGTACGATTGGGAAAATGAGAATCTTGGATATAAATATTTTATTAATGTTCAACCTTTTTCTTTTTTGTTCTATACGTATATAACTGTGCGATCATTAACTGGCGACATTTACATAACTGCCATTGAGCAGTTTTTATGGCAGCAATTTGTTGATGAAGTATCTGGAACTAGACAGTCGTTTACGACTGATAGGTAGCATAAAAATGGAGATTTAACAACGAAGGGTAAGCAGTTCTGTTAACTTTAATGTAAAGAGCAATTTGAATGATACAAGATTACGAGAGAGATTACGCAAAATTTTTACGGGGGTACTATGTCTTGAATATTGCCCTACTTCATAACTTGTACAGGATAATTATAAGCTAGGGTAAAATATCCTCGTCCTAAAGTAAATATTTCTGAAGAATGCAAATAAAAACGTCGTTGGGTTAATTACCTGTACAAGGTACAGTAGATAAGACAAATAACAAGCGCCTCGGAACAGGACTGCTTAAAAGGAGACGACCGGTAAGCCAACGGATACAAATTGGAACATGGAACATAAAAACACTAACTGGGAAAGAGGTAGAATTAGTAGAGGAGACGGAAAAATAGAAGATACAGTGAAGTGAAGAGGAAAATAACAGGACATAGGATACACTGACATATAGGAGCCTCCCGAAGACAGAGCGAATGAAGGAATGGGGGTCATAACAAGTGGTGAACTAGAAACCAAAGTAACTAACTGAGAGCACATAAACTCAAGGATCATGACAATCTGTCTTGAGCTAGAAGAAAAGGTCAAATATATGTATCAACAGAAGACGCAGATATTAGAGATTCTATGAATAATTACAAAGAATATTAGAAAAAATGCAAAATAAAAACAGGCACTATATGATAATTGGTGATTGGAACGCCCGCATAGGGAACTAAAAAATCAGGGATATGGAACAATGAGAGAACATAGAGGAGAAGAAACTCTACATAACAACTGGGATAGAATGATAAATTTCTGCATGAATAACTAAATATTAATACGAAATACCTGGTTCAAACAAAAACCAATTCACAAGATTACTTATGAAGCAGAAGAAAGAAGACAAAAGAGTATAATAGATTACTTCACAAATTCTAGAACTATGAGATGCGCAATTGAAGATGTGAAAGTAATAAGAGCAGCAGAACTCAGCACCGACCACCGATCGATTACTGATAACCAACTTTAATTTGAATACGAGAGAGTAATTAACAGAAAATTAAACAGCTTAGAGCAGAGGCAGAAGAACATTGGAGTCTCAACGATAGATGGAAAAAGTTTAAAGAAACAATAACCTTGATAGAAGATGAAATATACTGTACAGAAGTAGAGAAAACAGTCCAAAGAAGAATAAAATGGTAGCATGATACGGTTAAGAACAAGATCAAACAGAAAAAAGAAGCTTTGTGTAGGTTTAAAAAAACAAATAACGTCGAAGATCAAGAAACATATCTACAGAAAAGACAAGAGGCAAACGAAGCCCTAAAAAAGCAAAACAGGATTCCTGCAAAGAATTCGGAAATAACTTAAACGAAAATTATATATATATCAAAAACGTGATGGGAATACTTAGACTGAATGGAAAGAGATCTGAAGATTTTAGAACATAAAAGAGGGTCAAACGGGGTGACAGGTTAAGTCTACCCCTTTTCGTTGTCTACATGGATGAAATAAGAAAACGAGTCAAGAGCCAAACCAGGCCGACAAGACTAGAGTATCACAATCTAATTTCAGTATATTCACAAAAACTTATATACGCAGACGATATGGTTTTAATATCTGGCAAAGTAAATGTCTTACAAAGAAACATTCAAATTTGAAAGACCTGCCTACACGAAAAAGAAATAAAAATAAACAAGAATAAGAGTACTATTCTACATATCACAAAAGAAGAAAGAGAAGAAAACATAGACTTAAGAATAGATTGACAACATCTAGAGCTAGTAGAAAAATACGAATATCTAGGAACTATGATCAATAAAGACGTTAAGATCAATCAAGAAATATGATACAGAATCAGTAAAGCAAGTAGAGTCTATTTATTACCAAATAAACGTTATCATAGTAGAAAAATAAAGTAGTAAGCACCAAAACAAAATTACATCTATACAAAACCATTTACACATCCACACTCAACTACGGGTCGGAAATGTGGATCATGTTGGATAAGCATAAATCCAAAATAACAGCTGCTGAAATGAGATACCTTCGAAAGATAATAAGAAATCCTGAACGGACGAACTAGAATTAAAACCTCTAGTAAAAGAAATAGAGGAAAAACAGCTAAGATGGTACGGTCATCTGCTTCGTATGGAGAAGGAAATAATACCCAAGAAAATGGTCAATATGAGACCCGAAAGAAGGAGAAAGCGATGTAGACTGAGAATTCAGTGGGAAGAAACGTAGATGCAATTACAAGGAAAAGAGGGAAAACCATTACAGGGGTACGGATAATTGTAAGAGAAGAAAACACCGAGAGGTATGAACAAAGAGAAAGAAGAAGAAAAAGAAGAAGAAGCAAATAAAACGACTTTTTGATAGCCATCCTACTCAATTTATCAAGAAATGTTCACACTTAGAACTTTTTTTTAAACTATTTATAATACCACCTATAATCATTTTTTTAAATATATAGGATGTAATCATTCATGTGTAAAAAATTGTACTATTATATGCTTCACTAAAAAGAAAATACTTAAGAACGACAATTGTTAGCTTTGCTCTCCACTTTTATAAGCAATATAAAAGTTTTAAAGCTTGAAACTTTACAATGGCGAACTACCGCAAAAATTGAAAAACATCCGAATGAACCAGTATATCATTGCGAGATAAATAATTGGTACGTCCTACTTACCAAATTTGACTTTGACATAGCCTACTTCAATACATGAAAGTTTTTCAAATTCGGTCTATCTTATAACGCAGCCGTACCAATCATTTATCTCACAATCGTACGGAAAAAGCGAAGTCACTATCTAGATTGCTAACACTAAGTTTTCCCTAATTTAACTTAATCTTTAAAATAATCTCCATGTCGTGTGCAACCTTATTTTTTGAATTAATGTTATAACTTCCCAGCTGTAAAGCCGCAAAAGCTTTATTAATTAAATTCAGTAACACGTCATTACTGAATGAAACTACAGAACGACAAAATACATTAATTTTTCTTATAGCAAATGTTAAAGTGAGATTTAATAGTCTCAAAACAAAAGATCAAGTGTTACTTTAACAGCAAGGGTAGATAAAGTAGCACTTGAACATCAAGGGTAGATAATAGTAGATTATATATTATAAGTGAGAGAAATGCATCATTATTTGCGAGTGAGAATTTTGAATCGCGAGTGCCCCAGCACGAGCGATACCATTTCTCACGAGCTTATAATGGCAATTCGCTCACGTGTGATATACGACTTTTTATCTTACAGTAGCAATTCTTGTGCCTAAATAGTTTGTGCAGTCAGAATATGTCGCGAAATAAATTTATAATTAGTCGCCTATGATTTGTGATATACGTTTGACAGTACTGAAGTGTATTAGCAGTACTGAAGTGTATTGTCAGTCTATGTCAAATTCGAGGTTCGTAGGTTAGGTTTTGTTTGTTATTTGACACAGACTGACGCAAAACTTAACCTGCAAATTACGAATTTGACATAGCTGTAAGATAATAGTAGATTATGTTATTAGGAGTAAAAGTGATACTTTATGTGGCGAAGCTGAAGTGTATTTAGCCGAACGTTAGCGAGGCAAATAATTCAGCTAAGCCACATAAAGTCACTTTTACTCCGAATAACATATACTATTTTATCCGCAAACGTATTCAAGTAAATTTCATTAATATAAATTTAAAAAAAAAAGAATGCATCTGCCGGGAATCGAACCCAGACCACCCGCGTGGCAGGCGAGCACTGTAATCTTGCGCCAACCTCTGTTGTTCAAATAACGCGCTACTGTAATGATATATGAACATACTGAATCACCCGAGCTAATAGCACACGGCCACAGCAGCCGTCACACCATAACCCACGGCGACAGATGCTCCGATCCGCTGCTTAAAGGTTTATTTAAATTAAAACTTTTTCGTACTCTTTTTGAAAATAAAAACCGGCCTACGATGTAAGTCTAAAAATTAGCAGAATTTTAAGCCATCATGCAATTTAATCGGTCCAGTATCTTCGGAGGAGACGTGCTTAGGCAGATAAAGTACGCAAAAGTCCGTATTTTATCTGCTTAGGCAGATAAAGTGACACTTTTACCTTGTCAATAAAGACACATAAGTTGTCACTTTTGTGAAGTTTGCGGATAAAGTAATTTAATTTTCTAACTTTTATTTAAATTAAATATTACAGATTCGTATTATCCTAGGAACCAAATCTAGCTACTGAGATTTTAAAATGTAATTGAGTTTCTTTATTTTCTTTTGAAATTGTTAAAGTTTTTGCTGTAGAAAAACAAAAACAAATTGTATTATACACGACGATAAAGTTATTACTATCCACTCTTGAAACATTAACGTCTCGATGTTAAACGATTCACTAGTGGATAAAATTTAACTTTATCGCCTTGTATAATAAATTACTATTTTTCTATAGTAAATGTTAAAGTGTGCTTTAATCGACTCAAAACAAAAGGTCAAGTGTTACTTTAACAGCAAGGGTAGATAAAGTAATTTTCTAACTTTTATTTAAATTAAATATTACAGCTTCGTATTATCCTATCAACCTAATCTAGCTACTGAGATTTTAAAATGTGATTTACTTTCCTTATTTTATTTTGAAATTGTTAAAGTTCTTGCTATAGAAAAAAATGTTGTATTATACACGACGATAAAGTTATTACTATCCACTCTTGAAACATTAACGTCTCGATGTTAAACGATTCACTAGTGGATAAAATTTAACTTTATCGCCTTGTATAATAAATTACTATTTTTCTATAGCAAATGTTAAAGTGTGCTTTAATCGACTCAAAACAAAAGGTCAAGTGTTACTTTAACAGCAAGGGTAGATAAAGTAATTTTCTAACTTTTATTTAAATTAAATATTACAGCTTCGTATTATCCTATCAACCTAATCTAGCTACTGAGATTTTAAAATGTGATTTACTTTCCTTATTTTATTTTGAAATTGTTAAAGTTCTTGCTATAGAAAAAAATGTTGTATTATACACGACGATAAAGTTATTACTATCCACTCTTGAAACATTAACGTCTCGATGTTAAACGATTCACTAGTGGATAAAATTTAACTTTATCGCCTTGTATAATAAATTACTATTTTTCTATAGCAAATGTTAAAGTGTGCTTTAATCGACTCAAAACAAAAGGTCAAGTGTTACTTTAACAGCAAGGGTAGATAAAGTAATTTTCTAACTTTTATTTAAATTAAATATTACAGCTTCGTATTATCCTATCAACCTAATCTAGCTACTGAGATTTTAAAATGTGATTTACTTTCCTTATTTTATTTTGAAATTGTTAAAGTTCTTGCTATAGAAAAAAATGTTGTATTATACACGACGATAAAGTTATTACTATCCACTCTTGAAACATTAACGTCTCGATGTTAAACGATTCACTAGTGGATAAAATTTAACTTTATCGCCTTGTATAATAAATTACTATTTTTCTATAGCAAATGTTAAAGTGTGCTTTAATCGACTCAAAACAAAAGGTCAAGTGTTACTTTAACAGCAAGGGTAGATAAAGTAATTCTCTAACTTTTATTTAAATTAAATATTACAGCTTCGTATTATCCTATCAACCTAATCTAGCTACTGAGATTTTAAAATGTGATTTACTTTCCTTATTTTATTTTGAAATTGTTAAAGTTCTTGCTATAGAAAAAAATGTTGTATTATACACGACGATAAAGTTATTACTATCCACTCTTCGTCTCGACGTTAAACGATTCACTCGTGGAATTTAACTTTATCATCTTGTATAATAAATTGCTATTAATTCCTGCTCCTCTAATAATCACATAGCTTCAGTTTTTAACCTTTGCTCCTATGAACATATGTAACTTCTGCAGAACAGAATTCTAACCCTGTTCTTAAATTTGATTTTCTACAGCCTCCGATGATTAAGACTACAGCGTCGAATAAATCTACACTCGTAACATAAAATGTAGAAGCAATGTATTTTTTATTAAGCTAACCTAACTATTTATAATTATTTAAAAATTGTTAGATATTCTTATGTAAATCGAATGTTTAGTAATTCCCCTTTTTTATGTCGAGTTTTTATCTTATGTGCTGCTAACAAAATCTTGGCTCTGAGTAATACATCAAATTAACATAATATTTTTACGTTGATATTAATCCGTAATCCCTAAGGGCAGCAAGGCATAAAAACGTTGGCTTAAGCAAGATAAATTACTGTGCATTATTAGACTACTTTACGAGCGAAAAATCTTTTTGGGCGTCGCACGGATATAAATTAATTCAGCAATCGGTCTTTTTCTGAAATTGGCCAGTAAATAAAATTAAACCCGAAAAATTACACAACTGAGAGAAGTAGGTTTGCATTTATGGCTCGGAAAATTTATCCCTGTGTGTTCTGAACTTTAGCAGGGCAGAAAGCGCATATGAAATGTAGAGTAGATTTACCGCTGCTATTGTAAGATAACTCCTCAGAGCTACGGAGAGAAAAGAATACGAACATCAAAAGAATATTTTAGAATCCTATATGCAAAGCTTTTATGCCTGAATATCGAATGCAGAGCTATGGGAAATTTATTGGCGTATTATACATATATTTGGTTTTTAAACCAATTTAACGAATACCATTATCTTTATCCCACACGTCCTAGTTATAAAGTTATTACTAGATCGATTTTAAACCTCTAAAGCGACCCTTTATCCACTAGTGAGATAAAAAACTTAAGTAACTAGAGATAAAACCCATGTCACTCACTACTGCACTGTCAAGCTATGTCAAAATTCGAAATTTGCAGGTTAAGTTTTGTGTGAGTCTGTGTCAAATAGAACCTAACCTACTAACCTTGAGTTTGACATATACTGCAAATGCACTTTAGTACTGCCAAACATATAACACGAATCTCTGGGTCCTTTCCACATTGGCACTAATAAGACTTTTCACAGCTGCGAATGTATAATTGTTTTTTTTCGCTATTTATGAGTTGTTGGATAAAACGTTATATTGTATTCGTGTTGTAGTTGCGCCTTATTCACTAAAAAAATTGTTCGTGGATAAAACGCCTTCTAAAACACCTATACAATACATTACTATTATTTCTTTCAACGATAAATACATTCAATGCATTTAAAAATTGATTTTATAATTCCACCATTTCTGTTAGGTAAGTTTCGTTGGATTCGTTAGACAAAGTAAGAGACCCAACAGAAAGTTCATGAGAATTGAATGTAGGGTAGTAAGAAAAGTTGGAAATCTCTAGAATACGAAATTGTTGTTGATATCAATAAAACATATACGATTAATACTTTAGAAGGGGCTTTATATACATTTATTGCGATTGGCGTTTTTTGCTACATCCAAAAATCTACTTCAAAATCAATTATACTTTTGGTTGACAAAATAGTGGTACTTACGTACCAATTTACACTAGTAGTAGTTGATTTTAAAATATTTTATAGACCCATATTATTAGTTTGAGCTAAATATCAAGACTAACACTCCATATCTAATATATAAGCATATCACGATTTACAATAGCATTTTGCTGAAAAATCTTAGCCATAGATGCAGTTACATTGAGAAATGATTTGCAACAAATTGTACCCAACTCTAACTCAGTGTGCCCAGCCACATTGAACTAACGTTTTTTTTTAAATTAGAGTTTAATTGGCTAAGCTCACTAGGGCTGTTCACAGTATTGTTAATAATGAAGTTCACTCATGAATATAACACCACATAAGGTTTTTAAGAGAGTTTTACACTATTGTTTCACTTAATCACTGTCTGAGAGTAAAACGTCTTGTGGTAATCTTGGTTTCAGTCTGGTGGTCGTTGTTCTTTTTCCCAATTCATAATGAATTGCTGAAGGACAGTTTTGGATGTTAGTGAAGAACTTTTTGGCCGTCATTTTAATATATTCCTCTATGGTGGGGATTGTTAGCTCACGGTGAAGTTGCGAGTTACGGACATACCATTCGGCGTTGGTTGCTATTCGTAATACCTTGTTTTGAAGTGTCTGGATCTTTTTAATATTTGTTTTGCTTGCCGTGCCCCAAACTACACAGGCATACATTATTATAGGGCGTATAACTATTTGGTATAGCATTTTGGAACATTCGATTTTTAAATGCGATTTTTTGTTGAGTATGGGATATAGTATTGCAAGCCTGGCGTAACATTCCTGTAATTTTTGGTTAATATTCAAGCTCCACGCTAGTCGCCTGTCCAGATATAAACCAAGATATTTAACTGCGCGATCTGATGGATTCCACGTTATTATTTGACAATGTATAACTATTGGTTCGGGATCAACTGGTCTACGAAGTGTAAATATCTTGGTGACACATTTTTCAGGATTAATTTTAAGATTCCAACGATTGAACCAAGTTAGAAGACGATTTAAACAATTTTGGAGTGTTTTAGCAGCGTGTGCTATATCTGCGTGTTGTGAGAGTACTGCAGTGTCATCTGCGTACATTGCAATAAAACCATCGTCTGCGGGCGGTATATCATGTACAAATATGTTGAAGAGTATTGGTCCCAAGACTGACCCTTGTGGGACTCCTGCTGCGATAGATTTTGGTTCTGAGAGCGTGGAATTTATTCTCACTCTAAAGCTTCTAGATGTACCGAACGAATGTTTAAGATTAGTTAAATATTTTGGAAAATTTAATTCTATCATTTTATATATTAAACCCTTAAGCCATACTCGGTCAAAGGCTTGGGCTAAATCTAAGAAAGCAACTGTTGTGTGTTGTTTGTGTTCAAATCCTTTGACGATTATTTCGGTTATTCTTAACAGCTGGTGTGTTGTTGAATATAATTGTCTAAATACAAATTGAAAAGAAGGTAATATTTCTTAGTCTTCAATGTATTTATTTAATCTAACCAGTATTACTTTTTCTAGAACCTTCGAAAGAGTGCACAAAAGACTTATGGGTCTGTAACTATTCGGGTCATGTTTATTTTTTCCTGGTTTATGAAAAATAATTATTTCAGCTGTCTTCCAAGATGTAGGGAAATAACTAATACTTAGACAGATATTAAATATTGTTGCTAGATATGTCAAAGCTTTCGGCGTGAGATTTTTTAGTAGGATGTTTGGAATTTGATCATGTCCAGGTGCTTTCTTGTTGGGAAGTTGATTAAAAATTTCTTTTACTTCCGACGGTGTTGTGGTAGCAATTTCATCACTATTATTTATAAGTGGAGTGTGGTTGTTTACTAATGTTTCAATTTCTGTGGTGTATTCGACGTTTTCAGGTGTAACATGAACAGTAAAGACGTTTTTCAAATGCTCTGCCATTATCAAACACTTTTCTGAATCTGTACAATAATCAGTATTGTTGTATTTTATTGGCGGTATTATATATGGTTTACGGGTGAGTTGTTTGGTGACTTTCCATAAGGAGTTATCTTTGTTGTCTATGGCAGAAATGTACTGATTGTATTGGCAGATTCGATAATTATCCAGCTCCCATCTTATTTTATGAATGAGTTTGTTCATTTCAACTTTGTACGCTTGATTACGTGTGCGTTGCCATTGTCTTCTGTAGGTGTTTTTCATCTTAATTAAATTATGTATGTATTTTGGTGGTGTAGCATGCCCCTGTCGAATACGTTGCTTATTTGGTTGGGTGGATAACTGAGTGGCATGCACTATAGTTCCTGTTAGTTGTTTAATTGCTGAATCCACCGTTTCTATAGTATATGGTAGGTTTCGTGGTTTAATATTGTCATTTAAATGCTGCTTAAACTTATCCCAGTTTATAACTCCATTTATTAGCCTCTTCGGTGGTTCGACATACTCGGGTTTGCTATCTATTGTTATGATCACTGGGAGGTGATCAGAGTCTAATTCAGTATACACCTGATGATTGAATGTACAGCTAAAATTCTTCTGTAGCCCTATGCTGAGAATATCTGGCTTATGATCGACTCTGTACGGAAAATGTGTATGTTCTGTAGGTGCCAGTATATGAATATTATGCTGAGTGGTGACTTCATGCAGTGTTTTACCGTTTGGATTATTTACACGGCATCCCCAGAGTGTACACTTGCTATTTAGATCACCTAGTAGGAGAGTTGGACGATCACTGTTAAAATATGAGGTAATATCTTCACTTACGATTTTTCGATTGGGAGGTTGATAACCAGCAATAAGCCTGACGGGACAACTGTTCTGAAATATAATTTCTACGGCTACTGCTTCCAAGTTGACGAGATCATGTACTGGTAGCTGATATTGCCGAATATTGTTTTTTATGAAAATTGCCACACCGCCAGATGCGACCGGGGCTAATCTGTCATTTCTATATATTCGGTAACCCGGAATAGTAAATTTCTCATTGGTTACTAAATGCGTTTCACTTATAAACGCTATATCGACGCTGTGCTGAATCAGAAAGTTTGTAAAAAGCAAACGCTGAGCTTTGATACCGTCAGAATTCCAGTTGAGGAGAGTTAAATGATTAAATATTTTTTTACTAGTTATTGCCATATTGGAATGAAGTTTTAATTATATCCATTACTTGATTTTTGATTTGATCAATAATCGTATTGACTATCTGTGTTATAATGTTTGTGATGACATCTGATACTTGAGATTCTGGGTTTTCTTGAGAGAGCTGACTTTTGGTTACTTTAGCATATGTATTCAGTGGAGTGAAATCTTTATATATTGATGGTCGTCTCGGAGGTGATTTTGCGTCGTCTCCTGATAATGTTCTAGGAGCGTGCGCGTGTGTTTGTCTATTAGTTTTTAGTTCTAAATAATATTGACAACCTTTATAGTTAGCAGGGTGCTGTGCACCGCAAAGAACGCATTGAGGTTTTTGGTTCTCATTTTTCTTACATTCTGAGAAATGATTGCCTACGCATTTAACACATCTGGGAGGTAATTTACAATAATTCTTGGTGTGTCCGTAATTCTGACAGCGGTGGCACTGAGGTATATCAGAGGATTTCCGTCTGGGTTCTACAGATACTATACAATGAAACATATGTGTGATTTTAAATATGTCTTTTGCGTTATCTGTTGGCTTTAGTATCACTGCACATATAGACATAGGCAATTTTTCTTTGTTGCGTAGACGGGTTACACTAATCACATGAAAAGCTTTTGAGAGTTCCTCTTGAATTTCCGAAAGATTTGCTTCTTGCGGGTTGCGATATGTATGGTAATTAATTTTATGTTCATCATAATAAGCAGTTAGTAACCTAAAGGGTTCTTGTTCTTGTAAATTAATTTTGATCGCGGTGCCAGCACATGGAGTTGTAAATTTTCCAATGTTAGGTTTTGGAGATCTTTTATCACTTCTTGATATTTGACCGGTCCATGTAAATAAATTGGAGGTATTTTTGGTTTTTTTTAGTGTTTTCACTAGCACTCGTAGTCGGTTGTTCTTGTGATTGTTCTTGTGATTGTCCTTGTGGCTTGTTAACATTATTATTAGCAAGTAGTACCTGTTTCTTGTAATGAGTGCATCTGATTCGAAAATATAGCGTTTATTAGATTCATCTGCAACAGGTGGTGAGATATTTCGCTTTCCGGCGTGGTGAATTCGTTATTTTCTTCTGTTACCATAGCTAGATGAATTGAGTTATTATTATCTTTGTAAATAAATTTGGTTGGCTAAGTATTTTGTCCATATTTGTTGATTTATAAGTTCAAAAGTGTTAGCGATCGGAGCAAGGTCCCAACCTGCGACCTTCTTGCACCGAGGAATTTATGTTCTGCCGCTGATATGTTTTAGCACAAAAATACAACTAATAATGTTAGTTCAATGATAAACACTTGTTAAACTAATGTCGATAACTATAAAGCGTAAGCGATCCGTACTCGAACACTGATCACGGGCGACTTTGAACTAACGTTGAAACATAACTTTGGACCAAGCGTTATATTAACGTTGAAGTGGCGGAAATCAACCAGTTTTTCAACGTTATGTAGTTGATTCTACGTCAGCTTGTGTCTTTTAACGTTTATGTCTTGACCAAACAAGCTGTGGATGTTATAATGCGATCAAAAAGACGTTTGCGACATCGTTGCTCACTATTTAACGTGTTTTTTACATTTGTTTGTCAAGACGTCGCGACGTCTTTTTAATGTTATTTTATTGTACACTTTTCACCTATACTATAACATTGTAATGTCGTTGCCTTTTCAACAGCGAATGTATGCACTTTATACGTTAAAACGACATTATTTTAACGCCATTTTGAGTTAAGTGTTAACGTTGTAAGTACGTTACGTTTTAATGGCAAATTTAACTTGCTTTTTACCTTGACAGAACGTTTTATTTGATACAAAATTTACAATTTATTTACATAAAGTATCAACGACAGAAGAAAGTTACTTTTTCTCTGAATAATCTTAATTGTGCTAGCCCAATAGAATAAAACGGTAAATTCAGTAGATAAACGAAATCTCAAATAGAACGAGTAGCTGCTTCAACACTGTGTAGTGCCACGCAAAGTCGACAGCCATTTTATCTTAAACGGGAAAGAAATTAAGCTTAGTGACATACTAGGACAACCAGTTTAATTTTCAACGAATAACGACTTTTCAACTATGTCAATGTATTTTTGATCTAATTTAAACGTACGTGTGCCTGCTAGGAGTCTTCTATTTTCCACCTGTCACGTTATGTTTCATTTGCGCTGCTACTTTCTTAAATTAAATATGTCGAATATTCATTTAGTGAGTAAGCTGATGGTCCAGCGAGCAAATGCCTGACTTCTGAATAACGTTATCGTATTTTTATTATTTATTACCATATTTAACCGCCCTTTTGGGTGTTTGAGAAAAAAAGGTAACCTTGAAACTTTCTTTTACAATATCTGTCTAATATTTGACATAATTACATTCACTTCTACACATGGGTTGTATTTATTTTCCACACTACAATTTATTACGTGTTAAAAGTTATCTACCAAAATTTAGGTATTTAATTACTTTATCACTAGAAAACCAAGATAGTACCTATAATATAATTAAACAATAAGTCATATTTCTATGCATATTGTTCCTTATGGGTTTAAAGCTATTTTATACATTTCAAGCTCCTTTTACTATAGGCCACCGGTCCGTTTTTAACCACAAAGTGGTTCTATGAGCCCTATTTATTCGTAAGTTGGGTAGGTGGCTAGCCTTCCTCGTCCAAAAGGGGGGACCAGTTGCCTTGTTAGGGGTTAACGACTACCACAGGTGTTAGCGTTGTTGCCGGTGAGCGTACGATTTTAAAAATTCTAGAGTCACAGGAAATCGAACCTGGTCCGGCTGGCTGGGCCATTAGCTTTTACGTATTGTGGTTGCTTATTCTAAATGTTTTAATGTTTTCCAAAATTTTTGGCCAGGTGATAATCGCTTTTGTTTATTGTCAATTTGTGCTAATGTAGAAAGATTATTTATTGCTATGTGAAATAAATGTTTGAAGTAACATTTTCTATTAATTAGGGTCATCGCTATGCGTACATTTTGAACAAGCAATTTGTGCTACGGCTTTGTTTAGGGAAAATGGATGATGTCTTTGTAAGAAGTATTTTTGGTGCTTTCTTAAAAATTACATTTTCTGGAAGTATACCTGATATGCAGCACATGTCTTGATTTATGGGCAGCAGGAGCAGCACAACTCAACGGTAGGCCCTAGCTTTCTCTTATATTCCTGTTTCGATTCTAAGTGTTCCGATTTACAGCTCCTTCTAGTTACGGGACAAGGCTTATTGCCTTATGAGTTAATGCTCTGTCGCTGATTTTTGTATCTTCATTCCGTTTCCTGCTAAAGGCATTATGCAATTCACTTTTGAGGTCTCATCGCCAAGATACCTTACCAACAGCTAAAGGTTGTAATATGAAATAGTCGCATAACACCTGTCAATAACCCCTTCTAGCTATGCGGAGGCTTATCGATATGGTTGTGCTTCTGGTCAGCTTTTGAGACGCCTGCTTTCTGCCTGGTGAACAGCAACAGAAGGTCTGTCCAGCAATCCTATTCACCTGCATTATTACTAGTTCCCACATAACCTGCCGAATTTGAATTTATTGTAATTTGCAGCGTTTCATGTTAATTGTCGTTGTCTTGTGTGCTCGATTTGCTTTGTACTTAAATAAATATAGTGTATCATAGTAGCTTACCGATATGGAACAATTATCTGGAATATATCAATATTCTATTTAATTGTGGCATCCTAACCTTTCAAACATTTTCTCTTTAGAAACGTTGTACTACTAACAGAACATGTGTGCACTGAGAACTGAGAAATACATAAGAATGTATGCTGATCCTGTAAAGCTTTTATATATTTAAATATTTGTAGAATCTAACAAAATGTGTAGGAGGATGGGGGCTGGTGCGTAGGTGCACGAAAGCTCCAGCCTAAACGGCTGAATCGATTTTAATTAAATTTTAAAATTAGAAGTAAATAATTGGTTCATCTCATAACAAGCTTCTTTTTTTAATTATAAAATACTGTAGAAAAATAAGAGATTTTTCGGGAAATCACTTTTTACTTCCTTTAGAGAAAAATTTGAAATTGAGTTTTTCAACAGATCTTCATGTTTTAGAGTCCCCTGATACCAAAAAACATGTTTTTGTTCATTGGACCGTCTGTGTGTCTGTGTGTGTGCGTGTGTCTGTCTGTGAACAGAATATTTCAAAAACGAAAAGAGGTATGGCGTTGAAACTTCATATATTAAGTTTTGTGTAATCTAGTTGCGACAGCAGATTTTGAAGAAAATCGCATAACCGGAAGTATGGTGTTTACTCTTGTGATTTTTCAGTTTTTTTCGATTTTTTCAAAAACCGCTCTAACGATTTTTTTCAAACTTTACATTTTTATTACATTTTTAATATGAGATAGGTGATTTTCCAGTTGAATACCTCTAAAATGCGTTTCTTTTTTTTCCTATTTTATATTAACTCCTATTTTAAATAAAACTCTCGGTATATTATTACATTTTTGAATTCAGCTTAAAATTTTAGAGAAAATTTGTCTCTTGGCTCTATTTTGTATGGTTTCTGTAGAATTTGTAATTTTTGACAATGTTTAAACATTGAAAATAAAATTTTTGGCTAATTATAAGATCACTGCAAAAGGAAGTTGTGTGCGTGTATCACACCAGATTTTTTGAATTCTGTTTGTACTATCTTAAATCGTACACAGTGTACTTTTGATAGTTCTCTTACGCAAATACTTTCCTCATCGAGGGTTCGTCCAAATCAAAACATTAAGCTTTTACACACACTATCCAGTATCTTCTCTAGATACGCACGTCAACAGTTAAACGGTCAACTTCCGTAGTATTCTGAAACTCAATCAAAACGAGACAATACAGGTACATGTTTAAACCTAAACGGCTGTGGTTCATGTACAGTAATCAAACAGACTGGTTAAACTCAATGGACGTGTATAAATTAGAAGTCAGTCAGTTTTTACTGTTACAATACAACATAGATCGTCTTATTTTAATGCAATGACTTTAACGTTTTTTAAATTGAATTGTAAATATAGAAATTACAGAAAATAGTTATTTTTGACTCGTAATCGAGTATCAAACAAGGTTTTTTTCGAAAACTGCACAGCTCCACATTAGCGGAAACTCAAAGAAAATTTTGTCTACATTGTGGCCTCTTTTTTAATCAAAAATTGCTGAACGTAAAAGTCTTTTTTGTTCTATATTGTAAAAAACTTTTACATCCAGTGAACAAAAAACAGTCACTTTGACAACCGATTTAAGTCATAATAGTATATTATGTTATTAGGAGCAAAAGTTATATTTTATGTGGCGAGGCTGGACGGGTTATCTGCCGAGCTTGCGAGGCAGATAAGTACAGCCGAGCCACATAAAGATACTTTTGCTGCGAATAACATATAGTATTTTTTCTTCAAACGTTTTTATAACAAATTATTACAACTTTGTGAACAAAATTCGAAGAAAATTACCTGATCTCGTCAGCGGCAGATAATATTATCTGCCGCTGACGAGCGGCAGATAAAGTCGTCAGCGGCAGATAATAACTTTATCTGCTGCTCGTCAGCGGCAGATAATATTATCTGCGCTTGGCAATAATGTGATAGTTTAGCATCATCAATCCAGCAGTATAATGCCATATTTTACTGCCGTTTGAAGAAAAAAGACTTTTACATCCAGTAAACAAAAAACAGTCACTTGACAACCGATTTAGGTCAACATTTTTTACCAGTTTTCGAACAAAATAATTTTGCGTCTTTAATAAAGAAAGTCCACAGTGAGAATACCAACGGTTTTCCTATATCTAATAGCGGTGGAAGAGTGTTCAAATGTTGTGTAAAATAGGTAAAAATCTCTCAATTGCTCTAATTCGCAAAAACAAAATATCGCAGTCAGTGGAAATTGAACCTACGCCCACCAGCTGAAGCTGATTGCTAGCCAGACGCTTTAACTGTTTGGCAAATGCAATGGGATGCTTCGTAACAGAGGCTTATGAATGGCACTGTGACTATACGACTGGTCGTATATGAAGTCGGCCCAATCGGTGATATCTGTAGGCAACCCACGTTTATATATGAGGATATTCTAATTTGATATTACTTACACCCGCTATCAAAAAATACTAAACTTATCAAGACGTCTACAATTGAAGTAAAAAATCTGATGAACGTTTTATTAGGCACATAAATATTTTATCGCAGCTATTATACATTTTTTATGAAGTTCAGCTTTGTCTACAGAGTTAATTTTAAAAAGTTTACTTAGACTTTTCTGTATTTTAGAGAAACCAGAAACTTTCTCAGTAATAGTAAATACGCCATAACAAACTTCGTTTCGGTGCATTAGCATCCCATGAGATTGAAAGAACGAGTTGCTAACATATTTGAATCCTATACGCTGGATGATAAAATATTTAATGCTGTATTTGATTTGAGTTTGAATATAGAATGGGATATTTTCAAACATCTTGAAAGGATGCTAGCACAATAATTAAACATGCAACTATTTTTGGCAAAATAGCTCATCGAAAAGTGTGACTATAAGGGATACCTATACCCAATGTTCTCCAAAACAGGAGCTATAAAAGTGTTTGTTTAAAAATGTGAGTATATATCTAGTTTTTATTCATAGAGCCAACGGTGTACAAAAATAAAGTAAAATAATTATATTGGCGATTTCATATAAGGAGATCGAAGCATTACAGTCTGTATGACGTACTGAAGGGATTTCATACTTAACCGCACATAGATTGATTATCGGGCATACATAAACAATCTCAATTACCTGTTGATTTTATTCTACAGAAGAGTAGTCCCAATACAGTCAGATTTGCCATTTCGATAAACATCCTGCTTGTTTACGTATGTCACGTTTTCATCGTCACCGATCGAATCGCCTTCGTCGAGGATCGGATCTATCGTCACTATGACCTTGATAATACAGCGATAAGTCTGTTATTGTAAAGCTTCCTATTGGCCAAGCGGTTAAGGCGTCTGACTAGCAATCATATTCCTTGAGAGCAAAGTTCGAATCTTACGGATTGCAATGTTTTTTGTACTGTAATTCATATTATTAAGTGGTTTGTTTGACTGTTTCAGTCGCATTAGAAGCATTAAGATATTTATCTATTTTTTCTTCTGCAACTTCTTTATTCAATTCCATTATAAAAATTAAAAAACCATTCTAATTAAAATAAGGTGGTGGGCCAAAGAACTAGTTTAACATAAAAAAGTCAATAATTCTGGCCTTCGCTGAATGCTAACGTACGCTGCCAGAGTTTGACTGCAAGTTTTTTTTTAATAGAAGAACTAATCTTCAAAGTTTAAAAAGGGAATATCAGCATATATATATCTTTGCTTTGTGGAAGATATTAAGTGATCATAATTCAAATTCCACTTTTTCATTTATCAAAGCGTTCTACTGTTGCTAAGTACTTATAACGTACCAAGGAATTTTTTCTAACGGCTGGTGCAATCATAGTGAATAGTTATTGTCCATAATAGCAGAGAAACAGAAGAGTTGGTATTTTACTTTTTTACATATTCATTTAAAACTTTCCTACTCAGTTATTACTGTCATTACGATTTCGTTTTGAAAAACGAGTACTTACCCGGCGCTTCTTCAAATTTACAAATAAATTTGATGAATTGGGTGAGTGTTCCAATATACCTGTTTTGCGGATAACAATTACGAAAACAGTTCTCCCTTAAAGAGGATCGTTATCTTGCTGAAACACTATACTGAAATTGTAGAAAGTAATAAATTACACCAGTTCAAAAAGAGCCGTAGCTATAATATTCCCTGTTAATGTAATTTTTTGATATTTACAACACTACATTCATGCTTTATACGCAGTTATACACGTTTATCGGTTTCAGGATATTAAGCCTTTGTTTACATATACAAAAGTAGGCTGGTAACTAGGTCATAACTTATCTGTAGGGTAATGGAATATTACCCTACATGGCAACCATAACCATATAGCAACCGATAAACTATTGAACAAATCACGGATGTTATGAATCATAACAGCCTCAGATGTTTTAAAATCCTCGCTCTACGAGCTCGGATTTCAAAACATCTGCGGCAGTTATGATACTCATAACATTCCTAGATATGTTAATAACTATTAATAGTATATTGTATGTTAAGAGCTGAAAGTGCATTCTTGCCGCTTGCGCATGAATATTGCAAAAGCGGCAAGCGCACTTTTAGCTCGAAACATACATACTATTTTTTCGACGACTGAGCATATTATTAAAGCAAAATATCAAATTTCGTTTTATCGCAAAATTAATTGACAATCAAGTTAACATTACTCGCGCAGTCTATATGACATGTGACGCGATTATTTCCACAAATGACGGGCGTTGTCAAGGAAACATTCGGACGTGGCTACCTATTTTGTTAACGCGGAAACCCAAAACGCTCGGCGAGCGGCAAAAAGATGAAAACGCACGCTCAGCGGCAAATGTCAACTTTCTGTTGTCAAATGACAGTGAGAAAAATCTACTTTCGATGTCAGTCGTCGAAAAATTGTTTGGACTCCTATAAACAATTTGAAACAACGGACAGCGTCGCTGAGGTGGCACACCAATACTGTTTACTAAAGAACCACACGTGTGAGCTAAATATTTTTGGAATTTAGAATAAGGTAAAATGTTGGACATGAGATACTTAAAACTTATCTGTGGTGAAAGAGAAACAAAATAAAGGTGATCGGGCAATTATTCCATGCTATAATTTTTCTGTCAAATTGTAAATACAATTGAATTTATATTTTATACTAAAACTGAAAATTGAAAACGAAATTGACTAATGGCATTTTACTCAACTTTATCGATTTTACCTTGACGAGAAATGTGAATATTGTCAGTTATAATTACACGAGAGCTTTTTTTGGTCGAAGTGAACTCGACATTTTAATGAGAATTTCGTTACTTGGCAACTTAACAAAAAAAACTGCAGCTGAAAAAATTACGAGTCCGAAGGACGAGTAACACATTCTGGCAGTTTTTTGAGTTGAATTTCCTAAAGGCAAGGAAACTCGAATTATAAATGTTATAGTCTACAAATGCTATATGTAGGTCTAGGTTGCATTCCTGCGTTTTTCAATGATATTTCGTATTGTTTGTATGTGATCGATAGTGCTATTATTTTTTCGGTACCCCGCCTGTTCCGTTGATTGGTAAAAGCCCATCTTTTTCGTTAGTATGTTTATTATAATCTTTGTTAGTAATTTGTAGACTTGACATAACAAACATCGGTCTGTAGTTATTAAGTTGAAGTTTACTTCCTTTTTTGTACAGTAAAACTATTATAGCATTATTCCATTCTTTGAAACAATAAAGAAGCCGACCTGCCATAAATTAATTAAAATCAAGCTATGGTAGTAAGAAAAATCGCAGATCAACCCCCCTTTAGTTTGTACACCACGGTAGCTCTTCACTTACCGCGATGGCCGAGCTAACTCAAATTCGGCGATATGGTCGTAGATTCAAATCACCAGCTGTGCACCCTTTAATATTTTCAAAAAAGGAAATGGGCGCCAGAAATCAAACGATTTCAAATAATAAAAAAAGTAAGTGACGAGCGTTTATTAAATAATTAAAAAATAGTCTTGTAGAGTCTATAATTGTAATTCGATAATGAATAGTTAAAAGAATTCGGTCATAACCAATGTGATAATAATTAAAAAATGTGCAAATAACTGAAGGTCGCGACACCCACAAAGATAAAAAACCCCTTTCGGGTTAATAAATGAATTGTGACCTCAAATTTAATCAAGGATAAGCTTATCACTCTCATATCGTTAAACCTTTCTGCTTAGGCTATTGAGTTCAAAAGCCGTGAATGCTCCTTTTACAAAAGTTTCAATTACACACCAAAATCGTAGCTTTAATATTAATCATAATTAAATATATGCTTAAAAGGTTAAATATTAAAAAACAAAAGCACGTATGAAATTGAGCTTTACTGGTTGATAATAATGGTAAGCGTAGATGCAAATTTTAACAATTGATGGTTTTGGAATACAAATTCCAGGTTTCGAATATAATTTGACGTCGAATAATCGTGGAATAGCCGGTCCAAAATTAACTTGCAGGCAGGGGGAAACCATCTGCTTTCAATACAGTAAATTACCACCAAGGGCGGCACTAACATGGAGCTTCCAGCACCCACTAATTGTTGACGGGAAAAACTGGTCAGGGGTTGCTATACCCAATAGTCACAGCACCTTAAATGGGCCCGCAATCGAAGCAGAATCACTTCCCAGATTGCAGCAGTTAGGCTAGGCATTAGCCGGTGTCGAAAATCAAAGCAGAACGGCGGCCTTCCGTCCCAGATTAAATTCTTCGGTTTAATCTATTATTTAAGAGCTAAAGAAAATGTAATTACTATAGGAATAACAAAACAGAAAGGCGCCATCGTATCTGATCATAGTCAGCCCTTGGAAACACAATGCTCATAAAAATTACTCGAGCCCACGTAATTTGACTTAAACAAACAAACTTTAGCCGGGCGGTGACGGCGGGCTCAGGCGAGAACAGCAAGTGCCTCGGACGAAAAATTCGTTTCCAAAGGAAAGCTCGCATTTTTTAAGTAGTATTTTAGATTTTTCATAAATGTTCTGCCTCTTTGTTTTATAAGTTCGGGGATGATTCCGTCTTCTCCAGGTGCTCCATTATTTTTCATTTCTTTAATTCCTTTTTTATATCCTCTATATATCTATCTCAGGGGTGTCTTTTGATTCCACGTTAATTATGGTTTTAATTTTTCCATTTTCTACCTGTGATTTCTTTACTTTGGAACTATAGAGAGTTTCATAGAATTCTTCGGTTGTGTTTAGTATTTCTTGTCGGTCCGACGTCGTAGTACTATCTTTCTTCTGTATCTGATTTATTATATTTATGTCATTTTGTAATCGTCTTCTTAGTACCATTTGACTTTTGTTTTCCTCGATTGTTTTTATTATCATATTGTCGTTGTATTTCAATATGTCATGTCTTACTCGCTTTCTTATTGCTTTATTTAATTGTTTTATTTAAACTGTGTATTCAATCGTCGCTATTTTTCCTT
>OW679194.1:231940634-232057184 GCA_940337035.1 Agriotes lineatus | reverse complement strand
GGCATTATGTGTGGTCCAATAAGTCTTCCATTTATAATTCCGGCCCAAGCAGTAAGCGAAAATTTTGAGAGATTTTAACAACTTTCAAACTTTCAAATACGATTTATGAGTTGTTGTCGAAATGCATTTGAAATAGTTGAGTGAACTGACATTTCCCATAAACAATTGTTTCTTATTATTGCCACTTGACCAAATAATTTAATTATTATTATGAAAATACACAAAACGACTCGTTATTTTATGGGGGTGGTAAAAAGGCTAAATAAATATGAGATTTCAAAAAAAAGTTACTAAGAAATATTGCAGCTGTCGGTGAGTTTTGTTACTCGTTAAAATCAATGTACTTATTTCTGGGACACCCTGTATAAGCGTATGTAGTTTAGTGTTCGAGGACTTCTTCTGTATATTCCGATTTGACTCATTTTGGGGATTCGAGGCCCAAGGTCAGATTCTAAGGCTGTTATAAATAAATAATCCCGTCTCGAAAACCAGGCTATTCACTGTTTGTATTTGTATTTAAATTAATACTGACGAAATTGTACATGTTTGTAATTTTTGTGTGTTTTAAAGTAAATAAAAGGAACGTTATTGTTTTCCACAAATGGTTGTATTTTACTGAACTAATTCCAACAACATTTAATAAACATCATAACTAAAGCTGATATTATATGGCAAATGCAAATTTTGTATAATTGATATGTCGGCGTAACTTTTTGCATATGTATACTAATTATGTGAAAACCCATCGTTTAAACCAAGTTTCATTTTGCATATTTTGCATATTTATACGTTTTTGAACATACTTTCTGGATTTTGCATATTTGGTTATATTTAGCAATAATTTGTAATGTATGATCTTTTTGAGATTTTTTTGTAAAATTTACTATTTCAGTAAATTTATTAATAACATTTTTGTGTGCCACTGATGTATATACTTTCACTTTATGCCGCTGGAGTGCAGTGCGCATAACGAAATATGCAGAGGAAAGGGGAAGTCCCTGTTAAAATCTTTGACTATATAAACCCCCACTTTTCCCATAGAAGCAATGTATAAGGAATTAGCCAACATAGAATACATTTCAAGAGTCGAACTTCAAGTGTTGGGTGAATAATAGCCTGGCGAGGCTTTATGTTGACTTACAACGTGAAGTTGGCGTTGGCAGTCCATGTTTATATAGTGAAACGTTGAAATGAATGACGTCTTTGAATAAAAATTAGAGAAATAAATATACTAATACAAAGTAATTAAAATTTTTACATTATTTAGAATACTTATTTTCAAAAATAATTAGAGGATATTATGTGCATATATTGCAACATTGGGTGCATATAGTCAACAAAATCTATGCATATACATGTGCATATTTTTGTACATTTGAGTGCATATAATTATCAGCTTTAATCATAACAGTTACAGTGTTACAAACCACTAAAAACACATTAGAAACGTGATGTTTTTTTTAAATGAAAAATAATACCAAAAAATCTTGTATGCATTATATACGCAAAATGGAGAATTAGGGGACTCCTCTCATTAAAGACTCGGCTCTTTCGTCGCCTCGTCCTTAAAAACAATTCGTCCGCTAATACTCAATTTTGCATACTTGATACATTATATATTATTATGTAACTCAATTTTTTTTAATTTATTTCATTCCAGCACATACGGGTGCTTGCAACTATAGCTGCTTCAATAATAGTTTTACAAACTATAGATTTAAGTTGAAGAAAATGTGATTATAACTTGTAATAAACTTACCAAAATGTTGTTACAGCAATATCAAGGAGAAAACTGGACATGCCTGTAGATAAAGTGATAAACGCAATAAATCTGTTAGACCTGAAGCAGTTGTCGCTGGAGAACGTCGAGCTGCTGCAGCGGATGGTTCCAACGGAGCAGGAGTGTAAGGCGTATCGAGAATACGTCAGTGAAAAGAAAAGCGTAAACATGCTAACAGAAGAGGACAAATTCCTAATGAATCTGACCCGAGTGGAACGAATATCTGCCAAATTATCGATCATGAGTTATATAGGAAATTTCTACGACAATATCCACTTAATAGCACCTGTAAGTTCGTCGTCTTGCAGCATTTGGGCCCAATTAAACCAATTCTTTTACAGCAAATCCACGCCGTAATCTCAGGCTCAAACTCGGTGAAAAATTCAAAGAAACTACGATCTGTGTTGGAAATAATCTTGGCCTTCGGCAACTACCTAAACAGTAGTAGAAGAGGGCCCGCGTACGGCTTCAAGCTGCAGTCGCTCGAGTCGCTGCTTGACATAAAATCCACGGATAAGCGCATGTGCCTTCTTCACTATATCGTTGTGACCATCAGGCAGAAGTTCCCCGAACTAGTGAACTTCGAGTCGGAGCTTTTGTACATCGAGAAAGCTGCCATCGGTAAGCTCACAATAGCAGCTCGACGTTCACCCTAACTTTTTTCTTTAGTGTCCCTAGAAAACGTAGTGACGGATGTTCAGGAACTAGAGAAGGGCATGGAAACTGTTCGGAAGGAGGCGGAGATTCGAGGCAAGGGTGCCCAGAGTGTCGTGCTCAGGGACTTCCTGGCCAACTCTGAGGAGAAGCTGAGGCGCGTGAGGAACGACACGAAGGCTGCACAGGAGTCCTTCCGGGAGTGTGTGGAGTATTTTGCCGAGTCATCGCGCACTACTGACGCCAACACCTTCTTCTCCCTGCTCGTTCGATTTGCAAAGGCGTTTAAGGTAGTTAATTCGTTTTTGGATTAATTTACCATCAACAAGTGCTTACTTGGTACGTAGGTTGCAGATCAAGAGAATGAGCAGCGGCGGAGGCTAGAACTAGCAGCCCAGAATTCCAATAAAGTGAACGAAGATGTAGCCAAAAGAAATAAAATTAATCAAAAGAAGCAGCAGGTAAGAGGAGAACGCCGTCTTGTAGCCTGTGAATTCTAAATTTTAATTAAACTTTGTGTTGTTGCTTAGAGAGTGAGATTTGCTTTATGTTCGTTACGTTTATAGTAGCTAGAAAATAACGTGAGCATGTTTTTGTACCTCTGCATGAAGTTAACCATAATTTTAGATCCTGAGTAAAAATAGGTCTCCTGTGATATATATGTTTTGTACATTGTAATTTTTCCTTGCACAGTGTAAAATGTTTGTAACGCTTGTCGTAATATTATATTCTGCATCTAAAGAGCTTTAGTTTTATTTATTTTAGCTAGCACAGTCTGTCAATAATTGCACGTTTTTGTAATTTGTTGCTTTTAATACGTCTCTTGTAGCCTTGCCATCAGTGTCTTCTTCAGCATTTGAGACGAAACTATAAAACAACTTTGACTTACCAAATAACTAAAATTATTGAAATATGGAAACGCTTTTAGCACATTTTAATTTATGTTGATAGGAAGCAGTTATAAATGAGTTGAAGCATAAAACGCGAATGGTGCAAGAGAAGAAGCTCCTGCAGCAAGACGAAGTCTACAATGGTGCCCTGGAAGATATTCTGTTGGGCTTGAAAAGTGAACCGTATCGACGTGCTGATGCGGTAAGGAGGAGCCAGCGGCGGCGCATCGACAACAACCGTCTCTCTAAGACTATGGAGGAAATGGAGTTTTAGTTGTGTATCTTAGTCATATACGGCGCAGAAAGCTTGAACTAATACGGAGGGATGGAGGTTTGTAAAAAGACAGGTTGTTGCAATGTTCGGATACGAACAGCTAAGAGGAAGACATGACAGTGTAATTTATTTGTGTTACTTTTTATACTGGTTTTTGCCACTAAATTATTGAATATTAACTTTTTATGTTGCGTTGTGTTTGTATATATTTATACAGGGAATATAGTATGTCGAATGAAACGCCTGGTTTTAAATTACTCAGTTTCAGACATAGATTTTAGCGAGGCGACTCCTTGTCTCTTATTTTTACTGTACAGACAAAATAATATTAGACAATGTTATAAGTACCTATGCATTAAGTGCTCTAAGTATAAATTAATATATTGACAATATGAATAAAAGAAATCGAAGTGATGAATTTTATAAGCTACTGATAATTCTAAAGAATGGAAACATTTTGAAACACTTTGCAACGTCTTGCGCAAATTAACATTTTGTGGAATCATGTGATGACTCGTAACTATAGTACTTTTTACGTTTGACAAAACAAAGTCGAAATATTTCTGTATCATTCCCTCAAAGGTATATGTGATGTTGAATGTTGAAGAGACGCATTTTAAAGCCAAATTATGTTTGAAGGAAAGTTTGTTTAGAAGTAAAGCCCTTACATTTTTATATGATTGCTGTTTTGTATATATAGAAAGCTGTTATTTTTCATAATAAATATTTCCTCACATGCATTACTATTATTGTTTCTGTTATTGTCATAGGCCAAAGCAAAATGAAAACAAAATATTATGTGTTTCAAAACTTCCAGACAATGTGGCCAGTGAAGGATGATCGATTTCTGCTTATTGCTGACTAAAAGAGGGAAGACGCCTAGAATGGTTAAGTTGTTTTCATTGCTTTGATCTTATAAACTAGGTCTCTTTCCCAACTATTGTTCTGATCTGGGACAGTTTTCAGGATGTATATTGGAAAGGGTAGCTTATATAATTTATTGGCCAAGATGGTATCTGGTCGGTTTGAACACAGTTGCATTAGTAAACACGAAAGTGACCCACATGGCGGTAGTTCGTATCCGTATTAAGGGAGCCCTATCTCTGCAGCTTTTACAAGTTGCACGGTATGAGATAAGGGCAAGGAGCTCTGGACAGCCCATGTGTGGCATAATATATTGTAATGACCAGCAGGCAAGTACCATGTTGGTAGTTATTAATATGTGTTGGTAGCACCACGTTAGGATAGCTATTTTAAACTACAATGAATATATCTTTGTACTTTTAAAATTATGTAATACATTTGAGACTCTCATTAGGGCGGGTTAATCAATCAAGTTATCTATTTTTAGATATTCAAAATTTCTATATGAATTGTTAATTCAATGACTTGTTATTAAACGTCAGTTTGACTTTTAACCAGTATAACAGCACAAGACTATCAAAATTGACAAATATCCTTTCTCTTTCACAAATCAATGATTACCTCACCAAAGTAAGTATTGTTATTAAGTTATCTTACTCAATTAATTGTTTCTTTATTCCTTATCAAATATAACTACCACAAACCTGACTTCCTTTCATTTTTACAGCTACTCACATCAAACACCAATGATCCCGATGATTTTCAGCCATGGTCAATGTCAGCCTATCCTCAATGTACCTTCAATCAACTAAGGAACTTCCCAAAAGTCAAAACTCCAGGCTCCTGTAGATCCAACTTCACTCCTTGAACTCTTAGTATGTGCCGTCGACCTCAAGCCTCTGGTAAACTTCAACTAACAGATAATACTCAAGGGTAATACCACAAGTAGTGGATATATTTTTGACAAATATTTTGCCGTTTCTATGTAAATTATTGCGTTTAAATTTCACGAAGGCTCGTGACATTTAAATGTGATTTTGTTGAGTGAAATTTGCAATAATTTCTATGGAAATGGCAAAATATTTTTAAAAAATATATCCACTTCGAGTGGTATTTAGGACGACTATTTAACAATATTAATACATAATGATTAACTTTATTGAAAAATAATCCAACAATTAATATTCATCCTCAATTAAATTCAGCGGAATACTTCCAAAACACAACATTTTAAAATTTTTAATGCAAGCCAAACTTTGTTCACACAGTTTGTTGGTGTTTAGTTTTACGTAACCTAGCGATATCACTACGGACAGAACATCGTTGCTAAGCGATATTTCGCAACTAGGCTATTTAGTTTTTGAGTAGCTACATTGTTTTGTGAATATTTTGCATGGTGCCCAATATTCAGTGATATACTGCTGTTATTGTTTGAAAAAAGCAAATATCTGCAATGTGATTGGCTTATGTTATAGTGTTGAATAGTCAAACTAATTTCCTTTGTCCACAGCTCCTTTCCAGTAGCAACCAAATCACGCCAACAAACCTCTTCAAACAGCAGTCCTCTGTAGAATCCCCAACTCCAACAACGAATGTCAATTATACCTTGCAATGCACCAATAAATCCAAATCTATCCAAATGTTGTCTTCTTCTTCTTCTTTGTAGCTAATTAAACTGTATTCCTCAATCTCTTCACTGATTGTATACCCACATCAATTCTAAACCATATTCTCAATTATATTCGTTTTGTAATCTTGTTAAATACCTTTTTATTTGTCTAAGCCTAATTATTTTCAAAATTAAAATCAAAATTTCTAGTTTTTATTAATTTTCACTGGATTTTTCAAATACATCTGTCTATAATTTAGTTTGTTATTCAATCATCTTTTTTAAAACAAAATTTTCTTATATAGTTACGATTATTGATGCCCACTTTTAAAATTACCTAATCTGATCTATACATACTACAATTATATTATTACAGAGCATATTTGTCTCATACTAACATTATCTTATCTTCCATCACCAATACCAAATACTCAAATGTTATAACTTTCCAAATAAAATTCCAATTTATTTTTAATTAAATCTGCATTACCAAATTCAATTCAGCCAACAAATCTTTTAAAAATTTTCTAAATTTGATTGTATCAATACACCAATTTTATTTCTTTTAATTTTAATTTAATATGATTGATCTTTATGTATCATAATAATATATTGAAGAAGCTACCACATTACAAATTGCAGCTGATTTTGTTTATCAATCATTTTAAGTATTCATTATGGGAAGAAATGTTGTATACCAATGTGTAAATCTGGATATAACTCGATCCGTGGCGATGATCAACAACATCCCTCTTTAGAGTGCTACACTGTGAAAGCAGAAACTTTGGCAAAACTCAATACTGAGAAGTGACCAGAGTCATAACACCTAGGGATTATGTGTACAAAATTCACTTTACTTTTGTTTTTCTTACTGTTATACCAAGTATGTACGCATATATCCATGGCTACAAGAAGCTGCAATATTGTATTTATCTAAAACAAGCAAATTGCGCGCTACGCGTACGTGAAATAGGATACGCGAAAGGTCAAGATCCGAGCCAAGCGCTAAGATAAGAAAAACAAAACCTAAACAAATATAAACATCTGCGAAGCCGGAACGTAAAATTTGATTTTGTGCCACAGACAGACAAACACACATTAAGGAAAATTATATTATAGATGCCCAAAATATTGAATTGTTTTGTTTGTTTGTTTGTTAATGGACAAGGTCTAGGCATGCAGAGTACCAGGTACCTTAGACACCGACTGCTATGGTCGTATTGAATTGTGAGGACATTCTATTCCAAAAAGTTCAAAGTATCAACTAAACTATTTTCAGGTTGTACGAGCACCTCTGACATAACCTAACGACTGTCACTAAAATGACAACCAGGACCGAAGGTTTGACATGCTCTCCAAGGCACGACTGGCTGCGATTTTACTACATGTGCCGACCACCGCGTACGTTGCTTAACGTTCGAGACTGTTTGGCCAGTCCTTGGAGCGTGTGGCTATGCATCTATTTACTGAAAGAAACAGTAGCAAAGAGCATATAATGAGAAGAGGCGCAGCCATATAGGTTTCAACGTATAGGTTGTTAAATGTGTTGCATACCCACGTTTCAGGAATTAATTTACAGAAAGCAAATGTCCTTTTGGGATTTCTACCTGAAATCAGCTGGTCACTCCAGCGCGAAGATAAATTGCCCATGTTGTCACATTGTTGCCGGGTTCTAAGAAGAGTGGCACGATACACCTAAACACGGTATGTCAGCTAATTCACCTTAAAACCGACTTGGCCGCGCATGACATCATCTGCGAGCCGTTCATTTGAAGTTGACCATTGAGACATCGAGAGCTAACTTAAATTTATTATTGCAATACGTACGAACGTAACAACGTGTCTCTATTATTCGTTTTTTACATGTACAATTCTTAATGAAATTATTGTTAATCTCCACAATGTAGTGGCAATTGCAATTCATATGGGCCCCAGTAATAGAAAATTATTATCGGAGCCTGGAATTGGTTACGAAAAAACTTGTTTTTTTTTTGGACATCCAAGTGGTAATTCTTTAAATATTTATGTGTTTGCAGATGCAACGCATCTCATAAAACTTGGTCACAATCATATTTTAGATTCGAGATTAATTGTTGATAATTTAATAATTAATAAGCTTGGTTTTTCAGTTTCTGAATTAACGCTTACCCACAAGCTTAGCCGGTATCATTTACATGTTAAAGGGTCCCAGAGACAAAAAGTACGGCCAGCTGTTCAATTATTATCCAATTGCGTTGCAAAAGCCATTGCGTATTTAGGAAGAAATGAACATTTACCGTTAAATTACCTTGGGAAAAAATTTCAAACGTAATGCAAACATTTAATGATTGGTTCGATATAATGAATTCAAGGTCAAATTTATAGAGTGCCCTAAAAAATAGTTTTATTAGCATTGATTTAGATAAGCAAGTAGATACTATAAACAAAACATCGCAGTTAGTTCAAATAATTAATAAGAGTAGGCAAACACCGGTCACTTCTCCATTTTCAAAAGGGCATATTATTATTAATAATAATAATAATAATAATAATAATAATAGAGCTTTATTGAGCAACACAAGAAGAAAAAAAAATACATCATTCGAAAAAGCGTAATAATTCTTAAATGCTATGCTGCCCAACCACAAGGCGAGATTCAAATCGGGTGGTAAACCTTCTTTGCTCTTCCACCTAAACCTTGACTTCTAAAATATTATGGAAAATCGCTGCCTAACCTAAAGAAGATTCCTAACTAATTCTGCAGTGTTCCACTTTCTACTTATATAGAATACATGACATATATATCTTAAAAGGTAATTGAACTAGAGACACTCAAAAATGCTAACAAAGTGAGATATACCATAACAGACAATAAAATATATGAAATATTATTTAAAAATAAAAAATTACAAATTTATATTTGTTTTCACATATATATTACTGCAATTGTTTTCTTAACAATTCGGAACGAATTACGGACTTAAACTTTTTAATACTATATGCTTTACAAGAATTTGATACCCTATTGTATAAGGTATAAATCTGATAAGAGAGTGATCTCTCAAAGAGTACAGAACTGTGGTGTGGAGGAAAAATAAGACCCCGAAATCGAGTCGAAATATTATGGATATCAGTTCGGAATGTTATTTTGTTATAAAGATACGGAGGACTTTTGTTTGTTAGAATTTTATGGTACAAACCAACCACTTTCCACAAGCTTAAACGATATACGATCATACTTACGTATACCGTATATGTATCGCAAACAGGCGTTTTGAAATTTTTGTATTCGAGCAGATGTAATACTGTCAATACTTGCATGATAAACTGCGACGCAGTAGTTTAATTGTGAAAGTACTAATGCTTCACAAAGCTTTTTCTTAATTTCAATATTAAAATATGATCTATGAATAAAAAGCTTCCTGAGACAATGATAAGCTCGACATCCGTTAATATGATCTCTATATCTAAAACTATTATCTATTGCTAAACCTAAACTTTTTGCCTTTTCCAGAACTGGAATTTTTACATCATTTATTTTAACATTTATGCTGTTTATCAGCTTTTTGCAATTGTTTTTATTTCCAAGTAATAACAATGCTGATTTATTCGGATTAATTTGTAAAGAAAGCTGGGTGGAAGCATTAAAGATAAATTCCAGTTCGGAGTTTATTAACTGCACAGCATCATGCACGTCTGACAGATTAAATGAGTGGTATAGCTGCGTATCATCAGCGTAAACATGTACACTGCAGCGACTAATTTCGTTAATGAGAACGGAGGTGTAAATAGAATATAATAAAGGAGCCAAAACAGAGCCCTGAGGAACTCCTCGCAATATTGGCAATGTATTTGATAATTTAGAGTCCAGTTGCACCCTTTCTGTACGATTTACTAGATAATCCCTTATCAAAGTTAGTGCAATTTATTTTACCTAAGCCAAATAATTTTAAAATTGTAATTAAGGTTTCATGATTGACGGTGTCAAATGCTTTGCTGTAATCAAGCAACACCAAAATAGTCATGTCACCTCTATCAGAGGCTGATAGGATGTCGTCTGTGACCTTTAACAGTGCTGTAGTGCAGCTATAACCGGCACGAAAACCAGATTGAATTGAAGGTAAAAGATTATTTTTAGCTAGATGATCAGTTAGTTGAGAGAAAATTATTTTCTCAAATATTCTTGAGAGAGTTGGAAGAATACTCATAGGACAAAGGTCTTTAAAATCAACAGGTTTCTTGTTTTTGGGTAGTGGCTTGATTACAGCATACTTCCAACAGTGAGGAAATGCACCTTCAGTTATACTAATGTTAATTATATGGGCCACAATTGGGATTATATATGGACAACACAACTTCAGCATTGCGATATTAATGTTATCATATCCAACTGCATTCGACTCAATGCTGTCAATAATCTTGCCAATCTTATCACAACTAACTACACTGAAATTAAAATTTCCCTCCTCACTGACATCAATATCCAGCGGATCAGGTACAGTTGATTTATGAATTTTGGGGACACTATTGATAAAAAAATCGTAAATTTTATTAACATCTGCTAGATTATTCGGTATTTTGCCCAAATCAAGAAGTTCCAACTTCTTCCATAAGGTTTTTGCATTATTATGTGAGTATAAAAAATTAAAATAACACTTTTTTTCATGTTTTACTGCAAAATTTGTGAAGTTTCATAATAATTTATAATATTCCCAATGCTGAGGTTGCCTGGTTTTTCTATATTTTGCCTTAGCTTTATCTCTAAGCGACATGAGTAATTTTATGTTGTTCGTTAACCACGGCGCGGGAGATTTTGTAATTTTACATGTTTTTAAAGGGGCATGCTTATTAAATAATTTTAAAAGTGAATCATTGAAAAATTTAAGTTTTTGATTGATGTCATTCATTCTCAATATATAATGAAAGGGTATTGATTCCAAATCTGTATAAAAAGCCTGATCATCAATTTGTCTTATATTACGAAAGGGTCTCAGTTTGGGTGCTGCTTTAGAATCCTTAAGAACAATGTCACAATAAATCATATCATGATCCGATCAATGACAGGCGACTACACCACTATCAATGACCATGGACTCATCAGATACAATGATAAGATCAATAAGTGATGCAGTTGTGGCTGTTAACCGCATCGGCTCTTCAATAATCTGTGTCAAACCAAGTGATTCCATAAAACCTTGCAAATGGGTGGCAGCCAAGGTATCTGTTTTTAAGATGTCAATATTAAAATCACCAAGGCATATAATTTTATCAACGCAAGGGAAGTTCATAGAGATTGCCGTTTCCAATTCATCAAAAAAAAATTTACAATCCACGTTAGGTGGTTTGTAAGCAGTTCCTAAAGCAATTTTAATACCAGATATTTGAATCGAAATCCAAATCTGTGTAATATTATTGTCATTTTTATTGAGTAAGGTGAATGGAAGTGTATCACGAACATATATCCCTACCCCTCCGCCACGACCACTGCGATCACATCTTACGAATTTAAAATGATCTAATTGAACCTCTTCCGAAATGTTAGCATTTAGCCAAGTTTCCGAAACAGTTAATATGCTGATCTCATTCTGGTTAATAAATGTCTCTAGTTCAATGATTTTAGGTAACAACGATCTAATATTGATATGAGCTATCTTGACTAGTGATGGGCTTATTCGAATGAAAAATAACCGGTTATCCGGTTATTGAAATAACCTGTGTAACTCGGTTTTCGTTCCAAGTATTCGAATGAAAAATAACCTCATGCTGATACGTACTACGCTTTGAGTATAAAACCTCTATTCAAAGGTACTACGTGCCATATCTCAGCGACCTACGCAGTGCTCAAAATTCTGTATATATAAATACTTCATAACTCATAAACAAAGCAGGTTGTACTGAAAACACCATTTGGTTATCGCGTATCTACCTCCTATCATAAAAAATATCAAATCATCAAATTCTGGGGACCTGAAACCTGAACGCCTAAAAACTGCAAACGCATCAAGCTATAAAACAATTTTTTATTTGCTTACATCTCCAAAGGTTCAAAACAAGAGGCGGCGCCTTTAACCTGCCCAATCGATAAAGATAAACGTTTTACCAGTTTTTATTGCGATTAGCAAGCAGTCCGGCATATTTCTTTCTTTCTACACTTCTTAATAAATACCTCTTAATTTCCAATACATAACACATAATTTACGGTCGGCGTCTTAGAAATCGGGCACTACACACTTATGATATATTTTGCCTGTATTTTTTAAGTGTATAAACTGGGTTTTTACAGTTATTATGGTTTTAATTGTTACGTCAGATTGTTTATTGTTTGTCAATTATGAAATGCCATCTCACATTAATGAAGTAACCGGAGCAAGAATACTCCAAAGACTAGAAGAACACATTACGTGTCCCGATTTCTAAGGCGTCGACCGTACATATTATGTTTTGGTTCCTCTGCTATCTGCAAGTTACGATGTCGATGCAGATGACGGTGAATCGATGTCGATGCAGATGACGGTGAACCGCCAACCGGCAAACCGGCTGACTTAATCGAAACGAATCGAGAGCCAAATGTATTCGAATGATTATTCAAATAATCATTCGGTTATTAATATCATTCGAATGCAAATAATTCGGTTATGAAAATTGTCCGGTTATGCTCATCACTAATCTTGACCATTAGAATAAAATAAATGAAATTACATGCTTAAATAAGGCTTACGTAAATAAATTAATCATTAAGAAATATGTACACAATGTGAAGGGAAACTAAAAATAGATATTAAGGTTAACTTAAAAATTTAATTATTTGACTTGGGTAAAAATTGGATGAAAAAATATTTTTAGGAGAATAATATAGTCAAAACAAACGACATATTGTCGTGAAATATAGAGTGCCATGAACTGCAGCAACATGTTTTAGTAGTTGGACTCGCTTTTTAGTTAGGTCTTCTTTGATGACTATTTTGGAGCTTTTCAGCTTTCTTTTATTCCTAAAAACGAGAGCCTTAATGTTGCGACTTATGAATTTCACAATAATTGGATTGTGTTGCGGTTCTCTTCCTGGCAGACGATGGCTGCAGTCAATATCGGCAGACGAAATGTTCAAGTTCAGCTTTTCCTTACAAATTTTCATCACTTCATCTGTATTTTTGTTGGCTTTCTCGGGCACTCCAAATATCCTGAGGTTATTATCAAACAGAAGTCTAATTATTTCAATATGTAAATAGCTGCTACAGTAGAATATCTTTTAACTAGTAGAATTAATCAAGATGTTATCGATTTTTTTCCTTATATACGTGGCATCGGTGGTTCATATTAGGGACGCATTCTTCAGCAATTTTTACTAATAATGAAAGCACCGAAGAATTTGAAGAACCGTGCCTGCTTTAGTCTTTAAGTTAACCAGTTGAAGGCATCACTCCAGATTATATTGACCTGCTACTCGCAAGTCGCACGATAACCACTGAAGTGTTTTGTATAATTTACACATTATTAAATGATTTACGAAAAACATTTTATGTTTTTAGTACCCGTTATCGTCCTTGAACCATTCTGGTTTTAATGTTTTTATCTGATTTACACTTAACACTAACAACTGCTTCTTAAAATGTAATGAACTCTTGAAACTTAAAAAATATTTTGAAAATATTTGTAACACAACCGTTGCAATATGTGTTGTAATTTGTGTAGGTGTTTTCAAATATTTCACGCACTCATTTTTACTGTAATCTTTTTCTAATAAAAGTAGTTCACTTGCTGTGCTTAATGGCTCTTTCGTACACATGAAACTTAAACAAGCTGCACAGTTATATTTTTTCAAAGTTTTATGTGCTATGTAACCAGCGACGTATACAATAAAACATTTCTCTAAAGTTGATTTTTCTATCGCGGGTTGGATGCACACAATTATCTTATTTTAGATTACTGTTTAAAGTTATAGAGTCATAAATAAACATTTCCTGTCCATTTAAAAGCGTGGGCGAGACAAGGAGCACCGCCGCTCTTTCAACCCAAGCATTGTATGCAAGCCAGCTTGACCTCAATAGGGTCCAGCTGTTCACTATAAACCCTTTAACAGATTTTAAATGCCCTTAACTTTATAATATAAATCCACAAATCGCAAACGTGGCAACGCATATTTCGCGCGTATTTTGCATTATAGTGTGCTTTATTTTATTTTGCGATTGCAATTACAAAGAAATAGGTAGGCAAACAAAAACCACGATAAAAACAAATAATTGCTATATTTCAAAGCAACCAACGGTTACTTGATGTAAACGTATTAGGAATTATGTGCTTATAAAATCGGCGTATTTTCAATGTTTTGGCTAAGAGACAATGAGAAATTTTGTCTACCTGCGTTTTGTAACCCAAGTTAAGTTCGAAGGTTGTGTTAACTTGGCAACATCGCAGTCATTGCACTTCAGTTTAAATCAACGAATTCTATAATCATGGTTTTGCTCTGAGCTGTTTAACTGGGATCCTTCCCGTCAGAGGGATAAGCCTTGGGAGCCTAGCGGGTGGGAGTTTTTAAGCTATACGCTAATACTGCCCAGCGCTGAGTCTCTTCTCATTATATGCTCTTTGATAGTAGTCATAATTCTAGAAATGTCATCAATTTGTCTACGATATGGTTTTGCTTAAAAATGCCACAAATTAATATTGTTGATAAAGCAAAAATAACTGCTAATGCAGAACTGTGCAACTTTTTTTGGCCATACCTGTACAAGGAGATCAAAAAAAAATCTGGTGTGATACACTCACACAACTTCCTTTTACAGTGATCTTATAATTATTCAAAAATTTCATTTTTAATTTTTAACCATTTGTTAAAAATTTTCAAAAATTACAAATTCTACAAAAACGGTACAAAATCGAGTGTTAGTTGAAGAGACAAATTTTCTCTAGAATTTTAAGGTGAATTCAAAAATGTAATAATATACCGGGTGTTTTATTTAAAATAGGAGTTAATAAAAAAAATAGAAAAAAAAACAAAAGAAACCCACTTTAGAAGTATTCAACTGGAAAATCACCTATCTCACATCAATACACATTAAAAATGTAAGAAAAATGTAAAGTTAAAAAAAAATCGTTAGAGCCGTTTTTGAAAAAATCGAAAAAAACTGAAAAATCACAAGAGTAAACACCTACTTCCGGTTATGCGATTTTTTTCAAAAGCTTGCTGTCTCATCTACATAGTACACAAAACTTATATATGAAGTTTCAATGCCATACCTCTTTTCGTTTTTGAGATATTCTGTTCACAGACACACAGACAGACAGACAGACCAATGAAAAAAAATATGTTTTTTGGGTTCGGGGGACTCTAAAATGTGAAGATCTGTTGAAAACTCAATTTCGAATTTTTGGGGTGAATCCAATACTTCCTTTATAGTAGTAAAAGGAAGTAATAAACTTGATTGTGAAAGCCATTGAAAACAATAAAACTTGACTAATCTGTAGCATGCTTTTGGTTGACATAGAATTGTCAATTTGTTTTTTGAAGTTTAAAATTCACTTTCAGCCTTTTGTTTAACTTACACCATTGTTATTTTAGTAGTAGGAGTAAAAGTAGGAGTAAAAGTGATACTTTATGTATGGCGAAGCCACATAAAGTCACTTTTACTCCGAATAGCATATACTATTTTATCCGCAAACGTATTCAGGTAAATTAAAAATTGATAAAGAGTAACACTAATTATTAGCAAGTAAATGAATAAAATAATCTAATACCTAATACAATTTTTCCGTGGTTACAATATAAACATTTCGCCGAAATGTTTGAGTTTTGTATTTTTTGTGATTAGGCACATAAGTACGGAAAATTTGCTATTTTATCTGCTTAATTCGATAAAGTGACACTTTTACCTTGTCAATAAAGACACATAAGTTGTCACTTTTATGACGTTTGCGGATAAAAGAATATTTTGGAAAAATTTGGGAATTCTAAAAGTAAATGTGAAATGTCACAAAATTTAAGAAATTCCCTGATTCAGGATGTCCCGTAAATGGGATATTATCATTCAGTACCAATGCAAGAATGCATTTTCATTAGCTGGGCATAGACACGCGTTCAAAACTTCCACGAAAAACTACATTCGTGGCGGTTTTAAACGCGTGGTTATGGCCAGCTAATGGATCTAGGACATATCACCAAATGGACAAAACGCTGAATCTTATTTTAAAACTCCGAATTTGTTAATGTGGACAAAACACCGAAAATGTCCAAATCGCGAATTAGTTACCATGAATAAAACTCTGAAAATGCCCAAATCGCTGAATTCTGTCAGTGAACATATCGCCAAAAGTGGATAAATCGCCATACCATGCCACATAAATGAAAAAGTTGGTGTTGCTCGATTTTGTTCAAAACTAATTTGTATCGGGGACATATCGTCGAATTAGTTAGTGTGGATGAAATTCCGAATCCTGTGCATGGACATATCGCCGAAAATGCCCAAAATACCAAATTAGCTTGCATAATTGGGAACAGGGACGAATTACAGAATAATATTTGTGCACGGAATTTGCAATTAATATTTTAAATTTCGTAAAAATAATCGGGCGCCCGAAACCCCACCTGATCATTTAGTAACTAAGTTAAGCCCATCAAGTAACTAAGCTGCAAACACAGCAGAAATGGTTAATACGGACGGCGAGTCAACAGAAGGAGAAAAAAGGAAGAGAATCAAAGGCATGACAGCGATGAAGAAGCTACAGTCTTCGCCAAAACAAAAAAAAACCCACAGATTACCAGGAAAACCAAAACTAATGAGCGAGGAGAAAATAGACAAAGTGCTAGAAATGTTACAACAACTAACACTAGATGTGCACCAAATAAAACTAGACCAGGCCAATAATAACAAGAAAATAAGGGAATTAAAGAAAGCTAATGGGAAACTGGCGAACGAGAACACTAGCATAAAAAGTGATTACTTGTTGATTAAGAAGGAGATACAAGACACAAATAAGTCTAGAACAACTGGAAAGACAATAGAGACGAAATAACATAGTAATACAAGGGCTAACGATGAATTCAAGCAACCCAGAGGAAATAAAGAAGGAAATGGATAAATTCATTAATGAAAAACTAGAATTAGACATAAGCATTAAAGCAGCGCATAAAATAGGCCCAAATATAGGCTTAAGTGAATTGGAAGCTTTGAAGACAAAATGAAGATTGTGAAAAACAAAGCAAAACTGATGATGATGTTGTCCAGACTGAAACGGTCACGGTGGAATTGCCAAAAGGGCTTGGTTGTTGTTGTCTTGTCTTGAGTGTGCTCTAAGGTGGCTATTGTACCCTAGCTTGTTGGTGAAAGATCTGTTACACTGGTCACAATAAAGTTCATTTCTTTCATTATATATGTAGATTCTTATTTGATTTGGTCGATCTTTTCGTTCTCTACGCTTGGTGTCCTCTTCCTCTAGACGACGTTCTTCTACATCTCTAATTTTATTGTGCACGTTTGTTCGCCATTGCTTTCTTTCAGCTGCTTTCCTCTCCCAGTTCCCTATGGATATGTTACATTGTGTCATGTGCCTCTTGATGTTATCCTTGTACCTCAGTCTTTGTCCTCCCGACGTACGGTTACTATAAAACATTTGACCATACAGGACTTGTTTCGGAAGCCGATTGTCAGACATCCTAGCGACATGTCCACACCATCTCAACTGCCCATGCATGAGCATTGATTCAATACTGAGGATGCCTGCTCTTCTTAAAACCTCAGTATTTGTAACGCGTTGCTGCCACTTTATTTTTAGAATATTTCTTAAGCATCTTAAATGGAATTGCTCAAGTTTCCTTATATGCTTTTTGTATAGGCACCATGTCTCTGAGCTATATAGTAGCGTAGGAATAACAACAGCCTTATAGATAGAAATCTTGGTTTTGAATTTTACATCGTTGTGTTTAAAGAGTCTGTGATGTAATTTACCGAAGACCGCAGCAGCATTTCCTATTCTGATGGTGATTTCATTGTCAAGATTGGCACATGAGTTAATTGAGCTGCCAAGGTATTTAAGATTTTGGAGCTCTCTCAGAGTTTCATGTCCAATAGTTATATTCAGAGGAGTCATCTGTTGATAGTTATTGTCCTGTTGCATGACTTCCGTCTTTGTGCAATTTATTTTCAGTCCAAACTTTGAGCATGCATTTGCAAGCCTGGTTACGCATTCCTGTAGACTCTCACGCGAGTTTGCAACCAGGCACACATCATCAGCGAATAGAATTTCGACAATTCGAACAAGCTGGGTTTTGCTAGCTGCTCTCAGCCTTTGTAAGTTAAATAGGCTTCCTTCATAGCGATACATGATATGTATTGCATCAAACATGCCTTTCAGGGCCTCACGTATAGTCATGGCAAAGTACAGTGCAAAAAGAGTTGGTGCAAGAACACAACCTTGCTTTACACCAGTAGTAACAGGGAATTCGCCTGTATGGACTCCATCAAAGCATACTTGGCATTTCATGCCATCATGAAACTGTCTTACCATGGATATATATTTTGGGGTGCAGCCTACTTTTTTAAGAATTATCCATAAAGCTTCTCGAGGTATATGATCAAAAGCTTTTTCCAGGTCTACAAAGCAGAGATAAAGTAACTGGTTTTGCTCTCTGCTCTTTTCCTGTAGCTGTCGTATGGTGAAAATGGCATCAACAGTCCCTCGGCCAGGACGGAAACCACACTGCGTTTCAGAAAGAATCTTCTCAGCTGCTGGTTGTAGACGGTTGAGTAGAACTCGTGCTAGTATTTTTCCTGCAGTGGTCAGTTGAGAAATACCTCTATATGAGTTGCAATCTGAGCAACTACCCTTTCCTTTATAGAGAACACTGATGATGGACGTTTTGAACTCCTCAGGTATTGTTTCCTGCTGCCACATCACAGTAATGAATTCATGTAACTTGTTTATTACTGCTTCGCCACCATATTTGTATATTTCAGCTGGTAGGCCATCACATCCCGGAGTTTTGCCACCTTTCAGCTGTTTGATTGCCAATTCTATTTCTCGAATTGTGGGTTGATGGTCCAAGTTTCCTATTTGCTCCATACCTCTAAGGTTTTCGAGGTATTCGATGTCAGCAGTATTGTCTGCATTCAGCAGGCTTTCAAAGTGTTCACGCCATCTTTTCAGGATTTCACTTTTTTCAAACAGGCGCCTACCGTCTAATGCTGTTATGGGTGCAATTTTTCGCAGACTTGGCCCACATGCTTCTCTCATTTTCTCATAAAACAGCCCAATTTGATGAGTATCAGCCAATATTTGGAGCTCTTCAGCTTTTTTGCTCCACCACTGATCCTTTACAGCTCTTGTGATACTCCTTAGGTTAGCATGCGCTTCTTTCAGTTCACCTTTTAATGTTGTAGAGGTTTTGTTGGCTTCCCATTTTTGTAGGGCTTTTCTATGATGTTCTAATGCATTCGTCAAAGGGATGTTATTTTCATCAAACCAGTCACGATGTTTTTTCTTTTTATAGCCTAATACTTCCTCAGCTAAGGAATATACATCAGTAGCAAAGTGTGACCATTGTTGTAAGATGGTCGGATCTGCTAGCAGTGTATGAGATTCGCATATATGCTTTAGGCCAAGTTGCATATGTCTCATACTATCTGGATGATTTAGCTTGCCAGTGTCAAGTTTCCTAGGTTGAAGTCGTGCATGGCATTTTGTTCTTTGAACGTTTAGTTTAACCGTTGACACTAATAGTCTGTGATCAGACCAACAATTTGCTCCACGCATCACTCTTGTTTGTTTTATATCTGCAATGTCACGTTTTCTCACTATGCAATAATCTAATATGTGCCAGGTTTTAGATCTGGGATGCATCCAGGTGGTTTTATATTTATTTTTCTGCCGGAACAGAGTATTGGTAATGGTAAGGCCATATTGAGAATAAAGTGTCAATAGCCTTGTGCCATTTTCATTTTGATTTCCCAAACCATGTCTACCAATTACTTCTGGCCATGCTTCAAAATCAGATCCAACCCGAGCATTAAAATCGCCCAGGAGAATGATTTTATCCGAGCTAGGAATTTTAGATAGTACACTGTTTAGCTGCTCATAGAATTGGTCCTTAGCATCTTCAGTATTGTTCATAGTTGGTGCGTAGGCACTGATCACTGATAGATGACTCTTCTTGGATAGTGGAATTCTTAGGGTCATTAGTCTATCAGAAACACCCATAGGTAGAGTATCAAGCCCCTTCACGAGGCAAGTTTTTATAGCAAAACCCACACCATTTAGCCGGGTATCTTCATTTGGCCGTCCAATCCAGAAAAACGTGTAGCCTCCAAGATTTTCTGTAAGCTGACCTTGCTCTGCTAGCCTCGTTTCACTCAGTGCTGCTATATCTATCCGGTATCTAGCCAGTTCTCGAGCAACAATTGCAGTTTTTCTTTCTGGACATATGTTATCGGGATTGTCTTGCAATGTGCGGACGTTCCAGGCTGCAATTTTAAATTGTTTGAAAGTTTGCAAATTATATTTCTGATTTCGACCACTAATTGTTTATGCATGAGCGACCGTGGTTTGCCGTTCATTGAAAGGTAGAGGTAAGCATTTGTTTAGGGCACCTTTTCTAGCCCCCTCCCCTGATTGGGGAAAGCAGTGCCTCCCTAAATAGGGCTGCTTTGTCGCTGTAGGTGCTGCCGAGAGCACACCTTTACCTCTGACTAGGTATGCTGGCGACCACTCTCCTACAACCGCCTTTGTGCAGACATTTGACTAGGTTTTAGTTGCATACACTTCCCCCGTCGCCATCTGCCCATCGCCAAAGGTCTTTTTTGCTTCAACGCTTGACAATTCCAAGACGCGGGAATATATTAAAGTGGATAAGCGGTTGCGTAGGCACAGATCCACTCTTTAGCCATCCAACTTCAGTCTTCCAATAGAACAAGGAATGCTACGACTGGTGAAGTCTTCAGGTGTAGCCCATGGCCATCATGCCTTTAGGTCTCGCATGATGCCCTTTAAGTATTGGACGTTGCTCTGCTATGATGCCACATTTGCCATAGTCTTCGTACACTGTAGTGAGACTGCTACTAATGGACAAAGAATTTGACTTCTTTATCCCCCTCAACCAGATTTAGCCTGCCGACCAAGACAGTTTACCGGGGTATGGCCGCTGAGTGTACAACAGCTACTTGTAGCCACTGGTGAGAGATTGTAGGTAATTTGAGGACCAGTAGCCAGCATCCACAGCAGTGCTGTGTGATCTATACTGCCTGAAAGGTACTACCTCTAAATACACCCACTATACCCTAAAAAAGCAAAACTAAAGAATATAAGAGTAGATAAGATATACATTAACAACGACCAAACAAAACAAGAAAGGGACATCGACGCGCAAATCAGGAAAAGAGCAGATAAGGAGAGAAGGCAAGGGAAAAATGTAAAAAGCAGATATCAGAAGTTGATCATTGATGGGAGAGAATGGAAGTGGAACAAAGGAAAGGGTACGTTAGAGGAAGCGAAGCAGAACATGATGGAACTAGATTCAAAAAAGTAATGGCTACGCGGACCGAACATATCGTGACAAAAATGGCAAAGAAAAAGCACATGAAAATGGTAAATAAGAAATATGAAGAGAAAAATTATAAGAATAGGAACTTGGAATATAAGAAGCTTAAATGGCAAAGAACATGAACTTGTAGATGAATTTGAAAAGACAAAATTAGATTTATTAGCAATCACTGAAACTAGAAGAAAGGGCAAGGAATGATAGAACTAGAAAGAGGTCATATATTACTATACAGCGGAGTAAAACTGGAAATGAGAGCAGTAGAAGGAGTAAATAAATAAATAAATAGATTCTTTATTGTTTCATAACTTACATAAACAATTGTAATAAGAGAGTTTAGCAAATAGTTAACAGTGAAGTAAGTTATAACAATCACGAGGCGAAATTCAGGAGGTATCCTGTTCTTCCACTTAACCTCGATGTATTAAAATCAGAAAAATATTGTGGAATGCCAAAAGATATATTATAAGATAAATCACCTATAATTAAGTAACCTGTGAAACGGGTCAATTTGTGCCACCTGTATTTATTCAAATTATATCTCTTCATTATATGATAATTAGCAATGAAGCCTGACAGTAAGTGCTTTTGTATTTATTTACGTAGTTTAGTACTATAGAGTGATATTTAATGTATACGCAGTCAATAACTATAAGTGCAGTGTGCTACGAGTTCGTGAAACAATGCGCCAACAAGGCAGTTTTTGCGCGGGATTAACCGGTCAGGAAGCGAGTCAGTGACACAGGCCTGGAGGAGGGCATTCGCGCCCAAGTTGGCAAGCTTGGTGGATCAAGGGATTCGCACCCAGATTGTTAACAAGTGCGAGTTTGCTGATCGAACTCGCAAATTGTCAGCGACACGAAGCGGGCTAATAACAGCCCTGAACATCGCATCATATATTGTGTGGTAGCTGGCATTATTCGCCGTCGGCTCATCGTGCCTCTGAAAGAGACGCCAGCACCCAAAAGCAGCCAAATCCTGCCGCAGTTGCAGACAGCTATCGTTGTGACATCATAGGAAAAGCACCTGCCATAGTATACAGCTATAACACTTGAGAGCCCTCAAAAGCCAGGTTAGTTAATAGCCATAATCACCGTGCAAGCGAAATATTATTGCACCAGCTGGAGCCATTACCCTTGTGATTGTTAGCACGAGGAATTACCTGCTGATCGAGCGTCGCAGTTACGTCATCCCAACGTGCACGCACTATCTTCAAAGGCAGGTATCCGGTTACGAGCTTGTTCAAAAAGGGACAGCGTCGTTGGCCTTAAAAAATATTAGTTTGGTCTCAAATAACATTAGCTTCCCTTAGCCACTCTGCGAATATAAAAAAGTCTCATAAGCATACCGACTGAATCAGCTAGCGAACCCAGGGCAAAGTAAAGTAATAATTCGGTAGGTGTCGGCTCGGAGTAAGACGCCGCTCTTCACCTGACGCTATATATATAAGTACGAAACTCTCGCAATTCAGGAATAGTCAATGCAAGCCCAACTGTTTATCGGATAGAACAACACTGAGCCCCTGTTTGAATTTTTGAAAATTATCTGACTTAAGAAATTTAGAAATCTGATATATGCGATATATGTTCTCTTCTACTGATACATAATATAAACCTCATACATGCATTTTGCAATTTTTGAATTCTTTTAGCTGCGACTGCTGTTAAATATGGACCGTAAACAACATCACAGTGTGCACGAGGGCTTCACATAATCTTTTCTTTAAATCTATTGTTAAAAAGGTGCGATTAGCGTAAAGCAACTTTAAATTACAACAAGCCCTTTGCAGACATTTATTCACATGCAATTCAAACCTTACATCAGCATCAATAATTAGTCCCAGATTCCTTACATTGTCCACAAAAGATATAGTTTCATTATCGATTGTGATAGTTACGGTTTTCGCTATTGAAGCTCGATAAGCTTTTTTGCCGAACAACATACAAACAGTATTTGTAGGATTAAGCATAAGTGAGTGTTTTTTGATATATCAGCTAAGCGCATTAAGTCGGTGTTAATTATATTCGCAGCATTTAAACTATCCTTGATGTCAAAGGAATAGTATAATTGAGTGTCGTCACGGTACATATGTAATTTGCAGTTAGAGATAGAATTATGGAAGTTATTGGTGTAGACAATGTAAAAAAGTGGTCCTAATATCGATCCCTGTGGAACTCCCACTCTTAACTCCAAGGATTCAGAGACGACTCCGTCTAAAAATACTCTTGGAGTTCGATCGGTTAAATAGCTTCGCATTAACTGAATAGCATTTGAAGATAGTCCTATAAAATGCAGAATAGCTAGAAGTATATTGTGTTTAATCATTTCAAATGCTTTACTAAAATCTGATAGTACTAGAATAGTAAAGAGACCACGATCACTAGCTTTAAAAATATCATCAGTGATATTTAATAAAGCTGTAGCACAACTATGACCTGGCCTAAAGCCTGATTGCATTGGCGGGAGAATATTGTACCTTGTAATATGACTCCGTAATTGATTATCCATAACTCTTTCCAATATTTTCGATAGAGTTGAAAGCAAGCTTATAGGACGTAAATCTTTGTACGTGGTCGACTCAGACACCTTGGGCAAAGGTTTGATTATGGCCTGTTTCCATAATAAAGGAAAAGTATGTGTCTGTAAAGAATAATTAATTAAGTGGGTAACATATGAAAGTATATAAGGGCAACAGATATGTAATAAAATTATATTAATGCCATCGTCACCAGTAGATTTAGATTTTATAGAATTTAAAATTTTCTCAACTTCTTCCTCATTTACAGAGGTAAAATCAAAAGGCCCATCAAAATCGCATTTGAGATTGTTGTTGTAAAACTGTAATAAATCGTCATCTGATATGTTAAGACTAGGTACCTATTGAGTTGACATAATAATTATTTATATTGTCGGGAACTTTGAGTGCATGCGGTATATTTTTATTTTTTGTTGCTCTAACAATTACGAATTGTTTTAAATTTTGCCATAAAGTTTTGGAATTATTCGAATGGAGTGAATATTGAAGGTATGCTTTTTTTTTCTCTGTAAATAGAGGAAGTAGTGAAATTTCGTAAAGTTTTGTAATATTCAAAATGAGCAACCTTATATGTGCGTTTATATCGTTGTAAAGCCTTACCTCTGAGTGACATCATCAATTTAATATTGGAAGTGATCCAAGGTTTTGGTAGTCTGTTGAAAACAGAAGTGTTAACAGGAAAATAGACATTTATTAAATCTATAAGTAGAGTATTAAAGATATTGTACTTTATCATCAATATTAGCTAAATTATAAATATGATCTAGGGGTCAGAGCTGGGCAGTATTTGTATTTGTAAATACTTTTTTTTATTTAAATACTTTGTAGTATTTAAATACTAGGCATTTAAATACTTTTTAATGGCCTGTATTTGTATTTGTAGGTGCAAATACTTTGCAAAGTATTTAGTATTTAAATACAATTTTGAAAGTATTTAAATAGTTTTAAGCTATTTAAATATTTTTAGAGTATTTAAATACTTTGCGAGTATTTAAATATTCTCAAAGTATTTAAATATTCTCAAATGATGACGTATTGGACCTTTAAAATTACGCAAAAAGTATTTACTAGTTGGAAATATATTTTTTGAAGAAACAAAGATAATTGAGTACCTTTGAGATTATTTAACTACTTTTATTTTGTAAAAAAATATATTTCTTACTACTAAATACTTTTTGCGTAATTTTTAATGTCTTCTTGGTCATCATTTGAGCTATTCTTGCATTTTTAGGCATTTCACGTTGGAATTCACAGTATGAGTGCTTAATGCAAATTTTAGAGGAAAAATACTTATAAATTTTAATTAAAAAAATAGTTATTTTATATGAAAAGCTTTCAATTAAACAATATTGCTTGCATAAAAGTGAAGTGGAGTATTTGACAGAATACGTTTCTAAGTCACTGGTTTCAGCATTACATATTCTGCAAGGAAAAGCTAATATATATTATGGAGTCATGATGCCAACGATCTCTAGTATGAAAATTAATCTGGAAAAACCTCAGGAGCTAAATTTGAAGAAGAAATTTCTATTTGAAGTGAAAATTTTAAATTGATCTTCAAGTTTGTTATTAGCTGAAGGCCTACAACTTACGGCAAAGATGTAAAGGAACTGTTATGTATATGAAAACGAAAAATTTTAAAAAGCGTTTATATTGTTTTAAATTTATATTTGTTTAACTAACTTTGTTGTACTTTTTTGTTAATATTCAATATAGTGAATTTTATCAAAAAAGCATTTTCTGGATTTTAAGATTTTTTTGCCGAAATAGTTATAAAATAACATCTAAACTATACATTCACCACAAAGCAATATATATCTATTTTTTGGGTTTGTAATAATTCATGTAAAATAGCTTAAGTTATGCCATCTGTACTACTTGGCTTACTATAATTATTACAAACATTCGAATGAAAGGAAATTATGAACTTTAAATTTAGTTTTGAAGAATTGTTAAACTGCTAAAAAGATTATAAATACTGCATTACTATTTAAATACTTCACAAGTCTTTTTACATTTTAGTGATATCTAAAAACTAAAAGTATTTAAATACTTTTAAAATATTTAAATCGATTTAAAATATTTAAATACTTTTAAAATATTTAAATACTTTTAAAATATTTAATTACGTTTATAAAAGTATTTAACTATTAATATTATAAGTATTTATTACTTGACTACTTTTTTGGTCATAAAAGGTATTTAGTATTTAAATATATTCGATTTGCATAAAGTATTTAGTATTTAGTAGTTAAATACTTTTAAAAAGTATTTTGCCCAGCTCTGCTAGGGGTAATGTTTGAAGTTAACACGTCTCGTCCTTTGCGTAATGGCGCGAGGGCGGGTCTTAAGTTACACAATGGCGGTTTAGCGCCACCTTCCTGCTAGCTCTGTCGGTAAAGGCGGTTCAGCTGAGACTAGAGGTGGGTCGTTCGTGAGTGAGTCGTTCACAATGAACGACTCGATTCAGTGAACGATTCGAGCCAATGACTCACTTCGGATTAAACGACTCCAACCTGAACGAGATCGAATTTCGGCTCTCTTGGGCGGCGTGGTGGGATTAACTCGATTCGAATCGAGTCGGTCGCTCACTTTCCCGCTTTTTGAGTTGAATCGACTTTTGATTTTGTTTAATAATTTTTTGAATAGTTCTGTAATTTTTATTTCAGTTTTTCTTAATATTAGTGTATTAGTTCAGATTTTTTTATCTTGAATCAAAAATGCTTGTTCTCAAATTAAATTTTGGCTCGTCAAAAAATCTCACTTTCAAACGCAATCGTAGCAGTTTGCATTCTAGATACAAAAATAACTGTTTATTTCTTTGATAATTTAGGATCTATATTCTATACATAAAACAATAAAACAACTACGCAAACTGGTTAAACGTTTAATATACATCCCAGTATTACCAGTTGAAGTGTCTTTTGCAAATTGTACATTCTTTAAAAATTATATTATTAGTTGTTTTTGTATTAAGTGCGCAAACTTAATGATTTTAGAGCGTGAGAATGTTACTTCTTTTGACGAGGCGATAGCCGAGTCAAAAAAGTCATTTGAAGTATTTATTCGTCAGCAATGTATTGTCTGCAATGCTGTAAGTGCAAATTTTGCACATCTGGAATACACATGTACTCCAATGTATAATTCTCGTAACAAGTTTCTCGGCTACCTGCCTACAAGGGTCGCTAGCAATCGGTGTTTCCGAGAATCTAGATAAACGAACGATTCAAGTGAACGATCCAAATAAACGAACGAAGTGTCATTGAATCTGTAGAAGCTATGCAACCAACACAACTCATCTGACTCGAGTCGTTCATATGAACGACTCCGATTGAACGGATCAGTTTGCTGAGTCGATTCAAATGAATCGAATCACTCGCGTGGGTCGAATCGCCCATCTCTAGCTGAGACGAAAAAGGAAGAGGAAACAAAAAAGAAACACACAACGTAAGTCTGGGTGATTATTTTACTACAATTCCCAAGGGGATAACGTACATGAGGCTGGAGGCTTAATGGCTAATGGTATATATACAATTCTTAACAACTAACACCTAGACCTTTATTCACCCGCGGGGGGGGGGGGGGGGAGCGTCACGATTTCCGGCGGTCGAATGGACCACGGTACTCTACCCGGGCAGAGTTCGGGCGGCGCTGCGTGGGTAGGGGAGAGTATCTCCTGGGATGGCGGCGCGACGCTGGACTGCGCGACGCTGGGCCGCGGTGCCGATCGGGGCTGGAGTGCTTCTCGGAGCGACGGTGGAACTCGTAGGGTCTGGAGCGCTTCTCGGGGCGATGCCGTCGTTCAGAGCGGTGGCGTTGGCCACGCCGACTGCCGGGAATGAAACGGGGCTGCTCGCTCAGAAGCGCTCGGGGGGGCTGGCGCAGTAGGGCGTGGAGCCTGGGGTCCCTGGCGGCAAACGGCAAATATTTTCTAAGTTCCCACAACACTTATGCTCTTGTTCACACTGGAAAGTGCGTGTTAGAGCGATTGATGAATGTGGGATGAGGCTGAAGAACGAATGATAATTTTCTGAAACTCTCCTGTGCTTATATTGGGAGCGGTCTTTTGTGGCTGCAATTCGGCTTCCCTATTGGACGTCGAAGTGGGGGCTTAGGGTGGCTTTTTCGGCTTTTTTCTCATTTTTAGGTCTAGCGGTTTGGCGCTTGTGTTTTGTGGTTTGATTATGCGTGCAATCGCTTCCTCTTGAAAAGCTGCATCTTCTGATATGCGACATGCCTATGTTGCGTTGTTTTTTTGCCCGCGCGAGCCCTCATATGTAATTATATCTAAGGCGGCCCCGGACTAAATCAGGCCGCGCTCGAAGGACTTCTGTGTGCGGCTCGGACAATCATTTGTACCTTGCTCGCTGTTAACTTAGGCATCTTTTGATATGCGGCATGCCTATGTTTGGTGTGTGCTTCCGCGGCCGTCATTTTTCGCGGATGTTTTGATTTCATATATATGAAAGCGCCACGTCTGTCCTTCCGTCGGGCGCGTAAATGCTTGCGGCGATTCTGGCAAGGCGGGCCCGCCTCGAAGAATCCGCGGTTCCTCTTATTTATTCCCTTATTAGCTTGCGTGTGAATCGAAGTGCTTCATTAATTTTTAATTTTAAAGCGAATTTGGTGAGGCGCCGCTTTGCCGGGGTCGTGCCGCTAGTTGACCGAGGGCCGGCGAAATTTCGGCGGCTGCGAGTAATTTAGCTCGGGCGCCTCTTTGTGCCGGACTTCCTGATTTATGAGAGGTAGCCGGTACGTGTTTTTCCGCAGAATTGCTCCGGGTGTCATCCTATAAAGTTTTAGGTGGTTTCTAGTAACTTGGGTGCGCGGGTTGAGTCGACTACAGGCCAGATGCGAGTTTTTAGCGTGGGAATGGCCTATGCGTAATGAGCTGTCTATCGCGCTAACTGCATCGGCCTGATGCGTATCAAAGTTCAACATAAAATTCATTAATATCCGAATTTTTAAAATCCCTATATACTTTACAACAGTTTTCAGTTTTATTCACACTTAAATTTATTTCCCAAATTATAAACTGATGATTGGAAATAGTAGGTATATCATCAATTACTGTATTATTTATAATGTCAACAATTGTAGTTATAACTAGATTGATTAAAGGCACAGAGGCCGGCACCTCAGCCTTAAACATATCAATATTGAAATCTCCACGAAAAATAGTTTCATCATACATGCAAAATGTTTGTGAAAGAGTGTTTTTCAGTTCATTTATAAATTCAATAACGTTTTGTTTAGGAGGCGTATATACAACTCCGAAAGCCAGTGACAGTTTTTTAGACTTGATACCAAACCAAAGTTGTTCTATATCTCCAGTAACATCTATGATAACACAGTAAAAACTATCGCTCAGGTAGATAGCTACTCCGCCACCACGAGTATTTCTATCTTGACGATGTAAAACAAAACCTTTAATATTTACAAATTCAGAGTCAATATCAGGGGCAGCCAGGTTTCTGAAACACACAGTACATCTAAATTATATTTACTAATAATTAATTTTATATCTATAAGTTTAGTATAAATTGAGCGTGCATTAACATAGCCTATGGCTAACCCTTTAAATTTCATAAATATCCTAGATTGCTTTAGTTGTGTATTATCAAAACCAAAAACAAAATGTAGATTAATTATAGCGTCAAGGCACTAATCAAAGTGATATTTTAAGCACACTAGTATTGGCACAGCTTCACCTAGTTGTACCTAATCTAGTACCTGCAGACACCTACTCCACGTTATCAACCACAAAAAATGTGCCACAATTTAAATTGATCCAAATAAATAAACTTTGAAAAATAAGTAAAAATTAAAATTCTAAACTACCCAGTACCATGTGTAAGTATAACAAAATGTAATTATAGGCTTTCCAAAGTGGTACTGTAATTAATACTGTTTACACCATTTGCAATTTTTACCATGATATTTCCGTCGCGTGTCCAGACTTTACCTAAGCCGAATTTAGTTTGGGCTTTTTTGTACAGAAATAGGTTGTATAATAAACGAAGAACATGTGAAAAGCATGAAGCAATGGGAATTTATATCGGCAAAGGTTTTAAAAGTGGAACTATAACTAGACCAGTAAAACAAAATAACTTTAATAATAGTCTATGGCCCAAGTGAGGATGAAACAGCAAAAAAGAAAGACGAATTTTGGGAAGAAATGACAGAAATAACAGAAAATATAAATGGTAGAGCAATAATGCTAGGAGACTTCAACTGTCGAGTTGGGAAAAGACATAATGATACAATTGATGTAATTGGTCCACATGGCGAGAATCATAGAAACAACAACGCAGAGAGACTAATAAGCTTCTGTGTTAACAACAATTTAGTAGTAACAAACACATTTTATAAACACAAGAATATACACAAATATACGAGAGAGGTTATGTTCTCATCAATAGAACACTTAGGAAAGAAATTATAGATGTTAAAGTGAGAAAGGGACACAGAAATTTACAGTGACCACTATCTAGTGGTAGCGAAAGTGCGACTATCCTCGGATAAACAAGGGAATGGCAAAGCGAAAACAAATCCTAAGAATGCAAATGAAGCTATTAAGACATACAAATTACAGGAAATGGAAACAGCGAACAAATTTAGAGAAGCTATAGAACGAAAGATAGGGAAAGAAACAGAACAGTGGGAAGCTATGAATTTAGAGCAATTGTGGTATCACTTCAAAGAAAGCATCTTAACAACAGCAAAAGAAACATGCGGGAAAATAGTTATAAATAAAAACAAGGAACAAACAAAATGGTGGAATCAAGAAATTAAAGAACAAGTAAAAATCAAGAAAGAAAAGTGGAAATTATATCTAAATCATAAATCAGAAGATAGCTACACAGCGTATAAACAAGAGCGGATAAAAGTAAAAGAAATGGTATTGCAAACTAAACAACAAACATGAGCAGAATTCTGCAGGAAACTGGAAGCAGATAGCCAATCAAACCAGAAACTGTTCTACGAAGTGCTGAAGAATTTAAGAAAAGAAAAACATCACACGCTAAAGCATGTAAAACTAAAGGATAACAAAATAATAAATGAAGGAAAAGAAATTATACTTTCGGGAACTTCTTAATCCAGATGAACAAGGCAATCCAACAAACGAAGAAGAAATTAATTACACACAAGACGAAGAAGACAACAATATACAAATAGAAGAAGTAATAAAAGCAATAAAACATATGAAAAAAGGAAAAGCGGCAGGACAGATAAGATAAACGCAGAGATGCTGAGAAATTTAGGGATGCGAGGGACAGAAATGCTAACAAAAATCTACAATAAAGCATGGAGCACTGGAAAAGTACCTGAAGATTGGAAGATAGGAGTAATAATACCAATATTCAAGAAGGGTGACAGTGGGGATTGTGAAAATTATAGAGGTATTACAATTCTAAGCGTGGCATCAAAGGGGTATGAACATATTGTTACGTTTTACATTGTGGGGCTATTGAAAATTATACGCCGCTTCTTGGTTTAAGCATTTATTTACAGCCATTTATCTTTACTATTTACAAAACACAAGACTATTAAGGCGGAACACAAATTCTTTATAAACTAATCAGGAACTATTTCTAACAACAAATACACTTCATTTATTTTCACGCGACTTAAACATTAATGATTTATTTGGCTAGATTTATTTACAACGCGTTATTTATATGGCTAGATTTTATGTAAATACGGGTTTATTTATGTGGCAGCTTCCGCGTACTTCAAAGCTGGAGTCGGCACTCGAACTTCGACTTCGACTGTCCTCTTATTTCCTTTTCGCGTATTTATATATGCGCGGGGTGAGTCATTCCGGAAACGTCCAGACCTTGCTCGATCCTTGCCGCAACGCTGACGTGTTCGCGCGCATGAGTCACCAAAGTCGTTTCTCGAAGGGTGTGACTCATCCGTCCGCACGTGAACCGGCTCAAGGTCGTGACACTGCCCCCGCCTTAGGACGTTCTCGAATGATCGGGACGCTGAGTCATATGTCTGCAATGGCCTGATCCCAAGGTCGTTACAATATATTGGAAGAAAGATTAATAAGTACAATAGAAGATCAGTTAGCAGAAGCCTAGAGTGGTTTTAGGAAAGAAAGAAGTGTACAGAATCATATCTTCAGCATAAAACAAATGACAGAGAAAAACAGAATAAAAGGCTCGGAAATATACATGACTTTCCTGGATCTTGAAAAAGTTTTCGACAGAATACCACAGAAAGAAGTATGGAAAAGTCTAACCCAAAGAAATGTGAGTCCAAAATTAATAGAAGGAATAAAGGGCCTATAAGAGAACAACAAAGGCTATGTAAGAAAGGATAACGCACAGTCGGAGACATTCGAAATAAGCGATTGGATTAAGACAAGGCGGAGTAATGACCCCAACGTTGTTTTTCATAATAATGGACGATGTCATTAAAGCAACAGCAAACAAAACCAAAAGGGTACATATAGGATTCAATAGACTAACACCCGTGACCGTCTTAGAATGTGCCTTTGCGGATGACGTAATGATCTGTGTCGCAAGAAAATCTACAGATATGGGAAGAAGAATTAACGAAGAGAAATATGAAAATAAATACAAATAAAACAAAAGTAATGGTAATAAGTAGACATCAAGAATATCAATATAGAAATAAACCAAAGAAAAATAGAACAAGTGGATGAATTCAAATATCTAGGAGTACTGATAGATAGAGAGGGAAATATGGAAAGTGAAGTCAACGAGAGAATTAGTAATTCGGCAAAATTATACCATAGCCTAAATAAGCCGTTTTTGGGAAAAAGAGAGATAAACAGGAAAACGAAAATTACAGTATATAATAGTAGTTTATATATCAAGGGTGCAAGGTAAGCAATTTCAGCCCGTGATGATAGTTTGGAGCCCGACCGAAGGGAGGGATGTAAATCATCAAGGGATGAAATCGCTCTTGCGCCAGAGATATATACATAATTTTATTCTCAACCGGAAAGACGTGGTGCGATTTATTTTTATACGTGAAGATTTTCGAACTATTAACATTAAAAATCATAATACCAAGATCTAATAAAAGCAAAGTGCATTTCCGCAGCAACTACGTAAACATGGTCAGAAGAATTTACTTTTCCGTCCTCGGGCGAGAATGGTTTACTTTGCGCCCGCCCATGCGGGTGGGAATAGGCTACTTTGCGCCCGGTTGAGGATAAAACAATTTTTACACCAATCCTAACATATGGAAGCGAGAGCTGGGTGCTAACGAATTCAATGAAAAGTAAAATACAAGCTATAGACATGAAATATTTAAGAAGAGTTAAAGGAATTACCAGAAGAATAAACACAAACTAGGAGCTAAGAAAATCTATATAGACAGCGATTTAACATTAGAAGAGCAGAAGGTACAGGCTGAGATCCCAAAAAGAGCAAAAGCAGACAGAGATAAGGGAAACAGCACAAAAGTAAGTTACAGGAAGCTAGAGATAAACAGGATTCAATATGAATGGTCTGGGGATTTGGAAGGACTGACAAGGAGCCAAACAGCTTCAAAAAGTAAAGCCTAACCACCTAGCCAAACCCTTGGAGACGACAGCCGCAATGAATAAGGAAACGGAAACTAAATACACAATCAGTACATTAAAAGTAAAAACAAAAGATAAAGGAAAAAAGTTGAGGTAAACCTAAGCAACTAATAAGAACTGAAGTGAAAGGGAATGAAAGAGTAATAAAAAGGATAGAAGAACTGGGGATCAGAAGAAAAGGAAACAAACTACAGGAGGCAATAAATCTAGGGATGAGGAACTCACAGGGAAAAGACGAAAGGGACGTAAGAAATAAAGCCAGAAAACGAAATGAAATTTATATAACAACCTGAAACATAAGAGGAGGAACCAGCGAAGGAGCATTAAAACATTTGATACAGGAAGCAGCAAGATATCGAATTCACCTATTAGCAATACAAGAAACAAATATAAAAGGACACCAACTAACAGAGATAGATAAGCACATATTCATAAATTGTGGAGGTGAACAAAATAGATTGGGAACTGGCTTTAAAATACAAGAAAACCTAAAAAACTCAGTTATAGAATACAAAGGAATAACCGAAAGATTAAGCTACATAATACTACAAGGGAAATACAGAAAAATCAGCATCGTTAATGCACACGCCCCCACGGAAGACACAGAGAAAGACGACAAATTACAGTAATGAAAAACTGGAAGATGTACCAAAATATGATATCAAGTTTGTACTAGGAGATTTAAACGCCAAGGTTGGTAGAGAAGACAGATATAAACCTGTTATTGGAGAATATAGCAAGCATAAGAAAAGTAATGAGAACGGTAAAATGTTAATCAATTTCGCAATGGAAAGAAAACTGATCATTAAAGCAACATTCCTAAATCACAAAGAAATTTATAAAGGGACATGGACCAGTCCAGATGGGAAGACTGAACCAGATTGATCACATACTAATGAAAAAATCTATGCAGCTGCAATGAAAAATGTACGCTCGTACAGAGGTGCGAACGCAGATAGTGATCACTTTATGGTACGAGCAATAGTACAACAACAGATGACAAAGAGAACAAAAAGGTCAGAATAACAAAATATTAAATGGGATGTTGGAGGATTAACAGATGGGGAAACACAAAAATCATACAAACAAAAACTAGAAAAGGAATGGGAAATGAGAGAAGAAGGAGGAGGAATAGAAGTGGAGTGGAATCAGGTAAAGGAAGCGATAAATAAAGTGAATAAGCAGGTGCTCAAAGCACAAAGAAACACAAGAACAAAGGATTGGTTTGATTCAGAATGCAAAGGAGTAATAGAATCCAGAAGAAAAGCAAAACTGAAGTTATTATCAAGTAACACCGAAGAAAATAAAAACAAGTGTAAAGAAGCTAGAAGAACAGCAAGCCACACATGTAGGAGAAAGAAAACAGAGGCTTTGGAAACGAAAATACAGGAGATAGAAGATTCTTTCAGTAAACAAGAGATAAGAAAATTTTACAAGAAGGCTGAAGAACTAAGTAAAGGATACCGCCAAAAAACACCATGGTACCAAAACAAACAAGTTAAAGTAGTGGGAGATGAGGAACAACAAAGGGAAAGATGGATGGAACACTACAAGGAAATACTAACGGACCAAAACAGAGAACAAGAAGGAACAGCAGAAATAGTACAAGAAATGCAGGAAGTAGCACCCCCGACAATGGATGAACTCAAAGAGATAATTGCCAAAATGAAAAATAACAAGAGCAAAGACGAACTAAAGGCAGAATTAATTAAGTACGGAGGGAGTAGACTACATGAAAAAATATTCAATTTATTGAAAGAAGTGTGGAGAAGAGGAAAAATTCCATAAGAATGGGCAGATGGGATAATAGTACCAATCTATAAAAAAGGGAATAAACAAAGGTGTGAAAATTATAGGCCTATCTCCCTGCTAGGCACAACTTATAAGATATTAGCGAGAATGATAAACAAGAGACTGAAAGACTTTGCTGAAAGCGAATTGGGAGACTACCAAGCTGGTTTTAGAACAAACCGCTCAACAACGGACCAGATCTTTACAATAAGGACGATACAGGAAAAATGCGAAAGAAAGAAAATCAAACTATAGTCCATTTACTTGACATCTGCACTGTCAGTGTAAAATTTAAAAAAAATGTCTTGACTATACCTCAAAAATAATGTGTTTTTTATTAGACTGTACAGTAATTTAATTGTTAAAATGTGAAAAATAGCAGTGGTGCCAACATAATGTCAGTTTGACAGTGCAGATGTCAAGTAAATGGACTATATATGCCATATTCATAGACTTCAAACAGGCATACGATCAGGTGAAAAGGAACGAAATAATAAGAAGTCTGAGAAGCATGGGCTGTCCAAGTAAACTGATACAGTTAGTAGAAATGACACTTTAGGAGACATACTCGCACGTCAAAATTGATGGAAAATTAACCGAAAAATTTGAGACAAGTTGTGGACTGAAACAAGGAGATCCCATGTCCACGACACTATTTAACATTGTATTAGAATCAGTTATCAGAAAAAGTGGGGTAAGAAAACAAGGTAATATTTTTAGAAACTCGCACCAATATTTGGCATACGCCAACGGCCTGACGGTGGTAGCAAGAACAAGGGAAGAACTAAAAGAGAAAATAAAACTGTTGACCCAAGAAGCAAATAAAGTAGGTTTGCAAATTAACGAAGAGAAAACAAAATATGTTAACTTGGGAAAAACAAAACAACAAGAGAATACAATATTAGATGTCCGAATAGGAGAAAAGAAATACAGTTTTGAAAGAGTGGAAAATGTAATATACCTTGAAACCGAAATAGATGGAGAAGGGGGGACAGCTAAAGAGATCGAAAAAAGAATAGCATTAGGAACAAGAAGCCTGGGTGCGCTGAATAAGATCATAAGAGCAAAAAACATATCAAGAATGGTAAAAATAAGGTTATACAAAACAGTAATACGCCCGGTAGTGACATACGGAAGTGAAACGTGGATATTAAGGAACGAGGATATAAAGAAACTAGAAACGTGGGAAAGGAAAGTGCTTAGAATATATGGTGGAGTGAAATTCGCAGAAACATGGAGAAGAAGAACGAACAAGAGAACTGGCACAGTTATACAGTGATCCGGGAATAATAAGTGTAGTGAAACAAAGCAGAGTAAAGTGGTTAGGGCATTTAGCCAGAATGGACAGTGAAAGAGGTGCAAAGAAAATACTGCTAGAAGAACCAGAAGGAAGTGACCTCAGAGGGAGACTGAGAAGACAGTGGCTACAGTGTGTAGAAGAAGACCTAAGAAAACTGGAAGTCACAGACTGGAAAAACCTGGCGGCAGCAAGAGACAGATGGGAAGAGGTCGTAAAGAAAGCCATAGGCCTTAAAGGCCTCTCGTGCTGATTTATATATATATGGTTATTGGACGGACATTCAACACATACAAAAAACATTGACCTAATAGACTGCGCACGAGAAAATGGAGTTATTCTACTTTGTTTTCCGCCCCATTGCTCGCACAAGTTGCAGCCACTTGATGTTGCTTTCCTTTAAGCAATTATTACGAAATGCAAGTGAGAAAATGGATGCGTTGCAATCCGGGCAAAGTCGTTACACTGCACCAAATATCGACTCTTTTAGGTGCAGATTTTCGTAATGCTGCATGTATGAAAACTGCAGTATATGGCTTTAGGAAAACAGGAATTTGGCATCCCGACTCTTCTGTTTTTTCTGAAAAAGATTACTTCCCGGCCTCTACAACAGATATTGCATCTCCATCACAGTCCCAAAAGTCATGAGAACATTTGGAACTGGACTCAGCAGCAGACACAGAAAAAAGAAGTGATTCAACCCCTAATAAACCAATTTTCCCACGGAATGCAGAGCTGCAGCCTGGATGCTCCTGGATGCCTGATAATTCAGGAAGATCATCACAAGCAAACATGTCGGATTTTTTTAGTAGATCTGTGGAAGCCGTAGAGCAATAGGCTGAAAATTCCCTCAAGACTGCTAATACTGAACGGACACCTCCAGCAGTGTAATCAGCTTTCTTATATGCACCTCCAGAATCCCTAATTCCAATACCACAAGTGCAAGCAAATACCAAAAGGGCGATCCGTAAAAGGGGTAAGACGGCAATTTTAACATCCACACTGTATAAAAATGAATTGGAAGAATCTTTATCCGAGAGAGCAAAGAAAGTAAAAAGAAATTTTAACCAAATTAATAAACCAAAGAAAACAACATCAAAAGAGAATAAAACCAAAGAAAGAAAAAAGACCGTTGCAGTAAATATTTCTGATTCCGAATCATCGCCTGAAGAAGAGGACGCTGAGTGCCTATATTGTCAAGACTTTTATTCGAAATGTACTGAAGGATGGGTGTCTTGCAGTTTATGTAATCGATGGGCGCATATCTTGTGCCGGAATAGATAGCGACGATGACGAGACTGTGTTTTCATGTGATCTATGCCAATAAAGACGCATTTTTTTTAATGTTTTGTTTTGTATACAGAAATAAATGGTTTTTTAAATGTTTTTTACGCATTAGTAAAGAGTGTTAAATACGTTTGTAAAGACTATCCTGTTCTGCCCCATAGTTGGGGCACAACGGGGAATCTTGCAATTATCGACAAAAAAATAAATAACAAAATACTCAAAAGGAATTAATAAAATATTTTTACAATAAACGGCGAAGCTAACATTAAATATAACCTACAAAAGAAATTGTAAGGATCTACTGAAAAAATTTCTCAAAAAAAAATAATCTAAACGTTAAGTACCCCGTTCTGCCCCGGGTTCCCCTAGAACACCCGGTATATTACTACATTTTTGAATTCCGCTTGAAATTTTAAAGAAAATTTGTCCCTTCAACTAAGGCTCTATTTTGTACCGTTTTTGTAGAATTTGTAATTTTTGAAAATTTTTTACAAATGCTTATAAATGAAAAATAAAATGTTTGGCTAATTATAGGTAAGATCACTGTAAAAGGAAGTTGTGAGTGTATCACACCAGATTTTTATGGAAAAAAATGGTAGTGGTACTAAATTAAAGAGAACAATTTTCCGCGTCGTTTAGTATTAGAAATGTATTGGATAATGTTAATTGTGCATAATAGTAGATTATATTATAAGTGAGAGAAATGCATCATTATTTGCGAGTGAGAATTTTGAATCGCGAGTGCCCCAGCACGAGCGATACAATTTCTCACGAGCTTATGGCATTTCGCTCACGTGTGATGTACGACGTTTTATCTTACAGTAGCAATTCTTGTGCCTAAATAGTTGGTGCAGTCAGAATATGTCGCGAAATTAATTTATAATTAGTCGCCTATGATTTGTGATATACGTTTGACAGTACTGAAGTGTATTGGCAGTACTGAAGTGTATTGTCAGTCGATGTCAAATTCGAGGTTCGTAGGTTAGGTTTTGTTTGTTATTTGCATATATATAATACACATATATTGCTAGTAGGGCCTCGGAACGCCCGAAAACTTTACGGCACCGACATAGTCTCACTTAGAGTATAACGCGTCTCGTGCGCATGCGTGAGAATTCGAACTCCGCCTTTAGAAGCGAATTTTAAACTTGACCACTTCCCCATTGGGCGGACGACGCCGCCGCGCTTGCGCACAGCTCACCATTATACATTGAAGAGTTGGTTGTCTGTCTCACTTCCTTCGTGAGATTCCCACTCATAGCTGCCAGCAATATAGGAAGTATTAGATATATGTTATTTGACACAGACTGACTCAAAACTTAACCTGAAAATTATGAATTTGACATAGCTTGACAGTGCTACCAACAATGCAGTAGTATAAATAATGAAAACTCACTTGTGAATAATAGTTATTCATTAGACGAGTGTGGAATGACACAAAATGACACAAAGCCTAACCTGCTAACCTCGAATTTGACATTGACGTACAGTGTCACCAACATATTATTCCATGAAGATATTATTCATACGTTGAATTTCCACAGCCCGCTAAGGAACAGTTTCTTTTGGATCTCTCGATATATAGGGCATTCAGTAAACACAAAAACATTTAAATTTTTTTGAAGTTGGCATGTGCATATAATTTTTACTTCCTTTTACTATAAAGGAAGTATTGGATTTACCCCAAAAATTCGAAATTGAGTTTTCAACGGATCTTCACGTTTTAGAGTCCCCTGATCCCAAAAAACATATTTTTTTTCATTGGTCTGTCTGTCAGTGTTAAAGTATATATTTCTTTAGAAATTCTCATTTGAAGTCTAATAAAAATACGTGTTAGTAAACGCTACGTCAATAGTATCCAACACAGTAATTGTTAATATCCTTAAAAGTAGTTAATTACAACATTATGGGCCGGTTGCAGAAAGCAATGTTAAGTCTGTTGTTAGCTAACGCGACGTCAAAGTGAACAAAAACGAATCAAATCTCAAATGCTTATGGTAACTAATACATTAGTAAACAAAATTTGATGCGATTTTGTTCACTTTGACGCGACATTAGCTAACACCAGACTTAACATTGCTTTGTGCAACCGGCCCTATGTCAGATGGGAAGTAAATGTCATACCCTTAACCTATATGTTTTAGTACTTTTGTAAGTACATTCCTAGACAAACATGAATTTTGAAAGTACAGTCATGAAATTTTGGAAATCAAAGGCCACTTTGTGTTTTTATGTTTACTGAACAGACTATAATAATAGTAATTTATTATACAAGACGATAAAGTTAAATTTTATCCACGAGTGAATCGTTTAACGTCGAGACGAAGTCGAGACGTTAATGATTCAAGAGTGGATAGAAATAGCTTTATCGTCGTGTATAATACAATATTTTTTTCTATAGCAAGAACTTTAACAATTTCAAAAGAAAATAATGACAGTCAATCACATTTCAAAATGTCAGTAGCTAGATTGGGTTGCTACGATAATACGAAGCTGTCATATTTAGTTTAAACAAAAGTTAGAAAATTAAATTACTTTATCTATCCTTGATGTTAAAGTGCTACTTTATCTACCCTTGCTGTTAAAGTAAAACTTGACCTTTTGTTTTGAGTTGATAAAAGCACACTTTAACATGTGCTATAGAAAAAAATCTTTATTTGATATGTAACCCAGCAACCCTGCATGCATGTTTTTTTTCGTGACTGTTATTTTATTTTCTTTATATGGTAAGTATTAACTTTTGTTGTATTTGGCTGTTTTTTTTTAGTATAATATTGTAAATGGTGTAATCCGTTGAATAAACATTATTAATATTATTATAAGCGCAATGGACATGAGTAGTGATGCCACCTCAAAAATAATCTACTTAACTTTGACAAAGAATGGCATTCGAGGAACTATCCAAAGAACAAAACTACTTTTTCAAATGAGTTTTCAATAAATCTAGCAACAAACTACGCAATTTCTATAGTAACAGAACACTAATATTGCCTTTTTCTAATAAAAATCAAACTTGTTAAAAATAGTCACTTGAATACCTTCTAGGAAGATATATCCACTGATATTTTTTTGATTGGTCAAGAAACGTCAGAATTCTGGATTTTCATTGGTCACCTTTTGACAGATGACAGGCGAATTAAATAGTCAAGTATTATAGATATACTTCATATATTAAAAAATATTAATAACCATTTGTTTTTGACCAGTTTTACACCAGTGCAATTTCAGCGAGAGTTTCCACAAGTGAAATATATCAACGCTAATCACTCGTTTTACGAAAGCATTCGTGAACTCGAAATAATTATTCAACATATTCAGTTCATTATGGAATCCGAAAGATAATTTGTAACACTTTATTTTAACTATTTTTGAACAATCTAAGGGTAAGCTGTTGCATTTCAACTTATCTTTGTATAAATAGGGGACATTTCCCAAAATATCTAGTTATAATAAAGCAAGTAATATGAATTCATTTTAGACTATATTTTGTCTTTCATGCTTTGAAAGCAGCGCAATCTAAATAATTGCTTTACGATTTATGTACAATGGGCAAGATTAGGTAAATATTATTGCTGATACTATAATACGACTGATATAAACTGATGTACTTTATTATCAGATATATTAGTTTAATAATCCAAATGGAAAGACAATAAACTACTTATTTATATATTCACCTACATATGTTAGTAATTAACATTGTTGTCCCACAATTTGTTTTACACCCTCACCCTTAAACATGATACTTTTTATTCACAGTGATCGATGTCAAAAGTTGATGTATATAAAATTGCAACAAAAGCTGCCGTATTGAAGTCATAATGACCGTATCGAAAGCATAAAGAAATTTTATGATACACCTTCAGCCAACAAAGTAGCTTTCAATCTGTCAAAAATTTACATCGTGTTGCAAACCTTTAATTACTTCAAAATGTTTTATTTTCTGTTGTGATCGTGCAGAAAGTCGTGTATGTAGTACGTGTGTAAATACGTGTTATGGCTTTCAGTGTTTTCGTCTCGAAATATCCGAACTCAACCATAAAACTAATTTTTACACACCAAATACATAAACAACTATTGTTGCATCTATACCAATTTATCTAATCTTGTAGAAGAATCCGAATCTAATATTTTATTAATGCCGCTGAGATATGATTTGTACAGCTGACTTGAATATTTATTTGCTTACAGTAAATGCACCGAGGGTTCCCTACTTTTAAAATGTCATTAATGTGCTTGACTTTAAACAAACCATCAACTTTGCAGAGGCTATTAGATGTAATAATTATATCAAATATAAAATTCATTGTTGGTTCTGGTGTTGTTAACATAATATGTTACTGGCAGTGCTTTAGTACATCCATGAAAGCGAAAAGACTATGTTATTATTTCAAAAATAGTCGACCAACAGAATACAGTGAATGCGGAACGATCTCGGATACTAATAGTATAGGCTTAAGGCTCAATTTTTGACGCGTTATTGTACCTATACAATATATACTTCAAAATTTGCAAAAATAATTTCTATGCTGATGATATACAGATTTACTTTGCTTGTCCTTCTAACGGTGTTCTCTTAGCGAATGAAATAATAAATATGAAGTAGGTTATTTAATTGAATCAGCTCAACAACAGTCACTTATAATTAATTCACTAAAATCACAGACTATGATTTTTGGTAGATTAAACCATGGAGAAAGGCTATTGACAGCCTCACGATAAATATTAATAATCCACAGTTGCCTATCACACAGGCTTTTCGTAATTTAGAGTAGCATATTGATACGTATTTTAGATTTAAAAAATGATTCTAGTATATGTATTTGGATAGCATACTGCAATTTATTTAACAAAAGAAATTGTCAGGACATTTTTAAATTGTACGAACGTACGGCTACTAGCGTATTTTTCTAAATTACGACCCCACTTGTATACAGTTTTTCGTACTATTCCGCCTGAATTTGAGGAAATTGAGTTTTAGACAAGCATTTAATAATTTCTGGGTCGTTCGCTTACAGCTATCGGATCTGAAAGGCACTCATTTGTTTGTTTGTTTGTTTGTTAATGGACAAGAGCTTTGTTATACGTATTCGTTTGCACGCTAAGGTACAAATATAGATTTTGTCTGCCAGTCGCATTCTTGTACGTTCCACGAAGCGAATCTAACAAGCAACAGACATGGGTGCGAAAGAGCGAGCTGTCATGTACAGTTCGACTGTCCCGTTTCTTTATCGCTGCATTTTGAGGGCAGTTGGCATCCGGCATCTGAAGGCAACAGTTGGTTTTGTAGTGGTGCTGCCCAGCGGCGTCTTTCCTTCTAGGACGGCGTCCGCGAGCCAGGTGCGACGTCTTGTTTTGTTGAGTGTTTTACCAGCTAACGTCTTGTGCTGTTTAGTCTGTGTGCGAAAAGTATTTGGCCGTGCGTTACGCATTGTATGGGATTATTTTGCTGTGTAGGAGTAAGTGTCCGCGTGGGGGTCTCAACTACCGTAAGCCTTTTGAGTCTCCGGTTGCCGCGGAGCAGCAGGCTCCTATATTTCGCGTCGATAAGACGGATTCCTTTGTTGGGGGCTCATTAGCAGTGTTGTATTGGCGAAGCTGTCGTTTTACCGTTCTGCCTTCCTTGAAAACTTTGCACTACCTCTGGTATGAGAGGATACGTTTTTCGTGTGTTCAGCTCCTGCAGCTTCCGCAGTCCGTTGAGATATTGCAGTGTTCTCTTCCGTTTCGTCCCCTGCAGTATCTAGGTACCGCAGCCGTCACAGCAGCATAGGAGATCGGTTATCACACAGCCAGATTTCTTTCAGGAGTCGTTTATATTATTTATTAGCGTTTAGTGTGCAACATATCATATACACAGCGTGCTTTATCGAAATATCGTACAGTTGGTGTAACGTCTCGGTTATTTAGCTTTTATTGTGCACCTTTTGCATTTGTCACACTGTTACAGTTGTGTATCTGTTATTTACAGTTCATTTACCGCCAGTTTACATACTTATGATAGCTGACTCTCGCCTTTATCACCGCCATTTGCTTAGAGTTTACTGTTCATATCGTGTGTCAAAATGAATGTCAATTTACCGTATTATGTCAATAGAGTTAAGACTTTGCGCAATTTACCGAACTTCCGCATATACATTTTATATTTACATGTGCCTTTTTCTACTTTCTCAAATATTTTAGTCAATACATGTCACGTTAATTTAACTGTGGTTTTCTTTGTTATTGTGCATGCGATTTGTTGTTTATGTTTTACAGTTGTAAGAGGAGTTTGGTCAGTTGACCAAGTGGATTTTAAAAAGGTAAGTCCGATGGTGCTGAACCAGCTCGCTGTCCAGATTACTGCCAGATTTAGAGTTAAAAGGTGGATTCATTTGCTTTCCTGTTCCTCAGTAAGTCTACCTGTGCATTCTCTTTTATCGTGATGGAATTGTGGTAGCGCCTAATTATTTTAGATCTGTTGCCGTTTATTAGACCGTTGCCCTTGTGTTATCCCGTGTTGGACCACCCCTTTTTCTACTATAGGTTAGCCGGCACCTCTTGTTATGGGCTGGGCAGCGGTCCTATGTGAGCTACATTCCCAATTTTGTGAGATATTGTACGCGCTAGTCGTCTAGCTTTATCATGGCTTTTCGTAAATATCGTTACGAAGTGGTCAGTTGTCGTAAATGTCGTTGTAGCCCGTAACAAAATGTTAAATAAGAATGAAAATTATTTCATCCGAAGCGTATGATCATGTTTTGCACAAACTCCAGTATCTGACATGGTAAACTAACGAGCTTTCCATTCATACCGATCATTTCATAAAATAATTGTTTCCAGAATTTTACCAAATGTATAAGCTAAAATTCGAATTAGAACGAATTCGCAGGATTTAAATTTAGGAATAAAAGCTCTTATAACATTATCTATACATCACTTTGCTTTTTCAATGTTTTTATACATACAAAGTAACAAAATACTATTGACATTTAATTTTGATATAAGTGTAAATGTGGTACTTTATTTGTAGGTAACTAGTGATGAGTAAAGGTATGTAATAATATAACATATACAATTTTGACAGATAAATTTAACTTTTACAGGATGTTTAATACCGAACAATACGTGGTGCTGTGTATGGAAAATGCAGGAAATTATTTTAAAATAGTAGTTGGTTTTGCTACTAACATTTTTATGTATTCAACAAAAATGTTTGTATTTGTTAAAATGACATTCCTGCTATAACCATAAACTGACCGATATATAATGCAAATGTGACTTACTACCACGACTGCCAACACAATTTTTTGACAAAATAACTTCACAGCCCTCTAGAGGATAAAAGTTTTCGATCATACTGTACTATGATATGTGTATTGTTACTATTTTGTTATTTTACCAATTTTTGTTCACTATTTATTTCACTTTGGGTTAAGTGGAGGAGTAGCATTGAACTAAACTCCGCCATTTATTACGCTGATTTTCTAGAAACTGTATGTATTTATCTCGTCATATATTTTCTAAGGGTACTAATAATCGCTGTTTATGTAAACAAGTACATAATCTAAGACTTTATTGCACGAGTCAATTTTATAGGAAGAGCTAATAAAGTCAGATTATGTACGAGTTATACAAAGTTTTATATTTGACTGCTTTTTTACTAAAATGATAAGTAAATATCTAGTAAAATAAAATTGTTGAAAGAGTTATAGTGTCTTGATGAACATTGACAGATATTCATTATAAGTATTTAAGAAAATGTGTCATAAATATTTCTTACCATAGTAATTAACCCCTGATATTTCATTTATAAACACGATTTAGTGTTAATGTCCTTATTTGTTATGCTTTTGACTGAAGTAATTTTGTTCCATTTATTTTAACGTTTACTTGCCAAGAACAGTTCTCTCCAATTTACACAATTATTATAGTACAAGTACAAAAATGTGTCACTTTATGGACTTGGACTATGGACAGATTGATAAACAAGGCCTTTGTGATGCAGTCGAACGTAAAGACATGTATTAGTATTATTATTGTTATTATACGTAAGATATTTTTCATTACTAAGTTACATACTTAAAGTAAAAACAAAGTATTATGTTGTATAAAACTATCAAATTCACGATTCAAAGTATTTGAGTTTAATACACATGTATTTATAGGAAGTTGTAGATACCAAGGCCATTTAAAATCAAATCTATTGTAAATCGACAAAAAGGATAATTATAATTTTGTTTTTCTTCTGCGAATACTCTGTAAAATCTCTCCAAACTGTGCATCTCGCACAGAAAAATGACTCACGCCAAGTTTCTAAATAATGGAAACGACATAAGATAGCATCATAGTTATTCAAGAACAGGCATTATACGAGTAGAGCCAAATGTTTAAAAATCGAATAAAAAAAAATCTAAAACAATACAATACTTTTTCAGTCTACCTCTCCCGTTGTGTTCAAAAATTTTATGTGGATTATGATTCACCAATTCACCTGTTACAGTATCTATGACTAGGTGTTTTTTGAAAAGTCATCACATTTATTTATCTACTTTTATATACCAATTAAATGTACAAGGTGATCTAACAATAATTGTTGAGCAACAACTACCTCAATTTGTTGCTAATAAGTCTACTGCTGAAATAAAGTACAAGCCAGATCATAAACAACCAGACGAAACTTGTTGATTACATTGCCAATGGTAGTGTTCTATTCGACATAGAAGGGGCATGAAATAAGAGCTCGTTCTGTACTATTACGAAAAAATCGAGGCAACGGTATAAAAAATATACCCACTAAATTTTAAAAACTATTTTTTTCTACGACCGCTACTAAAGGTAGGCCTTTTAGCACTAGCTTGTTTCACTAAAAATGACGTTTTATAAATCAGCGTGTTTAAAGTGAAATTAACTGTTTACTTTTAGCACATGTGCCTTCGGCTTCGTTTCATAATTCTCATGTCTCGTGCATACACATCTACTTTTAGCACTTGCTGCACACATAGCTATTCAAATTAGGAAACTGAATGCAAAAGTGTTATTAGTTTATTTTCGGAGCAGATCGGATACTTTAGTCTCTATCAAATCTAGAATATGAGTACAGTGAGGAAATTTTTAACTAATAGATTGAATACGGAATTTGATTTTAAGCCTGCATTAAAATTCCATTCAAAATGCGATGCCTAATTGTTACTACAGAAAAAGTGCCGATCCAGCAAAACGACCAAAAAAAAAGCAGTAATTAGAGCTCACAGTGCCAGAATCTGTAATTTGCCAAAGGAAATTAAATGTCACTCAAATTCGTGTAGAATTTTACGCCCGAAATATTTCCTTTTTATAGAATTACTTATATGGAAATAATACCTTACAAAAATCGTCTTCGGTTTTTAATTTAAAAATTAGCAAAGGTTTTAGGAATACTCATTAATGTTCCGAGCTACTGGCTCTTATTGATTACGAAATTTTCATTGTCCTGTGTGTTAATAATACTCAAAGCAGAGAGTTTAATTAAAGCTTGTAATTACTGTCATTTATTTTATATAAAAGAGTTTTTCTGTTATGCTTCAAATCCTAACGAAAAATAAGCGCTTTCCGGAAAGAACACTTCCCAAGTATAACTTAATTTCTTCATACATGCCGACATACTAATTTGTGTACCAATTAAACATTTCTGCTCTGCGCCCCAAAACAATTAAAACAAAGCGGTAATTAAATTCGTTCTGGAAATAACATTTTTGCAATTTCCGCCAGAATCCAACAGCTATTTGATTGAAGATACAAATTTGATAAGTTATATTACATTCTTGGTTCATTCCAAGGAAACTGCGTTTTGAAACTTTATAAAATTAGACCGTAATTAAACTTGAACTTTTATACATTACTTTAGGAAATAAGTTTACAATTTCTTTGAAATATTGTTTTCATTTTTACGGAGGCTATAAATTAGAATCGGTTTCGAGAGCGTGTAGTACGTACATGTACAAATAAGACAAAAAGCCTATATAAACATCTGTCAACCAAACGGTTATCGAGATTTAATTTGTTGGTTTTGTGGTAATTTCTAAGGAGGCTAATGACATTTTAAGGGTAAGTGTTACTCAAAACTAGGCACCTTTGACTATCATTCGCCTTTCAATAACCATGCCAGATCAATTATGCTTATATTATTTATAACTTTGATATTTGACTGCTGATACTTGTCAGTTATGAAAGTGAGTTTGCTTTTTGCCAGTGGAGTAGCTGTGTAAATCTGAAGTTACAAAAATACTGATAATCTAATCAAAATGTTACAGGAGTAGATACTTTTTGTGACAAATTAAAGATTAAAAATTAAATTAAAAAAATAATCAGAATTATTAAATATGAAAGGGTTGTATCAAATATTCTTGAAATAGGGAGCACCTTCTTCGGTCTCTACGCCAGTGGAATGTCATATTGAAATAAAAGTTGTTATGGGTTAAAACGACATTTACGACAACGCGCCAGCCCATAACGGTATTTACGAAAAGCCATGAAAAACTAGACGACTAGCGCTTACAATATCTCATAAAATCGGGAATGCAACTCACATAGGACCGCTGCCCAGCACATAACAAGAGGTGCCGGCTAGACTGCAGTGGAGCGAGGGGTGATCCAACACGAGATAACACAAGGGCAACGGCCTAATGAACGGTAAACAGATCTAAATTGATTAAGCGCCACCACAATTCCATTACGATAAACGAGAAACCAAAGGTAAACTCACTGAGGAACAGGGAAGCATATGATTCCACCTTTTAACTTTAAACGTGGCAGTAATCTGGACAGCGAGCCGGTTCAGCATCAACGGACCTACCTTTTTAAACTCCACTTGAGCAATTCCCCTTACAACTGAAAAATATAAACACACAAATCGCATGCACAATAACACAGAAAACCACAATTAAATTTATATTACATGTATTGAATAAAAAATTTGAAAAAATAGAAAAGACACATGTAAAACTAAAATGTGAAATATATATATCGCAGTTCGGTAAATTGCGCAACGTTTTAACACTATTGACATGATTTCGGTAAAATTTACATTAATTCTGACAAACGATGAACGGTGAACTATAAGCAAATAGCGATAATAAAGGCGAGACGCCGTCGAGCTGCAGCACTACAAAGGCTAACTGAAGCCTTCAGATGCCGGATGCCAACTGCCCTCAAAATGCAGCGCCAGACCGGCGCGCGATCAACAAGGAAACGGGGCAGCCGAGCGGTACATGATAGCTCTCTCTCGCTCCCATGGCCGTTGTTTGTTAAATTCACGTCCTGAATGCTGGCAGACAAAATCGTTATTTGTAACCTAGCGTGCCAACGAATATAAGCAAGGATACAAAATGAGCGCCTTTCAGATTCGACGACGGCAAGCGGATGACACAGTTGCGTACGCTATAAATAAAGCCACTAAATGCTTGCATGAAATTCTATAAACTTAAATTCAGGGGGTACAACACGAAAAACCCATATACAGGCGGGGTCGTAATTTAGAAAAGACTCTAATTATTCCTACGTTTGTAAAATTAAAAAACTGTCCTGACAAAGTAATAGTCAAAGATACCCTAAAAACTTCCCACAGCCCCTTGTCAAAAAAATTCACTACGAGATTTAAAAAAAATAAATTTCAACACCCTGTATCTCGGTAACTGTTTGGTTAAGGGCATATATGTTTATATAGCCTTTTTGCCACACACACCGATACCTACCTTTTGATACAACCTGTATAGGGCACCTATTTTCCAGCGATTGTTCTGGTAATTCCCGTATAAGCAAAATACGAAATTATTGATGTTGTCTTTAAACTTTGACCTTAAATATCTGAATAATCCTGTAAAAAGCTTTACTCAAAACTTCCCACGCAAGTGGAAGTTGTGACACTAAATAATTATAAAAATTTTAAAAAACTAGGTGTAAAAATGTCTTCATGTTCCTCATAATACTGAAACAATAAAGACTACATTTGTAAACGAGAATTACATCAATATTCAAATACAAAAACCATTACCTGCGGGATTCGAACCGCAGCTGCTGTGACTAGGATTTAAAAGTTTGGCAATATCCTGCAAGCCCACGGAGCACCTCTCACATCATTGCGTTGCGCCTGGCTTAAACAGAACGCAGTTATTGTTGACCCCTTTGTCTCTTTTATAACATTTACCGTGTATTTATTGGGCCCCATTTTCGGCAAAGATAAACCATGCGTTATTTGCAAGTTATTACTTTTATATATTTCTCAAGTAAAGTAAAAATAAACATTTTTTTAAGGTGCTCACCCTGTATATATTTCTCTGTTTTATGCTAGGTAGACATATAATCTGCATGCAAAATAATGTCTTCCTCTGAAAAATAGTTTTTTAGTTATATCGGCAACAGACAGACAGACAGACGGAATTGAGAAAACCTGTTTTTCGTTATTTAGCGATCCTAAAACATGAAGATCTGAAGAAATCTCGGAAGGTTATTTTTTCGCGATACAATACCTCCTTGGTGTTTTAGACGAGGGATTTAAAAATTAAAAAGAACGAATTTTATCATGTCAAGTAATTCCATAATCAGGGCAACTACAATAAAAATAAAAATTAGTTTTTATAGATCTTAAAAAATGTCACCTCACTTTTACTTTAATTCTGTTCAGCTTTGCTAATTTAAGTAATCTTATGTGTTTTCTAATAAAAATGTTAACTGAGCAATTCAATAGAAAATTAGCGCCTTGTCTAGTGAATTATTTATTTACCGGAAAAAAATGGATATCTTACTTCTTAATTTAGTAGACATTGTAATCGCGTATTTATAGTTATTACTTATGCAACATTATGAAATACAGTTACTGTATAGTGATGTCAAGGCGACATACATTTTGAGGGCTTAGGTTAGATTTCACTCAGTGTTCATGAGACTTCAACACGAGCTCTCCAAGGAATATCAGTACTAAGCTAAAATGACGACAGAAATGTCAACTTCAGGTCCGAGTATATGTTTCTTTCGAAGACTAAGGTACACGCTATGCGACATTTGAAGGATGAAACATTGCTGGAAATATTTCACTGAGTGTATTCAGACAATAACATGTCGGATGTGAATTTTGGGCAACGTTGGGCATGATTTGTTTGATTTATTGTTAGTTATAATGTTTAGTAATGTTTTTAATAATACATTAGGGACGATTTCAGCTTTCATCGTGACTGTTTACAATGTTTGGTATAGAAACTATTAGATAAACCATTAGGTTATTATCGGCTTTTAACTTTGATTCAAGACAATCAATAATATAATTCATAACGCGCATTTTCATGCAATTGCATTAACACTGGGAAAGGGTCATCAATAGAGTCCTGACAAATTTCATGATAACGCAATAAATTCCCAAAACTGCAATGCTTGTCCAAACCAAACTTTGAATTAAAGAGTATATAAAAGATATGTAAACTTAAACAGTTTTATGAAATTTGTAGGTATACTTAGAGATAACTGCAGAATTTGAGGACACATTTCCACCTGTCCAGTTGACCAGGTGAAGAGAGACTATCATTGTATAGTATTAGATCAGCCAGGCCTTACTTGACCTGCTGCACCACTTGTAGTTATGCCAAATTTATAAACTAAAATAATAATTACGAGGCGTGCCTGTGGGGTTTTATTATCCATAAGAAATAAATATAAATTACAGTACATTAAGAGAATAATAATTACTGAGTTAATAATAGGTACAGTATTAACTATTACATACAGGCAACTTGGCGTTATTTTAATAATAATTTTGAAAAAATCACTGGAAACAGTTTTGATATAAAGCAATAAGGCATATGTATTTATTACAGTCACTCTAAATATTTGAAAGTCACAGGACAATTGATGTTAGTGACGACGATCGTTACTAAATTTTGATCTCACAAATATTCAGCGCACGTCACTGAATATTTACTTGAAAATGCTTATCATTAAATCAATCCGGACCTTAATCATCAAGCATTTGGGGTATTCCCAAAATTTACAAAATATCAAACTGCTGAAAAAGTTTAACAAAAAAATCAGTGAGTTATTTCTGCTTCCAACAATCTACCATAAAGCTTTCTCTCGCTAAATTATAGATGGTCATCACCACAGAAGTGCATAGGTAGTAAAACAAGGCCGAAATTAAGGCAACATAATATATTTTCGTACGTATCAATAATAGTTTACGTAAAATTCCACGCAGAACTTTCACAACATTTGAGTAAGAACGAGTTGACTTAAACATGGAAATAAAATTACCACTGAGTACATTGACAATAACATTTTTTTAGTTATGAATAAGCAAGGTTTTTTTAAATGTTCGACATAAATTGCTTAAGAAACGATTTTCGTCTAAAATTATGGTCTAACTTCTTGATCAACAATACAAAAGTAAACAAACTGTTATGCATTGCAGCATTAAGCACAACCGGGCCACAAAGTTTTTGCGTCAGATAGTTCGAAATTGCTATAGGGCAAGAATTATAACCATATATGCTTCAGGATAAAGCAAGTATCTCCAAACTATTGATTTCAACTTTAGAACTCCCTATACGTCTGGAATTTCTTAATGCAAGTTATTTCTGATGCAATTATTTAATTTATATATTGAACGCTTTGTTACGGTCTTGAACTGACTTTACGACACCGCACCGGCTCATACATAAACGAAACGGCCGGCGCGTGCCGCAATGGACAAAATCGGGACGAAAGTTCTCCTAGGCCGCTACCCATCCGCAACAAGATAGGCCGGCTAGACTTTCAGTGGAGTTGGGCGGGTTCTTAACGAGATTATCTAAGGGTAACGGCCAGAGGGTCGGTAAATAAGGGTAAAATAAAGAGGGCGCCACCAAGCCTGTCTTAACCCGAATAACCGGGCCTGGGCGGTTAGACGGGGGCGAAGTATTCAAGACACTCCGTCGATAGGGGTACTCGTGAATTATAAACTCACCCAACGATTTCGTGATGGCAAAAATACTTAGATCATGAAGTGGGGCTCTTTGAACCACGGCAATGTCACCACCAAGCTTACCTGCACGCTCTGATCTCACTGGCCCCACCGTACATTTAGCTTCTCAATGATGGGCTCACGCTGAAACAGAACATGCACAAATCGACCAAGAATAAAGCGTCTCTTAATTAGATAAGCGTCTATTATTCAATTCTTACATTGGGGCAGCAAAGCGTGCCGCAAACATTGGGTTAATTCTTATAAATAAGCATCAGCTGATGGGCGCACTACTGTTACTAAACAACACCCATAACTGTACAAAATCAAGAGCAGTTTGACATATGAGTCCCACAAAGGGAACGTTTGTTCATAAAAATCGAGTTATGCAACAGCAAAGGCGACGCGAACAGCGTAGCTGTCGGCAGAATCCGGCGCCGCAAAGAGATGCGGCGAATTAGTTAGAAACCCAATTCGCAAGGCAAAAAAGGGACCGCGTTACTGAGATATATTTGGCCGAAAAAGGGGCTTACATAGCCTAACGCCCGCAGGCGAATTTAGAATATGACACAGCTGGTGCTACGCCGCCCAAGCGATCGATAACTTCGTGTAACACTCAACGAGCCGAACACGACGCCGTTGCTAACATACGAAAGGTCTCGCACAAAACTTGGCGAATATGGCACCGCCCTGATAAGAAGTGATCTGGCTCACATGATAATTTGGGCAAACACAGCAAAGCCCAAGTGAGGGAAGTGATTAGATTAAAAACGAGCGACAACAATTTAAGATGCGAAGGGTACATTTTTAACGGTGCACATGATTTCACATCAAGTTCGCGCACATGCAATTTTACTGCGACCAAACTGGCGATGCCGCCTTACAGCACGTATGCCAAGAGTTCAGCAATTATTCACATGGTTAGGCGCAAAGCTCGCGCACAAGAAGTTAGTCACATGGAGTACCGCGGCACACAAATACGCCCCCGCGAAGCGAGTGTACAAGCGGAAGCAACACCGCAACAATGGTTATGATTCAATGGTTACAAATACCTTAGTTTTATTGGTGACGGCCCAAGAGATCGGCATGCGGTCCAGCTGGCGGGAAACAGGTTGCCTGTGGCAATTAATTCGCCGCTAAAACGGCCGACGGTGTGAATGGTCTGGATGCGCCCAAAATGGCGACAAAGGCTGGCGCTTCAACAAACGCCGCTACGACGGCAAAGCTAGCCCAATCATGTCCTACCTCAACGGGATCCTCGCATAACGAGCTAAAGGGAACACTCCCTTACGTGACGACGTAGAACCGGGCATGGAATTCCATCACACCTACGCCTTGGCGTAATAAGATCGCCGCTAAACGACACACACCTCCCTTGTGGGCGGCTTTACTCCGACTCTTCAAAGGCGAAATAGTTTGTGTAACACACTGGCTGAAGCAACACGGTAAAACATAAAGGAAAAAGGGCTAAAGAAACACGTCGCCGTAACGGCACAAATGGAGGAGGCGGCACCCCACGGCAGAGCCCGGGGCGCCGCCGCCCGACTTCAAAATTAACCCGACTGCAGAAACTGTTCTGATCGACGGCCCGTAACGGAATGACGAAACCCCGCGTCCCCACGCTACAATTTAGCGGAAAGCTGGCGTCACCACGTGACTATATCGCGGCAGCCAATCGCGAGGCGCCCAATAAAACAAATACGTCCCGGTGACAAAGAGAGCGCGAGGCCTCGCAGTCGCACCAACAGCGTAATTTCTAGAAGGTTCAAAAATCTTGCAAGCGTTAACACGCGGCTGTCAAAGTACCAACAAAGGGGTACCCCAGATGACGAGAAATACTGCGCTTGAAGCTAAATATGTGCAAAATCATTATTATGGAATTAGGCGATGAAGCCAAATAAGTAACTAAAAGGGTTTAACATACGGGCACGCTGCCCTAAAGCCTAGGTGGCTAATTAAAATACAAAATGACCTGACAGCTTATTCTTTTGATAGTTGCCAGTTGGGGTTAAAAGTATAGTTTTGTTTTTAATTTTATAACAGCCTACTGAGAAAAAAGTACACATTGTGAATGAATTACGTTGATTGCTATGGCACCTCACGTAACTCCTAATATGGCACGAAGTGTTTTCATTTCTACTATTTTTATCTTCTGTTTCGTTTTCATGGTTTAGGCGTGGTGTCTCTATTGCGTACGTGAATACTCGTACTATTGTTTGTAGATTTTTGTATTGCTGTCAACACCGATATATTTTTCGCCATATGCTTTCTCTCGGGCATCCAGATATTTTCGGCGCTTTAAAGCTTGTGTTTGTGCTTCTCTGAAGATATTTCTATCACTGGATGTCTCCACTACCGAATATTTGAAGCTTCTTACTTGTTATATGAATTTACGTTACAGTTCAAGTTTACATCTAGTGGGCTTCTTCGAGGTTATTAAAATTTTTGGTTTTCTACCGATATTTCCCTATTATACTTCTTGAGGGTTATATTGCATTTATGCAGTACTCTTTGAAAATTGTCGTCGTCAACGTCGTCGGCTATTTATCATAGCTTCGTCTGAGTAGCATATAATACCGGGTGACAACGAAACCAGGGCCATGCCTCTACTTCCTTTACTTATGAATGAATTTGGATGAAATTTGATACAATGATACTAGACATAATTTCCAATTGAGAAACAAATGTAATCAAAATGGCCAACTTCCAACACTAACTTTGATTTTTTTCCGAATCTATTACTCAAATTTCATACGACAGTGTTGCCAAAATTTGCTTACATATTAAACAAAAATATTTAAAACATTAATTAATTGATTATTTTTCAATTTTAGATAAAGATAAATTAGTGCATGATGCATACCGTTAGAGTGGTAATTAAATTTTCTATCTAATGGTAAGAGGTCCCTTAGTAGGTACCATTTAAAAAAATGAATTTTTCTTAAGAAACCTGTTTAGCAAATTAAATTATTTTATTAAGGGATTGTTATTAACCCTATTCATAAAATAGCTATTATTATGAGTTGCTAAAGTCAATTAGAATAGATTTTTCTAACTCATGGCCTTCTATAATAAAAAATAAAATTTGATTTTTTTTAATGAAAATTTCCTAGACTATTGTATGTAAATACTTTATAGATTCCAAAAAACATAAGATATACAAGGTGGCCCATTTAAAAAATCAAAGTTTGTGTCATTTTCGGTAACACCGGAAGTCGGCAATTTTGACTGTATCTTTCGGTCATTCAGAAATTATGTCTTTGTATCTTTGTATAAAATTTTATCCAAATCGATTCATAAATAAAAAAGATATAAACATGGCCCTGGTCTTATTGTGGCCCGTTATATACCTCTAATGATCTCGTTTCTTGTATTATTTGATCCATAATTAAATTGAATAAGAATGGGATTAGTGAGTCCCACGGGGCCTTATACTGTGAGCACTTCCTTTGAAAGTTGTGATTAAGTGTAATTTATTGCTACTGTTCGTATTAGTATCTTTTATGATTTTTATAATATTCCTAACAATTTTTACTTTCTTCGTCTTTTAGACGAAGGAAGTATTGTAATCGCGAAAAAATCACCTTCCGCGATTTTTTAAGATCTTCACATTTCAATGTCCCTAGATGACGAAAAACAGGTTTTCTCAATTCCGTCTGTCTGTTGGCGGTATAACTCAAAAACTATTTGTTAAATAGGACTCAACAAATACAGGACAATGTCACAAAAGAGTCAAATCAGTAGAACAAATCGATGCGGTTACAATCGCTACGCGGCGGAGTTCAAACCCCAGCGGGCAAATTTTTTGTAATTTGCAAATTGATCTAATTCGCGCGAGGGAAGTTTGGTGTAAACCCCTTTACAGATTTTTTGTTTGTGTAATTGTGCAAGAACGTCATTAAATTGCACTCTGTCAAAGGCATACATGTCGAGCTCGCAAATTTGATTGATTTCTATTTGACGCAGGATATTTCTGTTTCATCGAAAGGCCCTCTGTTCTTCCTATATTTCTATTGAGTTCTTGAGTTGTAAGGAACCATGTGAGTTACTACTTTCAGTGTTGAATTGAAAAGTGTAATATCGCCATAGTTTTAAGGTATAATACTCAGCATAGAAAAAATAAACTATAGAATGCAAACTGGAGTCATTTTTTGAAGTCCGAATAGCGCCATCTGTTATCTTGTGCCCGGTGCGATATCTAGGCCGACTAAGTAAAATTGTATTCAATTTTCAAATTATTATACAAAATGGTAAAATAACTAAAAAACATGAAAAATTGTATGTTATCTTGTATTTGCTATATTTAATCTTTTTTGTACACAATAAGTGCTTTGTTATAAATTTGTTTTTTATTATGTACCCACCCCTGTGTCTTTCCCACTTAAAATTAAATTTACTCCCTTTATATATAAAAATATTGCTAAATTAACTATTTGATCTACAATTTCCTTTTCTACTTTAGTTTTGGGTTCACAATTAAAATAAAATTTTACTAGGTGTGGAATTACATTTAAAATTTTGTATTTAATATTCAAAAAAGAATTCGCATTTTCTAGTACTATTCTAGATATACGGATGGGGCCATAATTATACCGATGGGACCACAATTATATATAACAGCAATGAGATAACATGAATAAGAAGATAACACATATTGCTTGAGTAGGAAAGAGATAAACGTAGTAGCAAATATACGAGTAGGCTTGACGCTTACTTTAATTATGACATATGTCAACTAATTGTGCCTACTAAAATAATTTTGTTGTATGGGCATCTCTTTCTTACTCAAGCATTTTATTTTGTTGTTCATGTTATCTCATTGCTGTTATATATAATTGTGGCCCCATCAGTATATAACAACAATGAGATAACATGAATAACAAAATAGAATGCTTGAGTAAGAAAGAGATGGCAATACGAAAAAAATATTTTAGTAGGCATGTGTAGTTGACAAATGTCATAATTAAATTAAGCGTCAAGCCTTCTCGAATATTTGATACTATGTTTATCTCTTTCTTACTCAAGCAATACGAGTTATTTTCTTGTTCATGTGATCTCCTTGCTGTTATATATAATTGTGGCCCCATCGGTATTATAAATTGTATTATTTTTTTTAATAAAGTCTAACCTGCAATATTTAAGTCTTCTTTGTTGGTAATTGTATTCTTTTTTCCTTATAAATTTATAAAAGTATCATCTTCTAGATATGTGCCAAACATTTGGCACCTACTAACACACATCACATTTTAAAATTTTCAATTTTTTTAGCTACCCACCCAGATACATCACACTTTTATGCATCGGTTTTTCTAACTCGAACTCCGGCAATTTTGATATATATTTCCAAATATTACAAATTTCGAATTCAATTTCATTTTTATAGTCACTACTATTAATTTTCTCTATTAAACTTTTTAGATTAAATAGATCTGGTATATTGCTTATTTTGCAGTTCATTCCAATTGATTTCGATCCAAAATAATTCCTTATTAATCACGTTTTAAAACTATCACGAAATTGAATTGCCATCGGATTTACCGCACGAGTTCTTATATTTCTCATTTTTCCAAAAAACTTGCATTTGCCGCTATCAATTAAAATTTCGTAAATATCTAAAAGTCATTGTATTAATCCAATTTTTTAAACTGGGAGGAACTGATTTTCTCCCATTTACGTCTATAAAGTACATGTTTTTCATATTTTTAATGGCTGCATTCCAAAACTGTAGATTTCCAGAATTTAGAGATGCGCCGCAAAGCGAGGGTTTTCCACAGTTTGATTGTAACGTTCCTCCATTACAGTTGTCGAATAATTTGTCAAGAAAATTTATAATTTTAGCGGTTCATAAAGCTGTTTCATTTATTTTGTCATTACCTAAAAGAAAACGTTTTTTTATATTACGAACAACGTAAATACCATTACATACCAAAGTGGCGGCAGCATACTGTTTTACTGTTGTAAATATTTGTATAATTGAATGTCCATAATTCTTGATTTCCAGTGCACTTTAGCCATTGTTCAAAACGTTTTCAATTTTTTATGGGGTTGGGGAATCGGTGTCTTGTAGGACCTAGAGTACTTATATATCCTACTTATTATATAGGTACTCTAGTTGGACCTGGGTTGTAACAAGTTTTAATAGCGCACAGGTTCATTTTAAAATAGGTACTTATAATAATTAAATGTGCTTAAGTTATTTGACAATGTCAAATTTTATGCATAAATTTGAAAATGATGTATGGTAAGTAGATCTCATGTCTAAAGAAAAATAGTGTACTGACATCTCTAGCCTTGTGTCCGGTGCGCCAATAATGGACACAAAAATTGATTGGAACTTTGCATTCTATAGTTTATTTTTTCTATGATGCTTAGCTTCCAATCCGGCGGTATTTTCCTTTCATTCATGATTTTTAAAAAGAGTTTATGAATTTGTTGGCTCAGTTCTTCACCTGCGTACTAGCAGTTATTGATGTGCTTCATCACGACCAGGAAACTTCCAATTTTTAGTTTGACAGGTGCGTCATTTACTTCCCCCTTCCAATTATTTTCTGTAATTTTAATATGAAGTGACCAAAATCGCCAAAATTTATTGGTAGCTTTTGACGACCGTAGTCTTTCATTATACACGCTTAGTTACTGGTTCCATGAATTTAAACGTGGACGACGTACGTTAGAAGATGAATCGAGACCTGGACGACATCCAGTAGCTGTTTGTACTTAAAACGTTAGTGGTATCAAAAACCTGCTTACGAAAAATCGGATTATAAATAAGAGAAAAATAATTAGATATTCTATAATCATCAGTAGATAACATTTTACACAAACAACTGGTTGTGAAGAAGCTGGCAAGTTGGTGGATTCCACATTTGTTAACCGTAGAATAAAAATAAGCACGCGTAGACGGGTAGACTCGTGCAGATGTATGTTGCCAAAGTTCGATGCACCACATTCAAAGCAAGTGTTAAATATTGTTACTGGTGATGACCCTGGGATCTATGAAACTATGATTATAACCCCAAGACTGGGCAAAAATCAAGTGCTGGATTTTATGCAAATGAGGCTATTCCAACAACAGTTCTTCCCTCTTGACCCCCATGACACTGTAACTTTAGATTGCTACACATAAGTTTGTCCTCCTCAAGTCTTTCAAAGATTGGGTAGTGATTGCGAACACCAGGTTTGGGTGGCATTTTGCCACACCACGGTAATGCAATTCCGCCTACGGTAACAAAGACGTTAAATTTCTTACAAGAATCCTATCAGCTGGTAACTCGGATTCCATGCAGTTCAGGTATTTCTCCATTTAATTGTTTCTGTGTTTTATTATTAATTTTTAAAAATCATGCGTCCTAAAAGATTTCCTGGCGCAAATGTAACGGTTGCTGAATTTCAGCGTATGTTTGACAACTTTTCAAAAACGAAGTTCTCTACCTTGTTCGAGAATTAGTTTCAAAAAATGAAGAAGATTATTACGGTACGGCTAGGGGAGAATATTTTGAAAAAGAATAATAGTTATTCATATGTGTTATATTACAAATAATCCACGAGAGAAAAGTTGAGCCATTGGGCCGCCACGCTGAAAGGGGTCCTTTCTCCAGCGAATTATTTGTAATAACACACTCGTGTCATACAAAATGCTATCCAACAATTTAATAGATATCTAAAAAAACAAATTTTTTATTGATAGCCGTAAAAAGTCATAGTGTCGCAAGTGACTGACGCAAAACTTAACCTACAAATTTAGAATTTGACATAGCTTGATAGTGCTAAAAACAATACAGTTGTGAGTGACATGGTTTTTATCTCACTAGTGGGTTATCATTTTAACTTCATTAGTGGGTCATGGGCCACTTTAGAGGTCTAAAATCGATGTAGTAATAGCCTTATCACTAAGAGGTGCTGAATAAAGTAATTTTCATTAAAAGTTCGTATTTCTAGCTAACAATTAACAGCACAGTCTTCATATATAATACAGAGGGCATAAGTTCATCAGATTGATTATGTAATTATCAGTGATTGAATCGCCGCACATTCTATACTTATAAAAGTAAAAGTAAAATATATAGCTTTCAGCTTACCCTGCTGTTATGTAAATAATATGTGCAGTTCTTGGTAAAATATTGTAAAATATCGGTATACGTCAGCATAACATCAGCCTGAAATGAAGTGGCATTTGCAACATCGCCATGGTCATTTCTGCATGTTTCATTTTAATGGTATAGCACAATTAGCCGCTGCTTCAGTATTATAGTTAACACAGTTTCAAAATGATGGCGTTATTAACGCCACTCTGACATTGAGATTATAAGCTGCGTTTTTACGATATTCTCTCGTGATATTGATTTAGTTCATAAGTTAATTATTTATCATTTTTACCGTAAGAACTTTCAAGTCGATTGTAAGGAATTACTGTTATTAGAAGGGTTTCAAAATTGCAGTGCAATTACACCTCGCCCAGTAAAATTTATCTTTTATTATCAACTGAAATACTTTCAGCCAAATTGTATGCCAACCTCTGATAATTTATGGCATGAAGAGTACTCACTTAAATATATAATTGAATTATAAAAGCCCCTTGCTGCAAAACAGGGATTATTAGTAGAAATGTTTCTGTCGAACACATATTTACGAAAGCACATGATAAATAAGTCTTAAGACTTACCATTGAGAATGTAGGGAAACTGTGGTGGTAACAAGGTCGAAAAACGAAAAGTTGCGGAATTATGTGCTAAGTAATAATTAAGAAATATTTTTCGATTTGATTAAAAAAACCAAAAATGTCAATTTCCATTTTCAATCACAACTTTTTAGCGAAAACTTTAACAATTTCTAAATACTGCCCTAATGCAACAGTTTACGTAGAATATTCTGGTATAGTTTACTTAAATTCGCAGAGTTTTAGATATTCGGAACCATCATTAATTTAACTTTTTCTTAAGGCGGCCATATTGTATTTTTACAGAATTAAATAGAGCTTTTCACAGCACATCTGCTTAGCGTTCGGGAGGTCGCGGGTTCGATTCCCCTGGCCGTCTACTCTGATTAAGGTTTTTAGGTGGTTTTCCTGAGTCAACAGAATACCGTCTCTGAGGCGAATGTAGGGGCAGTGGTTCTCCACCTTTCCTGGCCTTTCTCTCACCCATCATATAATTCCTGTTCTTGGCTGAAGAGGGACCTTTACCTTTTTTCAGCCATCTATACCGATGTGCTTATTCTTCCAAATCGTGTTGTTTAATTATTCTGCTATTATGCTTGCTTTAGTTATTTTTTGTCTTATTTCTGTAACATTTGCGCTGCTAGATATTTCAACCCAGAACGTGAACTCCATCTCTTGCTGAATAATGTTATCGTCAATAGTAAGTTTGCATCTGAGAGATTCGCGAGATGTTGTCATATACTATGTTTATTGTGATGAAACAGTCATATTGTGTTTTTTCGCTGTTATTACTTGCCTCGTCTAAAAGACGAAAGAAGTATTGTAATCACGAAAAAATCATTTTCCGAGATTTCTTCAGATGTTCACGTTTCAGGGTTCCTAGATGACGAAAAACAGGTTTTCTTAATTTCGCCTGTCTGTTTTGTCTATCTGTTTGTCTGTCTGCCTGTTGGCGGAATAACTCAAAAGCTATTTGTTGCAAGAAGACAATATTTTGCCTGCATATTGTATGTTTACCTGACATAAAACCTAGGAAATTTCAGAGAAATATATGTAGGGTAAATACCTTTAAAAAAATTTTTTGTTTATTTTCGCTGTACCTGAGAAATAGATACAAGTAATAATTTGTACATAGGTCAGGCTTTATCGTTGGTGAAAATGAGACGTAACAGATACAGGGTAAACATGACAAATTAGACAGAATAGTATAGTGCTTTATGACGCAACATAAACTCGTCCACTTGAATCACGCCCGTGGCTCAGTTATTCTAGCTGCAAAATGCAGCATGCGGAACCCAGCTGGCTACATTTTTACTTTCCTCGACTAAAAAATATAGAACTTTTTATTTGCAAACGATAAAAGTAATAAATTGTACATAGCTCAGGCTTCATCATTGACGAAAATGATACCTAGCAGATACAAGGGTAAACATCACAAATAGGACAGAATAGTATGGTGTTTATAACGCAGTAGAAACTCGTCAAATTTGAACAGTTATTCTAGCGAAGGGTAAATATTTGCCTTGGAGCGCAAAGTTCGAATCCCAGCGGACTACAATTTTTTATTTTGCAAATTGATCAAATTCACGCGAGGGAAGTTCCGTGTAAACCCTCTTTACAGATTTTATTAGATTGGTGCAATTGTCTCTGAAGATCTTCGGTCTCTGGACTATCTCGGCATCATCGGCGTAGCGGAGTACCTTGATTTGTTAGTTTCCCATTTTATATCCTTCTCGATTGCATACTTTTCTTATAATTTTGTCCATCACGATGTTAAAAAGTAAAAAAATTAGAAAGCTTAATACCCACAGGGATTAGTTCTGAAAGTTTTCCTTTGACTTTAGCTTAGATTTAATTTTTTTATATAATTATGATTTCGATGGTTTTGATGATCCTTATAGGAATTCATCTGCTGTATAGTAGGTTTATAATATCTTTAAGTCATACTCGATCATATGCTTTTTATAGACTAATAAAACTTAAAAACCTGGTTTGTTGTATTCCAGAGATTTTTCTACTATTTGTCTTAAAACTAATACTGCATCTGTGAAACATCTTCCACATCCAAATCTAAATCCTTGTTGCTCATCGACTAGAGATAGTAGTGAGCTGAGTTTGTTATATATAGTTTTTGTCTAAGATTTAAGATTAGACATTAGAAAAAAACTAATGCATTATAGTCAATTCCAAGAAGGAACAGTGTCCGAAGAAGGATAAAATTATGCATTCAAGAAAATGACCTCCAAATGAAACTCCTAATGTGGACTGTAAAACGTTTTCAACTCATATCGCATTAATCCCATTCTTCTATCATACTATATTTTGGTGCTGATTTGTTCTTAATTTAGTTATCGTTATTAATGTATCTGCTTCCTACCGCAAGCTACACGATATTATATTGTTGAGAACGTATCTACTACTTTTCTTATTTTTGTTGTATGTTGTACCGTAGTCACGTGTTGCCACAAAATCATATTGGTTCTAATGGATCTCGATTGTTTGTGTAGTTAAATACACTTACCTCCTGTATCAAAATTTATGAAATTAGTTTAACATAAAATAATAATCGATATGACAATGCTCAATGCTCTTGTGGTTGAAATAACCACAATAACTTATAATAGTATTAACTAAAAATCGTAAGTACATATATATTGTTGAAATTATCATGAAAAATCTATTTAGATCTTCAACAATAGAAAGAAAATATAAACGTGATGATTATTTCAAAATTCTGTAAGTAGATCAAATCAGATTTTACATATAAAGTTGTCATAAGAAAACAATTTTATACATTGCAGTACCCAATTTTATAAAAAATATATATTTGAGCATTTTTCATCAAAAGTTAGACTAAACATATAATTCAGATCCATTTTTATTATTTAGGAAGGTGTGGGGTTTCCATAATTACACTGACGCATTGCTGCATTTATTCAGAATTTCTCTGAAAGAATGATATAAAAGGGGTCCATAATTTCGTCGATAATCGTTAACATCTAATCATACCTTCCAACTTATACATATGTCGTTTTTTATCTTAATATATACGTTCATAAGTACCTTGGCTCTTTGATGAACGGTTTCCTACATATACAATCTTACAGCTGCAATCCATATAGTTTTAACGTGAGAACCGCGATTATTTTGTAGTCTTTTAATCAAGTGCATTTTCTGCTAAATTTGAATTCATGTACAACGAATGCAATTACTCAGCTTTTAATTCACTTTTTTATATTAATTGAAACTTGGTGCATGATTTTTAAGTTATCGTGGTTGAAATTCTCCCTAAAATGTCTTAAACACATATTATAATTACAACAATTGAAGTATTAGTTGGTACTGGTAATTACTGAATTTTTTAATAGTTATATAAAATAAGATCTGAAGTCACCAAGCAGTCAACGATAAATCTCTCACACATGTTGTTGGCATTAAAGATAACCTCAAATTGATATCTATTATTCCCACATGGCGGAAGTAATAACTTAAGAACATTACAATAAGGAAATATGAAAGCAGAAAATAAGGAAAAGTTGCTATTAAATATGATACGATGAAAAATTACTTTTATAACTTCGAAGATACTTATCTGAGGAAGCAATAAAAAAGTTGTATTGCCACTTTTATAGTAGGAAATTAGTTTAAATAATCTAGCTTTAGGATATATTTTTGAGCTGCTACATATGCAACTTACTTATGCAATAAAATTGAATTTATCTAACCTAAAATTATTTGTTGCAGTAACACCAGAAAAACCCGAACCTGAGGAGGAAGAAACCATCGATAACGACTGTGAATTAAACGAAAAGTTGGACGACTGTGATCCACGGAGAACTATAAAAGTCAAACCTTTCGGAGGCCCACTGCTTGCACAAGTGTAGGTTATTTAATATATTCTTTTTGTTGCTTTAAGTATTGGAAATGTTAACGATTCCCATTTTTTTATTTTTTGATCGAACTAAAAGTAAGAATAAATCCAGACATTAGTGTAAATATAAAATAAGGGTAGTAAAAACATAATTTTTAGAATCATTTCAACATGTTGTAAAACAGGGATTGCATCCACATATATCTTGCTTTGAAATACGAGAGCCAGTGTTTTATAGGACTGAAATGTACAGATAGATTCCTGGTTAAATAAAGTCTAGAAAATTGTAGTAAGGAAAAGAGGAAGATTACGCCAGGCTTCCCGAGTGTATTGGCAGAGCGATTTGAAATGAGATTGAATGCGGGCAAAAACGGATATCAGCGTACGATGTATGACATAAAAACCCCACAAACCTGAAAGAAAAAGGAAAAAAGTCTTGTTCGTACATCTATTATCGCTTACGGAAGCGAATATGAAGTAAATATTTTTTTTTCTGAGATGTTAGTAATTTGAGCTATATTAGGCATTCAAATTTAACTAAACTTTAATTATTTAGAATAAAATAATATTTAGACACAGCAATCATCTTAACAGATTTTCACTGTATTAATAAAATATTTAAAATCTGTAAGCACTTGAAAAATTTCCCACAAATAATCAGTTCGTAGACTACAGAAAATGTTTGAAAACAAATTTAAAAACTGAGCCCTCTCGTAAATTCTGAATACCTCATAGGAGTTTCGCATTGTTTGAAGGTGTGTTTGTAAAAATACTTGAAAAACTGAGACTCAGTGATTTCTCACGTAGAACGTGTGTTTATATCGTGTGTTTCAAAAAAATCATTTACAATAGGCCTTCGAAAGAAAGAGAAAATTTAGTCATGTCTTAACTTAAGTCTGTAGGTGAATGCCAGATTTCATTTTGTTTATGAAAACGTCTCTCACTGTGACGTGTGTTTACTGCATTAACTTTAATTGTATCAAGCAAAAAGAAAAATAAGATGGCATGTACACAACAACGAGTGTAATAATCATAACGGTCAATAAATATTGTTTTTGTTAAGTGTTTTGTATATTTTTAGGAAAATAGTTCAAAGTCAAGATGTAATTTAGTTCTCTCTAACTTACGGTAGTTCATTTGCTTCAATGGGTACATATTAAGTTACGCCAAATTTCAATCTGATCATGGCACGCTGCGAGTTTTTTTGGAACACATGATGTAACTAATTGAATTAATATCGTCATGAATTATTAAGCTTAAATGTATAAAAAAGGTGTTCCGAAAAGAAAGGCCGCAAAACGTCAAACATTTTGGAAATGTCATGTTCTCAAAAAATAGATTGGCCCAGTAAGCGTCCTTCACAAATAATTCAATTTCTAGCTTTCTCCATTTAGAGTCCACATTGTATATAGGGGTTCATCACTGTCGTAAATTAGTTATTTGTATACACAATACGCAATTAATGAATGTTATCTAATCCAGGTAGTCTGCTGGTTGTAACTGTAGCTCCAACGCACAGCGGCTTCGAACGACGGGTTGGAAACAAATTATATACAAGCCGAAAAATGGCGTTGTTGTCACGGAGCAACCACTAATAGAGGAGTTTTTTAAATGCACCTGTCAAATAATTGTTAGGGATTGGCCCACCTGTCAGAAGGCGCTGGTGTCACCTGTCCGCTTTTTGAAAAGTGCGTAAATAGCATGGCTACAGTGCTTTTATATAGACAGTGGCGACAATACAACTAAGCAACCCCCCCGCCGCCATATTTAGGCAAATTTCTAACGGGTGTCTATTTAAATCCGTGATCAGAGTCGACTGTGATACGTGTTTTACGTTTGGCAGTACTGCAAACATTTGAGATTTGCAGGTTAAGATTTGCGTCAGTTTGTGTCAAAACTGAACCTGCTAACCTCGAATTTGACATAGACTGACAATACACTTCAGTACTGCCAAAAGTATAACACGAATCACAGGTGATTTAGCATAAACATGGCGGCTAAAACCACGTGATCTAGGAAGCCAATCAAAAATAGGACACCCCATTGTCGCCACTGTCTATGTAAAGACACTGTAAGCATGGCCAGCTTCATCCAACCCGCTGACGCGGTTAGCGGAAACTGATGAAGCTGACTATGGTAAATAGTAAACTCATACGTCAAACTGACACCGACAAATCATTTAAAATGCGTGAGAAGCATTTTGAACCAAAGTAAATTGTTGCAATTGAGCACGACTATTGTAAGATTGACAAAACTTATTAAACAATATTGCTATTTGAATTACTTAAAATATATTTGTTATTCTCAAATATTTTGTTTGAATTTTCCATAATTATTGTAAACTTCAAAACCTATAAAGATTTTGCATACCTATTCCGATTTACGAGGTTCAAAACTTTAAAATCGAGATTCTGATGAAGACAAATTATGTATATGCAAAATTTGTATTGGTGTTGACGGCATATCCTTGATTAATTCAAATATCGTAGTAATGGCGTATTTAAATTTTGCCGCCTTGCTAGAATAGTTTCTGGCCCACCCGTTGTAGGGCGCTGAAACTTTTATACAAGCTTACTATGGGAGAAATCGCTTTATTAGTGGTTGCTTTGTGGTTGTTGTTTATCGTTTCCCCTAGAGTAAATTCCATGCAATTAGGTGTATTACGGTATTAGTGATATTCGTGGCTGGTGTATTAAGCCTTGCGGGTCGTGTTGCTTCTTTGATTAATGTTTTGGGCTACCCAGAATGATATAAACATGAAATTTCTACCTACTGCAAAGTTCGGCTTTTGCAGCTAGAATTGCCGGTGACCGCTGAATGCTTGCGATCGGTCTGGCTAATTCGCCTGGGTGAAGGTACCTGGATTACGCCGGTGGACTAGAGGTTCCTGATAGTATCAGAGTAGTCCGTGTTCTAGGTTAAGTTTATAAAGAGGTTAAGGCTTTATTGGCCTGTGAGGATGACTGGTGCGAAAATTTAACGAAATTCTCAACAAGATAGAATCGTATCCACCGGTGCTGATCTGCTGATCAGGTAAAGGAGGGTGTTAGGAGAACGTAAGTCCTGGGACTCAAGTTTTCAAGTGTTTTAAAATGACAGCGCGGTCTGGTTATATACCCTCTCGTCTCTCGTTAATGCTCTAAATTCTAGGTTGGGAAGAGTGGAAATTGCGTCGAATGTTATGGCACGAGTGTCCGCATTTCGCGGCTGGTGTTGACTTATCGAAATCCGCGCGCTCTAAAGATGTATGCGCTGACTGTAACTGACATAAGCGCCGTACAAATGTCTGATTAATATTTATGCTTTAGGTAAATTTGGTACTGGAACTAACGTTACAAGGTTACAAGGAGTTGATAAAAGAAAGAGAAAGTTGGTTATGAAGTGATGGCGTCGGCGGTTTTATTAGAGAACAAGCAGCCGGTACTAATTAAAAAGAGTAATCATGGGAGAAGGATCGAAGATTTAATAGATGCTTGAAAAATATAAAGTAAAGAATAATAGTGACCAGATCAAAACAACTTTAAAGATAAGCCAACATAATGTTAGGACGTTATACCAGACAAGCAAAATGGCACAGCAAAGCTATAATATTGGTATATTAGGAGTGAGCGAATGTAAATAGAATGGTAACGAGGATATACTAATTGATGATTATAAGTGTATTTATTCAGGAAATGAGGAGGGAGCAGATCACAAATATGAGGTGGGTTTATTAATTAAAAAAAAAAGATTTGAAAAGTACATTGGTTGATTGGGAACCGCTTCCTGAGAGATTAATGATGGCAAAATTGAATTAGGACATGCAGATTTTAACTATACTACATTGCTACCGCTAACAGAGGTGGAAACACTGGAAACAAAAGAGGAATTTCGTAGCTTGTTAAACACAGCTATGAGAAAAACTAAAAAAATGGGATAGTAATACTGATCATGAAGGACTAGAGAATGTTATGGGACAACATTGGATCGGAGAAAAATAAGAATGGTGAGCTACTGATACAACTTTTTAGTATACACAAGCATACAATTGAAGGGACGTTATGTGTGCACAAAGATGGCCGTAAAATAACCTGAATTTTACAAAGCAGGAATTGGAGAATCATATTTATCATAGATTCACAAGTAATTAGACGAGATACAGTTGCTTTTCTAACGAAAATTGGGTTGCCAGGAAACTTGACGATACAAACCTTCCATAATAAAATAAGTTCGCAAAGACAAGTAATTTTATCTGACAGTTTTGTAGATATTTATAATAAGAAGGGTGCAGATGTAAATACGGACCATTACCTAGTTGTTGCGAAAGTGAAGGTAGGAAATGAGAAGAAGAAGGAAAGATTTACACTTGAAAAGAAATACCGAATCTAATAACAAATAAACAATGGATGAGTGAGCCCACTTGGAAGCTATTAGAAGCGAGAAGAGAAAAAAGCTGAATTCGCAAAACGAAGAACGATGAAAAGTGTCACAAGAAGGATACAAAAAAATGAATAAGCATATTAGAAAAACTTGTAAAAACTATTATGGGCGATATTCCATATGTATTCACTGATTATGCAACACAGAAAATCACATTTTATAGTTATTAACGTCATTAGGCCGATATATAGCAAAAACGGACGCGGTTAAATTTTCTAATTCGAGTCAATAGCTGAGGTTTCTAATCAACCAAGTCTGTTATTTGTGTATCAGCCGTGTGTTATTCAATATTTTTCCTAATAGAAATGTATTCATTTGAAAAACAATTTATTAAACATAATTTAAAAATTACGTGATCCTTAACGGCGGCCGGCTGTTATCATTTTTAATAGCCGGTGGCTGTTCGGAATGACTTTTCATGCAAATTTTCCACTTTCCTGCTTAGTAGGAAAACTTTGAAAGTAATATAGTAATTGAATTGGATAAAGAAATCCCTAAAACTTTTGTATTTAAACTTTGGCTCTGGGGTTGATAGGGGAGCCAAGATTTTAGTATTGAGAATTTAGCATGGTAGTTCCTAGGATGCTTATACACATGGTGTAGATAACACAGCGGAGACAGCTCAAAACGTGGCAAATAAGGGTGATCTAAAGGAACTGATTGCAAATGTAATAAATTAACCGGAAAAAGAAAAACGAATACAAGGAAGAAAATATATTTGGCATAGTTGAACAGCAATTGTTAAGATGGAGGGGATATTTTAAAAAGACAATAACTAGAAAGGGAGATGGCACGGAAATCATACTAATACTAATAATTATATCAAAGCAATCACATTTTTTAAACAGAGAATGTATATGAAATGCAATTCAACGTTTAGAATTGCCTGAAAAACTTCTAAATCTTTTGAGGGAACGTTACAATGGCTACTTACACGTGCCGAATGATACATGATCAGAAATTATCACCCAGGTTTAAGTCAAAACCTACAGTGCGACAGGGTTACATATTCTAGCCTTTATTATTTCTAGTTATACTACACAAGGTTCTAAATAAAGCATTGAAAGGGATACAGTGGACTATAAAAGAAGTATTGGAGGACATGGGCCCTACGAACGACCTATGCTTACTGTAACTGTGTAACTGACTGTAAATGTCAAACATATGCAAGAGAAGATGAACAGAGTGAAGCAGGAACCGAAAAAGTTGAGTTTTAGGATAAATATCAACAAAACGAAAGCAGTGTGCATAAACGTAGAAGTACCATGTCAGTTAACTACAAACAGTGAAGTTGTAGAAAGAGTTACGGAGCTCACTTACCTAAATAGTGTTGTGTGAAGGGAAAGCGGAAACCTGGGAAATGTAGAAAACAGGAATAATAAAACAAGAGGTGTGGTAGTTATACAGCTGCAATGCTACTAATAATATCACAATTAAAACTAAAGCAGATGTTTTTAATGCAACTGGTTGTAATATGGCTTTCAGTCCCGGTCGGTTACAAGTGTAATGAAGCATAAACTGCAGGCTTTTATAAATAGGTGCTTAAGAAGGATATTCTCTTACCTTTCCGGATACGTTCCAGACATTTAGCTGTGGACTACTCAAGGCAACTATCAAACACAATATACGTAGCAATATTTCTCATATCTCCCAATTACATACTTCAAGTTGCTATTAATTTTGCTATATGTTTCTTTATTGGGCCAAACAATAATATACATTTCGATCTGACTTATCGAAGCTTTTTGTCCATCACTTACATTCTACTTTCAAAATACCTTGACTATATTTGAGTTGGTTCCTTTTCTTCACGTTTTATTGCTTTGAAAGGGTGCTAGTGGGTAGTGGGCTGAACTCGTAGTGAAAATAATACATCACAATAAGTTATTTTTCCTTGGGATATGGAAACTACTCTGTTGAACAACTTGTTATCATCAAAAATCTCCGTTGGCTATACTCTCAAGAAAAATACACAACCTTGTGACTATTTGGATACAATTGCCGGCCGAAACTAGCCCGTTTAGAGACGGCGCGGCGTGTACAGTTCTTTAAATTTTCTTAAGAGGGTGCTAACTGATTTTTATCAGATAACGTTAAGTGTATCTAGGCATTCTAAACGATACTTCGTAAACTCAAGTAGCACAAACTAATCTGAAAGAGGAGCTCAACCTAAGTACAGGTCGGAGTAACAAATAAATGAAGCCAGAAGTCAAACATCACAGTATTATCATAATTTGAATTCGCAGGTTGCCATAAGTTAACAACTATGATTAAGAGGTTATAATTACCTCAATCAAAAGCTTATAATCTAGTACATACTTACAGGTACACAAATGCGTAATAAAATGTTATTGCACACATTAAAACTTAAACGGAGGTTTGGAAGGCGAAGTTACAGCTATGTCTATTCCTTAGCTTGGAAGGAAACGCTTTGCGTGCTCCAGATGCGAACAACCCTCAAGGTCACGTTGGTGATCCGGACTTCAAAACGTCTGAATAATCTCGTGCGACATAACACTGGTCGCCAAGGGAAGTTTCAACACAAAGGGGAAGACTTAGACCTGAAGGTAGGCTTCTGGATCGGGTTCCTTCCTGCGCTCTCAGAAACGTAGGCAGCAGGAGTTAAGTGGGGCTCGACGATGGCATGGTCCGAATACAAGCTCTAAGCATCATTCCGTATCCCACACGAGATAGAAACGACAACCTCTGCAAATATCGCCCTAACGGCTCTTCGGTGACTGCTGTAAGGGGGAAAAAAGTCTACGATAGAATACAAGTGAAATTAAATGCAGCTTGAAGAAAGCTTTCTACTCACCCTGGATCTTCCAAGCACGTGCGAACACTCGGCAAGCGTGAGATCTGCCGAAAATGGCGTGGAACTAAAGTTCTCCCATTGATGCTTAAGAAATTTGAATCCGCCCCTAAAGATGCAGGCAAACATCACCAAAAATGAATCAAACTGCATTCCATGAATTCACTGAAACTCCCTACTAACGCTTACGCCGGCTTCATGCCGTTCGCCGAGCAAGGTGGAAAAGAAAGCTCAGGAAACAAATGCGAACTTATAAAACTATGCGCTGCAAGGCCACGAAATAGGCGTGGCACAAACGCGCGAAATACGAACTGAGTAGCGTATACCTTAAAATCGAATTTATGCGCAATAAAATCATAACAAAGTGATCAATATTAATTGCAGCATTCTCTAATCTCACGTTTATACTGCTTACTACAGTTGCAAAGTAAGAACTATAAAAACATATAGTGTAGTACATCAGGAGTACATAAGGTCAAAAGCAATCATTCTTCTAAAATCTTGTACTTTTTTAGGTTGCAGAAAAAATCGTGTATATTATTCGGATTAAAAGTGGCTCTGTTTAACTTGTCAAGTATATTGTCACCTTTTATTCCTAATGAAGTAATATGCTATCTACCATGAGATAAAAAAAATGATTCTGAGCAGGCCTTGATATGTGTTATACGTTTGGCACTACTGAAGTGTATAGTCAGTCTATGTCAAATTCGAGATTTGCAGGTTAAGTTTTACGTCAGTCTGTGTCAAACAACAAACAAAACCTAACCTTTTAATCTCGAATTTGACATAGACTGACAATACACTTCAGTACTGCCAAACGTATAACACATATCAAGGCCTGCTCAGAATCATTTCTTTTATCTCATGGTATTAAAAGCAAGCTGATAATAAAAACCGTATAATTGGCTAATACGATATTATAAAGTGACGTTTGTTTGATACACACATTTTAAGGCTTGTTACCCGCTTGCTTTTCAAAACATGCCGCTTTACGACAACTTCAGGAACTTGAAAACCTTTTTCAATTTTTAACGCTGTTTTATAAGAAAACTAGGGATCTGAGGCAAAAATCTTAGAAGAGTTTTATACTTCTTTTTATGTTTTAACGTACGGTTGTCGCCAAAAAAACGGGTACACCTACTTTTTTCCCAATGTAAACTTTTAGAATAATACTTTAGTAGCCTGTGCACTTGAATTAACTGTCACATTATTTGCTGACATCGAACCTCGAAAATCAGTTATTTGAAAACATTTGAACATTTGAATTATTTCTAAAAAGAAGGAATTGAATTGTCGATAGGCTAATGGAAGGAATTCCAAGGAGGGAGACTTCCACTCAATTTAATATAAGTAGAAATACAACTTAGCTCCCACATATATCAGAAATGTACTAACTCTCATGGCATGATTGAAAATAGTAACAATTGACAACCGTGGCGACAGTGCAAAATAGTAATTTAATTTTTGTTGTAATAGATTCCCTGTTTATTAATTTAATTATTTATATTACGTCGTATAGTTTTTGATCTGTTATTTGCATAATATGGTATCAAAAATATAAGTAACTGTAATTTAGGAGCATGGACACGTTTTAAACAATACCAAGACGTAAAAATATTGTCACTATGAGCTATTTAGGTATTGTATTGCCAACAACTGTACCTACAGAAGTCATACGGTTGACTTAAGAAACATATCTTATATATATTTCTAAAAGTCCTGACTGACTCACTGACTCACTCACTCATCAACGCCCAGCCCAAACCCTTGGACCTAGAAAGCTGAAATTTTGCACAGAGGTTCCCTTTATGATGTATGCAAGGAATAAGGAAATTCAACCCCTAAAGGGGTAAAATGGGGGTTCCAATTTTGTATGGAGAAATAATATTAAATAGACATTTCGACTTGAAAATTCGTAGGAGTACTCCTAAAAACAAATAATCAAACACGTATTTCGTGATTTTCCGAAAATCAACCCCTTAGAGGGTGAAATGGGGTAAGTAAGCCTAAAAATCGATATGGGTGTCGTTATTGAGGTTTTTTGGGACGTTGATTGCGAAAATTACATTTATTTTTAAGTCCAAGACGGTGAACATGACATAAGGGAAGAAACGGGACGGGACGGGACCAGATTGGACGGAACGGGACGGACTGGACGGGACGGGACTGAGCGGGACGGGACTGGACGGGAAGGGAAGGGACGGAACGGGACGGGACGGGACGGGGCAAAGCGGGACGGAGCGGGGCGGGACGGGTCGGGACGGACGGGACGGAAAGAGAAGGAAAAGGATGGGATGGAAGGGGAGGGGATGGGATGGAAGGGGAGGGGCGGGACGGGACGGGAAGGGACGGGACTGGACGGGAGGGAAAGGGGCGGGACGGGATGGGTCGGGAAGGGTCGAGACGGGGCGGGACGGGGCGGAACGGGATGATACGGAAAGGAAAGGGAAGAAATGGGATGGAAGGGGAAGGGACGGGACGGGACGGGAAGGAACGGGACTGGACGGGACGGGACTGAACAGGAAGGGACTGGACGGAAAAGGAAGGGACGGGACGAAAAGGAACGAGACGGGACGGGACGGAAAGGGAAGGGCAGGGAAGGAATGGGATGGAAGGGGAGAGGACGGGACGGGACGAGACGGGACGGGACGGGACGGGACGGAATGGGACGGTACGGAGACAGGGACGGAGAAAGGGTCGGGGACGGGGATAGGATGGGATGGGATGGGATGGGATGACAGAAAATAATTAGTCATTATTTAATACACAAATAACGAACCTCGCGCGAACGAAGTCGCGGGTAAAAGCTAGTCCTATATAAGAAAAACAAGATAGGCGCAGCAGAAACGCATAGAAGATGTTTAGATAAACACTCTGTTAAAAGAAAACTCTGAAACTCCGACGATGAAACTGATAAAAGTTGAAATAAGAAAAATTAAACCTAAAATAGTGTTAGATAAGCAGAGAGTAAACATATCAGACGAACTTTTTAGTCATTGCAGATCTCTCTTGTACAAATTATTATTTCGAGCCCAATTTGGGTGGAAAACGCTAGTTGCTAATAAAATTGCTATTTTGGATTGGATTGGATATTTATTCATAAACACAACCCGTCGCTCAAAATCATGATTAAATTCAAATAAAAATCCTAATACGTGCGTAATCCAAGATTTCAGTGACATTATCCGACCATTGGGTCTATTTCAAATTACAAATAAAGGCCTATCAAAACGTGATAACTGTAGAAATATATCATTCACAACAACTTAAATTTTAAAATTTGTACCCCTCCTGAAAGAACACGACGCATAATAACCAACAAATGCAAATAAACTACAACGTTATTCCAATATCACTCGTTTTAAAATTCCAACTGTGTATTGTAGATATTTTTCTTTTCATTAATTCTGTCCCTTGATAAAATCACGTCTACAAAATTTAACTTTAAATTAGATTTCGCTTGTGCAAAGTTTACTTTTTTATAATGGGGTGGAAAACGAGGCCAGTTTGTTAATAAACCCAACATCGCCGGTTAAATGTGCGTAAAAGCGAATCACATACTTCCACATTAAATAAATTGGGAGCAAGATTTATTGGCAAGCTACTGCTGAAAATGGTTGAAAATGAAATTTCAGGTAGAAAAACGTTAAGCAGTCACGTACAGTACATTAAGCACCGCACGAAATGCAGCAGATAATGACGTGAAACCATATTTTCTACCCAGCGTTAATCAAATTCGTTCTACGTGAGCATACAGAACGCAATCTGCTTTTGCACAAAAAGTGAGTTATTGAAATCTCGCGAACGTCATTAAAAAGCAAGCCAGTGCACAGTTGTGCAATTTCATTTCGTTCTTCAGAAGACTTCGTTGCTGGGGACAAATATTACTGGGTCTTGGCAACGCAATTGTAGGTTAATACTAAGAGCCGGATATTGATCTGCATGAAATTAAAAAGACTCCAGAACTATTGCAGAATCAACTATGGCAAAGTAAATACCTTCCAACATGAACTAATTTTATTTAAAGTCTAGCAATATGTAATAAAAGTTGTCAAGCATTTGAAAACTATATTGAGTTGTTTGTCAAGATATAAGAAATAAGTAAAAAATACTAACAGCCGTATTCATAGTCGTTCGCCAGCGGCTCGCCGGCGAGTCGCCGGAGATTCGTTATGAATAGTATGTTGGCGGCACTGTACGTCTATGTCAAATTCGAGGTTAGCAGGTTAGATTTTGTGTCAATTTCTGTCAAAACTGACGGAAAACCTAACCTGCTAACCTCGAATTTGACATAGACGTACAGTGCCGCCAACATACTATTCATAACGAATCTCTGGCGACTCGCCGGCGAACCGCTGGCGAACGACTATGAATACGGCTGTAAGTTACGTTACAATATACGAGGGGAGTTTTTTATGCTATCTACTTAGCTATGTAAACAACGAGTTAGAGAACAAACAAAATTTTATTTTTCAAAGTAAGAACCCTTAACACTAACACATTTATTCAATGTTTTTCTAATAACGCTATGCCTTCGAAAAATATTGTTTTGGTATGCAAAATACGACTTCACAGCGTTTTTCAAGTCGTCATTGGTGTTTTTTGAGTTTTGGAAAGGGATAGTACTCAGTGGAGGCGAGGTCGAAACTATAAGGTGGATGTTGTAATTCCTCAAAGCCGCATTCATTGACTACTGCTTAAACAATTTGTGCTTTATGCAGTCTGCAATTGTCGTGCAGAAGAAGAGTTTTCTGATCATGATTGTGGGATCTTTTTTGCGTATAGTTTTCAAGTTCTTATTTGTGTCTTTTTAAACACTTGCAGTTATTATAGTCCCTTTTGGCATATACTCAATTAAGAGAATCTCCTCCGCGTTCCAGAAAACTGTGGCCATCACTTTTCCCGCAGAAAATTGCGTCTTGGACATTCTGGGTGGCGGAGAGCACTTATGAATCCATTGCATGGACTCTTGTTTCGTGGAAGGGTCCCAGTGGTGTACCCAGGTATCATACCCAGTTACAATTCTATATAAGAAGTTTTCATCTTGGGATTTAGCAGTCAAATTCTCCTTGCAAATTTGTCGTCTGCAAAGTTTTGTTGACGATATCTTCAGTTCGTGCTTCCAAAGGTCTTTCACACTTTGGAGCATCACGAATGGATTTCTTGCCCCATTTGAACTGCTTGCTCCAATATTTGACTTAGGACGTGCTATTTTCTCCATAGACTGCCACTATTCTCTCATGAATATTCTTTGGACCACTGCCCTCTTCCGATAGAAATTTTATGACGCGTCTGTGTTCAAGTTTAAAATCACTCATGTTCAGTTCTTTAAATTCGCATAAAAAACATGACACTAACACCTGTATGCATAGTCGTTCGCCAGCGGCCCGCCGGCGACTCGCCAGAGTTTCGTTATGAATAATATGTTGGTGGCACTGTAAGTCTATGTCAAATTCAAGGTTATTAGGTTAAGTTTTCCGTCAGTTTTGACAGAAAGTGACACAAAACCTCACCTGCTAACCTCGAATTTGACATAGACTTACAGTGCCAACAACATATTATTCATAAGGGTCCCGAGTGGTGTAGCTTGAACAAGCGTCCACGTTCGATCAGCAGAGTTAAGCAACGCTGTCTCTGGTCAGAACTTGGATGGGAGTTCCACGGCTGCATCTCTCGGCGCCTCGTGGTACGGCTATCACGGAAAAAAGTTGGTCCCGGCGGTCATACAACATCATGACAGTCGTTAGTGGGGTTGGAAGTCCTCATAACTGCACAGCGACGCCTGTAATTGGCCTAACGGCTGTTGGCTGAGTGCAAATTAAATAAATAAATAACGAAACTCCGGCGAGTCGCCGGCGAACGACTATGAATACGGGTGTAAGTGTCACAGAAACTTGACATAAGAAAGATGTCCCGATAACATATTGTTTTCATAGCTATGTAGATAACATAAAAAACTCCCCCCGTATTATACTGAGATCATACAAGACGCCTAGTGTCTAATTGTAGAAGAATTTTCTTTTGCTTATTTCATATTAATCGAAAATGCCGCTTTGAGAACCTTGCTTATCAATCCAGCTTCGTATTTTTCTAAAAGATAAATTGCGTACACGGTTAACGAAAATAAAATCAATAAATGTCGCTCACTTGTCGAAATAAAATAATATTACAAAGCGTTTTAAACGCGAACAGATATTTTGTGGAATCGTTCATAAATCGTTTATATGCTTCAATTTACAACGTACCAGGGTCGAAATAAATCTCAGTCCCACTTCTTTATTGATCGCTGTTCACTCAGAACACTGGTTAATTTCCGAATTTTACATACCCAGTTAACACCAAACTTAACAATGCAAGTGAATAAACGCCGGGAATTAAGCAGAAGAGTCAGAGAAGCGAATAACGTGGAAACTGCCGGAGGGCTTACATTGTTTACAGGGTTCGCTAATACATTGTAATAGGTATCTCACTCTTAATTCACTTTATGTTCAGAAAATTATCCAACTTGTAGCGAAATCCATTAGTTAAAGAAATCTGTCGTGTAGTGTTAGATAGTTGTTCACTTTAATTTAGCCGGGCTCCATAGTTCAGTGGTAAGCATTCTGGCTACCGATCTATAAGGGTCGAGAGTTCGATCCCCGATCCCGGTGAGTTTTTAAAAATAAAAAAAAATGCAGATGAAAACCTCTACCGAATGCCATCATTCGAAAGTGATTTAATGCCGTGGGTCCCATGTTACTACGATGTGTAGCATGTAAAAGATCCCTTGCTAAGGTTGGAACTCCTTAGTCTCAGCAAAATTTTAAGTAGGACTAAGGTACCTGGTACTCTGCATGCCTAGACCTTGTCCGCGGGGTTGGCAAAAAGGGCCCATGGAGGCCTACTTGTTAGACATGAGTCTCCCCTCAAATACTACTACTACTACTACTTTAATTTGTCCAATATTGGACATGGGCTTCCCAATTTGCTTTTATATTGTCAAATTTGTCATTCGAAGCAATCCTAATCCAACCACTTTTGTTGAACCCTTAAACTACCACGCCGGATCCTCTTAGGTCCCCAGATATAGTTTATTGCGTTTAATTTGTTTAATGATTTTTACCGGTTTCGGAATATTAAGGCTTCGTTTACATATACCAAAGTAAGCTGCTAAATAAGTAATAACTGTATCTGTATCGTAATATTCCTTTCCCGTACATAGCAACCATACAGCAACCGATAAACTATTGAACAAACCACGAATGTTATGAATCATAACAGCCTTAGATGTTGTAGCGCAGCTGCATAATCGGCCTAAAAACTTCATAGGCCATAAACTAAAGAATGTAAAATGTGATTTAAAATGCATTACTAAATCAGCTAGTAAAAGTGGTGTTCGCGATGTTACAGTCTAGAGAAAGTATCAATTGTACGCTTGCAATAAAAAAACATCTGTAATTCAAGTGTGATTTGTGTCGTCGAGTTGAAGAATGAAAGTAGCTTGTCTAAACGTCACGATGCAATTTTTAGCACAGGAGGATCCATGTTGCCCAACAAACCCTTTTGCCCCGACTAACAATAAGACCAGACGAAAAGGAAAGTTAACCCTGGTGGACAATACAGTCATAAACTACTCGACTAGCAATGAAACAGGCAAAGGCAAAAGAGAAAGTCCTTTTTTCAACCACTTGTGCTACAATAGAGCAAAAGGGAGCCTAACTGGTCGCTATGATCAGACACTGGTGAATGAGGGTAAATCATTTATCGGAAAGGGGGCTAAGAAAAAGATTAACAAATAACATATAAAAGGGTGAAATTTTGCAATAAGATCAAAAGATTTATTGACAGAATATTGAGGTTCAAAATTTAAGAAAGCTCAGTGAATCTGCTTTAATCATAAAGTGATTCTAGATAGAGGACCATTGGTGAAACAAACTACAAGACCAATTAGAATGTTTTTTACGTATTTCAGATAAGCCATAGAGGCGATATGGATTAGGATTCATATTTAGCAATTCTTTGTAATATTTATTTAAAAATATGAAAACAATATGATGATAGGTACACACAGTATTTCTAACTTCATAACCAAATCTAATCATGGGGTCTTTATTGATAACAAACTTCGGCCAGTCAAGGAAGTTTTAGACCTTATCAACATAGTCATTTCGATTGAAAACCACAAAGCAATTACATTTGTGGGCTATGGTAGATATTAAGTCTGATTATTTAATTTTAAGCAAATTGGACATTATTTTTAATAATAGGTATACAGAGTGGTGACTTGCGCGACGCAGCATAGAGATTTCAATGGTAAATTTTTAATATTTGATTATTGGCTACCCTATTTTTTTAAATTAAAGTGTAAATAAGAAAAAAATACTGTATCTATAATAACTATTGTTTATAATTTTCCAATTTCCGAACTATAAATTAAAGAAATAAAAAATGCTATTTTTTTCAAAATCAGTGGTGCCTTGGAAATACGTAAACAAACAACATGCACATTTACTTTTGTCATTACTGTTTGACGTTTATAACAGATCATTAAATATTCTTCCCGTTAAAATGTATTCAACTGAAGAAAAAGTAGAAATGATAAACTGGTTTTATGCTGGAAATAGTGCTCGTCAAGTAAGTGTCTTGTTTATAGTAAAATATCCGAATCGGCAAATTCCAAGTAGTTCAACGATTGATAGATTAATACGTAAATTTGAAACTACAGGCACAGTATTAAATAATTGTAAATGTAACAATTACGCTGAAAACGTGCAGCAACATGAGAAAAATGACACCTTGAATGTTTTGGCAGCAGTAGCTGCAAATCCCAGTGTAAGTTTTGAGGCAAATAGCGCAAGATATTGGCTTGCATCACAGCAGAGTCCTGCGAATTTTGAAAAAACACAAGTTTCGCTCTTACAAATATCGGTGTCATCAAGAGTTGCTTGAACGTAATATGGAGAAGAGAAGTGCATTTTGCTACCAAATTATGGAAAAATGTAACGAAGACAGGGAGTTTTGTTTACGGATGAATGCAAATTCACAGTGCATAATGAACCCAATGTGCAAAATTGCAGAGTATGGGCTACTGAAAATCCACGCAACATTTTACAAACCAGGACCCAATATCCCCAACAAGTTCATTTTTTGGGCGGAAATACTAGGTCATTACATTATAGGACCATTTTTCTTAAATGAAAACCTCATATGAGAGCGCTTTTTGCAGTTGCTAGAAGAGGATATAGCTCGGGCGGTCACCGAAGTTACTAGAGACGATCAAGGGATTTGGCTTCAGATGGATGGGTGCCCCGCACACAACACTCGTGAAGTGCGCGATTTTGTAAACTACAGTTTTTCCAATAAGGTGATTGGTCCTAATTATTTAATTAACTAACCTGCTAGGTCCCCCGTTCTTTCGCCCAACGAGTTTTTTCTTTGGGAACATTTAAAATCGAAAATTTACTCTGGAAGAACCTTTCAAACTATTGAAGATCTAAAAAATTGTATTCAAGCCCAATGAGATAAAATATCACAATATCAGTAGGAACATTTTAGACGGCAATTTTACAACAGGTTGGATCACTGTTTAGTAGTTAATGGTGCTTTGTTTCAATATTTGTTATAATTTATTCATTTTTGTGTTTTTGTATTATGATTATACGTACCATCGAAGTCATAGAAAACTAAGACAGGAAAATTAGGTACGCAATTGCCTTATTTTTCGAAAAGTGTAGTTTAGATGTAACATTTTGATTGAACTGAACGTTATTAAAGGAGACAGCCCACCTTTAATAATGTTCAGTCAAAAGGCCACATCTAAATTACACTTTTCGAAAACATGGGTATTTGCGTATTTTTTCTTTCCCAGTTTTCTATGGCTTCGATGGTACATAATTATGTTTTGTTATGGTATTTAATTAAATCCTGCTTCCTACAGATACTAATTTCTATGATTTTTTCAGTTCCGGAAAATTATAAACGATGGTATGTATAGATACCTACAGCATGTTCTCTAGAAAAAACGAATACATTTTAAAGAGAACAGAATCTAATAATCAGTTATAAACGTCAAACAACCAAGACAAAAGTAAATGTACATGTTGTTTGTTTACATAATTCCAAGGCATCAGTGAATTTTTAAAAAATTGCATTTTTATTTTCTTGATTTCTACGGTTTCGGAAAATGGAAAATTGTAAACAATAATATGTACAGATGCAGTATTTTTTTTTCTCTACAAAAAACTTCTTTACACTTTAATTTAAAAAAAAAACTAGAGGCGCCAATAATCAAACATAAAAAATTTACCATTGAACTCCCTATGCTGCTTCGCGCAAATCACCACCATGTATGTGATGTGCCCTTACTAATAATTAAATAACATTTGTATAAAAGTTATAAAAATTATGAAAGAAAAGTTCTACTTTGAAAAAAGTCCTTAAAACTGCATTTTTAGATATGGGCAAATTACATTAAATCGACACTGCCTAATCGAGTACATCAAAATGGTGTTAAGTTTTTGACACATCTTTTTAATACTCTAATAATAGCTCAAATCTATGCTTAGGTTCTATCCAGATGGTTTATTAATATTTATAATGAAGTAAAAATTAATTTTTTGGAATTGCTAAATAAAAGATATAAATACCAAAGACAGTTATTCTTCACAACGTAGGTGTATTACCCATTTAGTAATAATTTCTAAGCTCCTCAGTCTAAAAAATAGGCACGTGATCGTAGGTTCCGGAAAGTATATGTCAATTGATTTCAAATAATAATTAATATTCTTCTTCCTGGTTTATATTGACACAATTACCTGTTTTCATTGTCTATATTTAGTAGTTTGAAAGGTTGTCACTCTATCGTTTTCGGACTCTTCGATGCTTCTTTCTTCTAATGGTCGCTTGTTATCTTCATATATGTATTACTTACATACATATATGGTTATCTTTACAATTCTTTCCTCTGCCATTCCATGTTGTCTTTCTATTTAGCACCCAAATAATAATTAATAATAATAATAAATATAAATTATAAGAGACTAAAAATGTTACAGATATATTTAATATTAAATATGGTTTTTCGCTAATTTTAACGATTAGGTAAACCCATTAAAATACGAGGTAAAGTCCATATATTCCCGGCCTAGGTATGTTAGCGCTGCTATAAAACTAAAACTACTTCATTATTTTTCATTGTAATCTGCTTTCATATCAACACATTTGTCACAACGCTTAATTAATATTTCTGTACCTGTATAAAAGTATTCCGGACTTTTGTATTAAAAACTGCAGTTTGAACTTCTTCATCTTAGCTAAATTTTAAAGCACCCAAATCCGACTTCAATTTTGAAAACAGAAAGTAGTCACTTGGTGCTAAGTCAGGGGTATAGGGTGGATGGTTGAGTTCCAAAAACCTACAATCTTGAATAGCAGCCTTTGCAACTGCTGCAGAGTGCACCGGGGCATTGTCATGTAATATACACACACCTTTACTGAGCTTTCCTCTTCGCTTTTATTTAATAGCTCAACGTAGCCGGTGCAGTAAGCTAGCATAATTATGTTCCGTTTACGGTAGTATTTCGTTCTTTAAAATCTATCTGCAAAATTCCTTTGCAGTCCCCAAATATTGTGCCATGATATTTTTTTATGGAGAAATTTTTGCTTTCCTCGGTTTTGGTTCTTCTCGACGATGCCACTCCATATATTCTTTTTGAAAGACCATCATAATAAAGAACCATAGTTTCGTCCCCAATAACAATGGAATCAATTACTTCGTTTTTGTTATTACGACAGAGCTTAAAAAATTCGACGTTAACTCTTTGCTGCTATGAATAGGAATGAGAAGTTTTGGCATCTACCCTGCAGTAATCTTTCTCATTTGTAGATAGTCATGGATACTTCTAAGGACAGTTGTTTTAGAAAGATTGGTACTTTCTGTAATTTCTTTTGTTTTTAAACGGTGATCATTCATGACCTTTGCTTCAACTCAAGCAACATTTTCTGGAGTAACCACTGTTACGGGCCGAGGTTCTCTGCTCATGCGGAATAACTTAGACCAATCTTTTACCGTGGAGAATGAAGTTAAGGAGTTCTCATAAATATCATCAAATCGTTTTTTAATTTCTGTAGGAGTAACATCTTCTTTTTCGAATAACTTTATCACAGCAGGATATTCAATTTTAAACATTTCGGAAAATGCTGGACAAAACTTTGGTTTTCTTAACTACCAATAAAATACGATGTCACGTGAACAATTCACTTTTTTGGTATAGCCTACTAAAGTAATAAACTAACTAATGCACTTGACATTTTCACTATAGCGCCATCGCAAATAGGGGAGGCCGGGAATATATGGACCTTACCTCGTATTACAGACTTTTTTCGGCACTGTTGCATTGTTATTGAAAATCTTTACATTTGCAAATTGGGCGTTTGTTGTGTTTTGATATGTTTTCAAACTTTTCATTTGTAATGAGAAATACGTATACTTAACGCAAGTAATCATTATACCAACATGGAGCTGCAGAAGTAAAATTTGGAGCAGTACCACACGTAGAAGGGTTTGGCTTGAGACTCGACGAATCAGTGACTGTAACCAATTTGAGAACTATTTTTGTTTATTTGCTAAAATGTAATAATTATGAATTGGCGCATCTAAAAGGAATATAACTGATAGCTAAGAAGTAGGCTACATATCAGTTTAACAATTTTAAGATCGACTTATACGATAGACATAATTGTCATTTTAAATAAAAAGACATTCTCAACTGACGGTGCTTTCCGTGTCCTCGTCGCTATTCTTCTCGGTCTTCCCAAGCATCTTCCTCTAACTGTCTTGCTGGAGACGCTTCATATATTCAATTTCAATACGTGCCCTGCTTCTTTTTCTTGTTTGATTGGGCAACCATTATCATAATCTTCTTGGCCACCTGACTTCCTCCATGCGTCTTCCATGACCGTTCCATAGTAATTTTCTCTCTTCAATTACATCTAGAATCATTCTTTCTATGTTCATTTTTTGCTTGATTTCTTGATTCGTTTTGCGTTCTAGTAGTGACACTTTGCAACTTTTTTTGCACAGTTCATTTCTACTGTTGTTATCCTCCCGTATGGGTTACACTAAAGATTCATACAGGGTTCGGCAGAATAATGTTACCATTTTTAAAACGTTATAGGCTTAGACAAGGTGTAATGAGCTTAAAGATCAAACATGCAATTCGCTTTACATACCTTTGGATTTGATATGTCAATAAAAATAGAGCGCTGGCTTTTGCAAGCAAAAATTTTACTAGTCGAGCAATGTACAAGGTTGAGGTGAATAACTGTAGTATAATGTGCGTTTCGATTGGACTTTGGGAACATCAGTGGCAGAGTGGATATACCACTTCGACAGGCCATTTGCAGATGGGTCAGAGGATAGCAAGAAGATGGATGTGTTCACAAAAAAAGGAATGGGTAGTGGAAGATATATTGAAAATGCAAAAAATATTGAACGAGTAGAAATTGCTATGGGCCTTTCAACGATATTTCAAGGGTGTCAGGTAGACTATACTTGACAGCCCCAGATTTTTTTCTGTGAATGTAGCTGAAAGAGAAAGTTCTTTTCCATACGTTATAACAACATAGACGACATAAAGAACTGCATTTATGCCAAAATTGAAGCTATCCCCGACGAAATTCTGTGTAGTCATGATAACTTTCACTGAACGAATTCGGGCTTGCATTGAAGAACATGGTAGTCATCTGAAAAGCTTCCTTGCCCGATACTAGTGATTATGTCTATGTCACTCTTTCCATCTTCAGAAATCGTCACCCCTAAGTATGTAAAGTTGATATATTTTTTAACCATCGTTTTCTGTAGTTCTAATCACTAAGTAAGTATATGGTTTTTTCTATACTTATTTGCAGATGCCACTTTTCGCATTCCTTGTCAATGCTTCATAGCATACGTATACTCTATATCATCTTGAGCCTCTGCTAATGGGTGTGATGGGTCTAGGACATATCGGCGCCGCCATCTCGGCGCCGCTACTTTGGTGCCGCCATCTCGGCACGGGGCCAGCTCGGCGCCGGGACAACTCGGCGCGGAGCCATCTCGGCACCAGCCAACTAGGCCCAAGGCCAACTCGGCGCCGAATTCAAATTCGCAAACTACAGTGTGCACTACGTAAGAAAATTATTATAAACAAAAAATAAATATTGTGATCGCCAAAAAGCTGGCATCAAATGAAAAAAATTATTTAGAGTTTCTTAGAAAATCAAACACTGACGACCAGAATTTTAAAGAACTCGCTCCTAGCGTTGCTCGTTCATTCAAACTATTCTCTCGTATTGTCAATAGCTTGATAACGTTACTTGAATCGTAAATTGCTATTAAAAAATGTAAAATTTTACTGATAACGGAAGTCAGGTGATAACTTACGTTTGGCCCATTTGTAATAACTTTGCAACCACCTCTGGTCGTCAATGTTTGATTTTCCAAGAAATTCTAAATAATTTTTTTTCATTTGATGCCCGCTTTTTGGCGATCACTTTATTTATTATTTGTTTATAATAATTTTCTTACGTAGTGCACACTGTAGTTTTCGAATTTGAATTCGGCGCCGAGATGGCCTTGCACCGAGTTGGCAGGCGCCGAGATGGCAGTGCCGAGTTGTCCGGCTTCGTCTGCTAATATGACTTTGTCGTAAGCAAATTACAAATTACTTGATAGTGTTCTAGTATGGATAGCCCCAATTGTCCAGATTTTCTATTCCAGTGTTCTAGTACCTTGCTTAATATATTATAATACAGTATATTTGTTTATTTGTTAATGGACAAGGTACGCATGCAGAGTACCTTAGAAACCGACTGCTGTGGTCATATGGTCAAAGTCCTACTTAGAATTTTCTCGAGACTAAGGAGTTCCAACTCTAGCAGGGGATCTTTTACATACCACACATCGTAGTAACATGGGACCCACGGCTTTATATCACTTCAGAGTGCTGGCATTCTGTAGATGCTTTAATCTGCATTTTTTATTTTTAAAAACTCACCGGGACTGGGGATGGAACTCGTTACCTTAGATCAGTTGTCAGAACGCTTAACCACTGAGCTACCGACCCCTGCAATACAGTATGATCAAAATTTATTTTTATCTAGTATAGCTATGGAATAGTTCCTAATTTATGAATTCAACTATAAGTCAGTTGAAAATCAAATGTGAAGTTTGACATTTAAGTATAAATATAGTTGCATTCATAAATTATTAACTATTCCATAGCCATACTAGATGAAAATAATTTTCGATCGTCATCCCTTGTTCCTTGTGAACTCTTGTGACTCTTTTCTTCCGTATGACTACACGTTTGTTGTGACTGTATAATCTATTTATCGCGTTAAGGTAAACTATCCGCATTTTTTCGTCTAGCGATTCAAATAACGTTTTCAATGGAACACTATCGCAGACTTTATTTATATCCACAAATGCAAGGTTTGTGTCTTTTGCCAGGGTAATTATTTTCGCTATTAGTTCTTGGAGAGTAAATACGTTGTGAATACATGACCTGCCAACTGTATATCCACTTTGTTCTTCGGGAAGCTGCACTACCTTTTCTATTATTTTTGCCAGTATTGTACTACTTATTAATGTAATTTTTAGTAGCCCATAAACTTCTATGTTATACCACAGACTGCAAATGCAGCTCATCAACCTTTTTTGGATATTTTTTTTTTCTAAAAACTACACATTTTTATTTAACTGCTATTTCGCTCTATTTCTTGGCCATTTTGGGTGAGGACTGCCATCTATAACAGAAGCTGAAGTATTATGTAATAATACCTTACCAACTGGAACGAAAAATTGTATTTAAAGCAGATTTAGTGGCTCCAGACTAAGGCTTCAGACTTTAAATATAGTTTTTGTCTTCATGGATCATTTTTTGGTACCTGCCTTTTAGCTTTTAAATTGCTTTTACTAAATAAAACATATAATTTGTTATAATTAATACTTATTTTGTTAGCTACTGTTTAATCGGCGCTAAAGTTTATCAATATTACTGAATAAAAGAAAAATGTTCCCAAAGATCGAGTTAAACCACTCATGTCATTGGGTGACATTGTAAGAAAATTTCAGAGAACCAATAAATATTACAAGGAAAATTTCAACTTCCTAACGTAATTAACATTAGTTAGCACTTCAGCAACGAAAAACTGAGCTAAGTGTAGATAAACTAAACTGTTTCAGTGATTCACTGCGCATTACTAATCTTATGTTAACTTATAAGTAAAGCTTTAAACCACCTTTATCAAGAGTTTCATATGCCAGAAAAGGAAGTAATTATAAATAATAAATTACAAAGAAGCAACAATTGTTGAAACTAATATACATTTTATTTTGTATTATCTAAATAGAATGTACCTCAATCTAGCTAAATACACAATAATTTACCGTAGGCCTAAATTTTGTGTGCTGTTGAGTATAAAGATATTTAGTGTTTAAACTTAGCCTGGAGCCACAAAATCTTCTTTTCATGCAACTTCGAAGATTTGGAAAGATACCCTCAAGTCTCACTTTCGGATAAAATTCAGTTAGTAATACAACTTGAAAAGTTTTATTGAAATTTCTATCAGCTATGAAAACTTATTTTAAAACTTTTAAATTGAATTGTGTACTACTGCTGATTACAGTTTTAACAAATGCATGAAAAATTACCCACAAAAATTATTTCGAAGTTATTCTTTACAAGATCAGCTAAGCGGCAATGCTACATTCCACTGGAAACTAAACGCAAACGAAACAATTAACTTTATCAATGTTGTAAGCAATACACGGTGTTCCATAAGATGTGGAAAGTATACCTACTTAGAGGTGTTTACAGAAAGTGAAAATAAAGAAAATGTTAATAAAAGCATACGACCTAAAACGCATAGTTGCCAGATTATAGCCCACTTTGTGTTCCAAAACCACTTATCATGTTTTATTGTTGTAAGGTTTTAAGGTAATATTGAAATATACAATTAAAATATTGTCTTAAGAAGGTATTCATGTAATCTAAAACCTATCCTCGACTCCACCCCTATGAATGGTACTGAAACGCTTCGATAACGAGCGCATCAAGAAAGCCAACAAATTACGACGACGCGTCGCCTGGAATATGTGTACGTATGCACAATTCTACAATGAAGAGATTGCATGTATTCAAACACAAGATGGAAATTTTGGACATATCTTTTAAGTAATATTCCAATTTTCCAATTGTGTATTATTTCTGTTTATGACTGTCATGCTGTGAAGTCGTGAAGGTAGTGCTGCGTTCTAGTTGTCATCTCTAATACTATATAGTATGTATGTATGTATGTATGTATGTATGTACACAACAAGTTTAGAAAAGTAAAATTTTACTAAACGAATATAGCTTGATTGAGTACGAGCGAGCGAGTAACTTAAAAAGCTATATAAGTTTAGTAAAACTACTTTTCTTACGAAGTGTGTATACTATTTTTTCGCATTTTGTATTTGTATTTACTATTGATAAACAAACATTTATACATATAAAAGCATTATACCACATGTCCATTAAAAAAGGCGGCTGTGGAAATTCAAACGTATGAATAATATGTTGGTGGCACTGTAAGTTTATGTCAAATTCGAGGTTAGCAGGTTAGGTTTTCCGTCAGTTTTGACACAAACTGACACAAAATCTAACCTGCTAACCTCGAATTTGACACAAACTGACACAAAACCTAACCTGCTAAGCTCGAATTTGACAGTGACATTACCATATAGTAAAGTGACATCTGTATGCACCAAAGTGCCACTTTATTAATCGATTTTGAATTTAGTAAAATAGCGCATTATTATACAAAATGCGAAAAAATAGGTTTATTACTCAAGAAAATCCTACCAAAATAAATGATATTGGGACAGAAGCCTTCTCAGTTGGTTATAATAAATTAGGAACATTGTAAAAGAAGTAATATCTCAAACAGTCAACGCGTCATTGTGCGATCAAAAGTTTATCGGGTAGATAACAGAGCAAGTGCAAGTGGAAGCTAGTGAAAAACTCAACATGTTGAAAGTCAGCATGGATTAGGAGGTTTTTGAGCTGAAAGAGAATGCCAGAAAAAGACAGATACGTTAGAACAGTATACAAGACGTAGGTAACAGTCTTCGAATTTTGCGTTTATCTGAACATGTCAAACAAAATCTTGGTGAGAAAATTGTGTCTGAGTAAAAGCACACCCAAGAAAAAGGAAAAAACCACCAATCATCGCAAAGTTTGTCAATTATAGAAAAATCATGACATGTTTCATAATAAAAAGGTGTAAGCAAAGTCTGACATAACAATTAAAGAGAATCTTACTAAAATAGGACATACGGGATACAGGCTAACAAATAATGAAGTTGGTTGGAAAACGTGTGGGCCGCAGATGGAGCAATTATGATTGAAAATAATGATACATTTTTCGGACTTTTTCCACTGTCTAGGGTGTAAATCACACAACGTTTCGGGAGTTTTGATCTACTTCCGTCTTCAGGTCACCTGAAGACGGTAGTAGATCAAGACATTGGAAAAAGTCCGAAAAACGTATCATATAGACCTCTGCCAAAAAATGACATTCAGAGAACAAAATTGAAAATAATAATCAAATACTCAGTACACGCGATTTGGATACCACTATAATACTCTTATTGCGAAAAAATGTGGCCTGTTATTCTTGTAATAAAACAATAGCTGTAATATTATCGCAGCTAATCAGTGCAGTCACACGTTTATAAAAATGGCTTAACTCTGTTTGTGCTACATATGTTCCTTATCTACTGAACTAGCAGAATTTGTTTTTCTGATTGGGTTTAAAATAGGCATTTTCCCGCTGCTGATCATGTAAGTAAGTGATACAGCCTTAGGAACAAAACGTGTAAGTCGGTGATTATATTTGTTTGCAGCTTTTTCTTGACAACGGAACTTAATATTATTATTAATTTCCTAGGATAATAAAATTAGCAAAGCAAGATGCAGATTTAGACGTTTTGCTTATAAATTGCAAATGTTTATGTGACATGTGACACTCACAGGTAACACGACTCACGAAAACTAATCCTGGTGACAGGTGACAAACCAAACGATTTTTCCAAAAATCTAGGAAAATTTCGATAAGCAGCGGGAAAAATCTAATAAGATAACTCGGAATGTATCGCCCATTACATTTCTTGTTACTTAAATAGCTATTATGCATTATAAGGGTGATATGACTATGTTTTTTCCCTGAGGTTGACATATTACATACCGAGCGCCTCTAGCTCGAAGTCTGTAAGTTAACCGGAGATAAAAAAACATGAACATTTCTAGAGGTGCATACCATAATTTATTTACTAGCAAATTAGTAAAATGAGTATAAAATGTCGTTAGCGTCATATGTCATATTTAAAATAAGAATCTGTAAGTAACATAAAGGATTGCCTGAATGTATGGTTGCTAAGACGTTGTTTGTAGTTGGATATTTGCCATGGGATTGAGAGAGAAGTCTTTTAAAAATCCCTAGGGAGTTATGAGTGGCTTTTTATATTTTATATATATGATGAAAATAAACAATATCATGTTAATAGTAAATAAACATATTTTTCCACGACCGGGAGTAGAAGTCGGTTTCTATAGCATCAAAATTGTGACAGAGGTAAAACATTTACTCCCTAGAGACTAAATAAGACAAAAATTTCCCTAGGGAGTTTTCATTATGACTAACAGAACAATTATGTCAAATTCGAGGTTTTGACACAAACTGACGCAAAACTTAACCTGCTAACCTCGAATTTGACATAATTGTGAGCTCTTGTCATAATGACTTACAGTGGCACCAACTTTAAAATTTACCATAGGCTACTACTTTTAAAATAATTGTAACATTTTGCATGATTTAAGTAGGTACTAGTTGTTTAACCTCAGTTTGTAAAATCGTATACTAGCATAGAGAATATTGAAAAACCTACATGTCTTTCATAATTCCCAATACATATGTCAAATTGGAAAGTTATTATCGAAGTGTCACTGAATGACGATAAAACATTCATTTTATGAATTAAATTACGACGTGACGTACTATTCTCAATACTGGCCTGGTTTTCAATAACTTTAATATTTTTGGTTGGAATACTACAGGTGCATATCTCGATTGTAAATGTTTTAATTATTATCAATTTCATTTAATTCTAGAGGCACTAGTATGGTATCAAATTGTTCGCGTTGCAGATATCGATACTAAAGTAAAGTTTTTAAATAATAGCATTTTTCATATATTCGACAAATTTGCACCTGTACGTAACGGCCGTTGTATTAAGCCAAAAGCTCCATCGCAAACTAATAATATGAAATTATTCATTTCATTGAGTAATATAGCGTTTTCTAAATTAAAAAGACGAAAAATCCCGTTTATTGAAATTATTACAAAAATGTACGCAACTATACAACGGACGCAGTAAGATGAAAAAAACGTGCATATTTCAAGTGTGTGGTTGGAGAAACGAACCCCAAAAATGTACGAAAAGCTCGGAAGTGCCTGGATATACATAGTAAATCTAAAAGACCAAATATTCCTGAACACCTCCCTAATGCTACTAAAATTATTGATTACTTTATAGATGAAATAACTACAAATAAACTGCAACAGTATAATGCACTTTTGAATTATTACAGGTCAAATATAAAACCTCAATTTACAAAAATTTCCATTTCTTTCTTATTTTCCAAAGTGACGTAATAAAAGCCACTACGCACTTTGACTCTACTGGTGCAGATTGCATAAACATTATTATTATCAAAATGTAGTTAATTGTTGTTTATAAAATTCCTATTTTCCTAACGATTGAAAAATTGCACAAGTTATACCACTTCCTAATCTTACTACGCTATCTTCTCTTAAGGAGTTGCGTCCTATAAGCATTTTTTTTTGGCAACAATTTCGAAAATATTAGAAAAAGTTATGGAAAAACAAATTCAAAATTATTTAAATGATCAGAATATTTTGCCCACTGTTCAATCCGGATTTTATATAAAATTGTTATTATGTATACAGTGCTTTCGTACAGTAGATAAATTCGTAAAAAATTCAAAGGCTAACTTAATTTGTGCATTTTTTCAAATAAAATCTATACATACAGGGTGGCCCGCGTAGGAGGTATGACGTCACCAATGTTTTTTTTAAATGTCAACCCCCTTTTTACTTCGTCTAAAAGGCGAAGGAAGTATTGTAATCGGTAAAAAATCACTTTTCGAGATTTCACCAGATCTTCACGTTTCAGGGTTCCTAGATGACGAAAAACAGGTCTGTCTGTCTGTATGTCTGTCTGTTGGCGGTATAACTCAAAAACTATTTGTCGGAGGAAGACACTATTTTGTATACACATTATATCTCTATCTGGCATAAAACCGAGAAAATTTCAGATGTATAAAGGGTGAGCACCTTAAAAAATAAACTTTTGTTTATTTTGTATTTAACTTAGCAATAAATACAAGTAATAATATGTACATAGCGCAGGCATTAATCTTACCAAAAATGGGCCCAATAAATACAGAATAAATGTTGTAGGATACAAAAAAGAGCAACAAATTAGTGCGTTACTTAATACAGCTGCAACGCAGAAATTCGAAGGGTCGGTACTCCGTAGTTCAGGTAGAAATAGGAATATCCCACAAAATGTTGGCACTGCATACGCGATCCGCCTGCCTTTCGAATTCGACCATCGGTAACGGTTTTTTTATTTGAAAATTGATTTAGTTTATTAGAAACGTAAAGATACTTTTACTCCTAACTTAATTTCATTTTTAAAATTATTTAGTGTCACAATGTCGACGTGGGAAGTTCTAGGTAAATCCTTTTACAGATTTGTATTACGGAATTTGATAGAACTCATTGTTTTACTTACGCTAAGTTAATTTTTGCGTGTAGGTCACATAATCAAAAATAAAAAAAAAGTTGCAAATACTGAATTTAATTTTAGAAAGTATGATTTTACGTTTTTATCAATAAAGAATGTGTCGGTCGTCTTGGCTAGTGTCAGGCAGACAAAATTGGACAATTTGCACGTATAATTCAGTTGTTTTTGAAGTTATCAGTAATAATGTATTAAGGGCAAATGATTTTGCCCGTAAAACTGTTTTACGAAAGTATTTTGTTTTGGCAATGTCACAAGACAAACTAACTTGATCAAATTCCCGAGCCGAAGGGGAGGGAATTTGTCGAAGTTAGTTTGTCGAGGGGCATTGCCAAAAAACAACAAATCTTGAGTAAAACATTTTTCGAGCAAAATCATGAGCCCGAAATACATTTTGTGGACTATTTCCCAAATATCGGTTCATTTTGACATTTATACTGATGCACAATGACAGTTTAAATGACGTGTTTGAAATACCACCTTGATTAAAACAACATATTTAGTGGTTGCCATGGATATAAGTGGTAAAAGAAAGTGATAAAATCCCAAGGGACAATTTTGATTTTTTGCCACTATAAAAACACGTGATTGGTTGAATTTTGAAAAATCATGACATTTGATTGGATAATAAGAAATGTGAGAAATAGTCATTGCAATTAAATTAAGTTTTTGCAATTTTAATTTTTTTTTTCTTAATTTTTAGGCATGTGACTTATATTCAAAAATTAGCTTAGGTAAGTAAAAGAATGCGTTCTACAAATTCTGTAAGAAAAAAACGGGGGTTGCCATTTAAAAGAAACATCGATGACGTCATACCTCCTACGCGGGCCACCCTGTATATCTCGATTTTATTTGAAAAAAATGGGCAAATAAAAATTCAAATCGAAAGGTCCCAGAGTTTTTTCCAAAAGTTATTCCTTCAATTTTTAACGAATTTATGCACTACTTTACGAAAGCACTGTAGAATAAATCGCCATGCCATAATGTTCTTAATTTTATTTTATTTTGGAGAACCGAAACATTAAGAACATAAATGTTCTCGCTTTGAGGTGATAAAATCATTTTGTGTGTTTATCAATGTTCAGGTTTTCACTAACTTCTTGCTATCCATCCTTTCCTGCGTCATTAAGAGCCGTCCGCACAGAAACCTCTTATGGAGATTTTAATCTATAGTTGCGGTATTAGATCTCTGTCAACTATCATTTAATCTCGATGAGACGGGCATCATTGTAATCCTTGCACTTTTTCCATCGATATTCGTTCAGAAACGGAATATTAAAAATACCACCGATTAAGTTGTATATTTTATTATTCTGCGTCCCCATTAAAATTTCCCATTTATTTGCGTATAATGTAAGGAAAATGAAAAAAAAATCTGTTTCTGTTTCGTGACGTCCTTTCTCTCGCCACTATCTTCAAGTGAATAAGCTGAATTTAGGTATAAAAATCCGTGAAAAAAGCCGCAGATATAATATTTTACTTATTTAATAAATAAATAATTCAAGCAAAAGAAACGAGGAAATGATGCACTACTAGGGAAGCCTAGATTTACTAAAAAGTGTGCAGTTTCATTGTTTTAAATTCCTAAGCAACAACTACTATAATAACCTGTATAAACTTTATTATATGTTAAAAGACAACTGTTTATATACACATTAAAATATTATTAATAATAATATAAAAACTTTCATTTTACTTATCAGAATCTATCTATTAAGATTGGCGTTTTGCTTATGCTGAAAGAATACCGACACATTGCTACATAAGAAACACTTATGTCAACTGACACGTGCTGTACGGACTTAAAAAACTTTTTTTAACAAAACAATAATGTTAAAGTAAAACTCAATTGTAAATGTCATTTTGTAGCTTACATTTTATTTTACTGGGGTTTCCAAGAGAATTTATTTCTGAGAGCATTTTTTCTTTTGAGTATTTTCCAGGACGTTTTCTCCGGCGGCTCTATTTCCATTCACGTCGTAGCAATTAAAAGTTGGAATTTTGTTGTTTGATATTTTATTAAATTACTGACCACAAAACATTAATTAAACATAAAATTGAAATTCCTGTATATAATTGTTGTTGCTTGTGAAGAATCTGTACTATTTACAGAATTTATAGAAGAAGAAATTATATTTTGGTATCAAACGACCTACTGCGAATTTACTTTTTTTAGAAATGTGCTAAATAAATGCTTCAAACAAGTTAAAAATGTTCTGTCAACAATCAATGCAATTGAACTGTTAATCAAATACCTATCTGCAGAACAGAAGAAGTTTCTTGTGTATTAGTCATTACACTTACTTCGTCATCAAATGTCAAATCTGGCAACACGAACCTAATAGAGGTGGTGAATTCAAACCAACATCCCCTAGAGAAATTAAAAGACTAGCCATAAAATTTAAAGTGAAAAAAGCCCCAGGAAGCGAACTCATACCAAACATAATAATTAAAAATTCACAACTAAAGCATATGCTTACTTAGCAACAGTTTTCAACGCCTGCAGGCGACTTGGTTACTTCCCTGCTGCCTGGAGGCATGCAATCCTACTAGTATTTCACAAACCTGGAAAAAATCGGCACTCTCCAACGAGCTATCGACCAATCATCTGCTTCCAACATTATCCAATTTGCTAGAAAAAATAATAAACAGGCGTCTACTTCAAAACCTACATCTGCTTAACACACTCCCTCCGTTCCAATTTGGATTTAGATCCCAACACTCAACGACCCACCAGCTACAGAGAATAGTGGAATACATAGAAAAGGGCTATGAAAATAAAACATATACTACAGCAGCATTACTGGATATAGCTGAGGCGTTTGAAAGGGTCTGGATAGAAGGCCTACTTTATAAACTCAAGCGTATCCACATACCAGATTACTTGATATATATTATTAGATCATTTCTCACACATCGCACCTTCTCCGTTAGAATCAATTCCACATACTCATCAGTTAGACCCATCCACGCGGGCGTTCCACAAGGATCCATATTAGGCCCAATACTATTCAATATCTACGTCCACGATATACCTCAAATAGATAACGCAGCCATTGCTATGTATGCAGATGATACTGCGCTACTTACTCAGAGCAACGAACTATTGGTAGCCTCAAATGAATTACAAATCAGCCTAAACACAATATCAAGCTGGATGGAAAAATGGCATATAAATCTTAACTCAACCAAATTCCAAGCTCAAGTGTTTACTTTACGACGCCTCGTAGATATACCCAACCTTAAAATAAATAACGAAGAAATTCCATGGAGCACGCAATATAGTCCAGTTAAATATCTAGGGGTATACTTAGACCAACGACTAGCCTGGGGATTCCACATTAACCACAAATTGAATGAAAGCTACGCTAGACTAGCTTTACTATATCCACTGATAAACAGGAAAAATTCCTTACACATAGACTGCACAATGGTAATCTATAAAGCAATAATAATTAGACCAGTGGCGATGTATGCATGCTGTGTATGGGGATCCGTTTCACCGACCCACATCAATAAAATACAAACCCTACAAAATAAGATTCTTCGAATAGCCACAAATTCTCCATGGTATATAAGAAACTGCCAACTACATGCTGAACTAAATATTCCAACCATAGAAGAATTCATTAAAAAATCAGCAGCAACCTTCTTTAAAAATATAAACAGTTGTGCAGGAGCAGCTCATTACACACTAGGAATGAGACACATACATCAACGTCTGCAACGTAAAATGACGCAAGATCTTCTTTCAACCGACGACAGTAGTGATAATGAAGTGTAGTGTAGTGACAAAACAAAATTAATATAACAATGAAACTAAATAGTGAAAGGGTAAGCCGACAGGCAATCCCCAAGCGCCAAATAGTGTTAAATGTAAACAAGTTAACAAAACCATGTATAGCACTACGCTGCTGATCTGGTTAAATAATATAAAAAAAGGTCATTACATTTAAAAAATTTAAAGTCAAAAGTGTAATCTGAGGGTTATACAGGAATTTACAATTTCCAGGTCTTGGAAAAAATTAAAAATTACTTAACTTTATAGGTTCTAAAATAACATTACTGCTTGGATTATAGAGGTACACATTAATAGTAGATTATACAACGAGTCAATAATGACAGCTATAATTCCCCAGGAATAAGTTACGAACTGAGCCGCGCAAGCGGCGAGGGAGTAACATTCCGGGGTAATAATAGTCATTATTGCGAGTAGTATACTTTACTTTATCTATGACTAATATAATTACTGACATAAAACATAATGCAAAACTTCAACACAACAATTTTTGACACTTCACAGAGTTTGTGTATTTTGTTTCCATGGAGCTTCATTAATTTATATTGATTTGAGATTTTCAATGAAGAACAATTTTATTTGTCTACAGAACTAAAGTTAGTAATATTACAATTAATAACCTGACCTGGTCGTGAACTATGAATAACTTTGGAAGAATTTTCAATACAAATATTTGGAATTTCGATTGCTGTAAAGGAAGAAAAGGCTTCATTACTATTTATTTGTTTAGCAATAGTATCTGCTGTAGTTGTCTTGTTTCTCATAGACTGATCAATGTACCCCTCAGCTACCTGTGTCGACCTCCAGCCTCCATGACGCTTTAATTCAGTTATATCGCCTCCTCCATCAATGTACAGAGTGGCAGATGATCTGCGATAACAGTGGCCGGCATAACTTTCTGGGTTTGGCAAGTTTAAATATTTGGGAATTTGTTTATAAATTACTGCAAATTTGTTTTTTCCTATGCTTTGTATTGTACATTTCGATTTTTGATAATTTAGAAAGAATGAATTGATTTTTACATGTGACGAACGGAGATCGATGTACTTCTTTACAATATTGTAAAACGTACTGTTTATGGTGAATGTTCGTACAATTTTTGTTTTAGTGTTGGGTATTGCTATTAATAACTATGTTTGGAGATCCTTCACGTCTTCTATATTCATTTCATAAAGCTTGTTTGAGCGGCATGCGCCCATAATTCCAATAATTAATATAACTTAAGCAAATTAAAAATATTAGTTTTGGAATAGATTAAATTGAATATGTATATTTACCTTAGGCTTATGTAAAAGAAAAACTGGTGCTTTGTCAATAAATTCCCGAATTTGTACGGGGGTCAGAGTGGAAGACTCCTTTGCTTCAAATCCTTCAGATTTTCTTTTTAAAAATGCCCGTAGTTTGCCATATTTTTCCAGATATACGTCATGGTTTACTCTGAACACAAATGACCACAACGAATATTATTTGTATTTTTCACTGAATTCAGCAAAATAGACCAACAGGACATTTTCAGAAAATGAGTTTGTGTTCTTTCGAAGACGCCATTCCTTGAAACTTGCGTACCTTTTATTAGAAATGCACTTCAATTTTTCCGGTAGCAAGGTATGTGTTGTTGCTGCAGCTTGTAGTACAATTTCGGTAGGTGTACTACAAGTAATAGACTCTTCATTTTTATCCATCTCAATACAAATACACAAATACTACGCGTTTTATTTGACAGTCGTAAATAAATTTCAACACAACTGTTTTGACACTTTAGAGTTTGTGTATTTTGTTTCCATGGTATTATTTAATTTGAGAAATTTTGTGATTGGAGCACAAGAGGGAATAATGACCATTAATCCCTCGTCATTATTCCCTTTGGGATTAATATATGGAATTATATAGTAAAAACTACATATGTAATGTATGTATTATTTATTAGTCCTAGATAAAGAAATTTATCCCTAAAGTTACTAGGAATCGCAAATTATTAACCTTGTGGACTTCATCAGTTCGTTTGAGAACGGTCATTAGACGGGATTAAAATTAACATGGAGATTCTGTCTCAAGCTCAACATTGTAGTTACGGCTAATGGGCCAAATAACACAATACAATAATAGTATATTATACATCAAGGTAGCGAAGCGCAGTATTATAACCTGAGGGCATATTAGATACTGAGCGCGAAGCACGTAGTATCTAAAGCTCGAAGGTTATAAGACGATTCGCTACCATGGTGTATATACTATTTTTTGCAAACGGCTTAATACCTAAATTCCCAACAAATTTCGAAAATATTTTAACTGTCAACCTGACTATACAGCTCTTTAAAACGTCAAAATTAAAACAGTCATATTTGGTAACTTAGCAATTTATTAGTTACCACGATGAAAATTGTTTATTTTACTTTCTCTCCCGTGGCGTGGTGGAGAAAATCAACTTCACGACCTAACATTCTGAGACTAGTAGTGCAAAAATAATATTTGTATGCTAAATCGGGAAAATGTACAATTTTTATGGAACTGCAGAGACACAACAAGTTTGATTTTTCATCTACTAAAAAATATAAAATTGCCATGAATTTCAGATTATTGAAATTACTAAAATACTAATGTGGAACTGTAAAGTAAATATGATCCTTGTTGAAAATTCTCACACAAATTGTTCGCAAATCTTGGTAATCTTTCATGGTTTGTGGACACATACACAAAAACAAGGAATTCAATTGCTTGAAGTATTTACGTATTAAATATGATAAATATTTACAACACCGGCTTTTTTTTCGCGGCTTCTTTTCCACGGTTTTTTATTCCGCCACCGATGTTCAGGTAGTTGCGACCCTACCGCTGCTGACGATAATATTTAGGACTGCAGTGTCCTGATAATAAAGAGCGTCTGATCTCAACATTGTCAATCATACATCGTTTTCTTTAATTATGTTACTATGTCAAATTGGAGATTTGCAGGTTAAGTTCTGCGTCAATTTGTGACAAATAACAAACAAAACCTAACCTACTACGAATTTGACATAGACTGGCGATAAACTTCAATACTGCCAAACGTATAACGCGAATCACATGAGACTTTAATTATAAATTTATATCTCGGTACTTTCGAAATTGTCACTATGACTTTTCACGGCTGTCAATACAAAATTTATGTTTTCTTAGATATTTATTGAGTTGTTGGATAAACTTTTGAAGAGTGTTATTACACATCTCACTCGCTTAAGGAAAGACCCATCTTGCATGTTGCATTACAAACTGCGTTAATATTTAGTTTCGGAAAAAAATTCAAAGGGCTGTAGCGATTCATATTGCAGCGCACATGTTAAAATCATTTATTTCATACTGTCCGGATAATACGACTTTACGTCATTGATTTGAGTCCGGAAAGTGGAACATTACATCATAAGGCCGGAAAGTGTTGCTAGGCAACTGCTGAATAATATGTTGGTGACATTGTAAGTATATGTCAAGTTCGAGGTTATCAGGTTAGGTTGTCCGTCAGTTATCACACAGACTGACGCAAAACCTAACCTACCAACGTCGAATTTGACATAGACTTACAGTGCCACCAACATATTCATACGTTTGAATTTCTACAGCCGCCCCTTATGGACTTTTTCAATGAACATGTTGTATAAAACAGTATCATATAAAACATTGTACGATACATGGCCGTAAAATATTATTAAATTACTCATTTAGAAATTTACGACTGGGCTCGTTCCTCGCCTGGTCCGTAAACATCTATACTCGTATTTAATAAGTTATTTTCCGGCCTTATAATATTGTAAATAACTAGTTTCGGACACTCAATGGAAATGCACTACATTTCCTTATTACGAATCGTAAAGAAAAGTATCTTTACTTATAACAAAAATAACTATTATCTACGAGTGCGTAAAATTGACTTTTAGTTAGCAGTTCTAAGTTTGTAAAACGATTGTTTAATAACACGTTTTCATTAGTTCACGTTGTCAGCAGCTACGTGTTTTAAAATTTTTAACCACCCAAAATTACGACCGGTTGCTAGTAATCCTAATTTACATTTAAAATACTTTTTATTTTTACCGTGTTTTCCAGATTCTATCGTAGATAATAGCTATTTATGCAACAAGTGCTAAAAGTCGACGTTTATGCACGAGACATAAAAATTATGAAACAGAGCCGAAGGCTGAGTTTCATAACATGTCTCGTGCATAAACGACTTTTAGCACGTGTTGCATACAATATTTTATCTACTCCTACTGTACAATGACCATTCATAATTCACAGTTTGCAGCCAATCATAAAATTCTATTTTCATTATTCAATAGTTTGCAAGTTGCAACCAATCAGAAAATTATATTTTCATTACTCAATAGGTTGTAGCCAATCACAAAATTCATTCTTATTATTCAACGACTTTTGAAGTTAACAGCTGTCACAAATGTCATAATTGGGAAATATGAACACAAGACTCCTATTGCATTGGAGTAGATAAAATATCGTATTATATTCGCGATTATGGCCATTATTCACTCAGATGACTTGCACCACGCGCCTTCGGCTTGTGGCGCAAATGTCATCTTCGTGAATAATGGCTGTCATAATCGCTCATATAATAATATACTATTATCTACGACCTTAATTTTACTGTTATTAATCCATAAATATCGATTTAACAAAGGTTTGTATCTACGACACGATAATTTATTTATGTCATAATAAACAGTAGCCATGCCGCACGGGCGAATGTTTTCGAAGCCAGTACTGTCAAGCTCAGTTACGAAATGTAATTATTAATACTCCACATCTGACTGTATTCATTACATAACGCTTTAATTATATCAAAAACACTTTACCTGTAACGGAAGAAGCAACTAGAATAACCTTACAACTTCACTCCTAGTTCGAAATTGTAGTTTTATAACCTCACTTCACTTTTAGCACATGGGCTAAATGTAAACAGCTGATTTCTTTAACCACGCTAAACTATAAAACGTCACTTTTAGTAAAACAAGCTAGCGCTAAAAGGCCTACTTTTAGTAGTGGTCGTAGATAAAATATTGTACGATACACATGCGGAAAGCATCTTTAGTAACTAGCATGACTTAAAACGCTCGCTAACTCGCGTTTTAACTCTGTCCCACTCATGACTAAAGACTAGCTTTCTGCACTTGTGTAGTAAATTACTATTTCAGACTTTTACATAATTTTTTAATGTTATGAGGTCATCAACATTTGTTTAAATGGAAAGTTTTTTTTCATTTATTTCCGTAGAAGTTTTAATCTGTTTCCAACTTTATAAAATTATGAATAGGTTGCATTAGAAAAAAATCTGGTGTGATACACCCACACAACTTCCGTTGACAGTGATCTTATAATTAGGCAAAAATTTGATTTTTAGGTTTTAAACATTTGTCAAATAATTTCAAAAATTCTATAGAAACCGTACAAAATAGAGTTATTTGAAAAAACAAATTTGTTCTAAAATAAAACATGCTTTTTAGTTTCAGGAGACGCTAAAACGTGAAGATCTGTTTATAACTCAATTTCGAATTTTTGGGGTGAATCCAATACTGCCTTTATTGTAAAAGGAAGTAAAAATTTAAAGTTCAAAGAGTAAGGATAATTAACTGGGTTTAAAACAAAAGCTGATGATTGTACATTGTACTTTCTTTTACAATAAAGGAAGTATTGGGTTCACCCCAAAAATTCGAAATTGAGTTTTCAACAGATCTTTACGTCCCCTGAACCTTAACCCAAAAATAGTATTTAACATTACTAGCTTGGTAAGAGGGTTTTTACTGGCGAATAGAAGGATATAACTGACGAGCCAAAGGCGAGCCAGTCACCTTCTTGAGCCAGTAAAACCTGTTACCTTTCGTGTATTATTGAATATTTTATTTGTTCCTCACTTGTAAATAACTAGAAATTTACCATTTATTCAAAATGTCAAACTGACAAGCAACTAAGTTCATCAATATGACACATACTAAGGAAGACAACTCTGGCTTTGCACGCTATCGTTTATCTATGATCACGCTTGTAAAATTTTACTGTGTCACCAACATCATACTAACTTCAGTATTGCCAAATGTAAAACGAATCGCCGTTGCTAAGGATAAAAGTTTTGCTAATGATAAAAGTACCACATTTATTATCGATTTTGAATGAAGAAATGTACTATATTTCCAAATGAAATGCGATAAACATGTTTATTTGTTCCTCACTTGTAAACATCAATTTATCAAGTCACTGTATTCACCTTGAAAATGTTTCTTAACTGGCTAGCCAGTAAAAAATTTACTACGAAATCCGGGCACCCTGTATAAGTTTTGTGTAGGTGCGACAACAAGCTATTGAAGAAAATCGCATAACCGATTTTTTCAAAAACGGCTCTAACGATTTTTTTCAGACTTTACATTTTTTTGTGTACCTATTGATGTGAGAGAGGTAATTTTCCAGTTGAATACCTCTAAAAAATCTTTTTTCTTTTTCTTTTTGTTTTCTTTTTTTTATTAACTCTTATTTTCTAACGCATTATAGAGAACTATTAAAATTAAAAATCTGAAACTTTGGCCATGGATTTTATGTGTAGGAACGACTACAACTGCAATATTTTAACTGTCCGGTTATTGCAAAAGGCGCTAATAATTTTATTTTAAATAGAACACCCGGTATATTATTACATTTTTGAATTATGCTTAAAATTTTAGAGAAAATTTATATTTCAGACTATCTGTTTTCTACGGTTTCTGTAGAATTTCTAATTTTTGAAAATTTTTGACAAATGTTTAAAAATTAAAAAACAATTTTTGGCTAATTGTAAGATCACTGTAAAAGGAAGTTGTGTGCCTGTATCACACCAGATTTTTTTTATTTCCTCCTTTAAAAGACGAAGGAAGTATCGTAATCGTAAAAAACATATTTCGATATTTCTTCAGATCGTTTTACAGTCCCTAAATGACGAAAAACAGGTTTTCTGAATTTCGTTTGTCTGTTTGTATATCTGCTCATCTGCTGGCGGTGTAGCTAAAAAATCTGTTGGAGGAAATCGATACTTTGCGTGTGGATTATTTGTCTACTTGGCACGAAACCGAATATGCTTTCGCTCATATATATTTAGAATGAGCAACTAGAAAAATATAAAAATTTGAATTTTTGCGTTTAACTGAAGAATTGGTAAAATTGATAATTTTCACATGGCTCAGGCTTTGCCCTTGATGAAAATGGGACCTAACAAATACAGGGTAAATGTTGTAAAAAGAGAAAAATGAGCAACAATAAGTGGGTTGTGTAATAAATCCAGCCGCATCGAGCAGATGCGAGGCATTTCTTCGTGGCAGAACGGAATCAAAAGGCGGGTGGCGCCCGGTCTTCTGCCAAACATTGCAATGTTTTTTTCTATTATAAAATTGATTGAATTCGCGTTACCAATGATTTCTTCTACTGTTTCAGTATTATTAAGAACATTAAAATATGTTTATCCCTAGTTTTCTTCGATATTTCAAAATTCTTGGTATCACAACTTCCACTTGCGACTGAGGTTCTGAGTAAAGGCCTTTACAGATGTTTTTTCTCGATTGGGTTGTAAATCATATGATTCATTTCGAATTGCTACGCGATATCTGACGGATTACTTAGTATTTTAGCGAAATCCGGGCATAATAGGGAAATGTTTGAATTTAGAACAATTTTGATGTATTTGAAGAATTGATTCCGGTTACTACTGACAAATTTTTCCTCATTATGCAGATCTTCCTATTTATAAGCTGTATTTAAGATTGTTAGAAAATATTCTGTAGTTGGTGTGGTCCTGCAGTCTTTGGCTAAGCGTTGTAAGTTTTTTTACTACTTTGTTCAATATATTCCCTTAAATAAGTAAACAATTTATTAATATAACAATAAAAAAATAATAACTGCCTAAGTTAGTCAAAGTAAAATATTTTTACTGATCTGTAAAATTGTACAATGTCTAAACATTCAGTATTTTCTACGGATTTTCTACTAACAAAACTGAATTTTGAAGTCCCGTTCATAGTACTTTTAAAATTGTAAAACTAATAATAAATTGCAGCAACGTAACGAAAAACTAATATGCAACGCTATTTAACAAGATTGCTTTTTCGCTAATGACGTTACATTAACCTCCTAAAATGGGAATCATGCATCTGAAAAAGTTATATCTGAAACTTTGCCTGCATCGTTGATATAAATTAAGCCCAAAGTTATAAAAACCTAAATAAAGTTTGGAGACACCCTAAGCATAGCTCAAATTAAGATTAGAATAAATGAGCTGAACTTTCGCAAATGCGAAGCTAAAAATTCAAGGCTATGTGGAGATAAGAAATTACTTGCCTTAGAACATTGCTAGGCCAATTTCGTACAACTCGAGCACTGAAGCCAGAAAGGTTTCCCAAGAGGTCTCTTCGTGCACATTTTAATGTGCATACGCTTAAACCAGTGGCGTAACGATAACCCCTTAGTATAAAGCCTTCTCCCATTATAAAGGCCAGAGCCCAAACAAGCTTGCTGCAAAAGCTTTAAAAATCTCTTTTAGCTGTGTGTTCGTAGAATTTTCATATACAGGGTCTGCCATACAGATCGAAGGCGTTTTAAACGCTCTCTAGTTTAATGAAATATGATTTTTTATTGACAAATATATCGAGTATATATATAGTATGCCATTTATTTATGAAATACTACATTTTTTAGATGACATCCCTTTGCAACGTATTACTGCTAATAGTATATTATGCAACACGTTTAGAAAAGTGAAGGTTTATTCAACAACTATGGCTGGTTTGAGTACGAGCGTTAACGAGTTCTTAAATAACCGCATGAGTTGAGAAAAGCTACTTTTCTAACGCGTTTCGTATACTATTAATAATAGACTAGTAAGACATATACATAATTTTATAAGATGCCAAGTAATATTCTGTTGAAAATCACACTATGTATTTTTAATCTATGAAAGATAACAATTTCGTTGTTTAACTAAATTACCCTTGCTAATAGTTTTAATATAACAATGCTAACAATTGTGTGGTACAATACATGATACGTCCTCTTCTTCTTTTTCTTCTTCTTCTCATAAATTAACTAATGTTTTTCATAACAAAGTGCTTATATTAAAGAGATGAGCTAGTTGATAATATTAACCAACTGCCTTTCCACCTTCTACGTGTTAGGTAGTCTTCCACGATATCTTTTTCCCTAGAGTTATGGTATTACAATATCTCATTGCATACTTGCAACTTCTTTTAGTGGATATTTACATAGAAGGTAAAATCAAATTGCCTATTCTTATAATATTGATGTTTGATTGAATAAACATTTTAGAAAATTCTACTACTATAGTTAAATATTTAAAGTAACCATCTTAACATTTTCGCAAATAGTTTAATGTTTCCATGTTCAGGGTAAAAGCTGCACTTGAAAACGTTTTTAAGAAAGTAAATATTTCATACCTACAGCAAGTTGTTATAGTTTAACAATGTCACAGATGGCAACCTCTTCTTGGTAATTAACTTCGCCATAGCACAATTTCTTATTTGAGAGAAATAAATATACATTGTTTGCTTTGAGTGTTTTATGGGAGCAGATACCTAATAGGTAAAGCAACCACACTCATTTATCTTTGGTGGTTAAGGCTCTTAAAAATCGACATTCTTCCTAATACGGGTTAGCCTATACACCTGCCCGGGGTGTGCCATGGCTTATAAAACCATACTTAGTGTGCTAGTAACAGGCTTTCAATATATTTTCAGGCAAAAAAGTTTACATAAGATCTTTCTCATTTCTATAAAAATATGTAGCCTCTAGCAATATAGTGCACCATTAGCGATTAATTTTGATGTGTTAATAGTAACAGTTAAATGTTTTGCCATTTTCTGCAAAAAGTCAGTTTTACGCAACCTAAGTCAACAAGATTCGCTGAAAGTAATAATTTGAAGTATTACAATAATTAACTTGGAAGTTATAACAGTTAATAACATTATTTGTTGGCGGTGTTGTTTTCGGAAATGAATCTATTGTTGTCCCCCCTTGTCTTTCTCAACTTGTAGGTACTCCGACAACTAGAAGCCAAACCAGTAAATATAAAATCATGCATGCGTATATACCGACAGCTGATAAATGGAAAAGAAAAAACAATTACAAATACTTTTACAGTTAACAAGAAAACACGAAATAAACAATGGGCGATTTCAACCAAAACATTAGAAAAAGAGCATTAAACGGTTAATAAGAAATTGTGGCCTAATTCAGTAGCTTTCAACCATATGTTTATTTTTCGTAGCTCTTTTAAGTGTTTACCACACTAGTGAGGCTCCGTCAAAATCCTGCACGCAGATAAATGGGGTATATATGTAGAAAGTCTTTCTAGGCTCTAGTTCTATCATTTTTTTAAGAAACAGGATCTTATTTTAGAATGAACTGTGGTCATATGCTTCAAGCCCCTCTATGAGAGACTGTTTATGGAATAATGTGTTTCCACAAGATATTTTGTATTTAATTTGAGGCTTACCGTGACCCCATTAAGACCTGCTATGGCTCTCTATTTTTTTAAATATCTCTTCTTGCCTCATACAGATCCTCTGTGACCACTGGTCAAGGTAACAGAAATCGCCGTGGAGATCGACTACTATAATTTTGCAAAGAAGAATTATTAGTAATTACTAACACATACGTTCTTCTACATTGCCAAAAGAAAATTACACTCGCAAGTGGAAGCTTTGAAACTAAAAAATTTTAAAATAGCAAAGGAAACAAAAATCCTTTTTTAGGGTGTACATTCTGTATATGTTGGGTTAAAAATATTTTCATCGCGAGTAAAAAAAACCTGAGCTATATGTAAAATATTACTTTCTTCTATAGCAAATTTCAAAGTGTGCTTCAATCGATTCAAAACAAATGGTCAAGTGTTACTTTAACAGCAAGGGTAGATAAAGTAGCACTTTAACATCAAGGGTAGTTAAAGTAATTTAATTTTCTAACTTCTATTTAAATATATTACAGCTTCGTATTAGCACAGCAACCCAATCTAGCTACTGAGATTTTAAAATGTGATTGACTGGCCTTATTTTCTTTTAAAATTGTTAAAGTTCTTGCTATATAAAACATTTTGTATTATATACGACGATAAAGTTTATTACTATCCACTCTTGAATCATTAACGGTCTTGACGTTAAACGATTCACTCGTTGATAAAATTTAACTTTATCGTCTTGTACAATAAATTACTATTATTTAACTTTAACTAATAGTTCTCTAGTTAAAGCAAAAATCGAGAGAATTTTATATTTTTACGGTGCTCACCCTGTATATATTTTATCGAAAGTACATTCGACTTCGAGAGGTGGATATTTCATCCGCGTGAAAAATATCGTCTTCCTCCAACAAATAGTTTTTGAGCTATACATTCAACAGACAGACCTATAAACAGACAGACGGATATACAGACGGACAGACAGACAGACAGACGGAATTGAGGAAACATGTTTTTTGTCACTTACGAACCCTGAAACCTAAATATCTGAAGAAATCGCGGAAGGTGTTTTTTTCACGTTTACAATACTTACTTCGTGTTTAAGACAAGGGAAGTAAAAACACATGGTCATTTTGTACGTCTTTGCCCTATTTTGAACTTTGAGAAGTAATCTTGTCGAGCAAAGATTGAGGTGCCCTTATGACGATAAGCCATTTAAAAATGACATGATCTTTGAATCCGCTTAGTATTGTTTTGTCGAACATCGAATTACATTATATAACCCTTCCAGTTCTTTGCCCTGTTGTCTACCTCTTGTTTAAAATATGGCAATCGGACCTTGATATCTTTTCTACCTCTCCATGCCAGTTCCTAAGAAATAATAAAAAATTGGTTGAATATCCCTTTCTTTTTTTGCCTTAAACAAACATGGAGAACTCGCTTACCTTAACATATAAAAAGTGGCATACTCCAATGCCGAATAACATTCAAAAAACAAGTTGGACCTAACTGTAGTAGTTCTTGAGCTATGCTAAGAAATAAAAATGTAAAAAAACTTGAGCCACCTTTGTTGTGCATTTAAAATAGGTTAGTATCATTATCTCAAAAATTATTAAAAAGGTAAAAATCTAAAATAAAATTTCAATTCTTCTTAAAAAAATTATAAAGGGCTTTGTTCAGAACTTCTCTCGCATATAAACGTTGAGACACTAAAAATATTTTTAAAAAGCAAAGGAAATTACGGGTAAAATATCTTCACGTTTCTAATGATACTGAAACAATAGAAGGAAACACTTGGTAATGCAAATTACTACATAGATTTTCATATAAAAAAACATCCGGCAGTCGAATTCTAACGGCAGCCGGCTGCGAATGCAATTTAGCAGGATATTGCAAGTACATCGCCCGTTACCTGCATGCGCCACGAAAGCACTCTTGGCGTCCGTGCATCGCGGCTGTCTTAACATTTTCGTTGGGTCCATTTTCGTCAAAGGTAAAGCCTAAGCTATTTAAAAAATGTTACTTTTATCTATTTCTCAGTTGAGGCAAAAAAAAATTGAGTTTTTAAGGTGCTCAGCCTGTATATATAGAGTGGCTATGAACACCTTGGCCACTTTTCCAACTATTAACACCAGCTGTCGCTATTTTTTACGATGTTTAGGTATTTATAAATTAAAATTAGCTAGGCTGCTTTCCACTGTCAGTTTCAAAATTAAATTCTGCTGTCAAACTGACAGCGAAGGAGATATGAATACAAATCTTCAACAAGGTATTGCTATCGTGAAATGGTTTTATCAAGCGCTAATGGGTCATTCTACCAGAACGGCGGTACAAATAGTGCAACACCAGCTCGTAGTAGCATAATTACAATTGTTACTACACATGAACTAATTTCAGTAGTCCACTTTGATTTTGCGTTGCTGTCAGTATTGTAATTTAATTTTCTTTATTAAAGCGCAATCTCTTGACCGCCGCAAGAAAAGTGGCAGGGGTGTTCCTAGCCGCCCTGTGTTTGTTTGAAATTTTCTCGTTTTACCGTTTTACAGACAGACAGACAGACAAACAGACAAACAGACAGGCGGAATTGGGGAAACCTGTTTTTCGTCATCTATAGACTCTGAAACATGAAGATCTGAAGAAATCTCGGAAGGTTATTTTTTGCTATTACAATACTTCCCTCGTCTTTTAGACGACGGACGTAAATAGTGCCCTAATAATGTCGAAAACAGAATTCTTAATTTTCGATTTTTTAGGCATAACTAGAACAAACAAACTCTGCTAGATCCAGTTACTCAACCAACATCGTATTTCTTAAGATAACCGAGATCCCAATGCTTCAATTCGAAAAACGGGCACCCTGTCCTCTATAACTGTGTACATTCGAACTCTCTTTCCTTTTGAATGGTTGTTCTTGTGAACAGTGTAGTTTTATTTTTAGAAAAACCATTATAAACTGTTTCCCAACAAATTCTTTATTTTTAATATATTATTCGGAATAGTGTCTGCTATATTTTTATTAATCTCTTCTGCAAAAAAAAAATGCCCAAACGCTTCATTTTTGGTGGTATAGAATGTAATAAATAGATAATAAAGTAATATTTTAGTTTTTTGTAAGCCTCTTAATTAAGCTTGCTTTAATATGTATTCGCAGTAAAAACGCGGTGCCACACAAGTATCTCAATAATTAATTAATGACGTAATCGGTAGAATAATTATAGCTGGGATTCCAGACATTTTAGTTAAAAATTACATTGCTTTTATTTATATATTAGCAATGTTAGCATTTATTTTTATTTAAGTAACACATTGAAAGTGTAAACACTTAACTGTTTTGAAAATTTAAAATTTCCGGTCCGGTAAAAAGAAGCTTTTATTTGGCTTGTTAATTGTATGTCTCCAAAATCTGTAACACGCATTAATTTTTGTGTTAGCGTCATCAGCTTTTACAGAGAAAATCGAACCTCACATTACAGAAAAATGTAGTAGAAAATTTAGTGGAGCATTTATAAATAAAAGAGGCGAAACATAATTAAACAATATAACAAATTATATTTATACTTTAATAACCTAAAGTAACAAAAATAATTCGTATACAAATTGAATATATCTGGTTTGACAAAAATCGAAAGGGATAAATTTCACGCGAATCCAAAAATCTCCCTATCTTAAACCTACATATAAATGCTCATATTTGGCGGTTTTCGATAACAGATATTTTTTGTTTCAGAGAAATATCTTCGAGTCAGCAAAATTTCTTCAAGATGCTGGACGAAAAAATCGAAAACGTAAGTGCAGGTCACTATTATCCCTATTTGTAATTCATGTACCAATCGAAATTCAAAGCGTAGGCACGGGCAACACCGTTGCCTGTGAACCTCAAATCCCTTGTCGCATCCAAGCAAGGCGCGTTTAAATTGAATTTAGCAAATAGATACAAGTGTTCATCCTTTTCCCTAGGGACCCGACTATGACTCGGCTAGCGAAGCAGAAAGGGCGGCGGAAGCTGCAAGGCTACGTGCTTTAATGAAAGACTGGGAGACGGCGAGTGCTGGTTCCCGTTCGCTTCCGACGACCCCGATTCGCAAGCCAAAAATGGGGGACAAATATAGAAACAGCGACGGCATAAGAAGTGCTGAAGTTTCGATGCGCCCAGGTGATTCAGTTCGACTGGGCGAAAGGCCCCATTCACAAATACCACCAAATGTCATTCACCAGAGCTACGGGGTGGCGCAACCTCCCTACCGACAGACCACGTACAACCCTGTTTACCAGCAGCCTAGTGCTGCAGCATACTCTTCCGCAATGCAGTATCAAGCCCTCAGCCCAATGTATGTCAGCCAATCCACGTACCAAGCACCTCCCAAACATTACCCAAGTTATAACCAGCATGGCAGCCCTATAAAGATGGTTTACCAGAACAACTCAGTCAAACACATTCCGTACGAGCAACCTCAGGTCACGTATAGTCCAAGTCACAAGGTTTACGGACCTGCACCCAAAACTAGTACTGGTTTCAGTAATGGGGAACTCATCGTGCAACAGCAAATATACAATCAGCAGATGCAATATCAACAGTCGCGGGAATATCAGCAATATAGGCAGAGCAAGGAGCAGATGTTGCTTCAGCAGCAAGGGTATCAGTCTTCTAGAAACTACCAAAGCAGTGTTCATATTCCTATTGCTATGCACGCGCCACAAACTGATGTGAGTCCTTTACATAGAAAACAGTATGAAATGACGTGATTATAAAGTGGTGTATAGCAACTAATTGTATTGATGTTAAATGTATATATGCGTACGTGTCTACTTAGTAAAGAGTATCAGAGTTATATTTATAAATCTAGTTGAAAGTATAGAATGTACTAGTGTAAAGTTTACGTTATCAGCCTGCCGCGCCATGGACATTGGTGTAGAATATATTATGTGGGGGCTGTGATTATTCATAACCAGTATGCTTACTATATCTTCATTAAATTTATATTGTAAATACATGCATCCTTCTTAATAGTGGTAGAACAAAAACATTAAACTATTCATTATTTCGTTATATTAACATTTTACACTGCTATAATAGTCTTTTTTAACATTGTTTGTGCTTTTGCATGTATGATATTCAGTTTGATTATTATCACAAATCAATCAATTTGTTGTCAGTACATAACTTCTCGGGAGCAATACATTTTTTGCAGATTCAAGAAACAACTACCTATATATCACCTTCACAGTTCAAAATGTTACTATGCCCTTCGAATAAAACGTTGCCACACATTACAACTGCACTGACATACACAAGTTTATTATCGTTTCAATAATGTTAAATGGAGCAATAATCACATATTTAATTATTATGATACACACTATTGATATAATGAATGCTAGAATATTTTATTGTGGTATATTTTGATAGTGTATACCGAATACACTCTCTAATCGTCGCAAGGTTTTTGAAACAAAGGAGTTTGCATAGACTGAGGCAGTTATTTAAACTTAACAATAACAACTGTTTAAGTAGTAGCATGTCAGTGTTTTGCCATTATTTCAAAATAATTATATAAACTGATAATGGGCTTCTAAAGGTCAGTGGAAGGTTTAGGTGTTCTAACAAATTTGATTAATTAATTTTGGGTCCAATTAAATTGCTATTTTGATAAAAACCAAGCACATAATGTCCGAAAATTTTATATAAAACATTCTCATAATCAGCAAGAACAAATTTCATAACTTTTAAATATCATAATTTATCACTATTATTAACTACTTACGTCAAAAGAAGATTATAAGACATTGTAGATTAGGATAGTAATTGTAGTACTGTGTAAAAATATTGTTCGCAAGATGAGGGAAATTTATCTGAGCCATATTTTATCTACACACACACCCATATATCTACAGATTTGATATCAAGCCATTTATTTTAATATTTATGACAAGTAGCAGTGGCGTGCCACATTACAGAATTAACATATTATAGGAAGCTACTTACCCAAAACAATTCAAAAGTAAGTCACTTGGTGCTGAATAGAACAGTTTTGATGCAGGGGCTGCAGAGTGTCATAGATTTAACAACTTACGCAACTCCACCACAAACGTAAAACTTGTACTGCCATGCAACATTATAAGAGTAAATTCACTACATCCCAAATGACGCGGGTCGCGCGGTCTTCAATCATTTTCGATGTCTATGTACAAATTATTAATTCTAATTAAAATTATGTCCAATTTTAGAAAACAACATTGTTATTACTTAGATCAGCATAAATTGATGTTAACTCCTGAAAGTGAGTCATGTATTGACTGCAATCCTACTCGTTCAATAGTACCAAAGTAGTGTATGTTGACATACAGTTTAAACGTATTCTTCACTTTAATAAATACTTTGTAAAAACTAGTCTAAATTTATTACTAGAGGAAGAAATTAAGTCCGTGAAAGTGGGCATTTTAGTTCACTTCATTAAATCTGTAATTTACTTGAATAATCCAAAATAACTCAGCGACAGACGATTCATAAGCTTCAGAACAGGGTAGCACAATACCAGCATTTTAATTAAATAATCTACTTAGCTCAATTTTACAGTCCTAATAATAACGATAATGCTTTTGTTATGCTGTTTCAAGCCTTCTTATTTTATTGATATTGATTGTATGGTAGACACAATGGTGTTTAATTACAAACACAATATTTTTATCAAACTTTACAGGTTGGTTTTCTGACAATAACTGTTATCTACTTTTGCATTTTTTAACCTCCACAAGTATAGTATATTGGTATCCATTTACGTAGGCATCAGACAAATCAAAATAACTTTGCCAAACTATATCTAAGATTTTCTAAATAAGCAATGAAAGACTAATTGTACATTAGAATGGGTAGAAAGTTTGCTACCAATGTCCATGGTGAATGTGCTGCAGTTAGATAGTGTAACATAACTTGGATTCCACTTTGTATTTATTTTCATTTTGTAGGAAATTATAGATATACTTAAATAATAATGTGTTATTATTTCTTAGTAATAAACATTTACTTTAATATACCATTGCCTAATTTCAAACATTCTAATTCATCTTGTGCACTTGTTGCAGGTATTTAAATTTGAAACAATATAAAATTGAACAAATAATCTTCGATGCTCCTACTGAAACTGTAACGAGATCAAATAAACTCTGATTTTATAAACAATAAATAAACATGAGATCAAGGTTCAACAACAATAGAGATTTTACACATGCACAACAACATTGTCGTGTTGTTCTGTTTAACTCGGTTAACTGCACATAATAAACTAACAACAGATTTTTATTCAGATTTATATTCAGAATTTGATAAGCACAGTATAATTAAAAGAACTGAACTTTATATTTTTCGCCTTTTGTTTTGCTGTAGATATTATTTTCTATAAGATGGTTTAGTTTAGACTGAAGTGAAGAGCTTTCCAGACAATAGTAAGTCCACCACTCGGTTTTCATGCAATTAACAATTAAATCCCTTTTATAATCTACTTTCTACAGTCAAGGTAAGTAGATTGATATTATTAAACCATCCTATGATTTCGATTTTTTGTAAAAATTTAGGTTCTTCAAAAATTTTAGAATTATAAATAAACTCCTCCATTAGCTGCGATCTATGTAAGTTGGAAGATGACAAAGCG
>OW679194.1:231580160-231940534 GCA_940337035.1 Agriotes lineatus | reverse complement strand
GTTCTACGTTGGCCAGAGGTGAGACTTGGGGATTTAGTGGTTCAGTTGAGAGTTCTAAAAAACAGATTTCGCGAATAACTACCTTTTTGTTAGTTGAATCAATTCATGAATGGAATAGAATAGTGAGTAATTACGAATTACATTGACATCATTAATCCACTAGTACTTGGGATAAATTAATAGTTAAACGTATAAGTAGTTATCTGTAATTTTTTAATTAATCACATTTTATAAACCCTTAAAAGTTTAGTGGAAATCAAAATTTTCATTAAATTAGGTTCGATCTATTGATTTGGATTTTTCTACTCAAGCGAATGGCCAAGACTTTTTTAACCTCTTCGGTTTTATTACGTAAAGTCGGTGCAGCGCTCTTAAATCGGATTTACCTCGATTATTGTATGTATTATCACTTATCATTAACCTCAGTTTACCTTGCGGTATAGAGGCTGGTGCTTTATACGCTTGCGTCTGCTGGGAGAATGCTCAACTTGGCCCGGATTCGGGTTACAAAGTTGGAGCGCGCCTTTTGTGCTTGCGTAGCAACCATTGTGTGACGTGTGTGTCATGGTGATGTGTTGACCTTGTTACTCTATCTCTTAGGTTTGTGGTTCTGCGTACAGCACAGTTAATTTGGTGCCCAACTGTGAATGCTCTCACCGAGCCCGATTCCAACCGCCTAGGCAGTGAAAAAATTCCGGCTCCTGCGGGGTTTGATCCGAGGACTTGCTTAATGCAAACCTAGCGCCTTCCCAATTGCGCTACCCGGCTTCTCGATTAATCGACTCTAATTTCTTTAGCAGATAGAATTAAATTACACACAACACTAATGGCAACTCCATTTGTTTCACCGTTTACTAGCATCGCAGACCTACCAACAGAGTTGTCTGTTACCACGATAAAATACCCAGAGTGCAGAAAACGAGGTACGCGTCGTTACCATGTGCAGGTCTTTGTCACTTTGTCTCACCTAACATGTACAACCCATGCGATTTACCGATTATTAATCGAACTAAGTTTAAATGAATCAATAAACATAAACTCATAGCCACAAAAAATAAAAAGTAGCAACAGTCAAACGTTCAGATATATACACAAAAATCTGTCCATCTTTTTCTCTACCTTCACATTCTATTATTACAAGATGGGACACGTGGCTGCAAGCATGTTTATCTTATGTCAGAAATTTTGATGCTATACAAAATGTAATCTTTTCTTTAGAAGAAGACGCAAAACCATTCTTCAGCAGCCAGATTTGTTAAACCAACTTAATTTATAGAAAATCATTGTGTTGATATTGCTACTATAATTATATTACTAGAAAAGCAGACTATTCTGCTTGCGCTGAATTTAAATACCTTCAACAATATTCTTTTTCAATTAAAGTATTTTTTATGGAACAAGGAACTCGCGAGGCTTAAAACGCTTACTCACTTGCGTTTTAACTCTGCCCCACTTGTGACTAAAGACCAGCATTAAGCACTTGTATCGCAAATTAGTAAAATATCAATAAACTAGCAACCAGTGAGACAAATGTCTCATTTAATAAAACAAAAAAGACCGTTTTTTAAATAGAACGCGTATTAAATAAAAACAATAATATTTTTTAAAATCACGTGATTGAAATTCGGTTCCTGACCTGACATGACCATTCCAAACATATAACTTTAATAACTTTTTTCTCTATCTCTTATGGTTTGGCTGCTGAAACAGCGTCCCGGACGGACCAGCGTCCCGGACGGGCGGAAATCACGTGATTTCTCGAAAACCAGAAGTGTCACGTGACTGAAATTCGGTTCCTGACCTGACATGATCATTCCAAACATATAACTTTCATAACTTTTTTCTCTATCTCTTACGGTTTGGCTGCTGAAACAGCGTCCCGGACAGACAAGTCTTTTAGATAAAGGATACTGAAGATATACCTTATCTACAACATTGTGTAAAATTCCCTTTTAGTTGGCAGTTTTAAGTTTGTAATACGATTGTTTAATAACATGTTTTTATTAGTTTACGTCGTCAGTAGTGTTGAAAAGAGTTTATTAGGCACGCTGTTAGTAGCAACGTATTTTAACATATTTAAAACATTCAAAACTAGGACCGGTTGCTGATAATCCTAATTTACATTTATTGTTTTTTATATTTACGTCATGTTTTCTAGGTTCTAACGTAGATAAAATATTGTACGATACACAGGCGTAAAGAGTAGCTTGTATCGTAAATTACTATTTTCTACGGTCACCTCTAAAACTGACTATTAAAAGCACACAGTCAATGCGAAAAGTTAGTGAATCACACATTTTTTCTCTAGTAACCATTTTAACATCGCAACCACGTAAACAATGTCTTAATGAAATAATCACGTGACTTCATTTTACTTTGCGCACCGCAAGATAATTGCACCCCGCCTGAAGTATTTATTTGAAGACAGCAACCAATGAGTTGTTGCCGGCCAAATCGCGCGGTCTTTATGAACGGTGGTACGACTACTTCATCAAATGGTGTGAATCGAAAAAGATCACAAAATATTCGCAAAACATGGTGTTGGCTTATTTATCCCAGTTTGCAAAAGTAATAAAGCCACCTACATTGTGGTCCATATTCTCAATAATAAAGGCAACACTCCTGACGAAAGAGAATATGGAGTGGACGTGGGCGGCTACAAAAAAGCACAAACTTGTGGGTTACAAACCTAAAAAATCCAAAGTGCTATCTAAAATGGAAGTAATCAAATTTTTGCAAGAGGCCCCCAATGATACATATTTAATGATAAAAGTAAGCAATCAAGTTCCTTTATACAGTACAAGTACGTAGTGTGTTACACAGTGTCAGTGATGTATTTCTGGTTAAGTGTTATAAAGAAATTTCAATTATTTAACAATTTTGACATTTATTTAGGACCGTAAAAAAATTTTTGTATGTATATCGAGTGTAAAGTGCCATTTTGGTATTCACCCGCAATTCCTTTAGTTTTTAAAACTTTACCCGGACCAGGAATCGAACTCGCGCCCTTTAGATCAGTAGTCAGGATCCTTACTACTGAGCTACAAGCTTCATAAATTAGGCACTATTCCATAACCACACTAGATGAAAATAATTTTTGATCATACTTTAACCCTTTAACGCGCAAAATTAGTTTATAAAAAAATCGAAATTTTAATTGGTATGCTTTATCTGAGATGCCAGGAAGCCGAAAAACAGTGTTTTTATTAAAAAAATATTTTCAGTTTTTCAAAAGATGCTGGTAAACCGTTCGACCAGTGAGCATTCAGGACAAAATATGTTGTCAATGGTCATTGGTATACCACTTCATAATATTGTCGAGTTATTTATTTAGATACTTACTAAATTACTGAATAACATATAGCATTACCTACTAATTAATGAAATACTTTTGCTAGTAGCAACCACGTAAAAATACTGAAATTATGCATTTTGCGTCCTGGAAACGCGACTGAAATAGTTATTTGTTTCATTAGTACAAAAAATGCATGATTTCGGGACAAGTAAGACAGAGTCTTATGCGTCCCGAAAACTCATTTTTTGTACGAATGAAACATACTATTTTTTCTCCAACTACTCATAAATTCGGTAATATGACTTATAATTTAGAATCAAACATTGTACCTAGGTTAGAACTAGGTTGTAGAACTGTCATGGAGCAAATAAACAATCGCTGTACGGGAAAAATAAACAACAACGACGGCGACTGCCGAATATTGACGAAGCGTTTGCTTTTTATTTAAAATTTACCATATAAAACCCTATCTTGCGTCCATTTTTGTACCAGTGCAAATATGAATCAAAAAGTGTACAGTTGCCAAGGTTATTGTGAACATCCCGAAATGACTTACTTTTTATACAAAATTATTCGACAATATGGCGTCTTATCCGTGTGGTTGGAGAAAAAGTATATATTATTTTGTTGAATCGGAGACGAAATATATATTTTTTGTAAAAAGCGCGAAAACTTGCTATAAATATAAATTTATTTTTTGAAGTAGACTCTTGGTAAAATTTCTAACTAATAATTCAATTACCTTGTCATATTTTTTATTAGTATAGTTAGTAGCGACTATTTGATTGCTTACGAAAAAACTTGCCTTGCTCAAGTCTGTTCTTCTGAAACAAACGAGCAACGGGAAGCAAGACTGGAAACCGCTCGAGTACGCAATGCTGAAGCCTTTTCGTCTGAAACAAACGAGCAACGGAAAGCAAGACTGGAAACCGCTCTAGAACGCAATGATCAAGCCCGTTCGTCTGAAACAGACGAGCAAGGGGAAGCATGGAAACCGTTCGAGTACGCAATGCTCAAGCCTGTTCGTCCGAAACAAACGAGCAACGGGAAGCAAGACTGGAAACCGCTCGAGTACGCATTGCTCAAGCCCGTTCGTCTGAAACAGACGAGCAACGGGAAGCAAAACTGGAAACCGTTCTAGTACGCCATGTTCAAACCCTTTCGTCTTAAACAGACGAGCAACGGGAAGCAAGACTGGAAACCGTTTGAGTACGCACTGCTCAAGCCCGTTCATCTGAAACAGACGAGCAACGGAAAGCAAGACTAGAAACCGCTCGAGTACGCAATGCTCAAGCCCGTTCATCTGAAACAGACGAGCAACGGAAAGCAAGACTAGAAACCGCTCGAGTACGCAATGCTCAAGCCCGTTCATCTGAAACAGACGAGCAACGGGAAGCAAGACTGGAAACCGCTCTAGAACGCAATGATCAAGCCCGTTCGTCTGAAACAGACGAGCAAGGGGAAGCATGGAAACCGTTCGAGTACGCAATGCTCAAGCCTGTTCGTCCTAAACAAACGAGCAACGGGAAGCAAGACTGGAAACCGCTCGAGTACGCATTGCTCAAGCCCGTTCGTCTGAAACAGACGAGCAACGGGAAGCAAAACTGGAAACCGTTCGAGTACGCCATGTTCAAACCCTTTCGTCTTAAACAGACGAGCAACGGGAAGCAAGACTGGAAACCGTTTGAGTACGCACTGCTCAAGCCCGTTCATCTGAAACAGACGAGCAACGGAAAGCAAGACTAGAAACCGCTCGAGTACGCAATGCTCAAGCCCGTTCATCTGAAACAGACGAGCAACGGAAAGCAAGACTAGAAACCGCTCGAGTACGCAATGCTCAAGCCCGTTTATCTGAAACAGACGAGCAACGGGAAGCAAGACTGGAAAGCGTTCGAGTACGCACTGCTCAAGCCCGTTCATCTGAAACAGACGAGCAACGGAAAGCAAGACTAGAAACCGCTCGAGTACGCAATGCTCAAGTCCGTTCATCTGAAACAGACGAGCAACAAGAAGCAAGACTAGAAACCGTTCGAGTACGCACTGCTCAAGTCCGTTCATCTGAAACAGACGAGCAACAAGAAGCAAGACTAGAAACCGCTCGAGTGCGCAATGCTCAAGCCCGTTCATCTGAAACAGACGAGCAACGGGAAGCAAGACTGGAAACCGTTCGAGTACGCACTGCTCAAGCCCGTTCATCTGAAACAGACGAGCAACGGAAAGCAAGACTAGAAACCGCTCGAGTACGCAATGCTCAAGCCCGTTCATCTGAAACAGACGAGCAACGGGAAGCAAGACTGGAAACCGTTCGAGTACGCACTGCTCAAGCCCGTTCATCTGAACCAGACGAGCAACGGAGAGCAAGACTAGAAACCGCTCGAGTACGCAATGCTCAAGCCCGTTCATCTGAAACAGACGAGCAACGGGAAGCAAGACTGGAAAGCGTTCGAGTACGCACTGCTCAAGCCCGTTCATCTGAAACAGACGAGCAACGGAAAGCAAGACTAGAAACCGCTCGAGTACGCAATGCTCAAGCCCGTTCATCTGAAACAGACGAGCAACGGGAAGCAAGACTAGAAACCGCTCGAGTACGCAATGCTCAAGCCCGTTCATCTGAAACAGACGAGCAACGGGAAGCAAGACTGGAAACCGTTCGAGTACGCACTGCTCAAGCCCGTTCATGTGAAACAGACGAGCAACGGAAAGCAAGACTAGAAACCGCTCGAGTACGCAATGCTCAAGCCCGTTCATCTGAAACAGACTAGCAACGGGAAGCAAGACTGGAAACCGTTCGAGTACGCACTGCTCAAGCCCGTTCATCTGAAACAGACGAGCAACGGAAAGGAAGACTAGAAACCGCTCGAGTACGCACTGCTCAAGCCCGTTTATCTGAAACAGACGAGCAACGGAAAGCAAGACTAGAAACCGCTCGAGTACGCAATGCTCAAGCCCGTTCATCTGAAACAGACGAGCAACAAGAAGCAAGACTAGAAACCGTTCGAGTACGCACTGCTCAAGTCCGTTCATCTGAAACAGACGAGCAACAAGAAGCAAGACTAGAAACCGTTCGAGTACGCACTGCTCAAGTCCGTTCATCTGAAACAGACGAGCAACAAGAAGCAAGACTAGAAACCGCTCGAGTACGCAATGCTCAAGTCCGTTCATCTGAAACAGACGAGCAACAAGAAGCAAGACTAGAAACCGTTCGAGTACGCACTGCTCAAGTCCGTTCATCTGAAACAGACGAGCAACAAGAAGCAAGACTAGAAACCGCTCGAGTGCGCAATGCTCAAGCCCGTTCATCTGAAACAGACGAGCAACGGGAAGCAAGACTGGAAACCGTTCGAGTACGCACTGCTCAAGCCCGTTCATCTGAAACAGACGAGCAACGGAAAGCAAGACTAGAAACCGCTCGAGTACGCAATGCTCAAGCCCGTTCATCTGAAACAGACAAGCAACGGGAAGCAAGACTGGAAAGCGTTCGAGTACGCACTGCTCAAGCCCGTTCATCTGAAACAGACGAGCAACGGAAAGCAAGACTAGAAACCGCTCGAGTACGCAATGCTCAAGCCCGTTCATCTGAAACAGACGAGCAACGGGAAGCAAGACTGGAAAGCGTTCGAGTACGCACTGCTCGAGCCCGTTCATCTGAAACAGACGAGCAACGGAAAGCAAGACTAGAAACCGCTCGAGTACGCAATGCTCAAGCCCGTTCATCTGAAACAGACGAGCAACGGGAAGCAAGACTGGCAACCGTTCGAGTACGCACTGCTCAAGCCCGTTCATCTGAACCAGACGAGCAACGGAGAGCAAGACTAGAAACCGCTCGAGTACGCAATGCTCAAGCCCGTTCATCTGAAACAGACGAGCAACGGGAAGCAAGACTGGAAAGCGTTCGAGTACGCACTGCTCAAGCCCGTTCATCTGAAACAGACGAGCAACGGAAAGCAAGACTAGAAACCGCTCGAGTACGCAATGCTCAAGCCCGTTCATCTGAAACAGACGAGCAACGGGAAGCAAGACTAGAAACCGCTCGAGTACGCAATGCTCAAGCCCGTTCATCTGAAACAGACGAGCAACGGGAAGCAAGACTGGAAACCGTTCGAGTACGCACTGCTCAAGCCCGTTCATGTGAAACAGACGAGCAACGGAAAGCAAGACTAGAAACCGCTCGAGTACGCAATGCTCAAGCCCGTTCATCTGAAACAGACTAGCAACGGGAAGCAAGACTGGAAACCGTTCGAGTACGCACTGCTCAAGCCCGTTCATCTGAAACAGACGAGCAACGGAAAGGAAGACTAGAAACCGCTCGAGTACGCACTGCTCAAGCCCGTTTATCTGAAACAGACGAGCAACGGAAAGCAAGACTAGAAACCGCTCGAGTACGCAATGCTCAAGCCCGTTCATCTGAAACAGACTAGCAACGGGAAGCAAGACTGGAAACCGTTCGAGTACGCACTGCTCAAGCCCGTTCATCTGAAACAGACGAGCAACGGAAAGGAAGACTAGAAACCGCTCGAGTACGCAATGCTCAAGCCCGTTCATCTGAAACAGACAAGCAACGGGAAGCAAGACTGGAAAGCGTTCGAGTACGCACTGCTCAAGCCCGTTCATCTGAAACAGACGAGCAACGGAAAGCAAGACTAGAAACCGCTCGAGTACGCAATGCTCAAGCCCGTTCATCTGAAACAGACGAGCAACGGGAAGCAAGACTGGAAAGCGTTCGAGTACGCACTGCTCGAGCCCGTTCATCTGAAACAGACGAGCAACGGAAAGCAAGACTAGAAACCGCTCGAGTACGCAATGCTCAAGCCCGTTCATCTGAAACAGACTAGCAACGGGAAGCAAGACTGGAAACCGTTCGAGTACGCACTGCTCAAGCCCGTTCATCTGAACCAGACGAGCAACGGAGAGCAAGACTAGAAACCGCTCGAGTACGCAATGCTCAAGCCCGTTCATCTGAAACAGACGAGCAACGGGAAGCAAGACTGGAAAGCGTTCGAGTACGCACTGCTCAAGCCCGTTCATCTGAAACAGACGAGCAACGGAAAGCAAGACTAGAAACCGCTCGAGTACGCAATGCTCAAGCCCGTTCATCTGAAACAGACGAGCAACGGGAAGCAAGACTAGAAACCGCTCGAGTACGCAATGCTCAAGCCCGTTCATCTGAAACAGACGAGCAACGGGAAGCAAGACTGGAAAGCGTTCGAGTACGCACTGCTCAAGCCCGTTCATCTGAAACAGACGAGCAACGGAAAGCAAGACTAGAAACCGCTCGAGTACGCAATGCTCAAGCCCGTTCATCTGAAACAGACGAGCAACGGGAAGCAAGACTGGAAACCGTTCGAGTACGCACTGCTCAAGCCCGTTCATCTGAAACAGACGAGCAACGGAAAGGAAGACTAGAAACCGCTCGAGTACGCAATGCTCAAGCCCGTTCATCTGAAACAGACGAGCAACGGGAAGCAAGACTGGAAAGCGTTCGAGTACGCACTGCTCGAGCCCGTTCATCTGAAACAGACGAGCAACGGAAAGCAAGACTAGAAACCGCTCGAGTACGCAATGCTCAAGCCCGTTCATCTGAAACAGACGAGCAACGGGAAGCAAGACTGGAAACCGTTCGAGTACGCACTGCTCAAGCCCGTTCATCTGAACCAGACGAGCAACGGAGAGCAAGACTAGAAACCGCTCGAGTACGCAATGCTCAAGCCCGTTCATCTGAAACAGACGAGCAACGGGAAGCAAGACTGGAAAGCGTTCGAGTACGCACTGCTCAAGCCCGTTCATCTGAAACAGACGAGCAACGGAAAGCAAGACTAGAAACCGCTCGAGTACGCAATGCTCAAGCCCGTTCATCTGAAACAGACGAGCAACGGGAAGCAAGACTAGAAACCGCTCGAGTACGCAATGCTCAAGCCCGTTCATCTGAAACAGACGAGCAACGGGAAGCAAGACTGGAAAGCGTTCGAGTACGCACTGCTCAAGCCCGTTCATCTGAAACAGACGAGCAACGGAAAGCAAGACTAGAAACCGCTCGAGTACGCAATGCTCAAGCCCGTTCATCTGAAACAGACGAGCAACGGAAAGCAAGACTAGAAACCGCTCGAGTACGCAATGCTCAAGCCCGTTCATCTGAAACAGACGAGCAACGGGAAGCAAGACTGGAAACCGTTCGAGTACGCACTGCTCAAGCCCGTTCATCTGAACCAGACGAGCAACGGAGAGCAAGACTAGAAACCGCTCGAGTACGCAATGCTCAAGCCCGTTCATCTGAAACAGACGAGCAACGGGAAGCAAGACTGGAAACCGTTCGAGTACGCATTTTCAAGCCCGTTTATCTGAAACAGACCAGTAAGACCTTTCACGCCTGCACAACTATGCTTGCAAAGAGGATGAAATGAAGGAGATGTACCGACCGAGGCAGTGTTGCCAGGTCTCGTAACTATTTATTAACTTTCATGATATGGGCTCCAATATCGTATACCAATATGATTTTCTGAATCTCATGACCTTATAATAGACCGAAACTAGTGAAAGTCACCAATAAAATAAGAATTAATTATTCCTTCTACTTAGAAAATGTATTAAGTAGGAGAAAATAGTTCGTTGCATTTTGGGCCAATCATCATCTCTGAAATTTAGGACATTGGCTAGTAGAACCTTCTACCATACTGACAATATAGCGACTCACGATTTTGGATTTGGTACGAGCTAACTTGGTTTTCTTTCACATGACAAATTAACTTATTTATAAATATAATTTGGTTTTTCTAGGTTAGGTCGTGCGTTTAAAGCATACAAAGCAACAAAAAGTGTGTTTGGTACAAACAAACATTGATCATTATCATTGATACTCATGTAATAAAATAGTACTAGGCTCTCTCTATCTCTAGTATATATTTTAAATAATTATATTCTCTTCCTAAATATAATTCCTAGTACGCCTAATAATCTATAATTTCTAAAGAATATTATTTCGTTATAATCCCGATCGTTCTAAGGACTCGTTGTGTTTTCAACTTTGGGATTATAAACTATAATACTCATCAAAAAACCATCGATAGTATGCGTACTACCTATTATACCTTATTACCCCTGAACATCCAACGGGGTAACATCTTTAATTTAAATTGTAGAACATCCAAAATACCGACTCTCGTTTATAATTTACTTATAACGAATCCATTACTCGGCTATGCTTATGCTTCCGCTAATATTATTTTAGGTGTAAATATTATAAATATAAACAAGCCATTTTAACATATCTGGCGAGGGACGATTCGAATTCTAATCACTCAATCAGCAAAGAATAAAAGTTACTTTAAAAATATGTGTTCTATAATCGAAAACCTAATTTTTTGTTAACTGAAACTGAAATTTTTGTAAGTACTATCAGTTTGGTGATATAAAATAGAAAAATGCGTTTGCATTTTTTTTAACGTTAAAGGATTTAAAACGTCTGAAATAGCCTTTAAAACAAAAAAAATAGAGCTCATTATTTTTGTCACACATAGCACGACCAACACTTTTCTCGTGCCAAACTCCCTCAACTGTCAAATGTCCGTTTTCGTCCAATAGCAGTAATTTTATCAGTATTTTAGCAACCAATCTTTCATTTTTGAAAAAAGTTATGTTTCAAGGACGTAAAATAAATAGTTTTCACCGGCGGCGTGAATGTCACAGCACGAGGTGTGGAGCACCGAGGGTTATAACACGACAAACGCCAAAGACGCTCGTTAAGTCTGAGGTGCATACAAAACTTTATTTAATCTTATTTAAAAAGGTCGATCCAGATTATATAATATTGTTGCCAATAAAAACAGGGCAATCCTTACAGTTACTGTAGCTGAGTAATACCTTTGTAGCCATGGTTTTATACATACGTGTTTATAAATAATAACTAAAATAACTCAGTGGTTGATGAAATTCTTTTTAGCGGAAAGAAAGAATTTATCGTCTAAAAGGGCGCAAAAGGCTTGCTTTGTAACTGAAAATGAGGTCTACAAATTACCTATTATTGATCGATTGTACTATATAAAACAAAAAAGCTGGGTCAACTCTTGATGGATATTTTAGCATAATTTGGTTAGATTAAACGAGGTTTTAAATAATTACAATTGTTATAACAATTTTGATTTATAGCAACTTCTAAACAAATTTATGGTTAAGTTAGGAATACCGAGCAACTGTACATATTAGGACAGTCACATTGACAACAGTCAACAGACCATACTAACTGTCCCAGTTTTTTGTCTTGCATGGTACATAATTATTATTATGTCCTTCTTGTATATCGGAAAAATGCCGCGTCTCTGTCTCTGTGTTACTACGGAAACGTTGTGTTCATCAGTTCTGGAATTTATCCAATAAAATATTGTTTGACCTTACATTGTTTCTTTTTGGTAAACTTTTATTGTTTAACATTTAAAGCAAAATTGACTTGAACTGCATAAAATCCCGCCCTAACCGGCTCGGGTTTTAATCAATGTTTGTTTTCGTAAATTTTGATAGGCAACAATGTTTTCGTAAACAAACAAATACCAATAAAAATATAAGGTTCTATGATTTTCCTGTTAACTAAATATTTTCAACCTAGCAACACTGTCCAAGCCGACCAGGTGCAATCGTCCCTTCCACGTGAAGCTCGCTACGTAGTGCGGCACAACTGCTATAGCAGTAAGCGTGTTCATCCGTTGTTCGAGTCAAGACAAGATGGCGGCAGAACAGCAAGGTTTAACTACTGATTATCCGAATATTGAGAAAAGTAAGTATTCAACAGTTTCACAATAATTAACACTTGCTGTTATATTTTTTAATTTTAGATGAATTATCAATTATAGTATCGTGCGCTTATAATGAAAATAGAAAAAAGGCAATTGAGGCATTTACCAGATTTTGTCCACGACGTTTCATGGTCCATGAAGTGAAGTTTATGCGATTAAATACTCAACCAACTTGCCAATGGGTAGTGGACTATCATTTCAATGCCAGCGCTGCACTTCCTGAAGGCCAAGAGTTAACTGAAGTATTCCATACTTTAACGGAAAGTCCTCCATGGAATACCATAGTCAAACATAAATCAATAACAGGTCCCAGGACAGCCACCGTTACTTATGCTGTGGTATCCTGCAAATGTAATCCTCCAGATTTTGATGTAGCACCAACTGGAAGCCCTGGGATGTCGTTATCAGAAGAAGGAAGGGAACGAGTGGTCTCACTATTGTTGAGCTCATTACATATCAATGAAGCATATTAGGGTAATTAAAACAAATTTACATGGTCGTATTATTTATACTAAATATTTTTTAATTTTAGATAAGAAAATCGAGTTGGATAACTAGTTTATAGAAGTTAGTTTAGTTAATTTAAAATGAATTATTTTTTTATAATTTCTTGGTTAATAAAGTAATCTAAATGGAGCAATATTTTGCACTTTTTTACTTCCTTTTACCATAAATGAAGTATTGGATTTACCCCAAAAATTCTAAATTGAGTTTTTAACAGATCTTCGCGTTGTAAAGTCTCCTGAACCCAAAAAACATATTTTTGTTCATTAGTCTGGGGTCTAGGACAACTCGGCGCCGCCATCTCGGCGCGGGGCCAGCTCGGCGCCGGGACAACTCGGCGCGGAGCCATCTCGGCGCCAGCCAACTCGGCGCGAGGCCATCTCGCCGCCGAATTTAAATTCGCAAACTACAGTGTGCACTACGTAAGAAAATTATTATAAACAAATAATAAATAAAGTGATCGCCAAAAAGCTGGCATCAAATGAAAAGAAAAATATTTAGAATTTCTTGGAAAATCAAACACTAACGACCAGAGGTAATTGCAAAGTGATTACAAATGGGCCAAACAAAAATTTGTCACGTGACTTCCGTTATCAGTAAAATTCAACATTTTTTAAAAATAATTACGAAAAATTAATTTACTACCCAAGATAGGGACAACATTTACGAAACAAAGTTGTTTTCTGGCCTTGACATTGTTGAGTTAGCTAAAACTAACACATAATAAAAATCGTATGGAAATCTTGCTTAATTTCCGAAAAATTGTACTTTTTGGATTTACACAACTTCGAAAAACGCCACTTTTAACTAAGTAAAAATCACTCAATATATCTAATACGGGCTAAATAGGTTTTCGGACAAGCTGTCATCCTGTATAAAGTGAAATGTAAACATTACCAATATTTTTTATATATACGTATATTTATATACAGGGTGATTTTTAAGTTGATTCTTTTCGTTTACCAGGAAATAAAGCTAAAAAAATAAGTATTTTTTTTATTTACCATTTTTCCGAAATATCAAAACTAACAGAGGTATAGGGTGTTAAAGTTTAAAATTAAAAACTAAACTTTGGCGCAAAGGCGGCTGGACAATTTTATTTTTGTTTATCTCTGTTGTCAAGCAATGATCTGTCAACTAGTTTTCCATTGTAATTTTCTTAATGTTATTGCTGCAATAATGGCTCATGTTTATGAAAATAGTGAATGAGTGAATATGCTTATTATTTACTGGGAGTGTCAAAATGCCGCTGCCGCATCGCTCTTATACGCGGAATGTGTGTGTAGAAGCGAATGCTGATAATTTTGATCATTTAAGTTAGATTAAGTTTAGTTTAATTTTCGTTAAGTAATTTCAGTTCATACTTTGAAACTTTAACACCTTGTACCTCCGTTAGTTTTGATATTTCGCAAAAATGGTAAATAGGTTACTTTTTTTAGCTTTATATCCTGGCAAAAGGAAAGAATCAACTTAAAAATCACCCTGTATATACAGTGTGTCCCCGGATAGGTGAAACGACTCTTCTAAAAGGTAAAAAATTCTCTGAGGCTTTCGCGGTTACTCGAATTATTCTCCTTAGCATAGAATTTCGGCTTAGACCGCGTAGTATTTGTATATGAACACCCAGCATTTATGCATTCTATGCTAAGGAGAATAAAAAATTCTCGATTAAAATTTTCATTTTTTGGGGTTCAGCCCTGATTGGTTAAAGGCGAATTTCTAACAGCATTTCAGTTTTGAAAAATCAAATATGCCTTAAAAGTTTTCAAAAAAACTATTTTTTATTATACCTGCATCAGAATCGCCGTTTAAAGCACACCTGAGCGTGCGAAAGCAGGCGATTAAAGCTCGCCGAGCTTTAAAGGTTGTCAATGAAACGACTAAATGCAACAACGGACGTGGACGCGACAATAACGTAAATGATTCTCGTAACTATAGTAGCAATATTATTATGCCCTCTTGATTTATCACGACAAAAATTAGTTCTAAGTTTTTAGTGCGTAATTTATTTCCAGTATTGGAGGTATAATAAAAAATAGCGTAAAGTATTCGAGGATAACTGGTCTTTAAAACACTTGCTCTATTTCGAGCACTCCGGCTACGTCGTCGTGCTCGAAAACTCGCGCGTGTTTTAAAGACCTTGTTATCCACTCATACTTTAATATACTATTTTGTACTCATGACTTCAAAATTCATATTTCCCGGTCATTCCCAATGTTTTTTACTTTTCAACAAAAACTAGGGGAATTGTGTTTTTTGTAAATTTTTATAATAAACGGGGCTGCGCGCGCTATTTCGCGCTCTATTCTATTCAATTTACCACCATTTTTAGGCCTATTACGTTGGCCCATCTCCAAGGGGGCTCTTGGGGTTTCCGTTCACCTTCAAAGGGGCCTCTGGGGCTCCGTCCCTCACCAATGGGGACCACGGGGCTCCGCCCATCTCCAAAGGGGTCCTTGGGGCTTTGCCTCTCTCCAACCGGCCCTCGGGGCTCCGCTCATTTTCAAGCGGGCCCTCGCGGCTCCGCCCCTCTCCAAGGGGTCCTTCAGGGCTCCGCTCTTCTCCAAGGGAGCCCTCGGGGATCCGCTCCTCTTCAAGGGGGCCCTAGGGGCTTCGCCTCTCTCCAAAGCGGCCCTCGGGGCTACGCCCATTTTCAAGCGAGCCATTGGGGCTCCGCCCCTCTCTAAGGGGTCCTTCAGGGCTCCACTTTTCTCCAAGGGAGCCCTCGGGGATCCTCCCCTCTTCAAGGGGGCCCTAGGGGCTTCGCCTCTCTCCAAAGCGGCCCTCGGGGCTCCGCCCATCTCTAAGGAGACCTTTGGCGCTCCGCCCCTTTCCAAGAGGCCCTCGGGGCTCCGCCCAATTTCGAGCGAGCCGTTGGAGCTCCGCCCCTCTCCAAGGGGTCCTTCAGGGCCCCACTCCTCTCCAAGGGGGCCCTCGGGGCTCCGCCCCTCTCCAAGTGGTTCTTTGGGCTTCGCCCCTCTCCAAGCCGGCCCTCGGGGCTCCGCCCATCTCTAAGGGGGCCCTCGGGGTTCTTCCCCTCTCCAAGGGGGCCCTCGGGACACACACGTCTGGATCGTTCTCCTTTACTATATAGAGGATTGTTCCTCGTTGGTTTAATTGCGCCTGCACCAGACGCGCTCTAAACGTCAACAAAAACTAAAAGGTGCGTAGGATAGGTATAAAAGTTTTGTGATTTGTGCTGTCAACTCAGTAAATTAGTAAAACACTAAATAATAATTTTTTTATTTTTTTAAATATTTTCAGTTACTCGTTACAAAAAACATTGTACCTAACTCCTTCGGGAAAAAATTTCTCGAATTCGCACTACATGCAGCACTCCCTTCGGTCGTGCTGCAAACAAAGTGTTCTTTCGGGAAAATTACGAACTTGTTAGGTAAATAACTATTACTGTAGAGTAGCATGCCTTTTGTGTTGCAAATACGACAAAAAGTTATTAAGAGAAGTTGTTTAGAATCAACATCTAGGTTCCTATACCAAATTTCAAAATCCCCCGCCAATTTTGATCTCTCACATTATCTTTTATGTTTAGGTCCCATATCAAAGAATTTTACTTTTAACAAAGACGGCTATGGAAAAACAAACATTTTTCAAAAAGTTTTTTTTTCATAATAAAAAAAATTGTTAAAAATAATATTCTTTGATTTGGAAAATAAACATTAAAGAAATATTTGTCATATAAAAAGCACTTTACTTAGAAAATCCAAAAAGTGCTATTTTTCGGAATTTAATCAAGATTTCAATGAATTTTTTTATTGTGTGGTAATTTTAGCTGACTGAACAATCTCAAGGCCAGAAATTTTTTTTTCGTAAAATGTGTCTCTATCTTGACTAGTAAACGCATGCTTCGTAATTATTTACAAAAAAACAATATTTTACTGATAACGGAAGTCATTTGACAACTTTTGTTTGGCTCATTTGTAATCACTTTGCAACCACCTCTGGTCGTCGGTGTTTGATTTTCCAAGAAATTCTCAATATTTTTTTTTTCATCTGATGACAGCTTTTTGGCGATCACTTTATTTATTATTTTTTGATAATAATTTTCTTACGTAGTGCACAATGTAGTTTGCAAATTTGAATTCGGCGCCGAGATGGCCTCGCGCCGAGTTGGCTGGCGCCGAGATGGCTCCGCGCCGAGTTGTCCCGGCGCCGAGCTGGCCCCGCGCCGAGATGGCGGCGCCGAGTTGTCCGGCTTCGATTAGTCTGTGTGTGTGTCTGCCTGTAAACAGAATATCTCAAAAACGAAAAGAGGTGTGGCTTTGAAACTTCATATATAAGTTTTGTGTACTATTTAGATGCGACAGCAACTTTTGAAGAAAATCGCATGACCGGATGTAGGTGTTTACTCTTGTAATTTTTCAGTATTTTTCGATTTTTTCAAAAATGGCTCTAACGATTTTTTTTAAACTTTACGATTTTACTACATTTTTAATGTGTATTGATGTGAGATAGGTGATTTTTCCAGTTGAATACTTCTAAAACGAGTTTCTTTCTATTTTTTTACTAACTCCTATTTTAAATAGAACACCCAGTATATTATGACATTTTTGAATTCAGATTAAAATTTTAGAGAAAATTTGTCTCTTCAACTGACGCTCTATTTTGTACCGTTTTTGTAGAATTTCTAATTTTTTGAAAATTTTTGACAAATGCTTAAAAATTAAAAACCAAATTTTTGGGTAATTATAAAATTACTGTAAAAGGAAGTTGTGTGAGTGTTTCACACCAGATTTTTATTAATAAGAAAACAAAGACAAAGATAGTTTTATCTATTTGCCTAGATAATAATTTCAGTAATGGACATTCTTCCGACTGCCTTTAAGTGTCAAAATTGAATAAACTATAAAAAAATTTGATATTCTGAGTAAACATAGTGCCTGTGACAGCGACGGGGTAGATTGAGTAGCACTGTCCCTGGCGCTGCCGATCCCAAGCCCCTACAATCCTACAATGAAGGAGGATATGATTAAACCAGCGACTGCAACACGACGATACAATTTTTATTTAATATTAATAGCTATTTCAGTAACAAGTAATGTAAGGTCCTATTAACATTTGAGGTAGGCAAGTACAAGCAAAGGCGAAGCCGCTGCTTGTTGCCTGCCGAAAATGTTAATAGGTGATACATTCCGAGTTATCTTATTATATTTTTCCCGCTGCTTATCGAAATTACCAGGATTAATTTCTGTGAGTGTGAGTGTGAGTGATACCTGTGAGTGTCACATGTCACATAAACACAATTATAAACAAAACGTTTAAGTCTGCATCTTGCGTTGTTAATTATATTATTCTAGGAACTTAATAATAATATTAAGTTCCGTTATCAAGAGAAAGCAGCAAACAAATATAATCACTGACTTACAAGTTTTGTTACTAGGGCTGTATCATTGAGTTACATAATTGACAGCGGGAAAACAATTATGAATATAAGTAACAAAATTAAAGTTTTGGATGTGGACTAGATTATACAAACAAACAGATATTTATGAAAACAGCAAGCAGTACTACCTATATGCAACCTGGAACATGATGTTTTTGAATACGAAAGTGTACACGGACAAAGTAAAAGAAAAGATTACAAATATGTGCACCAAGAGAAACTAAAAAGAAGGGAGGAGATTCCATGATAGTTGAGAACTAAATGTTGATCTATAGCGGTAAAGGCAAAGACGAGAGAGCAAAGGAAGGAATGACCAAAATGCCACCAGGTAAATATCTAAACAAAGTATAGAAGTTGTGTTATATATTAAGGAAAGGATTTTAAGAGTTACGTTAAAACTAAATGATAGCGAAATACACGTCTTTAGCGTATACGCTCCAGATAACGGAAAATCAAAAGCCGAGAGAGAAAACTGTTACTCGAAGTTCCAAGAAAATTAGAAAATGCCGCGACATATGAAAAGATCATAATGGGAGACTTAAATGCCCGGGTCTATACTTGGCGCAGCGAACAAATAGAGTGGCTTATGCAACCCAAATGACATATTACAAAGCTGACTGGATCAGTATTTGAATAATAATTACTAAAGAATCAGAGACGGAGGTTCTCATAATTAGACCTAATTTCATCTAACATTACTAGTATATTATTATACGAGTTTTCTAAGAGGGCCCATTGTAGCACGCGTGAGTTTGGGGCACGACGAGCGCAGCAAGGAGTGCTCCAATGGAACAAGTGCTACAATGCCTCTTATTAAACGAGTATAATATACTATTTTATCTAGTTTGAGTTGGTGATTTTATAGAAATTTTAAATTTCGGATACTAAAAATATTGCATTGCAATATAGAGATTTTGGAGCGAAATGATGGCGACATTGTCAAGTGACATTTGACAGTCGCCATCTATTGAACAAAATATCAATTTCTCTGCTCTGTCATTTGAATTAGTTTAAATTTGGTGCAAGCTTTTTGGCTCGTGTTCTGTTCAAATAGTGCCTTACCTAGAACCATAATTGTGGTTAATTAATTCGGTAAAAAGTACATTCAGTTTAAGTTATATTCGATTAGAATACATTTAATAAATACAGTTCAGAGATTGTGGTTATGTATTCGACATCTGAGTTTGTCGTGTTATGAGCATGTCAAAGCAAATGTCACCAATCTTATAAAACAAATAGTCAACAAAAACAGTGTTATAATGGATTCCATTGTAGCACCGTTTTCGGTGTCATAATAACCATATTGTGTCATCAAAGTAGATAAATAATATTTTGAGATTATGATACAAATTGAAACTTAAAAAGCATGGCATGTGTGCACTTGTAATGTCTAGGCAATAATGAGATTTATCAAGCACCAGGCCACATGCCTACATATTACTCGTGCACAATAGTTATTTTCATAACAAGCGTCGAAAGCAGCAAATATCGTGCGAGCGTTGATTAGACCAAACGAGGGCGTAGCGTTAGCGTAGCGTAGCCCGAGTGGATCTAAAACACGAGCACAGCTATTTGCACTTTCGAGCGAGTTATGAACACTATTTTTTAGATGACCACACAAACCATAGCAACAAATAAAGCAAAAGCATCTGGATTATTTGAATAACTTTCTGCCGTTACGATATGACTAGTACGATATAATATCGTGCTAGTGTATGAAATTGTCAACTTTTTGTAGTAGGCTGTTGTCGCGATAATGTTACTTTCGTATGTGGTAATCTAAAAAAACGTTATGCTTTTTAAGTTGGTCGAAGTATCGATTTGCATCATAACAGCAAAAAAATATTTTTTCTTCAAACGGCAGTAAAATATGGCATTATACTGCTGGATTGATGATGCTAAACTGTCACTTTTTATTGCCAAGCGGCAGATAATATTATCTGCCGCTGACGACTTTATCTGCGGCTCGTCAGCGGCAGATAAAGTTATTATCTGCCGCTGACAATTTTATCTGCCGCTCGTCAGCGGCAGATAATATTATCTGCCGCTGACGAGATCAAGTAATTCTCTTCACGGCTGTAATGATCTGCCTCGCAAGCTCGGCAGATAACCCGTCCAGCCTCGCCACATAAAATATAACTTTTGCTCCTAATAAAATAATATACTATTATGTCGGTCAAATTAAATTTCATTATAAGGACGCCATCTCTGATTCTTTAGTAATTATTAAGCAAATACTGATCCAGTCAGCTTTGTAATATGTTATATGCGTTGCATAAGTCACTCTATTTGTTCGCTGCGCCAAGTATAACATCATTGACGGTATAAAACAATAATAATAACAAACCGATATGTCACACTTGTACAAATACTAGATGCAAGATTACTGAACAGTGCAGATGTTGGGAGTGATAATCATTTAGTATGTAGAAATATATTATTTTAGTTGTCAGTGGTTAGAGTAGTATCTTTTTAGAGAAGAATCTGCCACATGACCGGCGCAGTCTACTGAAAAGTTCGGACGAGTCCAACTGGTTGATTTAGGACAGTCCAGATCGTTCTATCATTGGTGTGCGTATATTGTATTCACAAATTTCCTGCAATTGCCTTACGGCCCTTGCAAATGTGTTTTTGTTTTTGCAAGTTTCATTTTTGTGATTTGGCAACACTAAAAAGCTTGACATTTTAACATTTTGAAGTAAATAGTCGAAGTGATGTTTTCAATTTTTTAAGTTTTAAATAGATATTACCATAAATAATAATATGAGAACAACCCTTCTAGCAAGGGAAAAAGAAGCTGTAGTAAGATACTAGTTAGAACAAAAAGAGAAAATTCAAATTCAACAATTAACAATTACCGTTTAATAACCTATTAGTTCTATTAATAACTTTTTTCACTAGTTTGAAGTAGTCTAGTAAAAAAATTAATTTGTAAGTGCAGTCATGACATGTTTATAAACTTTGATATTAATAGTTCCATATGTTTACTGAACTTATATTAAGAAGGGAGCGTTTGCTTATATAGAAAAAGAATATCTTTTCGACAATGTTTTAGGCAGCTTGCGGTTTGCTGTAAATTCGAGAGTAGTTTTTAAATTTGATAACTCTTATGTGATGTGTTACCCAAAAAAGATCTATTTTACGCCACTGAATTTTTACCGTCGGGTCGGTCACGTGACAGGACCTTCTCTAAAAGATACTCTTCTATGTATGTACGAGAATTAATGCACTATATTTTCTTGTCGAACATTTATAAAGATGTAGTCCGAAAAACATGACCGAGAAAATAATGTAATTCATGTATAGTCTACCTAATGGTAAAATTTAGTTACCACTGAGCAGTGCCGTCTTTTATATGATTGAGGCCCCGGGCCCAAGGTAATGAAGGGGCCCTTCTAGAAAGAAAGTAACTCAATACAATACAATATAGGTATATGCATTTTTAATATACCTGCTTTTATTTGTATACAACTATGTATGTAAGGAAACAAAATTAAAATTCTAATAAAATTAATATAAACAAACACAATAGAACATAAGAAACCTAAAAATTAACAAATAGGTCATAACTATTGCTGCACACTAATAAAACATTTTTTTCTCGATTTGGTATGGGCAAAGTCCTGTATTATATCTTCAAAATTTAAATTCAACAATATGTCGCTTTCTATGCACATTGCACATTAATGATAAAGAGTTTAGCCTCTCTTGTAGCATAGTACAGCGAAGTTAGTTTTTTATCCTGTTTATCTTAGAAAATGAACATTCTCCACTGCAATTAGTGATCATCAATGACAGAAAAATTCTAAGTGATATCGCAACGTTAGGAAATGTTTCTTCTAATTTATCAGTTCTCAAATTGTTATGCAGTAGCGAATTATCAATTTCTTCAGTTTTATATGCATCGTTACTTCCTAAATACAGCGCTAAATGAATACCTACATTTCGTTTCTAATTCTTCTCCATTTATATCAAGGTGATAATATTCAGCAAACTTTTTACAGCTATCGTGCAACTCGTTTGGACTAAAGGTTCTTAAACTTGATAAAAAGTCAAACCGATTGTTCACTTCAATATATGCAGCAGATCTCTGCTGTAGTTGAGTTAATGAGTCGATAATTGGGATAAACACTTCCACTTTAAATTTATCAAATGAATACACAACTTTAATTTTTTTTAATAAATTAGTTAATTACATAATTATTAGTTGACCAATGCGCCCGTCGGGGGCCCCAAAAAATTGGGGGCCCCGGGCCCGGGCCCGTCGGGCCCGTGCCTAAAGACTGCACTGCCACTGATACGATTAAGTTATTTACTATCTTATAAACTTCCGGGCGCTCTATGACCTACTAGTCAGTAAAGAGCAGACCAGCTAAAATAAACATAATTATAGACTTGAGAAGTTTTAAAATCTCTTTAGTAATTAAAATTCTTTGGCAGGAAATTGATTGAGCAGCCACTTAAGCAAAGCTGCATTGCAAATATTCTAATCGTTTCTCAAACGCTATGAACGTAAAATACAATAAAATTTTTAGTATGTGATATTTCTTGAGGCTTTATGTAGTATCAAGAGTAATATAATAAGTGGTACGCTTGTTATCGATAATCAACTCAAGTCAGTGCCAATATTTGAAAAATACAACTAGTGCTTCGCACTTGCTGGATTTTCATTGTTAGAATTGACATTCGTGAAATTTAAAAAATATATCGGTTCTTAAGTGCACCATAAATTATATTTAGCAAGAGTAAATACATATTATGCATTGACAAAAATCGGCAAAAAACATGACAGCTATATGTTTGTCTGTTGTAGATATAAAAATGCGTGTACCACTAATAACAAAAATAACAATGATTTTACATTGTTGACTATGTTATTTTAAGCTATACATTTTTTCTATGTCCTTAAATTTACTGTTATTAATCCATAAATGTCGATTTAACAAACGTTTGCATTTATGGCAGTTATAATTTATGTCATAGTAAAGAGATGGGATTGACGGCACAGGTGACTGTTTCTGCAGCCGGTAGCTGTCAAAGTCAGTTATCATAAATATAATGCTACTAGTGGGTCCTTGATTATCAAATAATCATTTCTGTTTAGACGAGATATATTGTCCTTCGGACTCGCGTGATTGCCTAAAACAATATATCGAGTGGAAACAGAAATATTTTGATAATCAAGAAGACACGAGTTACATTCGGCTAGATTATATCACGAGTCAATAAACAACGTTTGAACAGTTTATTTATAAAAATTAAAAGTACAGTTAATGTGGTTGTTATGATAATTGTATTGACAGCAGATAACGCCATGTTTGTGAAGGCATGTAACTATCATTTATTAGTCAGGAAGGTATGTGATTATCACAGTACTCGTACATTATCAAAAGTTAGTACATGCGTTACTATGGATTTTGCCATTTATCATTGGTTGATGTTAAAGGGTGTGATATAATCAAAGGTAATAATAATAGGTACACGTTTTACTTTATTCATTACATAATGCTTTAATTATTTAAAAATCACTTTACCTATAACGAAAGGAGTAACTAGAATAACTTTATAACTTTACTTCCAGTTCAAAATTCTAAATGCAACACCAGCTGTTTACTTTTAGCACATGGGCTAAAAGTAAACAGCTGATTTCACTTTTAACACGCTGATTTATAAATAGTTATTTATTATACAAGGGAAAAAAGGATTAGAGAGCTAAAATCTAATATTTTCCCCGTGTATAATACACTATTTTTTTCTGTGACGGGAAAAACGACGATTTAATATTGAAAAATTACAATATATTAAAGTAAGAAAATTATCGATGTGAAATTTGAAGTTTTAAACTGGCAAGCTGTTGTACTTATAGCGACAATTAGACCTGCGTTGCTAAGGAAACCTTTAAAGTAATCAAATATCTGTCAATTTAATTCTGTGATTTGATTTAAAAATTGCGAACTTAGTGGTTCTGATTCCGAGTTTTCTCTGACTCCACCGGAGTTAGTAGAGGCAGCGAAAGTAGCGTCACAAAAATTATTGCCAGCTAAATCACGGAAAATTTCAAAACCGCGTATTCAAGATTTTTGTAATGAAATATGAAAAAGACATGCAGTTCTTTCTCGGAAACGGTGGCTTATTTTTCGGAACTGGCACAACAACATAAGCCATCAACAGTGTGGTCGAATTATTCAATGATTAAAAGTATGTTACAACCCAATAATAATGTAGACATTTCAAAATATTTCAAACTAATTACATTTCTGAAACAAAATGGGAAAGGTTAAACGCCCAAGAAAGCTGCGATTTTTATGAGTACACAAATTAGTGATTTTTAAATAATGCTCCCGATGAAGTTTATTTAATGGCCAATGTTGTTGTTGTATTTGGGATTGCAGGAGCTTGTCGAATTTGTGAAATCAGCTAGGTAACATTAGATGACATTGAAGATTCGGGAAAGTTATTAATTGTGAAACTTAAGCATATAAAGAATGATGTAAACAGGAGATTTGTAGTTACTGAAGAATATATTAAATTTTACCGAATGTACATAGCCCTTCATCAGCAACAGCAAAGAATCGCCGCCTGTTTTATGATTATCGCAATGGAAAATGTATCAATCAGGTTGTGTGCAAAAATCAGTTTTATAAGGTACCTGAAACAGTAGCTAATTTTCTTCAACTTGAAAATGCTAACTCATATACAGGTCATTCATTTCCAAGATCGTCTGCTACACTTTTAGTTGATTCTGGGGGAGACTTGATGACACTGAAAACACATGGCGGTTGGAAGTCATCAACGGTCGCTGAAGGGTATGTTGATGAATCGGTAGCACACAGGACATAAATAGCTAACAAAGTGTTTAGAACGAGTGGCAGTGCTGAAATAACACCCGATTTGCGACCAGGTACATCAACGGCAGTTGTGTCCATGGCAGAAAAAAATATAATTTCAACACAAGAAAATTCGATTGTTGTACAGAATAGTTCAAGGAACATGTCATTCATGCAATGCACATTTAATAATTATACTTTTGATATAAAGGAAATGTAACTTTTGTATAATAAAATATTCTAAAATTAAATATCTACCTTGACTTATGTGTATATATATCCGGGAAAAAAGTACTTACTTTTTTCCCGGGGAAAAAATTAATTTCATAAATAGTGATATTTTGTTACCCGTCAACAGAAACAAAATGTCAAACGTTTTTCCCGCCACAGAAAAAACGTAATTTTTAGTGAAACAAGCTAGTACTAAAAGGCCTACTTTTAGTAGTGGTCGTAGAAAATAGCTATTTATGCAACAAGTGCTAAAAGTTGACGTTTATGCACGAGACATGAAAATTATGAAACGAAGCCGAAGGCTAAGTTTCATAATATGTCTCGTGCAGAGCCCCGAGGGCGCTCTTGGAGAGGAGATGAGCCCCGAGGGACCCCTTTGAGAGGGGCGGAGCCCCAAGGGCCCCCTTGGAGAGGGGTGAAACCCCGAGGGCCCCTTTGAAGAGGGGAGCAGCCGCGAGGGCCCCTTGGAGAGGGGCGGATCCCCGAGGGCCTCCTTGGAGAGGGGCGGATCCCTGAGGGCCCCCTTGCAGAGGGGCTGTGGCCCGGGGGCTTCTTGGAGAAGGGTGGAGCCCCGAGGGCTTCTTTGGAGAGGGGCGGAGTCCCGAGGGCCCCCTTATTTGATCAGGTGGACGGCAGAGGGAGGCAGGGGCGGAGTGTGTAACAGAATGGAATGGCCCAACGTAGTAGGCCTAAAAATGGTGGTAAATTGATTAGGATAGACCGCGCAGTAGCGCGCGCAGCCCCGTTTGTATATATATAATAATGAAACACACCAAAATTTATAAACATGTGTATACTGTAATATTTGATATTTTATTAGAATTTTTGTTGGGCATGGAGAAAAATATTATAAGCATGCTCGGAAAGTAACTATCTATAACCAGTCTCGAACTTTGCTAGCACTCGCTCGCTCGGGCTGGCAAACTCGTTCTCGACTGGTAAAAGATACTTACTTCCCTTGATGCTTAAATAACTATTTGATCGTACTTTATTGAACGTGCAACTCAAAAATTGCAAGTGCATAATTAGGAAAGTATTGATAAATTGAATTATATATTTATAGTTTTATAATAGGTATGAATCCAATGATAATAATATACTACGTAACAAGAACTGTATTGCAAATGTTACGCACAAGCTGCGGGTTCTGTTTATTTAATGACCTTTTTTAAAAAGCATTGACGAGGAGCCTTCAAATATGAATTATAATTTGAATTGCGCTTCAAAAGACAAAGACATGCAAAGAAGTTGCATACATTAATTAATGCTCTGTAATAAGCTCTAACTTCATTTAGTCGTTAGGTTGTCACAATTCATTTTCGTTCAATTGGCAAGCGTCGAACAACGCAAATTTTGTATCATCGAAGATATTAGTCAGGAATCAGGAACCATAAATTCGATCATAGGGTGTGCACTCGAAGATATAGTTTTAAAAAAATGTACACTATCTAGAATGACTTTGCGGATCTGAATATGGAGCTCTCCATTCTTTTTGCGATTGCAAAAAAGCAGAAAAAATATTTTCCGACATTTTTCTTATTACAAAAAATGTATGAATTTTATGCGTACATCGCATTCACAAGCTTAATTTTGAATACTTCTTAATGATTTTTAAACCAGTGGAAATATTATTCTTTCTGGATTCAGACGATGCCAAATTCATCACTAAATTATTTTTAACAAATGCTACAGACATTGTTTAAGTAAAGCGTACCGGGAACGCGAGGTATAAACTTCAGTATCGAGGTATTTTTTAAACTATTGGGCATACTTCCAGCATATGAAATGTTTATAAAAGAATGGAGAAGTTTTTAGTGAAAGAATTATCACTCTTGCTTTATTGTTTTAAAAAATACCATTTATTTTCAGCTGCGTGTTTTGAGTTTCAGGCGTGGTGCGTTTTGCCGTTCACTGATTTGAACCGCGATACCAATATACTGTGCTTGCTAATAATTTGTTTGTATTATACTTACTCATAATTATATTACGCTGATTGGTTATACTTAAATAATGCCATTTGTAATCACTAAAAAGCAGAAATTTAAAGATTGCGACTTGCGAACATAAACAAAACCATTCAAAGAAAGTACTTCATGTTCTTCATCTATTTATTACAACTTCAGGGCGAAAATATAAAAACATACAAATATTGCAGTGATTTACTCATAAAGCAGCTACAAGCACAAGAAACTTCAAGAAAAAGATGGAAAAATCGAAGCTATAACTTTCTTAAAAAACTACAATTTCACAAAAAAACATGATTTTTGCTAACGCTATCTACTTGAAAAATAGTACACTTGTTACTTTTATGGTGTATATTTTCATAATAATAATAATTATTTTCCATATAGGCCATGTGAACCGTTATACGTTTCCTTACAAGAAAAACACGGTATACACAAATATGCGTTTCTAAAGCAAATTAAAAGGTAATGCACTGATTACACTAGCAATCTATTATACATTTCAATTCGGCTTTGTTACAATTACAGTTCCCAGAACATTTTCTAAATTTACACTTACAAAATACATTTTCGTAAGTTACATTGGGACGAATACTTATAGTTATGAAGCTTGGGATAAGCACATTATTCTTTAAGTTCCAACCAAAATTAATAGGATTGGGTATTTCTGGATTTATCGAAGTCGCACTTTCCCAAATAGTTATCTCGATACTCAGCTCTCATAATGTGTTGGTAAAAAGAATGCTCGGTAGGTGGTAAATTTTTAATAAACAGATTTAGAAGTGTAAAGCAAATGCGCCCGTAATTTATTCAAATCCCCTGTAAATGATAGGCGACAATACAATATTCTGACAAAATATTGTGCCGAATTTAGAAAAGGAGTCAAATTATTGATATCATTTTGATGATAGTCAAGTAATGCTTGTAGTTCTTTATCTTGTGCATGCATTAAAAAAACTTTACAACGTTGGATTTTCCTTTTTAAACAAAAAATTATCTGTGTCACAGCCAGTGAGAGCATAAGTACATAAAAATAAATTACATAATGCATTTGAGCATTAAGTGGCCCCTTAAAAGTCCGTCTGGGGTGCCGGCGTCGTATTTTTTTTGCAGCAAGAAGAAAAAACCGCGTGTTTATTAGAAAGAATCATTATAAAGCACCTTATCCGTTCATATCACAGAAAAATGTTATTATAAAAAGTTTTTCAGAATGTAAAATGTTAGCCAGCTACAAAATTTCAGAAATATTGGGCAACCTTGTGTATGAGACTGAACTTGCAAATTCTAATAAATAAGAAGTCATAAAATTAACTATGTTTCTGGAATTTTGCATGGGGCCATTATTCTAGATTCTGAACAACTTTTCTCAATGATGTTTTGCCATCTTCGAAACAGAAAAGGTACTTTACCTGAACAAAAGGTATCTTTAAACTACTGCCAATGCCTCCTTGATATGACGCCGGTACCCTAGAGGCGGAGATTTTTAAAGAGTTACTTGTTAAGTACTAAGGAACACTTGTGTCAAAATTCAGGACTACATTTTTTTTTTGAGGTAGATAACTATTATACCTGGGCTAACTCCAAACACGCAGCGAAAAACATCGGAGCGATGTACAGAAATAAATCGTACATTTTAGAACAATAAAGCAATAGAGAATTCTTTCACTAAAAATTTCTCAATTCTTTGGTATGCATTTCATACGCTGGAAGTATGCCTTTATGTCCAATAGTTTAAAAAATACCTCGATGCTGAAGTTTATACCGCTCGTTCCCGGTACGCTTTGCTTAAACAATTTCTGTAGCATTTGTTAAAAATAATTTCGTGATTAATTTGACATCGTCTGAATCCAGAAAGAATAATCTTTCAACTGGTTTAAAAATCATTAAGAAATATTCAAAACTAAGCTTGTGAATGCGATGTACGCAGAAAATTCATAAATTTTTTGTAATAAAAAAAGTCAGAAAATAGTTTTTTCTGCTATCTATTTTTTTTAAAACTATATCTTCGAGTGCACACCCCATCATTTTAGAAGCGTTTTTTGAGAGGCCAGCTTCCTGACTATATCAAATCATAAGAAATTTGTGTAAGAGTTAAAAGACAGTTTGATGCGCAATCACTATCAGACATAAGTATTTACAAAAGGAATAAAGTGTTTAAAGATTGCTGAAAAGGTGCCGAGAATGAACCCCATTCTCGCCATCCAAAAACATTGACAACAGAAGAGAATGCTGACAGAGTAAAATGCACTTGTTTGAAATGATCGTCGAATTACAGGGAAGGATAATCTTTCTGCATTAAATATCAGTAGGGCTAACTTGAAAAAAAAACTCGAGTTCTCTTTCTGTGTCTTACAGGATAATGGTCGATCCCATTTTTCTATTCATACTCTAACTACGATTCAAAAATTGAAATGGGCTATGCTGCCTCATTTACCTTACATTTCAGACCTTGCTGCATTGGCTTTTATTTTTTTCGACCCTTAAACGAATTTATAGGAGAAAAATACCTAGTTGTAATGAAGAAGTCATCGAAATTTTTCGGTAATGGGTGTGACAGCAGGCAAAAGAATTTTTTCTCGTGGAATACAGAAACTTCAGGAAAGATGGCACCAGTTTATTAAAGGACAGAAAGACTGAGTAGAAAAATGACATGATATACATTAGAGTCCTTTTAATACTTAAACACTTCAGACATAGGTACGTCGGAGCTCTGCTCCATGCACTTGAATCAGGACAGGGTAACCTGGGTGTCGCGACAGAAGAATCTTAATAATACAGTAACCTTTTCACTAAAAAAATCCAAGTCTCTACAGAGCAATCTTGCGTTCCTATGACCTTTCTAGAAACAGCCTGCAAGTTTAACAAAAAGCGAACTTACTTTTAAACTACAAAGCATTTCTAAATATGTAACTCGCGTAGCGGCGACTGCCTAATTTCAGGAATGCGTAATTACTTTATAGCTCGAGTTGGGTATTATACTTTTTTCACGACCACACTCATTTCCTTAAATAAAAAATAAATGTTTGATTAAATGTCAAATCGGTACTGTTACAACACCTTAAAATCAAAGGAGGCTGCAGTCACATCCCTTCCTCACTGCACTGCTTCGTACAAACAAAACTGTAAAAATATACATATTTATAGCGACCAAAACCAATAATAATAAATCATTAAATTCTTAATCGTGCGATCGACCCATTTTACGCACTTTGTACATAAGAACACGCTAACACTGTGAGTTGTACAATTTTGATAATTTGCAATAGTGGTTGTATGAAAATCCCATCACCAAACCTTAAGGATTAACCTAAAAATTGTACGTACTAATACATGGCAGCAGTGAAAAACAATTACACAGCTGTGTCATTGTGTTTTATTAACAAACATTCTTTTCAACATGCAACATTTGTAGGTTTAAAAACTGTAAATTTGAAGTTTTCTAAAGGTAAAAGTTTCGGCGATATTTAAAAAATATTACATTCCTACTTTTTGACTCGTTTCTTTAAGAACAAGGGAATGCTACTTCTGGGATAAGTAGGTTCAGTTTCCAAGATATTATCGTAAGGCAAGGTTCTTTGTTCGATTAAAAAAACGATAAAAGATTATGTACTTCTGAGATCATTCATATTACTTAATAAAAGTGCCAAATCTCACAATTGTAACTTTCTCGGGCAGCAAAGCTATATGCTTTGCTTAGATTCAAAGTATCGGTGTTTATTTACATAGTAATATTTTTATGATAGAAAGTGTAGTGTCAGTAGGTACACCAAGAAAGTAATTTTTTAAACTACCCAAAGCTTTACTATATAGATAATTCAATCGGTCAAAGCCAAAACTATTTCAAACTTTACATAAATATGGTAGCTATTATAGTTCATTCTCATAGCTTCATAAACAAGACATCAATTGGGTAGGCAGGTTGTATTAAAATAAGCTTTCCGTCACGGTTTAAACGGAAATTTAAGGAAAAATAAATAGATCATCCAAAACGAAAGCTAGAGCTGGCACTAATCCAAGTTAAAGGTGATTGGAGAGGAGCCCTGCAGTTATTTGCATAATATAATGTGAAAATAAACTGCAGTAAATACTTTTTCTAAGACCAGGAGTAGAAATCGCTTTCTAAGTTACAAAGTTTGTGACAGCAATAACACATTTTCTCCCTAGGGAAATACTAATGGATATTATGTCCCCAGGGGGTTCTCATTATAAACAATATAGGAATAGCATGGTATTTTTGTATAATCACAATGCAAATGCTGCTAGATGTTGCTCTATAATTCCGATTAACTGTAATGTTTTATTTATGAAACTAATTGTTTCCTGTCTTTTTACTCCCAATGGTAGCAAAAACAATATACTTATACACGGCAGCGGAGAACGCTATTTTTCTCGGTGTATGTGTAGCCCGCGGGCTTCGCCATTGCGATTCAAACTACACTTTGGAAAAAATCATGCCTTTTCGACTATCACTTCCTAAGGAGGGCTATTATTTGACATATTTTATATGTCAAATGTATGTAACTATGCAAATTTAATTTACTATTCTGTGTAACCGAAAGTATGCCTAACTTGACTATTAGCGAGCTTTAAATTTAGGACAAGATTTTTAATGAGTTTTAATACAAACCGATGTTGACGTTTTAAATTTCTTTTATCTAAGACAGTGTGTAAAATTGACTTTTAGTTGGCAGTTTTAGGTTTGTAAAACGACAATAGCATGTTTTCATTAGTTCTCGTCCTCAGTAGCAACGTGTTTTAAAATTGTTCACCACGCAAAATTAAGACCGGTAATCCTTATAAGAGCAAAATAATCCGTATTTATTAAAAATGACGGTTTAATAGAAGTATCTTCCTTATATATTATATGCGGCCATAATTTCTCATTCTGAACTATTTTTCTTAGTAATATTTCGCCGTATTATGAACAATAAGGGTAGTTTACCTGAAAAGAAAGTAGTTTTTGCTTAAATGTCAAGGACGACTTGTTTTTGAAAATCTGAAAATTTCTTAAAATTCTCTACAAACCAAGCAGGAATTTTAATTCCTATAACATTTTTATGTATAACTAAAAATAAAATTTAATTCCCTCTTGTAAACTCAATCCGGGGACATACTGTTCTTATAAGTTTATTATAATAAATAAATTAATTAAAATATCTTTCATTTTCCTAACTGTATTCCGATCGCTGCACTCGTTTTTCAACGCCCTGTAATCTAGGAGACCAATTGAGCTCGCTCCCGGGAACGAAATGTGGGGTACAAAATGTGGGGAACGAAATGTGGGGAACGAACTTTCCGCAAACCGTTTTCTTGATTCTATCGTAGATAAAATAGTGTACAATGAACAAGCGTAAAGCATCTTTAGTCACTCGCGGGGCTTAAAATGCTCGCTCACTAGCGTTTTAACCATGCCCCACTCGTGACTAAAGACTAGCTTTACGCACTTGTATCATAAATTACTATTAGCGTACATATGGTACGGTAGTTGAAAAATTGTAATGTGTAATGCAAATAAGTGGCGCGTTAGATACTCATTTTACAAATAACTAATACCCATCTTGTATGGTAGGGGAAACAAAATGAAGTTCTTAAAAAACTGTTAGATGTAGCAATCATGATTAAAATGGAAGCGAATTAATTACAAGTTAAAAAAGAAGTTATTTACCGCCAAGTAGCAACTGAAACTAAAACATTTGTTTGTTGTCCACATATTTGTAAACTTTATGTTCTAGTCATAAAATGTTATAAACAATTCGGGAAGTAAGTAATTAACCAGTCTTGGACTTTATTGCTAGCCCTCGTTGTCGCTCGGACGCAAAAACGTCCTAGACTGGTAACTATACCTTATATAGAATATATATAAAGGCTTTCGTTCTTTGGAAGAATATTGCCACTTCTTTTCGAAGCTACCTTACTTCCCTTAATGTTTAATATACTATATTATAAAGAGCTATAATAGCTTCCATCTGTAGACTGTATGACTACACAAATAAAGTTATTATAGCTTCTCTGTAGATACATGGATACCACTAAGTGGAGACTTTCAAGACCGACCATAGAGGATTTGCATTAGACACCATATTGATGCGTACGGGAAAGTAGTCGAATATCGACCATTTAAGGGAAAAAGCTGATAGCTCTCTTACGTGATCAAATATTTATCTGGATTTTGTGGTAAATTATTTTATCTACAACCACCACTAAAAGTAGACCTTTTAGCGCTAGCTTTTTTCACTAAAAGTGACTACTTTTAGCACATGTGCTAAAAGTGAAGTGAGGTTAAAATGCTAGTTTTATTTTTTGCATTCTTTCGGTTATGGAAAATGAAAAATGGTTAGCAACAGTATGAATAGATGCAGTATTTTTTTCTCTACAAAAACTGTATTTACACTTTAGCTCTAAAATAATTAGGGGAGCCAATAATTGGACATTAAGAATTTAACACGAGATGGAAAAAAAATTGACCGGAAGTCGACCTCGGAAAAGAAATCCGATTTCCGGTTTCTATATATTTTTGGAATCTACTCTTCAAGCTGAGTCGAATGATATATATCTCGTCCTCCTAAAATATATTACCATTTTCTTGCTTCTCAGTTAATAATAAAAAACTTTTTATTTTTTGCATTCCTTCGGTTATGGAAAATGAAAAATGGTTAGCAACAGTATGAATAGATGCAGTATTTTTTTCGCTACAAAAAATGTATTTACACTTTAGCTCTAAAATAATTAGGGGAGCCAATAATTGGACATTAAGAATTTAACACGAGATGAAAAAAAAATTGACCGGAAGTCGACCTCGGAAAAGAAATCCGATTTCCGGTTTCTATATATTTTTGGAATCTACTCTTCAAGCTGAGTCGAATGATATATATCTCGTCCTCCTAAAATATATTACCATTTTCTTGCTTCTCAGTTAATAATAAAAAAATTGACCGGAAGTCGACCTCGGAAAAGAAATCCGATTTCCGGTTTCTATATATTTTTGGAATCTACTCTTCAAGCTGAGTCGAATGATATATATCTCGTCCTCCTAAAATATATTACCATTTTCTTGCTTCTCAGTTAATAATAAAAAAATTGACCGGAAGTCGACCTCGGAAAAGAAATCCGATTTCCGGTTTCTATATATTTTTGGAATCTACTCTTCAAGCTGAGTCGAATGATATATATTTCGTCCTCCTAAAATATATCTCCATTTTCTTGCTTCTCACTTAATAATAACAAGTTAATAATGTGTTGAGGAATAATGCTCCTTATTTTCTTCTTAAGGACAATGTGTAAGATGAGGTACTATCGATTTTGACTATTTATTATTGGCCATATAGTTAAAGTTGACTATATTGAAAACCAATTGCTGCTTATGTATCAAGTGCAAAAAGTCTGTATTTATGACACGAGGCAGAATTGCATACAATATTTTTCTAGGATTATAACGTTATTTGAATAATTTTGTTGCGTAAAATTTGTTCTGCCACACTTTTTGTTTTCTCTTCAAGAGCAGCATAACTGATATAGTGAAAGATAAATATAATGAAACATTGTTAGTGCTTATTCAAACTAAGGAAGGCACGGGCTTGATGACGAAAGAAAAGTACAATAACCTGATTATCAAGGTTATAGAAAGCAAATCTAGAACTATTGGCAATAAACCACAATACTACCAGCGCCTTAAACGTTACGACTTGTTTAAAGTGGGTGTTAAGGAAAAAAATCACTGTTTCTATAAAACATTAAAAGTCTGAAGTTTTGCTCTACGTTCATGAAATTATTTTAGAGTTGCAGTGGGAGACAGATTTCCAAATACAAAATAAACATTTAATACTGATAATGATAAGTTACACCATTACGTTCTCAATATTTATAAACATCTGAGTTTTTTTTTTAATGTGTAACTATAACTACTTTGTGATTAGTTTTCTTAGCACACTATAGAACTAAAGTTCACAAACAAAGCGAAATACAAAAACATAACCGTTGATGGATCATGATATACCTGAACTTGTGCAAATTGTGCCAGAAAAATCAAAAGTTGCTAAAAAAGGATTCGTAGTTCGACACATTATCCTCAACGCAATGAAATCATGTTGTCAAATTCAATTGATTGGCATGCAAAGTCAACCTGACGAAAATTACAGATTGATTTTTGTGTGCAAAGACCACATTAAAAAATTCGTATAGTTGCGGCTGTTGAAGGCCAATCGATCTGAGGGAGTCATCTATGTGTTTACTGGAAATTTTCACGATTTTGGAAGCTCAATGGTCGTTAATTTTGTAATAGAGTGATTGAAAAAGGGTGCTCAATATGGGATGATGATGGGATGAAAATTTCATGGTAAAGCCAGGCACTGCCAGTCGCAAGGCAAGGTCGAACGCGCAAATCATGGCATCGAGTGCCTGGTTGGAAATAAACGAAACTGCGTTATCGGAAGGGTTGTGCTTCATCCAGTTCATGAAAAATTGAGCATTTCATAAGGGCATCAAAGTTAGCCGATATGAAGCCATGTTCGGTTGTGCAGCAAAAGTTAGTTTAAAGACGTTCTTAGCAAATGAAACCGTTGAGAATATTCGTACAGAAGAACCTCTTGAAGAACTAACCCTTTACAACTCGATGAGGTTTCAGAGCAACACCAAGGCACTGATGAACTAGAAGGGCCTGATCAAGATGATAAGGGATTGGCAATGAAACAAATGAAAACGAGAACGGAATGAGCACTATCAATAAAAAAAGACATTAAGAAGAATGAGAGGATGCAATAAATTTCAGACGAAAAAGGCATAGCTGGGAGTGCTGTAAAGCTCAAATATCCTGATGTCGGTAGAGGTGGGAGACTTTAAAAATATTCTAGCTGTGATCCTGACAGTACAAAGAGAATCCAACAGGGAAAATTAGCGCCGTTGCACACCAGAAATCAATTTGAAATTTCTGACGAACAGTTTATTTTTGTAGATATTCCAGATAAGATTATATCCTTGCTCGAGTGTACTAGTAAAATTTCAATCTTGGGTGGATGTAATTGCTTGGGAAAATGCAAATATTCAAATGTGGGTGTAAAAAGGGAAAAGACTATAAACTTCAAAATGCCATGAGCGCATGCTATGCCTGAACGATTGGACATGACAAAACATCAGAAACTCCTTATGTTTAGTTTTCTAAGTTTTCTTTTGTTTTTCCTTCAGTTTAAATAAGATAACTTCAATCTTTAACATTTTGAATATATTTTTACTTCCCTCGTCGAAAAGACGAAGGAGGTACCTATTGTGATCGCGTAAAATCACCTTACGAGATTTCTCCAGATCTTTACGTTTCAGGGTCCCTAGATGATGAAAAACAGCTTTTTTAATTCCGTCTGTCTGTCTGTCTCCCTGTCTAATGGCGGTATAACTCAAAAACTATTTGTTGGAAGATGACGATATCTTGCATGCAGATTATATAGTTAATTGGAATAAAACCTCGAAAATTTCAGACAAATATATACAGGATAAGCACCTTAAAAAATAAGTTTTGTTTATTTTTGAGTTAACTTTGAAATAGGTGAAAGTAATAATTTTCACCTAGGTCAGGGTTTACATTTGCCGAAAATAGGACCCAACAGATATAGGATAATGTCACAAAAGAGTCAGAACGTTTCAACTGTTCTGTTCAATAGAGGCGCGCGCCGCACTTGTTCCAATAAGTCTGGATGGCGTAGTACGGCAAGTCGATTAGGTTACAATCGCTACGCAGATGCGTCGGGGTTCAAACCCCAGCGGGCTACATTTTTTTAAATTTTCAAATTGATCTAATTCGCCCGAGGGAAGTTTCGTGTAAACCCCTTTACAGACTTTTTATGCTGTTTTTGCACTAATTTTTATGAAGGCGTTTATTAAATTATGCCTACTTACTATGGAAATATAATTGTTTTTGACCCTTAATTCACCATTCAAGTAACCAGAATTCGAACAAGATATTATTACTATATTTACCATGAAGACTTGAGATATATTTTTAGCAACCGGTAAATTTGATATTTTGAAGAAAAAGGACTCGAAAATGAAATAATTTATTGTTTTGACCAACGCGTCTTGGAAATTATTTATAATTACTGGTAAATATGATAAAATGAAAAAAAATATTAACATAATTTATCACTTTTACCTACTGTGCTTGGTAACTATATGAATGGTTACCCGTAATAATTCAGAATTGCAATATTTCTCACTTTTAGAGTAACAGATACGAGTGTTGATGAAAGGACTAAATATACGAAGTACGATTAAGTACCAGTTAAAAAGTATTGAAATACACGGGTCTACAAATCAACTGTTTTCGAGATTAGAGCGATTGTTTCATTTTCAATTTCTTATTTTATCAAATTTACTGGTTATTATCAACTGATTCCAAGTTTTCTTGATGGAAAAAGGTAATTTTATCTTTGTTCGAGTTATGATGGACTTGAAATTGTATGAAAAGTACTTTTGTGAAGACAGCAACCGCTTTGCCGTTAAAGGGAAGTTGGAAGTTTATTAAATGTGGACTGGATGGCTGTGCATACGCTAAGTCAAGAACGATCTAACCTATTAGGATGGTTTCTGCCCCGATTTGTGTGTAATACTAATGTAAAGAACTAAAAATCTTTTGGGCGAAATTGGTCGTTTTTTTCTTTGTCGATTTATATTTATGTAACTACGTTGTCACAGTGGTGTATTGTCACAATCATGGACTGCTGAACCTGAGATTGCGAGTTCGAATCTCAGCCCTTTTTAAAGTTATCCAAAAATGCCAACGTAAGTGTATATTTCTTGTTATCTTTAAATATGATATGCCACATCTAGGCTCACTGCCCCATGCGCATCTTCCGCTAACGGTAATAAACCACCAATTCGATTTTAAACCGACTTCCTCTATCTAGGATTTGCAAAAATAAGGTGCCATATTCTTTGCGAATTCTCTTTAGTCGAATTCGTCTCACATGTGGCGTGACCATACAGATTACAAACAGAGTCTTAGAGTGAGCATCTCAAGGAGCGTATGGCAAAATCCACTCCTTGCCAACAATGTGCTGAAGCATTTATAAGAAGCTTGCACTGTTTCATATTGTTTTCTATTAATTTCTTTAGTGTTGACATTATGTGCGCTCTCTAAGTTTAAAACATTTTTAGTTTTCTTGGCCACCCCACTCCACTACCTAATTACAATTATTGTATCTACTCTCGTTGTTTGTTAGTTAGCTTTTTACTGTTTTTTGTTTAATTTATTATATGTATAATTACCATTCAATTCTAAGTAGATCTTCTATTACTACTGTAGGATTAAGCACTAACACATGACTATTTGCCAATTTTTAGTTAATAGGCTATGCAATGCTATCTATACGGAACTATAGAGTACCAGCTAGAGTATAACAATACCCCAAATTTCGTGACGAGCTTCAAAACTTGCATAAAATCGATTAGCATTGTGTAACGCGAACTCCCTGATCGCCAAACTACTAGCTAGTGACAACTACAGTTTGACGGGTTATTGAGTCAAGCCATAGTATAAATCTTATTACGGACGAAACCCATTTAGTGCCCGTCGGCAGTCATATCCTCTAATTAGGGTTAGCCCAATTTGATAAGCGCTCGGCTACCCTCAAGCTGATCGATAGGGTCTCGTTCAGCGTTTGTAAAATTCTGTTTATTTTTAATAGGCCGCAGTAACTTGACTTTTTATCATTGAACTTTTTTTAGCAATTACGCATTGTTGGGCTGATATTCCAGATATGTAATTTTTGTATTATTGTAAAAAAGAGCAAAGATATAAAGACAAAACTGCTAGTAGCAGATATATTAATGGTAGATAAATTAAATTAATAACATAGATTTAGAAATAAACAGAAAACAATATAACTGGAATGACACCAGAATAGAAAAAATGCGATATAAATGAAAATGGTTTGCAATCTTCAGGAGATGTTCAAATTCGCGACCTTTCCCTGACACCTTCAAATATTATTTAATACTCGGTGAATGTTTCTACTCCTAATTATAGTAACGGAGTTGCAATGGATGATTTACTTCATTAAGATTTCTTATATCTTGCGCCATTTATCTTGCTGTTAGTTTCCCCCACAGCTATATTTAATGAGTCATTGGTCATTTCACTCGACCTGCTCATAGCCGTGTCTAACTATCTCTTATGCTACATTTTTCTATTATCACCTGTACTAGTAGTTTTTGTACTCTTTTCCCTGAGAGACAGCACTGTCAAATCAATAAAAATGTTGATGTAGATTTTTGCATGAGGAAAATCAGCAACTTTTGCATTATTATAGATTTACTGCAATTTTGTTGCTGTAAACATTTTTCAGTTGAAAGAAGTATAATCATAGCTTATATCAGCAGTGATCCATCTATAGTATTAAATTTGCTGTAATTATAATTGCAGCATTGACTAAACTAACGAAGTGTTACAAGTTGATTGACGCTGTTTTTTATGGATATTTCACCACACTAGAAAATCTAAAATGTTAATTAACTATCGTTTTCGCATTAATCACAGAACACCGTTACAACCTTTCAAAGGTTATTAGAAGTTGACTTGATTGAGTGAGTAATTATAATGTTTTCAACTACAATTTATTAAATACTCTCAACTCTAAAACCAATAATAAACAATTGAATAAAACAAATGTATAGTCCAAAAGAAATATGTTACTTACCTAATTGTATCAAACCTAGGTTGAAATAAACCCGTTAGGTATATCAACATATAAATAATTCCTCATTCAGCATTACGGTAAAAGCATTTAAATCACAATTTTCCATTCTAAATATGCTGCCTGATATACCGTCTGTTCTATAAAAAAGGCCCCGCCTTCTAGCTACTTTATTATTTATTTTAGACCCAATAAACCTTATATCAAATCAAATGGCACATAAAAACCTACATTTTAACACTATCAAAAATTTTTTATCTTCAATTGTTTCAGAGTGGTGACGTCACGTGCAATTTTTTTAAATGACACTGTATATATTTTTTGACATTTTCTGGTAGAGGTTTTTTTTCTCTTTTCAACAATATAAATATTTTATGCCCTTACATAGGAAAATTTTCACATATAATCTCATAAGAGCATTAATTCTTTCCGGAAATTTTTTAGAGTGCGTTTCAACAACGTCGTATTAATTTGCCCGAGCGGGACGCGAGGGCAAATTAGGACGTTGTTGAATGCACGAAAAATAATTTCCGGATATGAATTAATGCTCGAATGCAGATTCGGTAAGAAAATCGTAACGACACAAACCCTAAAAAGAAGTAATGTTTACCTACAAAAAATTTCCAAGAAATTTTTTAGTTGTCTGGGTTACGGCTCGTGACCTAATTTTTCTATTGGTCATTAATGAGTGTCGTACGATTTTCGAGAAAATTTAAAAAACTTTTTTATGGGTGGGAGGCCACCATACAAAACTATAAACAAAAGTGTAACTCAGAAAAACAAAACAATAAACACTTTAGATTATTCTGAAATCTGACAGTTAAAGCGTTTGGCTACTATTTGTTTTGTTTTTCTGAGTTACACTTTTGTTTACAGTTTTGTATCATGGCCTCCCACTGTGAAAAAGTTTTGTAATTTTTCACGAAAATTTTTTTATGCAAGTGCATGAAATATTTATATTGTTGAAAAGAGAAAAAAAACCTCTACCAGAAAATGTAAAAAAATATATACCGCGTCATTTAAAAAAATTGCACGTGACGTCACCACTCTGAAACAATTGAAGATAAAAAAAATTTGATAGTGTTAAAATGTAGGTTTTTATGTGCCATTTGATTTGATATTAGGTTTAATGGGTCTAAAATAAATAATAAAGTAGCTAGAAGGCGAGGCCTTTTTTATAGAACAGACTGTATGTAGTTGCGTATGTGATATTGTTGGTATAGCGAAGTTCTCATTACACATGCATACTCAATTAAAAATGTGAACAGCTATAACTCCAACCTTTCAAAATTTGATTGATTTTTTTTTATTTTCCATTCTAAATATGCTGCCTGATATATGTAGTTGCGTATGTGATATTGTTGGTATAGCGAAGTTCTCATTACACATGCATACTCAATTAAAAATGTGAACAGCTATAACTCCAACCTTTCAAAATTGTATTGTTATATTATATGTATGAAGACAACTCGTAGTGATTAGTGGCTATTAGCATTTCGAAAGATGGAAATATTCCTTTACGTTGAAAATGTTATTTACCCTTGGACAGCCGCCAAGCACTTGAAAATAAATTATGATCCTGTTGAATGGAATTTGACATATCCTTAGACCTTAGATACAGTACTTTTATATCTAAACGTAATTTTTGCAGTCAAGAAATAATAATTTTCTTCCTGAGATGCTATATAGTTAACGTTAGCTTTGGTTAGCTCTTGTTATAAAAGAAAATTCTTCTTCTTTACCATACGTGGAAAAATGGGAAGCTAATAAATTAAGTTAATTTTCTACTTTTATATTTTATAAAAAGTTGCAGTATATATATATATACACACAAAGGTAATTATAATAGTACACACTTTACTTTATTCATTCCTTTAATTATTTAAAAAACAATTTACCTATAACGAAAAAAGTAACTAGAATAACTTTATAACCGCACTTCCACTTTAAAATACACACATTCAAAACCAGCTGTTTACGTTTAGCACATGTGCTAAAAGTACACAGTTGATTTCACTTTTAGCACGCCGATGTATAATACGTCATTTTTAGTTCGACACGCTAGTGCTAAAAGGCCTACTTTTAGTAGTAGTCGTAGAAAAAATATTTTTGAAATGGAAACCGTAGTTTGTAGCCGATTACACTATTCATTTTTTTTTCTTATTCGTAACGGTATACGATTTGTGGCAGTAATTTTAGGTTAATAAAAGAGTTATTAGTTTTGTTTTATTTGAAATATTAAAAGTTAAATACAACAATAAAAGTTACATGTCATAAACAGTATCTGCTCGGGAAACAATTTCTAAGTAAGAATTTATTTCCGTTCGTAATTGGTTTACAGTTTTATATAGGTTACTTTGTTATTAAGATCCTAAAGCAAAAAGGTAGTATTACTAAAACAAGTAATTGCCTATACTTGTATTTTAATTAATATTTACCTTTAAACGCAAACTGGCAACTCAAATCAAACGCGATATGTTAATTTTTTAATTCTCAGCTTCGTTAAGATATATTTCTGATAAACTGCACTTTCCTTTTGTCATGTAGTTAACATATTTCTGTTAACAGTAATTAAAATTTTTAATAGCGAGCTAGATTTTAATCATCATGAATAGGAGTATACCGAGTGATCATTTCAACCCAGGACGTAGCACATAGTCATGACTGTCCTTGGTAATGGCATTTTTCAAATTTGTGATGACCAATCATGTACCTCGATGCGTTTACAGCAATATCTGATCATCCAACATAAACTTTATAATCTATTATTTAGGTTGTTACGAAACACTAATAAGACATAATAGTTATTTATGTATTAAGGGCTAAAATCGTGATTCTGCACGTGGTACATGCAACGTTTTATTTTATGTTGCTTCTCGAAATTGATAGAATGCAAGGATTCAGTATTTTAGGCACAGACTGTTGCATCATCATTGTACTGGTGCTGCGAGTTTTTGGTACAAGTTTTTGTGGATTGTTGTTGTTGCTATATTAGATTGTTGGTGATTGTTGTACTGCTTGCAGGCATATTTTAGAACCAAAATAAAATAAAATTTTAAATGCACCACTGGAGTAACTTGATCTTATACCAACCCTCGACAGGGCATAACCATCTTCACAATACCTTTGGTTGATAAATTACTCTTGAATTTTCGATTCGAGTATGAACAATAAGAAAATTCATCTGGAATGTTGAAATCATGTGTGTTATAGCACTAGAAAATATGAAGCTGTCATTTCACATTTCTTACAAAGTGTGGTTATGATCTTCTTCTTCTTTTTATGCAGACTTTGGAAATATTTCTGTTGCGTTTACTACGGGAAGTCTTAATCACAGTTAAGATCACGTTGCAATGTTAACTACTATCTACAAAATGTCAGTGACAAGAATTGGGTATAATTTTCTCTTGTTATAATACACATGACTTCAGAACTCCAAAGGCATCTTTGATGAATTGCATTTTGCTCATACTGTAATACCTATGCTCACTGAGACCATATTCAACTGTCAATCTCAAAGTTACTTAAAAATTCAGTTTTTTCTGGAGTGTACAAACCAAGTGAAGAAAGTTACTGTTAAAGTTGTGACATGGCATTTATCAAAATATTGGATAATATATTTACATTAAAAAACTAAGTAGTATTTTACTATAGTGCCCTTTTTTCTTGCTAGTAGAGCAACTGTCTTTTTAATATTACTGCTGTTGTTCATATTTGCTTAAAACTTGAAAATAAATTGTGTTTGGAAACGTCACTATTTACTAAAAATTTTCAGTTTTTTAGTGTTGCCAAATTACAAAACCAAATGTTGCAAAAAAAGTCTAGTCCGTGGCTGAAAGTTATAGCTCGGGGTGCGGATCAAAATTTAAATATTTGGATATTGGCAATAAAATTATATTAACAGCCAATATTTAAAAATGCTATTTTATTAGGATTTTTATGGATTTAAACAATATCTGGTATGTAACAAATGCAAAATTGGTTTTTTGCACACAACGTATTCTCCACCTCGACCTAGCGGTCTTGATGAGCAATGTCAGTTTAGTGCGAAAAACACGATCATTTTGCAACTTATTACATAAATAGTTGTTATCCGCCAAGGGCGAAAAAGACTAAAATCTATAAAAAGCACTAAAAACGCCTGTCATTGGTGAATTGTACAACAAACGTAATAATTGCTTGTGCTACACATGCTTAATTTTCGAATTTTGAAATAAAACAACGATCCGTTTATACTGTTACGCACAAAAACAAAGACTTTTTTTAGTTGAGTGAATCTAAATTTTTAATTGGCAACTGAGATGTAAATAACTTTCAAATTATTTAAAAACGTCACTGTCAGTCATGCGCAAAGTAAGTTCAGTTCTTAAAAACCCTAGAATTAATTCTTGCTTAGAAAACGGTGGGACTATTCAGCAAATTGCACATTTACTTAGTTTTAGTACCTGTCATATGACAGGTTTAGAGGCTGTCCTAGTTTTTACTTTCTTTTACAATAAAGGTATTATTTGATTCACCCCACAAATTCGCAATTGAATTTTAACAGATCTTTACGTTTACAGTCCCCTGAACCCAAAAAATATGTTTTTGTTAATTAGTCTGTCTGTGTGTGAACAAAATATCTCAAAAACGAAAAAAATTATGGCGTTGAAACTTCATATATAGGTTTTGTGTACTATCTAGATGCGACAGCAAGCTTTTGAAAAAAATTGCATAACTGGAAGTATGATGTTTACTCTTTTGATTTTTCAGTTTTTCGATTTTTTCAAAAACGGCTTTAACGATTTTTTCAAACTTTATTTTTATTACATTTTTAATGTGTATTGATGTGAGATAGGTGATTTTGCAGTTGAATACCTCTAAAATGGGTTTCTTTTTTTATTAACGCTTTTTTTAAATTGAACACCCAGTATATTATTACATTTTTTAATTCAGCTTACAATTTTAGAGTAATTTTGTAATTTTTGAAAATTTTTAAAATGCTTAAAAATTAAAAATCTAATTTTTGGCTAATTATAAGGTCACTGCAGAAGGCAGTTGTGTGCGTGTATCACACTAGTTTTTTGTGGTCTCAATAGTACTTGCTACGCTATACCGCGTTTTCGTTATAAATACTCATTTTTCGATGAAGCAACTTGCGCGTTAGGCAAGTTAACTTTGACATCTCAAAATCGACAATCAACTTTTAAATGCCATTATCAAGTATAGCCATATTTATATTTTGTGCCCCCATTAAAAATGATCACCTGGCCACTTTCTAGAAAAAATAAGCTAGTTGTAGAAACATATCAGTATATCAGTAAAAGAACGATATACCGAAGCATGAAACAATTTCCTAGGAACTATGATAATGTGCTCTACTATTTCGCCTTCGCAGGTTCCATACAAGATGAATGAATTACACTGCGCCTCAAAAACGATACGTGTGAAGTACGCTCCAACAAATCACATAATGGCTTGATACCCTATGAAAAGCAGCCTTACCCTGACAGAATGTACCTGCAACAGGAACTAAATCTACAAATGTGAGAAGCTAGCTCATCATATTGTCACCAAATTTCTAGACACGTTCTATGCTACAAAGAAACGGAGCGATCAAGACACTTCTACCGTGAAGCATAGTATGTTGAATAGTTGATTCTTTGCAGTGGCCGGAAGAAAATGACAAATGGAACTATCTACCATGCAAAACTGTTCACTGGAAAGTCTTTCGTGGGAAATTTTGATACTACAGCTATAGCTCATTTGAGAAATTAAAGTTGTATTAGAATGATAAAACTAAAAGTATTGTAATTTAACGTAAATCTAACATGTTCCTCAGAAAAACTAATTTCCGCAATAGGCAAAAACCTGCACACTTAAACTACTGAAATTAGCATTAAATCAAGTAAAGCGTACACTATACTGTGCGCAGAATTTTTTAAGTAGTAACAGTACTAAACATAAATATTTAGATAGTGAAGGCATTTAATTCTACATTTTTATATTAATAACAAGAGGAAAACAAATTCCTTGGCCTCAAATTACTACATTTAACGAACAGATTCAGAAACTGGGACGGCATTGCATGTGCAAAACTAGTTTTACACATTAGAAGGTAAGGAAGAAGAGTAAAAAAATTGTTTAATTTCAAACAAAATTGAGCTGTGTGAGGGAGGTGCTTCTACTGAATCTGTTCGTTAAACGTATAGTTAAAGATAAAAATCACCAGATTCTCTTAAAGTTCATTACCAAATAAAACAAATGTCTATTAAAATCCATATTTCAAAAATCTGTAAAAGGCATTGTGGGACTAAACAATTTAAAAAAATCAAAGAAAATTAGGGTTCAAAATATCTTAACGTTCCTAATAATACTGAAACAATAGCAGAAAACATTTGGTAATGCGAATTGAATTACATCAACGTTCAAATTTAAAAAAATACCGGTGGTGAGATTCGAACTACAGCACCTGCGAATGCGATTTCAATTCCAACGGTGTGTTGCATGCGCTTATGGTAGACCTCTCGCGTCTAAGCGATGCCCAGCGGTATTAAAGACAACGCACTCATTTTTGCAAATTATTACTTTTATCTATTTCTAAGTTAAAGCAAAAATAAATAAGAAATAACTTTTTTTGGGTGCTCACCATTTATATATTTTACCGAATTTTTCTCGATATTATTCCAGGAAGGCATATAATCTGGCAGAAAAATATCCTCCAATACATATCAGACAAACAGGCGGGCAGACAGAAGACAGACAAACAGGCAAGCAGACAGGCAGACGGAATTGAGAAAACTTATTTTTCGTCATCAAGGGACCCTGAAACGGGAAGATCTGAAGAAATCTCGGAAGGTGATTTTTTTAAGATTACAATACTCCTTCGTCTTTTACACGAGGGAAGTAGAAAAGCAAAAGACTAAGATGCAAAACTAGGTTACATATATGTAAATTTGTATTAATGGTCGATGTATTTTTTGCCAATTTTATGAATTTATTTTTCAAGAAACAAGCTTAATATAAGGCGATAGCAGTTTTTTGGCATTTTATGAAGCGCATTTTACCCATCTGACTTTTCTGATTCAAAAAAGACAATCATCAGGATAGCCCGAGTAAAACAATGACAGCGGTATTAGGCATATCTGAGATTGATTCAGAAAAGTAGGTCAGTTGCAGCTAACAGAAATGACAGTTTTTGGTTGACAGTTTAGTTTAGCAAGTTGCAACGTTTCAAGCACTATTGGTACAAGAATTTGAATGAGTTATGATTTTTATTGATAAACAGAAGCAGTCTATGTTCGAAATTCATAAAATCATCTGTTTAACTTAAAGTGTAAATGTTATTCTTCAGAAGCTATATAATAGTTGCAAAACGTTCTACAAGTTCTCACATTCCAACTTTAGTCTGTTTTAGTGAAACACAGAAATCACCTGTTGTTCACTCTCAAGAGATAGGCATAAGGTAAATAGAATTGCTCCTTTATTTATACAGTTTGAAGAACTTATATTTATACCTAGGAATACCAAACACAGAAGAAAATGTAAAAGTTAGCTAAACGCAGTGACAGTAATTTATTTCCAAGCACTGATTTGTTGAGAAAAGATAATGGCGTGGTGAAATAAGTAAAATGTCTCCTTACTGCAGAATTAAATTTCAACCCCACTTTACAGTTAATTGCTTTCAAATGTAACTTTATCGTGGGTTTGCTAATGAAGCCGGCACAGGTTTATCTAAATGTTGTGCCCGAGATTCACCTTTGCATCCTTTCTTCTCGCCCAAGAATTTTAGTAATGCCCTCGTTGATTTGAAGGAATAACTCGAGATTATAGATCAATTATATGTAGCTTTGGTGCTTTGCAAGCGAGCTCCGTAAATATATAGCTGGAAAAAGTAGCGGTCATGGAAATTTATTAAAATACTATTTCCATCGTTTACATTCAAGGACTTCTTTACACCGAAAGCATCGTCAAACGTCTTCCTTAGTTTGGTAACTTTCCAGCTATCTGTGTCTTAAATTTTTGTCTTGATGGCCATTTAATACCCTTTATAAAACAGAAATGCACTGAAGTAAGCGTTCCAAATATAAATACGAGTATAAACACATCCCCCCATATTCGAGCTACTTACAAATACCTAACGTATGTTTGAGTAACACCAATAAAATACAAAAAATATAGTCATAAAAACCACGAAAGCATATAAACAAGCTAATTTATTAGTGCAAATATTGTAGTTCCTAGCAAAACATATTCCTGGATTTAGTTCGTCAATAATGCCACCTGTAAATTCCCAGATAACAGCAATCGAGGGTAGAGAATGCTCTACATAAACAGATCTTAATAGACGTACCTTTATGACACCGTCGGATTCCATTCAAATCAAGTTACTTTTCAGCATTTGCAAAGTGTATTGAAGCGGGATTTTAGAACTTCAGATAACAATCGTTTATTTGTTTGAAAATAGTTAACGTGAAGGATGCAGCCTCTGCATGTTAATCTGTTAGTACGTGCTAATGACTACCAAATGTAAGTCATATAATATTGTGATATGCTTATGCTGTTTTAGGGAAAATTATTTTGGTGTGGATTAATTCAAGTCCTTTCTGAATACTGCAGATATCTAAAAAGCACATGGAACAACATTCGACGCAATGTAAAACCCGACAGGTTTATAAAATTACCTTTGGAAATGCTCAGGAGAGGAGCAGCTGACGTTAAAACATCATTTCTTCTTAAAAAACGTAATCACGCATTGTGTAATTCTATTTTGAGAGCCAGGACGAAGCTGAAAGCACCATGGATGTTATATTTAATGATGCAAAAATATGTCATAAGTTGTTTCTAATTGATATTATTACATCATTTTGACTTCGAAATAAACTTCTATATTAGCATTTCCTGTAACCATAGTTACTATTTAGAGTAGAACAAAACTATATAAGGTTGCGGTTGACGAGGGAATCAAATCGCTGTTGCTAATATGTTTGAGATATAGGTGTGAAACTTTTAAGAATTAAAAATAGAAACTGAAAGTAAATATGAAAGAAAATATTATACGGATGGGGCCACAATTATATATAACAGCAATGAGATAACATGAATAACCAAATAGAATGCTTGAGTAAGAAAGAGATGGCCATACGAAAAAATTATTTTAGTAGACATGTTTAATTGACAAATGTCATAATTAAATTAAGCGTCAAGCCTTCTTGAATATTTGCTACTATGTTTATCTCTTTCTTACTCAAGCAATACGTGTCATTTTCTTGTTCATGTTATCTCATTGCTGTTATATATAATTGTGGCCCCATCGGTATAGGGACAGAAAATGTTTGTTGTATTAGCAATGCATTCAGGTACATATGTAAACATTAAACAAAACGTCAAAAACGCACAGTGTCAACAGTGTTCATTATTTCCATGTTAGTTATACTATATTCATTTTCAAATGAGCAACCTAACTTCTTAATGTAGCTGTATGAGCTTATCCTGTAATCCTCTGACGCTGCAGCAATGGTAACAATGTCGTCAGCATATCTTCGATGATTAAGCATTCTGCGATTTATGTTGATGCTTTACTTTATCATTTTAGGCTTTTTTAAGTAGTCTCAAGGGCCAGAGTAGAAAGTTTTGGTGACATCGCATCATCTTGTCTGACGTGAAATTTCTTTGTTTTTACGTTTAGTAATAATTACAATTTACAAATTTACGTTTATTGGCTGGGGTTGGAATTTCAGTAGGTCCTACTACCAAAATATATTGCTGTGATTTCAAATATGACCTACACTTCTTTCTATCATATTCAGATACATCACAATTGAAGAAATAAGGAAGCAGCGATTTGTATGCAGGTATATAGCTTTATTGCATTTAATAACGAAAAATTTATAGGAATCATTATATATCAAAAAGTGAGTAAATACTAACATGTATTAACCAAAAGTCTACAACTGTTATTAATCAGATCTTTGTTTAAATTGTTTTTCTTTTATATACAGCGTCAGACTTCACCATTTTAAAACACCAGCTGTAGTCGGCCATGTTGCTGGTATTTTGCATTCCTTGTTACATTTTCTTCATTTTCTTTATCTCTTGAAGTAATGTCCTCCCTTATTCGTCCTTCATTTGTCCAATATTTTTGGGAAACAAATCAAGACGGGTATGCGTGCGAAGTGAATCCTGATGCTCATAGTGCAACATATATTACGAAGCTTTTCGAACATATTTTGAACAATTTTCTCATAATCCTGTGATTTATGATCTCCTAGATAGTTGTCTATTACTCTTTTAAAAACAGTCCAAGCTTCCTTTTCAATCTCAGTTATAGTGGTTTTAAACTGACCGTCTAAAACCAATTTTCCAATTTGAGGACCAATGAAGCTACCTCTTTCAGTGTTTGCATCAGAAAAAAAAATACCACGTATGTACAAAATATGTCGAAGCTGTTTATACACTTTCTGGTATCCATCATAAAAGGAAACTAACAGAATGAGAGCTAACGACGGTTTTTACAGAAGTATTGCCACCGCATAACGAGTATACCCTTATATAGCTATGCATCTTATTTTCATGGCATCTCACGTTTTATACTGTTACTGCCTACCATATCACATGTGCTTTTGAGTTCTTCTTCATTTCTGTCCTACATGTTTTAGTTTAAAATTATTATTACTATTATTATTACTATACACGTGTATTTGTAGATCGTCTTTCCACCTTGCAAATGGGGTCTTCCAACACTTCTTTTCCGTTCTCGTAGTCTCCATTGTAGTGAGATATTTGTTCATTTCACTTTGTCTCTAGCCACATATCCCGCATAACGCCACTTCAACTGTGCCACTCTTCCAATAACATTTTTTATCTTTGTAATAGGGTCTCCTTGTCTCACTCCTCGTTTTATTTTCATGAATCTTAACGCACATCGTGGCATTTTTGTATATGTGTTTTAATAGCCTCGAGTGTCTAGAGTCTATTCTCGCATTGTTCATACCCCGTAAGATGGCCCAGGTTTCAATGGAATAAAATGCCTTGTGGTAGTCTACAAAGGCCAGGTGGTAAGAGATATTGTATTTCGCGCATTTCCCAATTACGGTTCGAATAGTTAGAATATGATCAAAAGTGCTGAAGCCATTTCTGAAGCAAGCCTGTTCTTCCGGCTAGTAGAAGTCAAACTTGTTGCTCAGTCTATTGGTTATTCTTGTTAGCATTTTATATAATATTGACAGAATACTGATCCGACGGTAGTTTTCCAAGTCAGAGCTATCCTTTTTTTATACAGAATGATAATCTCTGCGTTTTTACACGTTTCGGGAATGTCCCTTTCTTCGAGACATTTATTTATTAAAATTAAAATAGCTTGTTGTAACATTCTTCCTCCAGCTTTCAACATTTCACTTGTGATTTCATCTTTTTCGTGTGTTTGTGTTGACTGACTAGAGAGCTTTGAATAAAAATTATCTATTACCTTTAGAATTTCTTTTTATTTCTCTCACAAGATTTCCTCGATCGTTCTTTAGTTTCGAGCTTTTTAACTTCCTTCCATTCTTGTTTGCTCTTAAAACTTTCATGTTCATGTTATCGTTAATCAGTTGTTCTATCAGTAGAGTATTGTACCTTCTTATGTATTTTCTGATCTCCTTCTTTACTTATTTCTTCAATTCTTGATTGAATTATTTGTAATAACACACGCACACCATACAAAATTTTATCCAAGAACTCACTAAATACCAAAACCACATAAATTTTGTATTGATAACTGTGAAAGTCAAAGTGACATGGAATAAGTTATAGACCTTTAAAATTATGTGTGGCGTGTGATATACCGGGTGTCCATTCTCAAAGTCGAACATAGGAAATTAATATTATTGCATTCACTCGTTCTTCATTAAAATAATTCATTTTTCTGTAGATAATTTTAACAGACGTTGACAGAAGTACCTGATTTACGCCAACTAATTACGAATTTTTCTGACAAATGCTATCGAACCTGAAAAGCAAGGCATGGCATATTTAAAAATTCCCAAGTTATAAATTAGTATTTTAAAATAAAAATGGCATCTTGAATATTATTATTTGTATCATTTGACGCGTAATAATTTTATCTTTCCATTGATACCGTTACCTTCCCTGTAAGTTGAATTGGAGAGCAGGAATCGTCAAAAACGTTCAATATATATATATATATATATATATATATATATATATATATATACCGGGTGTCCGTTCTCAAAATCGAACATAGGCGATTAACATTGTATTGAACGTTTTTGCCGATTCCTGCTCGCCAATTCAACTTACAGGGAAGGTAATGGTATCAATGAAAAGATAAAATTATTACGCATCAAATGATACCAATAATAATATTCAAGATGCCATTTTTATTTAAAAATACTAATTTAAAACTTGGGAATTTTTAAATATGTCATGCCTTGCTTTTCAAGTTCGATAGCATTTGTCAAAAAAATTGGTAGTTATTTGACGTAAATCAGGTATTTTCTGTCAACTTCTGTTAAAATTATCTACAGAAAAATGAATTATTTCAATAACGAACGTGTTACTGCACTAATGTTAATTGCCTACGTTCGACTTTGAGAATGGACACCCGGTATATATATATATAAATAAAATCGGCATAGTGATAGCATCATAATTAGAGTGTGTTACTTTATCTTACTGAGCTGAGTATTCGAAAACTATTTCCAAGAAATAATCTAAGGTACCCTCTAGAAGAGCGCAGTAATGTTCTATACGCTAGTTTTTCACCACCTTGTATATATTACAACTTTGTCCCATCCCCATATCACATAAGCAGGTGGTAAATGACTCTATTAGACAACATTATAACGTTTACATACAGTATTCGATTTTATAACTTTTATTAGAAGCTTTTACGTTATTTATGCTTCCATCATCCTTAATACTTTTCCAGTAAACTTCAATGAGTTTATTGTTTCTTCGATAGTTCTATCCGTTCACAAGCGGCGTACAAGTGGGCGCATCCAAATGTAAAAGTACGTGTGAAGCCAACATATTTACTTTTCAAAGGTGGGCTCTATGCAAGAATTTACTACTAGACCATCTTTGATAAATTTGTAAAATTAAATAATGTAGCCTTTGCAACCTCACGATATGCTGGTACTTTCCATATGAACACCACTACGAATAACCAAATGATGTACTTGTGCAATAAATATTGAAAGAGGTTTAGTTTATTATTGACTATCGTTTTGGACAAATGTTTCTGGACACAGTTCATCTGATAGGAAAATTTTTACTTCCGCCATTAAAAATATCTACTATTACGCAGTGTGGTAAGAACACTTAAGGGTTTATTGATTTTTTTAAGCAAACACGATTTTCGACGCATCTGCCAACGCTCAGCTTCAAAATCTAATTTAACCGCGTCTATTTATAACTATCAAAATTGCGTGCAGAAACAAGCTTTCCAAGCATCGTGTTTATTAGGAAATATATTATTTAGACAAATATCGTTTCCGTTTTCTGCCAAGAAAATTACTAGATACGTAAAATTTTATTTATTTTCAGGTTTTTAATAAACGTACTAGTAGAGCAGGATAAATGATTAAATAGGATTTTATTTTTGGAACGTTTCTGATGACGGCCGGTTACATGTATGCCAATAATGTTAGGATTATAGACGATTGCGTGTTGAACAGCGCTTTTATTTGATTATACAAGTCAGGTAGTCAAGAGGAAGGCGGTAAAAACGGTGGTGTTCTATGAATTATATTTTACTGAATTTTCGAAGCGAATATTATTGGTATATGGTTACCTTCACTATACCTACAACTAATTTAACAGTTTATCAAACCGAAGAGATTTTGTAGAACACATTATCAGCGAAATGAGGTTACACTCGCATTAAATTAAGTTTCGCAAACTTAGCTGAAACGTAGCCCGAAAAGTGCCGATGCGACATTAATTTCCATGACGGGCTAACAGCAATTTGCCGGTGTATTGGAAGCGATATGAAATGTACCCTTTTGTACAGGGTTTGGTTGAAAATTGGAACCTGTTGAATGCTATTGAAAACTGTAGATTGACGAAAATTAATAATAATAAATCTTGTTGATTATGAGAGGCGGGGAAAGCTTAAGTACTTGAAATTGCATCAGCTTGCTGATGGCCATAGCAGTTTCTTGAGTGAAATAAATGTTGGTATTAACTCTTTATGAATTATTATAATACAAAAGCCCAACTAAACTGCAAATAATTCGATTTTCTTCATTATATTAAAAATCTGCAATATTTAATCGTTTAATAGTTATTCGTACAACTAGTTTTGAAAGTCATACTTCGGGCGACTTATAAGTCGTCGGGATTGTAAGGTCGCCCTCGGAAGGCATAATCATCTTTATAATGCCCTTAGTACATAAATCACTATTAATAAAAAAGGCATCTAATTTCCTACATAATTTGATTCATTATATTACAATTGAGAATGTTAATTGTCGTATTATTCTTACTTATCAAATTTATTTTATATTTTATATTGAAAAAAATAACAATTAACAGTTGTCAGCATATAATTAACACAGTTGTCATTTTTGCTAAGACCATTTAACGTTCCTGAAGCTAAGCCTTATCCGCAATGGAGAAATGCTGGTTTGAGAGGAGGACGTAGTTGCAGTGGAGAAAAAGAATAGAACAAACATAAGCCAGAGCGCCAAGAACTTATCAATGCCCAAAGCACAATGGGAAGCAGACGCTATCGGTCCTAAATAGCATACACAACCTCACCAACAAATAAAATCAAACCATAAAATTAATTCACTCACCTTGTCGACCTTATTGCAATGTTCGGTATGTCTTTTACAATAATAAACAAAAATAATAGCATTTTACAAGTGCTAAAATGTTCCACAATTAGTTATTAAACTGGGCTCACTAAAATTTAAGATTATTTGTTATACTTGATCTACCCGATAATTAAATAGCACACGGGTCTCGTGCCAGCTAACAGGCGAGACTAGAATATTAGGAGCAAACAGCCGGCAGCGAAGGGGTCCCTAAAATGAGTGAGTTATATAAAACGCACAAGAAAAAGCTTCTATATGTTATTACTTGATATCGCGACGTACCCGATCGCGGAGGCCTCAGCAGCTGTGATAAGCTAATTGGCACTTAACTGTAATTCTTGTGTGAATTGGAAGAAAACAAAAGCAAGTTGTTCATTAACAGCGCGCTCTTAAATTGAGTTATACAAATATGTAAGTCCCACTTGATATTTTTTTACAATTAGTTAACAGCGGCAATGCAAAAGGCAATTAGCGCACGAAAGCAACTGAATGTTGCTATGAAATAAAAGACATAGAATTTATACATTAACTAACTTTGTAAGCGCCGAAGGCACGATACAAAGTGCTATCGGCACTTCCAGGTCGAATTATTTTCACTAGCTGGGGGCCCGGAATATCGCCGCTAGTCCGCTAACATAGCACGCAAGAACGTTCTGACCTGATCTGTTCCAGGAGCGAAGACCATCGGCAGCTAGAATAGCGTTTTCCCCAAGTGGTGTACTGCAGACGGCGAAGGTTTTCGACAGATTGCAGTCAAGGGGGCCACGCTGAATGCAGAGGTGGCTAAAGGAATAAGTGTGCGACACCAAGGGCAACGCTTAAGACTGTTTACAAAGGCCAAAATTAGCCCCAGTAATAAACAGCGGTCGTCGACGAAGGGTACCAATAAATAAAAAAAGGCTTGAAATGAAATCTAAACGTCAACTCGTTGGAATAAAAAGACTAGCGAAACATATCTTACGGATTTAAGTGGCTGGAAGACTACTGCTTCCGAAACTATCATTCAATCCTGGATTCCAAGAGAGATGCGTGTAAAACAACTAATACCAAAAGCCAAGCACGCACCGGATTATATGCATTTTTTGAGATAATTTCATTCATCAAGTGTTAGCAAAACGGAGCCACGAAAAAGACAACTTGTAGTTTGGAAAAAGATTTAGAAAATGTCCGTTTTCCAAAATGGAAGCCGGACTGCAATTCCAAAAATTAAAGAATTCCCAGGTGGGCAAGCTAGTAGGCACCGCGGCGAGAGAAAAGTTGTTGGGCGTTTAGTAAACGAATTCCAGAAATTGAATTAAAATGTATTAGACTCGTCACATTTAGCGTTTAAGGAACCCCGGTGGTTAGTGGAAAGAAGGCTGAAGGAGTTCCATCTTTAATTTTAGCCTACCGTTTTCTATTACTCAGACATTTTGAAGAAATGTTACAGGTGAAAAGTCATTTACAAATATCTACGTAATTAATTGCCCTATCTTTGATAAATCAAGACATTTCAAGCTCTCGGGTTTGGTTTGGTTGCCTATCCTGATTTCTCAAGGTTTTTCCAAAATTTTTGGGCAAGGTACTTATTTTTTTCGGTCATTGGCCATTTTGTGCTGCTGCAGGAAAGGCATACTTTATGCTTTGTGGAATACATTTGTGAAGTCAAATGTTCCATTTATTTTGGGTCTTTTCGTTGGCATGCGGGATTGAGAAATCAATATCGTGTTGCGACCTTGATTTTTCTGGGAATCGGATGTTATGCTTTGAAGAAGTATTTTTTGATATTTTCTCAAAATTACACATATTCTGGATTTGTACCTGACAACAGCATGTTACGAATTTGGCAAACGGAGCCAAAAACGTCTCAAAGGTAGGCCCTAGCCTTTTCTTGTATTATTCGTTGCGATTCTATGCGCTCCAGTTTCCAGCTCCTTTTAGTTACGGCGAAACATTTTGCCGTGTGAGCGGCTGCCTTGTCGATTGAAGATTTGTATACCAAAGATTCCATTTCTACAAGAGGTTCGAAGTCAGTTCACGCTTGAAGCTCCATCGCCGAACAATATATTACCGACAGACGAAGATTGCAAAGTGGAACAGCCGTTCAAACCTTGCGCAAAAACCTGGATTTCTTGAGGCTTATCGACAGGGTTTTGCTTCTGATACGCATCCTTTCCACCTATGACCAGCAACAGAAGGCTGGTCATTGACGTAATCTATTCCCCTACCTGCGTTAAAACATTGGACTTCGACATAACTTGTAAATATTTTAATGCATTCGGCAAATAGCAGATAGGCTTCGTATTTAGATAAATGTAGTATAATTTAGAACTTACCTATACAGGACCAATTTTTCGATTTACACAAATCACTGTTTACTTATAATCTGTCAAATTTAATTGGTATCTCTTGTGAAGCAATCCTGCATATACGGTTGACGTCATTGAAATGTGAACGGATTCTAGCTGCCATGGCAATTTTTTTATAATAAAAATATAATAAAAATCAGAAAAAATGCTATGTCAGCAAGAATCCGTTCTCATTTTGAAGTTTGGATTCTCAGTTCATGTTAGCGATCGATCAACTCGATTGAATTAAGCTTAATTATTTTCCTATTTGCATGATATTGATCTAAGAATTCTCTTTACTTGACATATTCACATATTGAAGCCAATGAGGATTTTAGTTAATTACTAAGCTTATTCCTGGTTAAATAATGTCCTATTCTGATCCAAGATCTTGGGGTCTGTAGGATCTAACCTTTGATTAGTAATAAAGTGAGAATGTTCTTGCATTTGTGAGTTATGGGTCAAATTCAATGCTACAATTATGCGCTTTTACCAAGTTACCTGTTGGTAATGCAAATTGTTAATTCTAGGGTCATTTATTTTTTTTAATTAATTATTATTTATACTTAATATTTCTAACATTTGATTATGCACTTTTATGACTTTTAAGCGGCGCGGCGGTTTCTTACGATTCAGATTTTTTCTGAGATAATTGATTTGGTTTGCCGTGCTCTGTGTTATGTAGTAACGAGTACTCTTTGTTGTTATAATTGTACTGACGTTATTTATGCCTACGAATTTTATTTGTGCCGAGTAGTCTCTCGTTTAACCCACCACCAGCTCAGACTGAGAAGTCGGCTGCCTTTGCTATTCTTCTACTTAACTGTCAGAGTAACGTAATCGAAAATCTACTAATAATTACGCTAAAACAAACGCTATTTAAAACCATCAAACGAATTTGGAAAATCTAGCAGGCTACATGAGTTGCATGATCACCCTTATCTACTTTTTTATAAACTTCCTTCATGAGCACATGTCGCAATTTCGTTTGATCTTCTTGTGTGAAATCGTGTTGTGAATTAGATAGCACATCGTAAATATTAAGAACGATCATCATCTTGTCAGAAATAATCAATACGTAGATTTTTGAACGTACTGATTGGTGGTTCTGCTGGGTAATTGTTTTGCATTATTCTGGAAAATTGTTTATCAAGAACTGAAAGCTAAAATAAATAAAAAATAATCAACTACCGAATTGTAGACATAAACCGCCTTTTTGTATAACAGCTTTGCCAAGAAGAAAATATAGACCTTACATATGTACCTATAACTAGGTATACGGGTATATAATACTATTTATGTTTACGTACTGAACTACACGCAGATCAAGAATAAACTTGATCGCGAGAGCTATTGAAAACTATAAAACTTGCCTAACCTGTAGCAAGCTTTTTATTGACAGAGAGATGTATTTTTTTTAACTTTAAAATTCTTTTTCGACATCTTGTTTAGCTTATCCGCATGCTATTTTAATGTTAGCTATAAATTCAATCTATGAATTTGGTTTAAATTACATAGTTCTGCATATTTATCTAGCTTATTAGGCCGTGTTGAAGTCATATGAACTACTCATAGAGTTAATTGTAGTTCAAATGTAGTTTTATAAAGTACAGGATAGACAGTGGTCTTATTCTCCATGGGCTTTCGCGATCAATTTTATTTTTTGATCGTCCTGTATTAACTACGCATTTTATCGAGTTACAACTACAAATTCGAACTAAATCTGAAATCTTGGTAACTTTGATTTTCTTGTAGATTTTACTTTTTAAGCCATGTGTTTGCTAGAATTAAATATAAAGGCTAGAAATGAACAGAAAATTCCTTGCTATACCAAAGGCTAGATAACTACATTCAAAACCGTTTGCATTGAATATTGAAAAGTGTATTTTATAAAACAAAGGTTATTGCACATTAAACAAAACGCAGGTGCCTGGCAATAACATTTATTGCTCCAACTATCCTTCGGCCACACCAAAAGAAATGTTAACCTAAAATAATACTGTACATTTCTATTTCGTGTAAAAACATATCGGAGCCGCGTTTTAGGAAGTGTGGATTGAGAATTAACCAAGAAGTATGTCGAAATGGATGTCTAACTTAAAGTTTAATTCCACATATGTATTGAAAAATACCACCCAAACGACGATTATTTATCCTGGTCAGATAAAGCGCCCTCCCATTAGGCTAAGAAAACAATTCAATCCCGTAAAAAGTAATAATAAAATAAAACCCAATAAACTAACAAATATTCCACAGTGTAGGCCAACCGAAAATTTATTTTGAACAATATTCAAAAATATTAAATTCTTTTCAACATTAATTTGAGTAGATTTTTAGTTGTATCCTGTTATGTATAATCCTAAACAATCTGCTAAATCTAGACCATAAATGGGCCACTCTCCTGACTGTTCATAATTCCGACTATCTTGAACAACGAACTTCCCGTTTAAAGCGCGCGTTATTTTGGGAATCAGGAACAAAATTATTAGACCCTTCGAAGTTGAGGCTTTGCAAATGGCGAGAGTTTGCATTCAGGTGTTGACGTGAATGAGACACAAACTTAGTTCCCCTTCAAACGCGGTTTGGTGGAAGCTGTAAAGCATCCGTCAGATTTAAACTCTGCTTAACATCTCCCAGTACTTTAACACGATTTTTATAAACTTGATGGGTAAAAATAAACTTGTCGGTAATTTTCAAACACTTTGATTGCTTTGGCAAAATGTAAGAAAACAACGGAAAATCACCTGCAAACTAAAATGTCGATAATGATTTTCGTGACGATGATTAGATTGGTATCTATTACTTTTCTTCTATGTTTTATTAAGTAGGAAAAATATAGAAACACTATATTTTAGCAATTTATTATTTTAAAGCAATGTTCACCATAAAAAGTACATACGTTTTATTAGTAAAATAAACAAGATAATTCTTTTTTATATAAAAAGAAATCAATTACAAACAAGTTATGTTCTCTTAATATGCATAATATCCAGGTATTGAAAATGTATTTATTTACCAAAAGGAGTCTCACAAAAAACAGGTACTGTAAATGTAAATTCTTTAATCGATTAAATATCAGCTGAAAATATTCTTAGCAATAAAGCATCTAATTTTTATGCTCTTTGGGTTAATTTTTAGCCGACGTATATTAGCATTTCTTAAATCATGTAGTTGCTCCTTCTTCTATTTGTAATTTAACTGAATCTAACTTTTATTGCAACACCAATACTGCATGCCAAATTTTTACTTCCCTCGTCTGAAAGACGAAGGAAGTATTGTAATCACGAAAAAATCACCTTCCGAGATTTCTTCAGATCTTCACGTTTCAGGGTCCCTAGATGACTAAAAACAAGTTTTTTTCAATTCCTAGCATGAATCCGTAAAAACTTCAGACAAATATATACAGATGAGCATCTTAAAAAATAAGATTTTGTTTATTTTTGCGTTAATTTTGAAATAGAAAGGAGTAATAATTTTCACATCGGTCAGGCTTTACACTTGCCGAAAATAGGACTCATCAGATACAGAATAATGTCACAAAAGGGTCGAAACGTTTCAACAATAAGACCTTTCCCTTAAATAGAGGCGCGCGCCGCACACATTTCGATTAGGCTCGATGGCGCAGTTTGACTTATCGATGCAGTTACGATCATGCAAATGCGGCGGGTTCAAACTCCTGCGGGATACTTTGCTTTTTAATTTGCAAATTTATCTAATTTGCGCGAGGAAAGTTCGGTGTAAACCCTTTTACAGATTTTTTTATTTATAACCATATTTTTGTATAGAGTGGGTCAAAATGCGCTTCGCCATACAGGGAGCTAGATTCCACAGATGAAAACTGCAATAGAAAATTAAAGGCTCAGAATAGAAGCTGGACGATTTCAAAATTATGCATTACTCGGTGTTATCTTGTGATTCTTCACTTGTTTAACTCTTCTTAGGTTAACATCTCAGGCTATACAATTCTGTGGGGTATAACTTTAGTCGGCAATTACACAAGTACTTTGAACAACATGGCAATGTTTCAAAAAAGCAATAAAATTGTATTTTTTAGGTTTCTGTAATATACTCTTTATATATATTTTTTGAAAACCTGTTAGCTATTATTAAGTTTATTTCGGCCCTAAAATATTCTCTCCTATTTTTGTTCATTTTTACGATACTTCCGCCAACTTTCAAGAAAATAAATATCTTCAGGCTGAAGCTGTTTTTCCGCTGCTTATTTTAGTAATTTTTAAATCTTGACTTTGTACTTTCTATGCGGTAAGACGCATTTTAGGGCTCCCTGTGATAAACGTTCAGCAATTCCATTTATAACAAAAATCATTAGTAGTCGGGTGCAGATTTGACCTTTTTCCTAGTAACCCGCTGTATCACAAACCATTGAACACTAAAAAGCCATCTATAGTGCATATTCCCCCGCTCTGAAGAAAAATTATGCTATCTGCCAGCCCGAATCCATTCTGGTCCGATTGCAATTCCTCCAACGAGCGTAGGTCAGGAATGATTTATTTAACTCTTTGTATACTCAGCCATCGCCTTTACGTTTCACATCAACTGAATCGGCATAGCTTATTTAATTACGTTTGTTATGATGGTTATACATTCTATTACGTTGTAATTTATAGCTAGTAAACAATCAACAGTTTTTTATCAATTTTACTGGCTTCACGTATTTTTTATTTGCCAGGAAGACTAAACGATTAATTTCGCTAATGTATGTGCGCTATCTATCGATTAGCAAAGTTCGTATTTTTGGAATACAATAAACACGACCTTTTTTTGATTTCGCGTAACAGAATCTGCATAGCATTTTCATATATTTTTTTGTGTGGTAAGCGATGCTCATATTAATTATGGTATTATATACTTCGCCTGATCTATTTCGAGCGTCTTTAATTAATCAAACCGTTTGGCGATAACCGCTCCTTTCTAAATATTTATTAAATAGTTTTTTAGTCTAAACTATTTATCTCATATGTTAGTTCGCTTTGAATACAATGAAGCCGGTGTTAGCAATGGAACAGTTATTTGAAATTGCACCGTTTAATAAAACCTCGATTACTTTTGGGTCGAGCCGCTTAAATTTTAGTTTCTGATAAATATGCTGCAATTAAACTAAATTTAATTTAGAATTTAGTACTACTAAAATTACGCTATTGCCTGTATACTCTTCTGTTTGGAATTTAATTGTGTACGAATTAAGATTTCGTGTTTAAATAAATACATTGTATGCGTGTGTGTTGATGATCTCCTTTCCGCTTATCTTATATCGTACCGCTTCTAGTAACTTGACAATACTGTCTTCCAGACTATTTTTAAATATAAAATAGCCATTATTTCGATACGTGTAAGAAAACCAATTTAGGACATCTATTAGGAACGAGTTTAGATTAATCCTCCTGATATTTAGTTATTTTATGGAATTCATGCTTGAAGGGTTATTTCTGTGGAGAAGATGTAAAATTTTGAATAAAAATCGCATAACACACATGTGGAGCCAAAATATACCATACTAGCTTTTACCCGCGACTTCGTTCGCGCGAGGTTCGTTATTTGTGTATTAAATAATGTTCTACCCTACCCCGCCCCGTCTCGACCCTTCCGTCCCGTCCCGCCCCTTTCCCTCCCGTCCAGTCCCGTCCCGCTCAGTCCCGTCCCGTCCAGTCCCGTCCCGCTCAGTCCCGTCCCGTCCAGTCCGTCCCGTTCCGTCCAGTCTAGTCCCGTCCCTTCCCGTCCCGCCCCTCCTCTTCCATCCCATCCCCTCCCCTTCCATCCCATCTTTTCCTTCCCTTTCCGTCCCGTCTGTCCCGCCCCGCCCCGCCCCGTCCCGCCTTTGCCCCGTCCCGTCCCGTCCCGTTCCGTCCCTTCCCTTCCCGTCCCGCTCAGTCCCGTCCCGTCCAGTCCGTCCCGTTCCGTCCAGTCTAGTCCCGTCCCGTCCCGTTTCTCCCCTTATGTCATGTTCACCGTCTTGGACTTAAAAATAAATGCCATTTTCGCAATCAACGTCCCAATAAACGTCAATAACGACACCCATATCGATTTTAGGCTTACTTACCCCATTTCACCCCCTAAGGGGTTGATTTTCGGAAAATCACGAAATACGTGTTTGCTTATTTGTTTTTAGGAGTACTCCTACGAAGTTTCAAGTCGAAATGTCTATTTAATATTATTTTTCCATACAAAATTGGAACCCCCATTTTACCCCTTTAGGGGTTGAATTTCGAAATATCCTTCCTTATTCCTTGTATACATCATAAAGGGAACCTCTGTGCAAAATTTCAGCTTTCTAGATCCAAGGGTTTGGGCTGGGCGTTGATGAGTCAGTCAGTCAGGACTTTTAGAAATATATATAAGACTATACAACAAATTTACAATCGGCGCAAATATCTGAAAACAATAAATAATACTAATTTTGGAAGGGAAATTATCAATTCTGAAATTTCTAGTAACTATTACATCGGTACCATTCTGAGGTTTTACAAATTCTAAAACCGTATTCTAAACATGAGGCTCTCGGCTTAAGGTTTTGAATTACAATCACTCGATAAGTATCTTCTATTAAAAAGTGGTTGGGTTTCAAACGATTTGAAATACTGTAGAACATCATCTAGTAAAGTAAAATGCCGTTGATAGCAATGTCAATTCACTTTAGCAAGAGCTCTGGTGGCGACATACTTATGTGTAAACACGCCAAAATCAAGAACGGAATCGTATTACAGTGTCTCAACTAATGTAGCATGTGTTTATAACATTTTGCAGCATTTTATGCAATTACACACCCTAAAACCCCTTCGTTTGTTGGTAGCTGCAGCAATTTTTACCTCAACTCAAAGCATAGAATGCGTTACACATTTAAAATATGTATTTAAAACTCCTAAATGTAATATTTATACAACACATTAAATGTCATTTTAAAACTTGTGGCTATAACAGACATTTTGCAACATTATTAATATGCAGCAACATTTATGAAACAATAAGCAAGTTTAGCATAAAATTATTTAAAAAATTAAAAAACCTTATTTTCCTGTTGAAATTTTAATTTGAGCTCCATCTAGTATTTCAATTTTCATGGGTAACATAACTGCCTCCCACACTTACAAGCCATGCTGTTAGACTTGACAACATGGCATCTCTCGTAGTTGGTGGTCCTATTAGAGTACTCCAATTTGAATAATTTTGCTTTAAAGAGCACAGTTTTACCCTTTCTCATATGTTACTCTATAATTAACTAAAGATAGCTTCTGTAATTGTGACATTTATTTACATACTCAAGTAATTCAAACATGTAACAGGATATTTATAAAAATAAAACAGCTTAACCTAACCTATGTAACCCATGGATAAATAAACATTTCTGTAATTATGTAATGCTGATTGAGAGTACAACATACATGTATGCAAAAACTATGGTGTGCTACTGTACATAATCTTATTTGAACATAATAAACGTATCTGCTCGTTAACATCTAAATTTGTGTGACGTAAATTGTTCCATAGACTTGGAGCAATCTGCTGATGTCATCATTTAAAACACTTTCACTTTTTGGGCATGTCTTTCCGGTATCATTCTAGCCACGGTGCGGAAAGGTCGCGATATCAGCTGTGAGCCGTAAATCGTTTTGCGCTTATCATCGTACTTTCGTGGTTAAACATATTTTAATCAACTGTGTAAAGTGAATACATATAACTAGGATAATACAGCTGCTACTCAAGATACTCAGCCCTGCGGGGTGAGTAATCGCTAAAAGGAGAAAAAATAGTGCAACATGGGACTCACCACACCCGAAAACGAAAAAGCGACGAACTCACACCTCCCATTGATGAGGTAATCAAGCGATATTCCTGGAACCCGGACGATTTAATCAGAAGAAATCCATATTACCCACTATCAACCCAAAAGACACCCGATAACGACACAATTCAACATCCCAAAATGTGACTAAAACAAATAAAATACCACAATATTTGTCCATAATGCAAACAACCACAAAGAGATAATAAAGGATATCAAGAATATTACACAAGAAAGGGAATTCACCACTGCATACAGCAGTAAGTACTTAAAAGTTAACCTAACAACAATAGATGATTATCGAGCACTAACAATATATTATATGAATAATACTATCCAATTCCATACTTTCCGTAATCCAAACGAAAAACCCCTATCCGTAGTCATTAAAAACGTTCCAATCTCTCTATCTGACACCGAAGTTAAAGAAGAACTCTTAACAAAGAAACTGCCCATAATAAGTGTCACACGCCTATTAAACAAAAATAACATCCAATGCCAATATGTGCAGTAATCCTAACTGCGAATGAAACGGCCAAAGAGATATTTGAAATCAAAACAATATTTCACTCAATAGTAACGGTAGAAACACGAAGGAAGACAAGTGATATTCCCCAATGTCACAAATGCCAAAGATTTGGCCATACAAAAAATTATTGCGTGCAAACCAAGATGCGTTAAGTGTAATGCAGAAAATCTCCCCAACGCCTGTGAAAAAAATCCAGCGACCCACCAAATGTGTTAATTGTGGCGGCGATCATCCCGCTAGCTATAGAGGTTGCCCCCACCACCTAGAACTTCAAAGACAACGAGCGCCAACAAGAAGCCAAAGGAGACTGCCCCAACAATCAAGGGTAAACCCAAACATGACATTTAGCCAAGCAGCACAATCAAACCTCAGTCAAACGAACAAACACCTGAAATGACCACTCAACTACCTCAGTCCCTCAATTTTGAAACAATCCTAGAACTCATCAAAAAAATAATCACTCCATACCTACCCCAAATTAAAACATTCATAATAACACACTTATTACCCAACATCATCAATGGATAATCAACTCCCAAAAATACAAAAACTAACCAATCCTTAACTGGAATGCCAATGGAATACTATCACAAAAATCCGCATTTAATTCCTTCTTAGCAAGATATAACGTTGACATAGAGTGTATCACTGAAACCCATCTGTCCGATGGTGAAATATTTAAGATAAACGGCTACAGAGTCTACAGAAAAGATAGACACATAGATTTAGGAGCAGCATGGGGAGGAGTAGCAGTAATCATAAAACAAAACTTAAAGCATTCTACCCCCACGAAATTGTTGTACACAACCTCGAGACGATCACTATCACCATCAACACCGCTAATTTCAACACTATTCAAATTACAACAGCTTACAGGCAACCCAACAAGCCTCTTAAAGAAACCGACATACAAAACTTATTTAACTCACCATTACCAACACTTATTATAGGTGACCTAAATAGCAAGTCTACCTCTGGGGTTGCCGTGCTAACAATCCCAATGGTACCAAACTAAATAGGTGGCTAGCAAAGTATCAGCTGCAAATACATACACCAAATGAATATACTTATTATCCCTACAGAAACGATCAACAACCGACATCCTAGATATTGCTGTATCAAAAAATGTACACATTCCAATCCAACAAACAGTAATCTCAGAATTGGACTCTGACCATCTCCCCGTAGTTATAACGTTCGCATCCATTACTCCAAACTACAGACCAGCACTTCCTCGTATGATAAAAGGATACGTAAACTGGGAAATCTTCCAAAATAACCTTGACAATGAAATTGTCAATCCTGCTAAAATATGTAACACCAACGAAATTGACGAAGCAATAGAAACATTTACAAAAGCTATCAACGAATCGGTACAAAAATCTACTAGAATCCAACATAAAATGAGAACCAAAAACCCAAACATCCCACCAGTATATATATTAAATATAATCAAGCAGAAAAGTCAAACAAGAAGGCTGTGGCAGAGGACTAAAGACCCACTTTTAAAAAACCAGCTCAACAACCTAACCCACCAGATCAAACGCGAATTAGATAAGTACAGAATATTTACTTACAGAAAAAATATTGAGAACATAGAACCCAAAACATAACAAGACATGAAGAAATAATACCTACAATAAAAACACCGAATGGTACTTACTCGTCTGACGAAGACAAATGTAATTTATTTGCTGAACACCTGGAAACCACGTTTACACCCATTATTATGGATCAAAATAGGCCCCACTCAATCAGAATAACCAGACACATTGAAACACACCTCCCAATTTCAGACGACTTTAACAAACCAACCTCACCAACAGAACTAAAAAAGTACATACAGCTACTACCACTCAAGAAAGCACCAGGTCACGATCTTATACCTAATGTAGTATTAAAAAACCTAACAAATAAGGCAATTACATTTTTAGTTATAGTCTTTAACGCCTGTCTGAGAATAGGATACTTCCCCACAGTATGGAAACATGCGCATATACTCATGTTCCCAAAACCTGGAAAAAACAAAACTAATTGCAACTCCTTTAGACCGATAAGCCTTCTCACGACAATATCTAAGCTATTAGAGAGAGTCATCCTAGAACGCCTAAATTCAGCACTCAACGAACATCAAATAATTCCACCCTTCCAGTTCGGATTTCGTGAAGGTCATTCAGCCGTACAACAATTACACAGGATAATAGAAATCATTGAGCGTGGATTTGAAAGTAAAACATATACAGTGGCCGCGTTTTTAGACATTACAAAAGCGTTTGATAAGGTATGGCTAGAAGGTTTAAAATATAAACTATTACACCTACCTCTTCCGAAATACCTAACTGCCATCACATTTTCCTTCCTAGAAGATAGGTCATTTGCAGTAAAAATAAATAGCACTATCTCAAACACCAAACACATCAAGGCTGGAGTTCCGCAGGGCAGCGTGCTTGGACCCACACTTTTTAATATATATATTCACGACATACCCAACTTACAACAAACCAAAATGGCACTGTTTGCAGATGACACTTGCCATTTTCACGCAAAATGAAGATCTCCATGTAGCCATTGAACAACTACAGACTGTAATCTCCGTACTTAATAAATGGCTTATCAAATGGTGCATAACACTCAACCCAACCAAATGCGCAACGAAAGTGTTCGCACTAAGGCGAATCCAGGACCATGACAGCATACGCATCCATGACCAAATAATCCCTTGGAGCTCCAAATCTGAGGCCATTAAATATCTGGGAGTATACTTAGATACAAGGTTAACCTGGAGTTACCATATCAATATGAAACTCAACCAAGGATACAACCGGTTAAGGCTACTATATCCACTCATTAACAGAAATACCCCACTGCGACAAGAATGCACAACACTGTTATACACATCACTCCTCAGACCTATAATAACATATGCCTGTCCAGTCTGGAGCACTACAACTAAAACCAATTACAAGAAACTACAAGTGTTTCAAAATAAAATTTTGCGAATTTCAACAAATGCTCCCTGGTTTATTCGTAATCAGCAAATCCACGACGAACTAGGATCAGCACTATAGAACAGTTTGTACGAAAACTTACCAAAAAACACGTATCCAACCTACGTAGCAGTAACAATGATATCCTTCAACATCTAGGCGAGAAGAACATCCACACCCGCCTCAAGCGGAGATTACCACAAGACGTTCCAAGCTCTGAAGATGACATCGACAGTGAGTGAACAGTGCCTAATATTTGAGGGAAATTGTGACCCACATGACATTCCATAATAATAATATACTGATATAATTCTTATTATAACACAACCATGAATAACATTATGTAGTGTTGAGCTGGTTAATATTAATAAAAAAAAAGGGCATGTCTTTCCAATATTTGTTTTCTTTTATATTCAGGATTTGTTCTTCCTTGAGTCCCTTTTGACGACAAATATGCTGGTAAATTTGGAAATACGCTTCGGACAGCATTGTCAGCTAATCGTGGGTAATGCTGCATCAGCTTCTGCAGTTCCCCACTCTTTTTTCTAACGCTGTCAAATGTCTTTTCAATTAAAATGTATTTTACGCACGATGGCACTTTTTTTTTTGGGTCCAACGTTCTCGTGGCATTTGCACGAAGCCATGCTCTCTTTGGATCTTGTCCATTCGAAAAGAAAATGTTGTTATAGTTTGCATACGGTTTTCTTTTAATGTACTGTCGTGGTTGGTACACAGCGTCTTCGTGGCATTCTAAATATAAAATGAAAAGTTACAAGATATGATCTAAAAATGAGGTTAGATTGTTACCTCGGTTGATTTCAGCGGAATACTTAATAAAAACCCATAAATACTAGCAGCAATTTTACTTTCACTTATCACGAACAGTACAGTAATATAAATAAATGTATATCTTCAAACTTACAGCAGTCCAGCATATTAATATTTAATCGCACGCCGCTTTTAAACGGACATTTATAAATAAACAGTACAAAAATTGGTCTACCAGCAGCGTTCCCGAATTTCCAACAATTGGAATGTATAATTTATAAATTATAAAACAATTTGAAGTGTAGTATATCATTAAACGACTACGCCATTACCATTACTATATAGTAGAGTTGCGGTAACATAATGTTACGTTCTTAACGTTCGGGCTATTTAAAATTATACGACAAACATGGGTTCAAATATTTATTTACACTATTGGATTAATTATTACGATGATTGTTATTTACAAGCACTAACGAACTATCAAGCAGATTACAAATTACTTTTAAACTACGGCACTATTTCTAACAACTATTATTATTTATTTATATCACTCTTAAACACTAACGATGTATTTCTACTACATACGGATTTATTTATTTCACGCGTTTTATTTATCTGGGAGCTCGCCGCTCTGATGCTGAATTCGAACTGAACTACAGGTCTGAAGGCCGCGCATTTATATTTCACTGGGGAGATTCCAGAATCCTCGCGAATGCACTCCGGCATTCGCAGGTGTTGTTCTCGTAAGCGAGCGTGAGTCATTCAGTACACCTGGTTCTAGGGCGCTTCCCGAGCATTCGACCGCTGTGACTCATATTTCTGCAGCCGCCTCGAGAAGCTCTGGAACGCTCGCGTATTAATCGCCAAGGCTGCTGACTCATCCATCCCTCGGCCCTCAGGATCGTAACACTGCCCCCGCCTTAGGTCGTTCTGTCCCAGAACGAGTTGCGTCGGGTGCCTGTCACTCGCTCTTGTGGGGATTCGATGACGGTACTTACAGGCGGTGCCCTTCTTGCACACTGACTGGTTGAAGAAGTAGCAGTCCACCGTGGGCTCAATGCTTCGCGCCGGGCTGCAACAGCAGACCTCGATCTGGATGCCGGTCTGGTCGAAGACTACTTCCAGCATGCTGCGTACGACCCTCCAGTCCAACGAATCCAGGCCGCATGCTAATTTCGGCATCGCTAGCCGGGTTTCGCCGTTCTTCACCATCTGCTCCTTAAGGTCCAAAAGAGCAGACCAGAGCTCCTGGTAACTAGGTTTTTCGTGAGACAACCTTTTCGTCACCAGGTAATAAATGGAGCTGTTGCCTTCCTTCAGCTGCAAGGTTCTGCCAACCTGAGGTGCCTGCTCTCGCAGCTGGTTTAACCGGCCAAACTGCTCCCGGAAGGCAGCGGCGATCCCCCTAGACATCCGGAGGTCCTGGGCGACGCAGTGTGCCAGGGAATACTGCCGCAGGGTGTCGAACAGGTCACGCTGCACCTCTGTAGTAACTCCGAATCGCGCAGTCTTCGTACCCCCATAAGCGGCCATAAACTCCTGGAAGGAGGTTCCTCCGGTCCCTAGTCGTTTCAGGGGTTGTTCCGTGACAGCCTCCACTTCCTCATTCGTTCCGGCATATGGGGCCAACCGATTGAAGTGCACCACCCTGCACTTTCCTCGAGGAGGTTTCTGGATTCGGTATACCACGTCATTCAGTCGAGCAACCACAGTGTAGGGACCTTCCCAGTTTCTTTGGAGCTTGGGGGAGAGGCCACGACGCCTCTGGGGGTTATGAAGCCATACCAAATCGCCAGGCTGGAAACCACCGGCCTCAGCGCGGGCATCATATCGGTCCTTCATTCGGTCGCTGGCACCCTGAATGTTTCGGCGTACGGCGTCGTGGATCTCTTCCATCCGCTTCTTCAGGTTCCCCACGTAGTCCTCGCCGGCCGTTTCTTCGCCAGGCTTTCTTCCAAACTTGAGGTCACATGGCAATCGCAGATCGCGCCCAAAGAGTACCGTGGCTGGGGTGTGGTTGGTTGTCTCTTGTACTGCCGATCGGTAGGCCATTAGGAATAGGTGAATGTACTGGTCCCAGTCACGCTGATGTTCGGAAACCACCTTGGACAGATGCTTCCCATGGTTCGGTTCATCCTTTCCACCATGCCGTCCGATTGAGGATGGAGGGCAGTGGTCCGGGTCTTGTGTATCCCCAGCAGCTTGCAAACGTTCTGGAACAGTCCAGACTCGAAATTCGGCCCTGGTCGGAATGTAATTCCAGGGGGACTCCAAAACGGCTGAAGCACTCTTTCACCAGAACATCAGCTACAGTACCGGCCTCTTGATTCGGAAGGGCATATGCTTCAGGCCACTTGGTGAAGTAGTCCATGCACACCAAGATGTATTTATTTCCCGCTTCGGTTTCGGGGGAATGGTCCAGCGATGTAGATGGCTATCCTCTCGAACGGACTACCGACGTTGTACTGCCGCATCGGAGCTCTACGTCTACCAACCGGTCCGTTTCCTGTAGCGCAGGCTTCGCACCTCCGGCACCACTCTCGGACATCATCTTTGCAACTCGCCCAGTAGAACCGGTCTCGGACCTTCTGCAACGTCTTCTTCAATCCAAAGTGTCCCCCAGAGGAGCCATCATGCAGGTGACGCAGAACCTCGGCCACTCTACTCCTTGTAGGCGCTCTATCCACCTAGCCACCTGTCCTTCAGGGTTCTTGAACTGCAGCAGCCATCTTAGAGCAGCATGGTCGGTCCTCAGCAAGAATCTTCTGCCATACAGGTATTTATAAAAATGCTCCACGGACTTGACTACTGCCAGAAGCTCCCTCCTGGTTACGCAATAGTTACGCTCTGGTTTGGACAGGACCTTGCTGAAATATGCCAGGACTTTCTCTTGCCCATCTTGGACCTGGGACAGAACACCACCTATTCCGACATTGCTAGCGTCAGTGTCGAGGATAAACTGGCCTTTCTGACGTGGATAGCAAAGTACAGGTGAACTGGTTAAGGCAGTCTTGAGCGTCTCGAAGGCCTCCGCGCACTCAGCACTCCATTCGAACTGTCGTCCCTCTTCCGTTAGACGGGTTAACGGTTTTGCGATGTTCGCGAAGCCAGCACAAACCGTCGGTAGTAAGTACAGAGGCCCAGGAAGCTTCGCAATTCATGCTTATCCTTCGGGATTGGCCAATCCTGCACTGCCTTCACCTTACTCGGGTCTACTGCTACTCCCCTGGCGGGATACGACGTGCCCCAGGTACTGTACCTCCTTCTGGAAGATGTGGCACTTCTTTGGACTCAATCGCAGGTTGGCACCTCGCAATCTACCGAACACTTCCTCCAGGTTTGTCAGATGCTCGTCGAAGGATTTGCCCACCACTATGATGTCGTCCAAGTATATCAGGCACGTCTGCCAAGATAGACCCTTCAGGACGGTGTCCATCAGCCTCTCAAACGTGGCGGGGCATTGCACAAACCGAACGGCATAACGGAGAACTGCCAGAGCCCAGTTCCGATAGTAAATGCAGTCTTCTCCCTGTCCGCGGGTTCCATTCCGACTTGCCAATAACCGCTCTTCAAGTCTAGCGTCGAGAACCATCGAGAACCGGAGAGTGTATCCAGGGTATCATCAATTCGTGGCAGAGGGTAGCTGTCTTTCTTGGTCACATGGGTTCAGCTGTCGGTAGTCAACACAGAACCTCGTTGAGCCATCCTTCTTCTTGACAAGAACCACAGGGGAGGCCCACGGGCTGCTGGACGGTTCGATGATCCCTTGGTTCGCATATCTTGGACAATCTTCTCAGCTTCTTCCCGTTTGGCGAGGGGCAACCTTCTTGGATGTTGGCGTATCGGTTTAGCATCCCCCGTATTGATTTTATGTTTAACTACGTCGGTACGGCCGCTGGGATGATCTCCGCACTCGAAGACGTCTTGGTACCGGGCCACCAGATCTTCGATCTTCTTCCGTTCTTGGTGGCTCACGCCCTTGCACGTAGACATCACGGTATTAATTAATGCCTCTGGGCAGTCCTTCGCCTTGCGGCCGCCGCCACTAGTGATCGTTCTCACAGCGGCGGAGACCGGTGTGCACCTTCCCAGGATTGTGTTTCTCCTGACGGTTGCTGGTTCCCTGTTGACGTTCATAATCCTTACTGGGACCTTAAGCCCAGTCTTTACCAACGTCTTCCCAACCAGGATACCATGAGTGAGCTCCTTGTCATAATCGGGTTCAATCATGCGCACTACGTTGCCCCAGAGATCGCCATCCAGGTATGCATCCACGACTCTCTCGGTTCGTCCAGGCAGAGTAACATCTTCCGCCAATACCACTTGTACTGCGATCTCTTCTCTTGGGTGTAGGGAAAGCTCCTCCCCACCCACGTGCAACACGCCGCGTCCCAGGTCCAAAGTGAACCCACACTTATTCATGACATCCATTCCCAGGATGAACTCGTCCGCAATGTCAGCAATCAGGACCCGATGCTTGAGGGTTTGATTCCCAATCTTCAATTTCACATCCATCTCCCCATGTGTGGTCACTGCGCCTCCCGTGGCAGTGCGAAGGCGTGTCCTGGTGGGCAGCAGCTCACCCTCGTCTCGTATTACGTCAGACCTGGCGATGGACTTCGTCGCTCCAGTATCCAACAGCAGAGACCGAACTCTTCCATTTATTTTCCCATCAATGAAGAGGCTATCAAGCTGGTGTTGCACGGACGGCACATGTATGGGAATCTCCGGGGCATGGCAATCACGAGTCGACTCTCGCCCCTTCTTGTCGACCCGCATTAGTTTTCCGACGGCTCGTCAGACACTCGGGCTCCTTTCTTCGGACAGCGAGCCCTAAGATGACCCATCTCTCCGCAGCTCCAGCAACGGGGCCCCTTCTCCCTCGTCTCCTGCCTTATAAGTCGTCGCAACATGTCCTCCATGGATTCAGGCGCCATCTCCGTCGTGGCGACACCGCGGACACGACCATGTCCTCTGGAAGCACTCCTTGCCGCTTCAAATTCCAATGCATGGGCTAAGGCCTCTCCCAGTGTCCTATGGCGCCCCAGACGTACCGCTTGCTGAGTATCGGCGTCTTTAACTCCATCTACGAATGTTTGGACGGCTAGCTGCTCCAGGAAGTCCTCCGGCGCCGATGGATACGCGAGCCGAACCAATCGAGCAACGTCGGCCTCCAGTTCTTGCAGAGTCTCCCCCGACTTCTGAATTCTGTTCTTCAACTGGGCACTTGGATCTCTTTCTTAAGATCCTCTTGTGCTTTTTCCGCTTTCTCTTGCGCCTTCTCTGCCTTGTCCTGGCTAACTTGCATCAGTTGCAAAAGTTGGCTTAATTGGGCTTCCATTTTGCTGGTTTGAGATCGCGTCAAAGGCATGCACAATACTCACTTCAATTTATTTATCTGACCGTCGTTTTATCGGCACTTGTTAAATAATTTATTTGTTTTATGTTTGTTCAATAATTATTTATATAGCCCCCGGTTCAAAACCTCACACCGACACCACTGTTACGTTCTTAACGTTCGGGCTATTTAAAATTATACGACAAACATGGGTTCAAATATTTATTTACACTATTGGATTAATTATTACGATGATTGTTATTTACAAGCACTAACGAACTATCAAGCAGATTACAAATTACTTTTAAACTACGGCACTATTTCTAACAACTATTATTATTTATTTATATCACTCTTAAACACTAACGATGTATTTCTACTACATACGGATTTATTTATTTCACGCGTTTTATTTATCTGGGAGCTCGCCGCTCTGATGCTGAATTCGAACTGAACTACAGGTCTGAAGGCCGCACATTTATATTTCACTGGGGAGATTCCAGAATTCTCGCGAATGCACTCCGGCATTCGCAGGTGTTGTTCTCGTAAGCGAGCGTGAGTCATTCAGTACACCTGGTTCTAGGGCGCTTCCCGAGCATTCGACCGCTGTGACTCATATTTCTGCAGCCGCCTCGAGAAGCTCTGGAACGCTCGCGTATTAATCGCCAAGGCTGCTGACTCATCCATCCCTCGGCCCTCAGGATCGTAACAATAAATATCTGGTAAGGTGAAGCTCAACTTTGACTAGCAATTGATGCAGGAACAAATATACAGCAATCAGCGAGTGCCACGTTGAAACAAACAAACGTTCTGCTACACTTCACAAATAATATTCCATATATTCAACATGCTGTGCACCGGATATATCAATTTTAAAACATTGATAAATTTTAACTCAGAATTACTTCACAAGACGAGTGGTAAAGGTTGGTTCAGGGCGCTAAGTGCAATAATGGAAGCGAAGCGAATTACGCGAAATCGCAAAAATAAATTTTCCACTTACAGAAAATTGGTGAACAAAATTTAATAAAGGGCATGCGATATGAAATCAACAAGTTAATTGCTTTAGTTTAATAGAATATAACTAGCAGTCCAGTGAGACAAGTGTCTCATTTAATAAAACAAAAAAGACCGTTTTGCAAATAGAACGCGTATTCACCACACGTACGTATATGACGTCATTGTAGGTAGCAAACTACCAGTCGCCTTCGCCTTGATAAAATTTGCCTAGAATCTAACCTAAAAAGTTAGGATTAGAATATAATTAAGATAATAATTAGTGTTAGAGACTGAAATTCGGATCCTGACCTGACATGACCATTCCAAACATATAACTTTAATAACTTTTTTCTCTATCTCTTACGGTTTGGCTGCTGAAACAGCGTCCCGGACGGACAAGTCTATTATATATATGGATGATAAAAATCGTCAAAATTGACACATAACCATAATTTTGAAAAAAAGTTCTACCAACACGAGGTATAAAAATTTCCTAGAGTTTTAATCACATATCTACCACATTGTAACACTTTGACAGTTATTATAGAAAAAAAAGTACTTTATGTATATCTATTCCTAGTGTTTCACCACCTTAGTCTCGGAAAAATTCTAATAAAGTTTGACCGTATAACCATAGTAGTCGGCTTCTAAGGTTCCTGGTACCCTCTGTCTTGAAACTGTGCCCATAATAAACAAAAATTGGCAAAAATTAAACAGAAATTACCAAGGATACTGATAAACAATTTTGTTGTTTTCTTCGTTATTGAGTAAAATTGAAAAAACAAATCATATTATTTTTACGTATAGGTATGTACTTTAAGAAGATCCACTTGCAAAATAACACCTCTCGTAAACATGAACAAATCTTGCACATGAACATAACCTTATTTGTTTTACTTGGTACGATTATCTATATGAAGTAGTTTCTTCAATCAGAAGACAATGCACAAGAACACATTTGAGGGGAGATAGTGCAAGAGAGTTATAGATTACTCAGCACACAACATCGAATCAAAAAAAATATATATACAATCTTAGTAAACACAGAAAAAAGTCTGGAAGCCCTACAGAACCTAACTAAGAGTAATGCGTAGAAAAGCGAAACAAAACTAAAAAAAATTCTATAGAGACCTACAAAGAACAGAGAGATGGTATACGCTTCTAGACGGTTACTAAGAGTTCACGAGTAAAATGATAGAAACCTGAATGGCATATAATAACCAAAGAGTAACAGTAACAAAATAAAGTAAATCCTACAAGCGTGGAAGAAGCATTAAGAACAATAATTTAAGAACTACAACATTTTAAGAGAGGAGAGAAGATTAAGGATTAGAACTTTAAAAAACGAAGAAGAACCTGTAACTAAAAATTTAATAAACAATATTGAGATATAAGAAGTAAGAGCGGCAATAAAATAGCATGTGCCCATGTGTCCAGTTTCTCTACTTGTTACACATACAATTTTTTCTCCGATCGGATTAAAACCAAAAGTGAATAAATTACGGTTTCTTGTCATCTGACAAATGAGGACAGTTGCGTACTGTTGTTGTTGTCTAGCAACGACATAAATATAGGTAAAGAAATCATGCATTTGGCTGCCCGAATATAAGTCAGAGAAGAATAAATTATCATCAGATCCCAGAAAAAGTCCGTACTAAACTGAGAAGTAACACTAAAACTCATATGGGCTGTTAAATAAACTATACGTACAAAGGAAAGGGGGAGTAAAAATTAAAGAAGCTCAATCATAAAACTTTCAAATGCAAAGAAGAATAAGTTGTAGTCTATATCATTCTTTACTTTTGTAATGGAAAAACCACCACTTTCTCCTTTATACGTATTACATCTACCTCAAAATATAGACTAATCGTTCGAAGCTTTTACTTACTTAGCTCATTCGTTCACATAAAATGAGGAAAATTTTATCATCTTGAAAAGTTTGTTTGAAAATCAGAACTTCTATTTATGGTAGATATTAAATTGCAAAAAAGTGGAAGCTAATGTAAAATAATTTTTGGTAAAGCAAAATTTAAAATAATTTAACTTTTTTAGTAAAAAAAGTATACATTCCCATAGCGTCATTAAACAATAGCAACCTTTAATATAGCACCACTTGTGGTTATAGAGAAGATATATTCTAAATTTTCTTGAAGTACTTCATTTTATACATTCAAAATTAATTTTTACGTCACTTATCAATTCCACATTTTAATTAATGAATAAAATTTAAAATTTTAGTACGTAGCAAAGTTCCGTCACATTCCAACATCAAAATTTACCTTTCTCGGCAAACTATGTCACCAACAAGAGAGAAAAGTTATGAAACTGTGCCCTGATTGCAGAAGCTCCAGTTTCAGGTTTCACTGCACACCTAACATCTGTAATTTCACACTCAGGAAAACATCAATTAAGAAGTGTCACGAGTTATTATGCCAACAGTTTGTCATATTTTACTGATAATTTACAACGGGTTGGGCACGCTTACACTAATACGAATCAATATACAGCACGCAGGTTAGAACAAGCTGCCTAGCAGAAAATATGAATAGAAACCCAAAATAAAATTACAAGAAATAAATTAGTCTCTCAAGGAACAATTTATAAAGCACACATAATGATGTTTTTACTTGAATTAGGCAAAGGCCATTTTATCAATACACGTTCACATTCTTATCATCGACCCCATCTCATATAATAGAAGTCAAGGCATTAATTACAAGGCCCATTATGATATTACCATAAATACTATATATTTTTAACGTTTTGAAGTCTAAATGAACTCTCCTCCAAAACTCACTCTACACAGAAGCAACGTTGCGGTTATAGCCGTCTTCAGGAATGACATTCATCATATAGAGTAGTCTAGCTAATATAACAAAAATTATTTTTCCGTTGCTATTTAAAAAACACGAAATCTAATATATGTCTTAGAAAATAATAATAGATATTCAGTAAAAATAATATATTGCTATGAACACAAATTTACGCCTCCATAATTATTACATTTCATGAATGTCAAATAATATCTAAAACTGCTCCATAATGTGCTGATTTGTAATTTCATCTTTGTACAATATTGCAATGGATATTAAAAAGAAAAGTGTTAAAAACTGTATTGAAATCATATAGCTTTTGCAGTGAACAAATGTAATCAGAGTAGACTTTGGATTGTCATGACAACAATAAAATCTGAAAAAAACACAAAAATTGGGGAGAGTAAGCCAAGGTCGGTAGCTGTGTTCTGTTTGGCTTCTCCAATTAAAAGTAAAACTAGTGGACGCGTTGAAAATATTTTGCAATTTACAAAACTTCTTTGTAGACAATGTTTAACGTATGGCACTATCCATCAAGTAAAATTTGAATTTTTACGTTTTCAAAACTACTGGCACGTGACATTGCTACATACACATGACCATAGCTAAATACTGGTTGTGACGAGTATTATATATTCATACTTTATCCAGAGATTGTCTTTGTGGTTTATTAATTGTCATCCCACATGCTAGGCGCACAGCGAAAATTGGAAGGGTACCACAAAGAAGAGCTAGGAGGAGGCCGAATAGAATTTTGAAATAATAGATTACAAAAGCGATGACAGAATGCAACTTAAACGAAAGAAACTGTGCGGATGAAGGAGTGTGAAAAACAGGTGTCGGATAACGTCGAAAGACGTTTTAACAATATACGTATGCTTGTACCAACAGGAAAAGCAATGAACCAGTGTGTAAATAAGCACATCCACATAATTATAATAAGCAGAAAAAACATCTTACAGCATCCGAGCAATACCGATTTTCTTTAACAGTCATTTTACATGTATTTTGACGTTTGTCTCACGAATCAGCAGACCGTTGATTTCAAATATACATTTAGTAGTTACAGTAGTCCATTGCAAAAATCAGCAGAACGCCGCAGACTGACTTCGAAACTATACTTGGTTTACTGCTACTGCATGGCCCGCTGCAATCACTTGAGAGCTACAATATGATAGTTTTTCTCTAAAAATTATCAAGTAATTTTCAATTTAGAACTTTCTACATCTACATGTACAAGGGAACGGCTTTCATTTAAAAAAAGCATTATCGAAATCGGCCCGGTGGAAGTCTCAAAATAGATGTCGAAAGAAAACGTTTCACGTTTTAAATATATAGATTATCAATAAATCAATACCCCAGTTTTCATTAAAAGTTTTGTAATTTATTGAGAGTGTCTTGTGTTATCTGTGAAAGTGGGCTGGTGCTTCCGCCCAGGTAAAATAGTACTTCGAAGTTAGTCGTTCAATATTTGGTGGTTTCCAAAGGAGTTTTGGATTACCAAGCAGCGTTATTCAAACGTAAGGCCAGTGCGAAAGAGGTGACCGAATGCAACTTAAACGAAAGAAACTGTGCGGATGAAGGAGTGTGAAAAACAGGTGTCGAATAACGTCGAAAGACGTTTTAACAATATACGTATGCTTGTACCAACAGGAAAAGCAATGAACCAGTGTGTAAATAAGCACATCCACATAATTATAATAAGCAGAAAAAACATCTTACAGCATCCGAGCAATACCGATTTTCTTTAACAGTCATTTTACATGTATTTTGACGTTTGTCTCACGAATCAGCAGACCGTTGATTTCAAATATACATTTAGTAGTTACAGTAGTCTATTGCAAAAATCAGCAGAACGCCGCAGACTGACTTCGAAACTATACTTGGTTTACTGCTACTGCATGGCCCGCTGCAATCACTTGAGAGCTACAATATGATAGTTTTTCTCTAAAAATTATCAAGTAATTTTCAATTTAGAACTTTCTACATCTACATGTACAAGGGAACGGCTTTCATTTAAAAAAAGCATTATCGAAATCGGCCCGGTGGAAGTCTCAAAATAGATGTCGAAAGAAAACGTTTCACGTTTTAAATATATAGATTATCAATAAATCAATACCCCAGTTTTTATTAAAAGTTTTGTAATTTATTGAGAGTGTCTTGTGTTATCTGTGAAAGTGGGCTGGTGCTTCCGCCCAGGTAAAATAGTAGGTACTTCGAAGTTAGTCGTTCAATATTTGGTGGTTTCCAAAGGAGTTTTGGATTACCAAGCAGCGTTATTCAAACGTAAGGCCAGTGTGAAAGAGGTAGCGGACTGTTCTGGAGCAGTTTGGAACCCCAGGACGGCTAAAAAGACTGAGTGGTGCAGTCTAGCAGCCGAGAAAGCCAGCGGCGTAAACAAAGCGAGGTGTGTGGATCATTACAGCTATATTTGTCAAGGCAGGAGACTACAGTGACGGGCGACTTACTGTGGGTTTTTTTGGTGCCCTATTATCCATCGCAGGAGCAGCAAAACAGGTCAGGAAAGTGATTCTAGAAAGAATTATTCTTCAAATTGTGAAGTGACGTCTATTTTATATCAACTTCCGGCAAGAGCGTCCCTTCAGTGTTTTCTTTTTGTGGCGTTTATTTACTTACGCTTTTGTTGTCACAAAAGAAGCGTGTAATGACGTAGAACTGAACTTTTTCTTGAAAAAGAGTGAATTTGTTTGGCACAATTTGTGAGGTTGAAACGCCATATTTTCTACTTGAGTCCCATTAGCAATAATGTCCGCATCGAAACGATCCCAGTAGTTAAATGCGTATTATACAATGTATTTAGTTTTCAAAATTATAATAAAATGACCCAAAAATTGAATTTGATAGCAAATTTATTTGAATTAGTTCTCATTATTTAATAATACTCGCTAGGATTTAGAGACCCGACCCATGATATAAGAGTCATTTTAGTAATTATTTTATTGCATTTATTTATTTAACTGCACATTAAAGCCTATGAAAACAAATGAAATAATTACAATATATTATTATTGAATATTTTCAATTTTTTTCATTATATGTATGCTGAGCGTTTTATTGGTATTTTTTACATTTTTATTCATTTATAAATAGTACAACGTATTGTTTTTTATTTACAATTTTAATAAACTTATTTAAAAATAAAATTTATTCTTTTTTTTAAATCTGACTCTCGTTTACCGAAGTACGGTGTCGAGGTTGTTGGATTAATATGTATATATTGGCTGCCACTTTTTTCTCGTTATTTCCTTCTAACTATCTTACTTCAGTTTATATTTCGTCCTGCATTTTTACTTATTCTGCTGCTCTCAAGAGCTTTATATCTACATACCACTTATTTTTTCCTTATCAGTTCACACCCACAACTTACTATTGTAAGTCATACTTGGCACCGCAGAGAGCTGATAACCTTTTCATTTTTGCCACTTCTCTGCTTTTAAGGGACTGACTATTATGCATGCGAACATATAATGTAATACATTTTTCCATTAACATCCAATATTACTCTTAAACCACTAACCAAATTGGTCTAAAGTTTACTATACATTTGCCTTCATAATGCTCTGCTTGTTGCCACACCTCCTTCTTCTTCTTCTTAATCCAAATCATTTCTGCTTGCGGTGTAAGGCTGTTTGGGTTGAGTAGTGGTTCCATTCATGGGTTTGGTCTTATCTTGCACATTTCTCTCTAGACCCTTCTATCTTTTGCTTCCTCTCACTTTATATTTCTTGCTTTCGCTGCCGTCTTTAGATCCTCATTCCGTGTTTCCTCAGCTCAAGCGAGACGGGAAGTCACTTCTCTCATAAAATCTTCAGATCTGTCCACTGATATTCAACGGAGGTTGATTCCTCGCGCTTCAAAGCCTCCTCGGCTCTATGGTCTTCCCAAAATCCATAAACAAGACATTCCCCTCAGGCCCATTGTCGGTACCATAGATTCCCCTACTTACTCATTAGCTAAATACCTAACCACTATCCTCAGAAAGTTCATTGGTAAGTCTCCCTCGTATGTTCGCAATTCAGCCCATTTCGTTGAACTTATATCCAATATAAGCGTTGAACCTGAGGATTTACTTGTGAGTTTCGATGTCACTTCCCTTTTTACCAAAGTTCTTATTCCCGATTCCATAGTCATAATCCAACAGTTGTTATCAGAGCATGGGGAGACGTCTTTAAGTCTACCTGCCCTGATAGAAAAATGCCTCTCTTCCACTTATTTCCTATTTCAAGGTCAGTTCTTTAAACAAATCTCTGGTGCGGCCATGGGTTCTCCTCTTTCACCTGTCGTTGCCAATATTAAATAAATAAATAAATCATCTTTATTAAATAAGAACAACAGAGTTGCAACAACGTTATAACAAAAATCAGAATTCTTATTTAAAAGGTAAGGGTATCGGACAATCCGGTTTACAACCCTACCCTAACCCAATGAGGTATAATATATAAAATAAACATCAAAATTAAACAATTAAAGTATTATACATAGTAAAGAAGTGTAAAAAGTTTATGAACACTGGATTGACAATAGATCATTTTTTAACTTATTTTTTAATGTGTTGACATTTGTTGAGTTTTTAAACAGATCTAAATAACAGTTAAGTATACAGCTTGCTACATACGCATAACAGCACTTAAATCTAGAAGTGTTGTGAGAAGGTATACAATACTGATCTACATGTCTTAGGCTTCTAGTGTGCACCTGGTGACGTGTTTTTAATAAAGTAAACAAATAAGTGGGGGTGACAAAGTTTACAATGTTATACAACGCAGATGCATATAATACATAAAATCGGTGTTCTATTTTTAAATAGCGCAAGTTGTTATAATAGGGAGTGATATGTACTCTATTACTAATATTATAAGAGAAACGTAGGCAAGAGTTTTGTAAAACTTGTAGTTTATGCTTACATTTTACTGTTAAAAATGGATAGTATACATTACAGCAGTAATCTATATTACTTAAAATAAGGCTATTAACTAAGTTCCATTTAACTTTAGCTGGTAGTATACTTTTAAACTTATACAAATAGGAAAATTTAGCATAGCACAGACCGCATTTTTGATTAACATGCGATTCAAATGATAAATTGCAGTCGAGCACTACACCCAGATTTTTAATTTTATTTTTCATCGGGATCACATTTTCACCAATCACTATATTTTTAGAACGCAAAGAAAGAGCTATTTTACACATTGATTTTGTACCACAACACATTGCTTCTGATTTCGTGGGATTAAGAGTAAGTTCGTTTTTCTTCGACCAAGTAGAGATACGTTCTAAATTGTGGTTAATGTAATCAATTGATTGATTAATATGATCCGGGTCAGAGGAAAGATAAAGTTGTGTGTCGTCCGCGTAAAGATGGAGATTAAGATTTGCTGTGATGTGAGATGTTAAATCAGAGGTAAATATGCAAAACAAAAAAGGGCCAAGGATACTCCCTTGTGGTACACCACGGGACACAGTTACTTCATTGGATACGTTGTTACCCATTTTCACACATTGTTTACGATTTGTTAGGTAATTGAAGAACCACAGGAGAACTATTTCACTGCAACAATAATACTTAAGCTTTGCCAATAATAGTGGGTGATTGATGCAATCAAATGCTTTACTGTAATCCAACAGAACAATTAAGGAAATTTTCCCGGCATCCATAGCTTGAGTTAAGTCATTGGTAATTTTTAGTAGTGCTGTTGAGGTGCTGTGTTTATTTCTGAATCCCGACTGTGTAGTAGGTAGTATGTTAAAATTTTCAACGTGTGATAAAAGTTGTTGTGAAACAATGGTCTTCATGGAAGCTTTCGAAACCGTAGCTCTGGAATCTTCAGAATTGAAACCTAAGGTTTGGTTCCGATACGTTGACGATAGCTTCATTATTTGGCCACATGGTAAAGACACGTTACCAGTCTTCTTAAATCATCTTAATAGTCAACATCCAGACATTAACTTTACCATGGAGATAGCAAGTAACGGTTCCCTTCCTTTCTTAGATGTACGGGTCTCTCGCCAACCCAGTGGCAAACTTGGTCATTCTGTATATCACAAACCCACTCACACTGATCGCTATCTACATGCCGATTCCCACCATCATCCTACACAAAAACTTTCCGTTATCAATTCGCTTGTACACCGGGCTGTTTCCATATCCCAACCCGATAATATCCACGCTGAATTAAATCACATTCGGAAAGCTCTTAGGAATAACGGTTACCGTGCTAGGGATATACAGTCTGCCATCAATCGCCATGTTCACCCACGGCCACCCAAACCTCCAAAACCCGATCCTCCTGCAGCAATAGTCTTTCTTCCCTATATCCACCAAGTCACGGACCGCATAGGAAAGTTTCTTCGAAAACAAAACATTAAAACAGTATTCAAACCCCCGAGCAAAATCTCACAGGTTCTTCCTTCATCTAAGGATAAATTAAACACTATGTCATCTAAAGGTGTTTATAGAGTCCCTTGCTCTTGTAATGCTGTATACATTGGTGAAACAGGTCGTTCAGTGAAAACTCGCATCTCTGAGCACCAGCGCTGGCTCAAGTCAGGTCTCGTTTCATCATCGGCCATCGCCGAACACCAACGCGATACATCAAAAAGGATCTTATGACCAAGATCCTTTTTGATGAAACTTCCATCATCTGCAAATCCCCATTCTTCTTTAGCAGAAAGATTCGCGAAGCCATTGAGATTTGCAAACACCCTAATAATCTCAATATGGGACGAAGGCTTTCTCCTTCCTCCTATGTGGAAAGTGCTAATTCCTAAGCCCCGCCCTCCGCCACTGGACCGCGACGGCATTTGCTGAATCGCGACGGCGCTTGCCTATAAATTCTCGCTTTTCTTCTTCCGATAGTCAGTCGAGTTTCGTCTCTGAAGTGCCGTATAAAGGAAAGCATCCCCAAGCTGGCTTTTCAATTTCCGTTTCTTCACCAGTATGTTGATGATCTAGTTTGTGCAGTACCGGTCGACGACGTTGCCAATGTGCTGAGTGTTTTCAATGGTTTCAACCCTCACATCCAATTTACAGTGGAAAGAGAAAAGGATAGGTCGGTCCCCTTTCTGGACACTCTGGTCATCAGAACGAATTCCAACACTATTAAACTGGATTGGTATATTAAACCAACCAGTTCTGGCCGTTATCTGAATTTCCATTCTATACACAACATTCGACATAAGTTGAATGTAGTGAAAGGGCTCAAGCACAGAATCTTAACGATCTCGCATCCGGATTTTCACGCAGTTAACCTCAATAAATTAATTAATACTCTTAAATTAAATAATTATCCTATTTCTTTATTAAATTCTATCTTATACTCCACCCCCAAGGGCAGGATCATTCCACCAGAAAATTCTGATAATAATATAAATAATAAACCTCCACTTTACAAAAGTCTCATTTACGTCCAAGGACTTTCTCATATAATTAAACAGGTTTTTCGTAAGTTCGATCATTTTATCATTGCGGACAAACACCATCATATCATAAAAGGTTGTTTCTCAAAATTAAAGGATAAAACTCCAGCTCTCCTAACCCCTAATGCCGTCTATCAGATAAACTGTAGTGGTTGTCCTTCTACGTATATTGGTCAAACTTCTCAGAGGTTGAAATCAAGAATTATTCAACATAAAAGCGACTCTCGTCTTAAACCCAAAGCCTGCGCCCTTGCTGGACATGTCAACAGGACTGGTCATTGTATGGATTTTGAAAATACAAAAATGATTACTATTGAACCAAATTCTAGCCACCGCACTTTCATCGAAATGTGCCACATTTTTGGTACAAATAATACCTTAAATTCAAATACTGACATTGATCATCTTAGTGTCTCCTACCACCTTTTGTTAGCCATGTCCAACAATGATTTCTCCTTAGAATTTCTCCAACCGAGAAAGCCCAATGGGTAGCTACTTTTATCTTATAATATTTTCTTTTTACTGCCCCAATTCTATTACTAATTCTTTAATAATAAATTTTTAATAAACTCAATACGGTCCCACAATAAATTTAGTTATATTTAGATCTATTTAGGGTCTTTTCTCCTCCATATTTTTTCAGTTGTCTTTTTTCCCCTGGTAGACTTACAAGTTAGATGCTCAATTAGAACTCTTTTTGTAGTTTCCACCTTTTAGAACCTTCAGACATAACCCTTGTCGTCGTTTTTTTTACTAGTCTCATGTTAGATTGCATTGCACAAGCTAATTGGTCATTTCCATTTTGAACGTCCCTCGCAACACTTGGACGCCTTGCGCTCCGCGAATGCGCGTTTCTAACAAGCTTTCAGACACCTGTCGCTGCCTGCTTAGAAATAATTTTCAATACCACGATTTTTATCTAATTGACGGCCATGTTGGCCAAATAGTATTGTAAATCAAATTTTAAATGTGCTAGTAATTTTTAATGTGTAACCGGCTAGATGTATGACTAAGTGTAGTTATATCATATGCAGCCCAGCTCTGTAATCTTGGTGGCCTACTGCCTTTTTTATGAATTTGTTCAAATTTGAATATCGTCACATGTCCTTAAAAACATGTGTTTTGGTTTCCACAAGTTGTTAGGTAAGACCTTCACTTTCAATAACTTTTATAACAACGTTGCTTATTTGTAAATTTTGTCCATAGCCTTTGTAAAAGTATAAAAATAAATATACGAAACGTCAGGCGATACATACAAGTGGTTTTATTTCAATCTAACCATTGAAGCTTGGTACCTGTGCGTAGCACTGAGATTGGAGTTATTCCAATCCCTATCCCAGTCAATAAATAACATTTTACTGTATATATATATATATATATATATATTATATATATATATATATATCTTTTTAGAGACATTAGTTCATAACTAGTATCCATTAGTGCAGCAAATAAACAATACTGAGCTCAAAATGTTTCTCTGTCTCATACTTTCTCCCATTAGTATTACTTTCATCTTTATCCTTTGTCAGTGATTCAGTATTATTTGCTTTCACGCTCTTATGTGGAATCCTATTTTTCTCTTTTCAATCTCTTTAATGCGTCATAAAATATTTATGGATCTTATTTACTATTGCTTTTTCTTTTTCTTACTTTTCTTCACTTTTTTCCTTTGGTCTTTATATTTAACGTAATTTTTCTATAATTTGCCTTTTACATATCTTTATCGCAGTTATTTCTTTATACTTCACCTGTTAATTTGTGAGCCTAAATGTTTTTGCTGTGATGCCTTAATATTGCTTTATAACGGCGTCGAGCTTCAAATCATACTGTGTTATTAAGATATTAAAGTATGTAAAATTTTCAGCTTATTATCTGTTTACTGAACCTAGCGTCATGAATATTCGCATCTTGTTTTCACGGTAGTAACCGTATAAACTGTAAATTAGCTCTAATGTAGCTGTAAGCATTTTATAATACTGTTTGCTACGCCTGCAGGGAAGTAGTATTATACCTAATCTACGCAAGATCAGTGTGCTACGGTAACATACACGATTCTGTATGTAAATTCGACTCATTGTATTGCAAATTATATTACTTCGCGAAAATATTCTCTGTGGATTCGTATGATATATTTTAATATTCAGCTTAGGTAATTTGTCACTTAAGATAACACAAAACGTTAAAATGAAGGGCAATAGTGAAATGAATATACGCAAAGTAAGTTCATTTTGAGTTTCCTGTGTTTTAAGGTGTCAGAAACTACTAGAAAGTCGTTAAAATAAAATTCTTGTCAAACATTCAACAAATGATATTTCTACACAATGAAAACATAAATTATGGTACAAGGAATACATTTTACTAAATACTCATAAAATATTATTAATGTGACAAGTAATAAACAGTTATGATTATGGACGATATTTAGTGTATTTTCAGAAATATAATACTCTATGTGTAAATATAAATATTTTTACTGAAGATTGCTTGGGGTTGTTATGACATTTTGCAATGACGCTTATTTATAGCACAATTCAAAACATTTCCATGTATTGTACTTTTTTATTGTATGCTTTTATGTACTGTCATTATTTTTGTGGATATTTATCTTTTGCTAAAAAAATTCTTTTTCTTATGGATTTGTTGCTCTTTGGATCTCTCCATTTAATTTTTTTATGTCTATGTGGGTTAAATAAGAAATGGCTGCATAATTTACAGATTATTTCGAAATTTTAGAATATTTAAAATCATCATCACATATACCGCATTAAATGTCGCTTTTTATAGTTTCGGTTATGTACCGTGTATTGTAACAGTGATAATAGATCTGATATATTGTGAGAAGGAATACTTTTTTAGGACTCCTCTGTGCAAAAAAATGTGGAAAACATACTGTGCTGCCCATGTTGGGAAAAATATTGTCCAGAATGAGCAGAATTCGCAGCATTAACAAAGTAACCGAAAGAGTCGGATAGTTTAAATGAGTCAATGAAAACGTATTGCTGTGTAGGTCTTCAGACCCGTGAACTTAGTAGTAGTATAATTATAATATACAAGCAAACCGCGCGCTACGCGCTGCGAGTCTTGAATCGGCGAGCACGTGAAATAGGATACGCGAAAGGTCAAGCTCCGAGCCGAGCGCTAAGATAAGAAAAACAAAACCTAAACAAATATAAACATCTGTGAAGCCGGAACGTGAGATTTTATTTTGTGCCACAGACACACAGACAAACACACACTAAGAAAAATTATATTATAGATTGCAATGAAGGCAATTTCCGCTAATTATACTGTTGTGATAGGAATTAACATAATTTAAGCATTGCAAATATAACATTAAAATATTTCATATAAATGTCATAAAAATATGCATTTGAAACTGTAATCAAATAGCATTTGCCTTGACTAAAAATAATAAAAACGAAACAATATGGGGCTACAACAAAGTTGGTATGTGTTTCATTTCTCACAAAGCCCAAGTAAAAACATATAATAAATAAAGAGGTGCTTCAAGTTAGTTTAGTATTGTAGAAAAACTGCAGGGGTCTGCAATTATTTCTAAGTGCAGGTGATAAAAATGTCTACTTGAGCATCTGGTTCTGAATGCTTTTTCTGGATGCTTTTTGTGGGTAATCAGTTGGAGGTCCAAGATAACAGGCGGCGCTAGAAGCCCAACGACTGCAACAACTTTTGTGCATCGCAGCGGAGCCCTAGCTGTGCGTCAAAATCAGAAATGGGGGCCGGAAGCAGAGAGAAAGCGACAGGCTCAGCATGGGAAAGTGTCACGATGCTTGTAAGGTAGGCTAACCGTAATAAAGGGGGCCCAGACATCGAGATAGTTGTTGGTGGGCCGATCCACGCCTAACACATCAGTCGCAAAAGCAAGATTCCAAGGTCAGAAATACTTTCTCTTAAAATACAGTAAAACTTTCGGTGGCGTTCTTCGCGTGTGTTTTGTTTACGGTGGCGTTGTTTATTTACTTTAAATCACCTAGGCAACGCATAGATAAGTTATAGCAGATGTAATTGTTAAAAATTAAGCCTACTAAAATTCGCAATGCATAATAAATATGAGGTTAGGTCACTATAAGTTGACATTAAAATATTTCCCATAATTGAAAAAATCCCGAATAAAGTTATTTCATTGGTTAAATGGGCAGCGTAGAAACGAGCGCATTCTATACTTGTGGCATTACCCTTGAATACATCACCTTTCATTCAAATCTACTCAAATTAACAAGGGCGTATTTTAATAAAATTTCACTTTCAGCAAGCTATGACCAAACTGAAGTTTATCTTAATTTGAGTAGAGTAGAATTAAGGGTGATATATTCGTTTCTATCCTAGGGTTATTCTAAATGAGTTTTTTAAACACAGGCAGACGGAGTAGCATAAAAAAATTGACTAGATACTTGGTAAAAAGAACACATAATACAAAATTTTAGTTAAGTAAGTTCTCTGTGCATTGTTATTACACCGTTTTGTTAATGTTATAATAGCTATTAACATAACTATGAATGTTATGAGTATCATAACTGCCGCAGATGTTGTTTTGAAATTCGAGCTGGTAGAGCTAGTATTTTAAGACATCTAAGACTGTTATAATTTATAACATCCGTGTTTTGTTCAATAGTTTGTCGATTGCAGTATGGTAATGGTTGCCCTGCACGGTAAAGGCATATTACCGTATAGATACACTCGGTTCAGTGTGGCAATGGTTGCCATAAATGGCAAGGGACTATTACCGTTGTGACAGTTACCAGCCTACTTCTGTATATGTAAACATAGGCTTAATATCCTGAAACCGATAAACTAATTAAACATATGACTTTTATTTCGTCACGCATTCAATCGTATCGTTATTTTTAAAATGTGAAAGATTTAAATTTCTGTCGAATTTGACGTTGTCATAATTAATTTCAATTTCAGGCCTATTAAAATATGTTTCTTTGGTATTTGCCTTTTTATTACTCAAGCACTCTGATGTGTTCATGATACATCATTATCGTTATATTTAATTAAGACGCCAATGGGTATATTTTTATTATGATCTAACCAACAACAAAGCAATTCAATCTAATATTAATGTTATGTTTTTACGTTTCTGGGCTATTTAAAAATTATACGACGCTTCTTGGACATAGCATTCATTTACAACGATTTATTTTAACTATTTACAAAGCAACTATTAAGGCGGAACACAAATTATATACAAATACAGCAACTATTTCTAACAACAGATATACTTTATTTATATTTACGACTTAACATTATGATTTATATGGATATATTTATTTGTTATACACGCGTTATTTATCTCACTAGATTTATGCACACACGGGTTGATTTATATTGCATCTTTACGCGCTTCGAGTTGGATGAGAACTGCCCGCTATTCATGCGGGCGCGTATTATATTGCCGGATAATTCCTTCTGGAAAACGTCTCTGACGTGTCACGCGTATTAATTACCGAGGCCGCTGACTCATCCCTCGCACCTGGCTCCAAGGTCGTCTCTCGAATATTCGGGCCACTGACTCAGGCGTCTGCAACGGCCTGATCCCAAGGCCATTACAGTAGTAATGACCTAAGAGCGAGTGTAGCCTGATGGAAAGCGATAAGAAGTCGAACAATGGAGAACTAACAAGTGGTAATTTGATCAAGGAAATCTTTTCTGGAGTATATTTTTCATTACTTCTCGTGGTTCGGAGCCCACATTACGTTTTAAATCTTCTCTAGGTATCTGTATGACTATGCAGATCCGGCAGCTATATGAAAGGAGGATATATGATGACATGTGAAGAATGATCCAGAATAGCCAATAAAGGTTCTTTAATATAATAAAAACCACATTTAATCTCACGTCTGATTTAATTTTTAAAATTTTAATGAGTACCCTTTGCCCATTACATTTCTCAATATTGTTTGGAATGCCACTCTTAAGTTTCTGGGTCTGCTTTCTACATTTGCTATATTTTGTATTTTTTCATAATTTATTAAAACTTTGGGGAAGGTTTCTAAATTTTATATTCTTTTTACAACTTAACTAAAGTAATTGTAATTTTATTGAAAAATTTGGGAATTTTTAATCTTCCTTTTGTATGTGAGCAAGCAAGCAAGACGAGTTTATTTTCACGGAAGGCCGGTTTATCTGCTTAAAAGTGCGAAGTACGTATTTTATGTAAGCATAAAAAACTTTAATCATAAACTAAGTCAGTAAAATTTTCCTGCGTAAACTGCGAACATCAAAAACTTTTTTAAAAGGGATGTCAGAAATGGCAGGTGATGCTCGTGATGCTCTAAACCCAGAATACCAACTTATGTTTAGCTTACAGTCTTGAATGTGAACTACAATAATTCATTTTTAAGTGTCATTTACCTATTGCTTAATCCTTATTTCCATTGTTGATAAATAGTTGTGTTTTCGGATATTATTGTTCAGAGTAGGATGAACTGGTTGCGACTTAGGTAAAACACACTGGAAAGCCGTTTAGAGATTAATTCTTAACAATAATAGTTTACACTTATAACTGCAAATATTATTGAATACTCAATTAACGTCTCATTTCATGTCAATACAAATCCTTAAATGATCTTAACCGAACATTAGAAAAGTGTTGAAACAAGTACTTGTTCCAGCAATGTTTTTATTCAATATTACATTCCAACAAAACATTTTCAACTTTGCTTATGTGTTTTAATATCAGCTGAAAGTTGTGTTTCAGCTGAATGTTTATTACTGTCTAGAATGCTTGTCGCTTGGCCGTAGTGAAGTACTGAATAAAACCTGTAAAATTGCTGCGTTCTGTATTTTTGTTTTGAGTACGGAACGAAATACCTATCTAAAACATACAGCTTTCGAAGGAGTGGCCAAGAGTTGGCATATACAAGTCGACAACAGCAAATATCGTAATAGAAAAAGACTGACTAATAAACACAGATATTAATAAACAGTTCATTTCTGGAACTTGTCTTGGAGAATTTCCATATTTAGCGCAAGATGACGAATGTGTCTTAATAAATAGGCATAAGGAAGATAAGTTGTATCTCTGTAACTATTATAAGATACTACATTTCGCTAATGTCTTTCAATAATTTTCACATGCTGCGAAAACGATTGCTTATTTCAAGGCTTCTAAAATGTTTTTTACTCATTTGTTGAATACTAAATCGCATACTTCTTGGACGGATACTATACCCAACAGCCATTCTGAAAATGCATACAAACAACTAAATAAACTAAAACGCTAAGAAGCGCTTCTAATAATTCAAGATAGAATATCACCGTCTTTTAATAGCTCTTTTATGGATCAATGGCCGTCCAACTATTTACAATCACGACAGCATCTGAAGTTGCTTTCATCACCGCTATAAAGATGTGGGGTAATGACAGCACAGCGAGTAGCAATTCTTTTGATCTAAGTTGATTAAGTTGATTCATGTTAAGACGTCCTTGCAGAATCTGAACTTAAAATCGCTAGAACGTGAACTATGTGCGCCTAAAGTCATAAAGTGAAGACGGCAGCGACAAGGCTTGTAAATGTATGTCAGTAAGTGTGTTAGGCACTAAATATAAAATGTATGTCTCAATTCTGCAATAGCTCTACTATACTGAAACTCTACATTTAAATGTCAGTTTTACTTGTAAACTTTTCTGTGATATTCATGCAAGAGTATACTGACAGCTGTTAGCCTATCGTAGATACAAATGTCGATAGAGAAGCAACATTTATTGTACTTACAAAATACCTATTTTTAAAATCAATTTAGAAATAAATAGCAAACGGCAGAACAATATGGATATTTTACAATTTCAAATCCCATATCATTCCAATTTTGAAGAATATCTTGTGATTTATTGTAGAGAACATTTTACTAAACACAAAACGCATTAAGACATTCTATTCCGTTTATTCTTTTCATAAAATTGTCTCTCTTAATGTCGTAAGACACACATGCATAGTATGTGCAGTAACTTTTTTTCGTACAAGATCTGGGCATGCGAAATTTTGTTTTAAATGCATGCTTTGCAATAAAACTGTTGCCAACTGTTACAAAATTCCCTAAATTACCAAAATTGATTTTATTTGTAGTAAAACGGTATTTAACTTGCAAATTAGAAAAAAGTACATAAAAAACTCGTTTTATAAAACTTCTGAGCACTCGCCCTCACAGCACTCCTGCCTTCGGCAGTCGTGCTGCAAACTGGACTCATGTCGAAATACAAGTTATATAAAACTCGTATTTTAATATACTATTAAAAACTCATTCTTTATTCACAACAAAGGTCCACTGTTCCTAAAACACGAACAAGTAACATCTTTTAAATATCTAGATAGCATCATAAGCGAAGACAGCAGAAGCAGAGAAGAAATTAATAACAGAATTAGACAGACTAAAGTCGCATTTAGTACTAAAAAATCATTGTTCACATCCACTAACCTAAATTTATCTACAAGAAAAGAATTGGCTAAGACTTGTATTTGGAGTACAATACTTTACGGATCCGAGACATGGACAATAGGAAAAAAAGAAGAAAGTTTGTTACAAGCCTACGAGGTGTGGGTATGGAGAAGGATGCTGAAAATTAAATGGTCAGAAAGAATTACAAACAGAGAAGTTCCAGAAAGAATATGAGAAGAAAGACAACTAATAAATACATTAAGACAAAGAAGACACAAATTGATAGGACACATGTATAGAAATAATCTTTATATAATCCAAACAATAGAAGGAACTAGAGCTGGAAAAAAACCCGTATGAAGACCCCGTCTTGAGTTTATTAAACAAGTCATCAAACATGTAGGTGCTGATAAGTATACAGCCTTAAAGAAAATTACGTGCGATCAACATAAGTGGAAAGCTGCCAGGTAATCCAAGGATTGAAGTAGTAGAGAGAGAAAACACATTTCAGCCAGATGTACACTTGTACAGACCATTGATAACGGTCCACCGTTTTTTCGTTAGAACTGTCCTTCTGGCTCCACATATTTAAAAGGGAATATTTAGCTCGGTGTTTTTTGTAAGATTTAAAATTATGAAAGCTTGTATTGGCTTATCAATTACTTACGTTAACTAAAGCAGCTTTTCTTATTAGTTTGGAATTTATTATTAATAATAATAAAAGTAACTGCAATACTAAGGAAAATCAACATATTATGTTGTTTTTTAACTAGCAAAAATTTATAGTGAATAGGAAACAAATGAAAAAGCATCTGTATGTATAAACATATGTTGTGCCTACGTTAGGCTGCGGAATTTAGTGTAGTATAAAATGCCTGGCTAGCGGACTCCACCTGGAAAATCAGGTTCGAATCCCATCGACTTCCATTATTATTTTTCGGTGCGAATCCATTGTTAAGTGTTCCGTCTTACCGTTTTCGTATTACTAAAAACGTTAAGATATTTTTTACATAATTTTGAACGCTCTTCTTCCGTAATGCGATTTCTTTGTTGAAGACGTAAACACACTTTCTTCTGTAGCTTCTGTTGTAATATTTACTTTTGTACCAATTTATTTGCTCGTAAATATTTATTCTATTATTTATTTATTAGTACTTTTATTATTATAAACCTTTGACTAAATCAGCCGCTTAAATATAATACGATATAAATCTTTCTAAAAATCTTAACGAGCTGGAAGCTATATTGCAGATGCCGGGGGTTTGTTGCTTGAAAATCCTCGGGCTTGGCGATCAGTTGGCATTTGTTGCTGGGGTATGCCTACGTTTGGATGTGAAATTTGATACCACAGAAAGTGGCATTCCACTGCTAGCGCTCTGATATGATTAGAAAATTGGTAATTATGTGGATCAATAAAAAGGATGCAAGAATAAGGTCTGTAACGTATATTGTTGATTGAATACTTTTCTGGTGGAAGTAGTACTTAGTTTGATACTGAGTTTTATTGTCGATAGTGCTGTATTAATTGTAGAGAGCTACACCAATGTTTCGGTCGTTCCTCATTATTATTGTTGGGTTGGTGCCCAAACGGTACTGCCATATAGTGCACTATCTTACTTGGAAATAACAGAATTCCGGCGAGGTGATCACTCACTCTTTATCTGATAATCAATTATTACCAATAATTCAGGAGCGCACCTAGATATCTAGGGTAGGGGCGGCAACCGCAGTTGAAATTCACATTGACATAAGTCGTGGTTTATTAGTCTACTTAGAATTCGGCTGATAGGTACTAGACGCGGTAAGCGTCCGTGTTACAGGTATTTCACAGGTAGATCATCGGCGGTCCATCTAAATATTAGTGAAATATTCTACTAGATGCGACGTAGGAGCATCGAGGGATCGAAAAAACCTACTGTAAGTACTGTCGTCCCGGAAACGTGCTGCTTTTTTACTCTTGTTTATACGCCCGGTTATGCAATTTGACTGGTTTGTGATTGCGAGCGAGTGTGTGACCATACTCTACATAAAACAGGCCATTAATTGTCTCGCCCCCCCTCCCCCGTTGTCGTTTGTCTGAATTTTCGGTAAGTCGCCAACCTGTAAATTTATGCATGATAGGGAGGTATATGGTGGGCTGTATGTTTTTCTATTAGGATATAAATTATTCATCATTTTTGCTAAGCTTTTTATTCGCAAACTGCCGAGATGTGGTCACAATAATTTGGTTATGCTGTTTGAAATAGCAGGACGAACTAATAAATTAATACGAAACTAATCTAAATTTAGGTCGTTCAGACAACGGCGTTGGAGGAACGATAACAATTAAGCCTTATGACACCTTGGTAGCCTTTATCAAAACTAAACTTAAAAGCCAGTATGACAGAAAACAACGGCAAACGATTTACCCGCTTGGGAAAAGGTCAAAAATGCTTTTGTTTTCACTAGTCCAGACCAACACAAGAGAATAAGAAAGCCAGCCTGTGGTGGAAACGGGAAAATTAATTGCGCTCTGTGGACACGGAATGTGTGTCGTTTTGAGCTGTCGTGCCAACCTTTCAGGTAATAAAGTTAATCTTGTTTGTAGTTCAAACGCGATTCAAATAATATATTTATTTATTAAATATCAAATTTTCGGATAGTTATAAACGCAAAAGAATGTATTAGTGATAGCAAAAGAAGATTAATACAAGTATGGATAACACCACTCCATGTGTTTAATGCATTGTGACGTCATACAAAAAAATTACAGTACATTAAAGATGTATGTATAGATACAGCATATAGAAGAGGTTCAAAAGCCAACACGGCCATTTGAAAAACCGATTACGTTAAAAAACGGCATTACATCTACATATCTACTTGAGATAGCATTGCATCAACTTTTGTTCACTGATTATTTATCATCGACTCCTCAGTTTCACACTACGTACGATCAAGTTGTAAAATATTTATCAAACTTCAGCTTTAGTGAGATTATTTATTCTTACAGTTACCAAAGCAACTAAATATGCACAATTGCATTCATCGTTGCCAATAACTTGTAATTGTTTTTAGCTTTGTGATTATAACTCAATATTTAAAAAAGTTATCGATAATAAGCATACTACTTATCATATTAACCTTGAACATGGAACTAATCCAATTCTCTCATTGAGCCCATATAAATATTTCTTCGGACAAATTCCCTCAACTGCCAAATATCCGTTTTCGTCCAATAGCAGTGTTTGGGTCAGTATTTTAACGACTAATAATTAATTTTTACCGCTGTAATAAATGTTATTACGCCGTTCTTGTACATTGAAAAAAAGATGGCGCGTTTCTGTGTCTGTGTTACTATAAATACTTTTTGTTTATCATAAGTATCATGGAATTTGCCCATTCAAAAGTTATTTTATCTTAAATGTATCTGCTTAGTAAAATTTGCTTGTTTAACACTTAAAAATTGACTGGAGAAAACTGCACAAAAAGCCCTTCCGGGCTCAGGTTTTTGGTTAATGACGGTTTGTCCTCCTCAATTTTTTAGGCAACCACGTTTTCGCAAACAAACAAATTCTACCAATAAAAATGTAAGATCGTATGATTTTACTGTTGATAATGTATATAACGTTTAAACATCTAAACATCTTTGCTGCAAAGAAGGTATAGATAAAGTTAATAGTTTTATTGAATGGAACATTAAGCTGATCGTTATTTATAAATCTTTTGTCATACTTTTAATACTTAGCATAGTTTTTAATGCTATGCACACAATCTAGCCCTACACATTATATTTGTTGATTTTAAAACAGCGTACGATACCATAAATAGGGAAAAACTTTGCGAAGCTATGACCAATCTAGGGATACCGACAAAATTAGTACGACTGATAAAGCTAACAATGCAGGGCTCAGAAAGCAAGGTTATGATTAATGGAAATGTTTCAGAAAGCATTAATGTCAACCGAGGTCTGAGACAAGGGGATCAGTTATCCTCATTATTGTTCAATCTAATGTTGGAAAAGGTAATGAGAGAAAGTAAAATACATACGCAAGGCACAATTTTTAATCACCTACATCAATGTTTAGGATACGCCGACGATTTAACAATAATCGCTAGGACAAAAAAGGAATTAAAAGAAGTAATAAAACGACTAGAAAAAGCGGCAAGAGGAAAGGGATTACAAATAAATGAAGAGAAAACCAAATATATGGTAATGAGAGGAGGAAGTACATCGGAAGAGGGCGACCTAGTGGTAACCAGTGTAGTCGACGGTAAAAACTATAAATTTGAAAAAGTGAACAGATTTAAATACCTGGGTGTTGTTTTGACCAATAACTTTGATGAAAGTGTGGATATAAACGAAAGACTAAATAGTGGTAACAGAAGTGCGGGAGCTTTATTAAGCGTTTATAATGCAAAAAACGTGTCCATAAAAACAAAAGTCCGAATATATCAAACGGTTATCAAACCAGTGGTCCTGTACGGGTGTGAAACGTGGATATTAAACAAAAGTGAAGCCAACAAATTAGAAATCTGGGATAGAAAGATACTCAGAAGAATTTATGGAGGAAAAAAACTACATGACGCTTGGGAAAGAAAAACAAACGAGGAGATTATGGAGCTATATGGTCACCCAAGCATTACGGCAACGGTCAGGTCCCATCGAATACGATAGCTTGGACATGTTCAGAGACTTCTAGACTGCCGGGTGACAAAGAAGATGTTGAAAAGCAAAATAGAAACAAAAAAGAAGAGGGGCAGACCGAAAAATAACTGACTGAACAGTGTAGAGAAAGACTTGTTGGAACTAGGAATCGTAGAATGGGAACAAAAGGCCACCGAGAGGAAAGGATGGAAGAAAATAGTACAACAAGCCTTAGGCCTACAGGGCCTGTAGCGCTAATCTATATATATATATATATAGTTTTTAATAGACCCACTAATAGAATACCAATAAACATTTTACGTTATGAATCCCCAGACATAAAATTTGTACTATCCAGGTTATTCAGTATAAATACCTTATATCCACTGACTATCATAGGCAACGAATGGAAACCGAAAAAAATCCAAAGCACTCGTAACTGAAAAATACAGTTTTCGAAATAATGTGCTCCTTTTATCTTATGCCAAATGCGTTATATACGGCATGGATCCTGAAATATGCGGCCTTATTTATTTATTAAAACTATTACATTGCAAACAATTCTATTATATATCTGGAATAGTAAGAATTTTATATGCTCATTTATTGGCTCGCAAGGTAATGCTACAACAATACCATCTACCGACCAGTTAGTCTCATGTGCTTCCCATTACAATTGATGATATAAATAAAGGTCTTGAGGCAATGAAACCAAAGAAATCAGTTGGTACGGACGACATTACATATATTATTTAATTGCATTTTGGAAACTGCTTTCCCGATCAGTGGAAACAGCTAGGATATGTCCTGTTTATAAAAGCGGTGGACAAAAAAGACATTTCTAATTATATATTGTATAATAAAATATTTCCCTTCGCCAAAAATAAATTGTCTGTTTTTGAACAAGGATTTATGCCAAACCGCTCGACTGTTACTAATCTATTGCCATTTACACAAGACGTGACTACTGCTATAGATAACAACTTACAAGTGGATATTATTTATACGGAGTTTGCGAAGGCATTTGACCGTGTAAATCATGAATTAATAGTAGTAGGTTGACTTTTTTGGCATTTTTACCATCTTTGATTATCTTATTTGTCTCTTATCTTTCTGACAGATGACAGCATGTGGTATTTTTTGGCTCTGAATCTAATAAATATTGCGATGGTATTTAGCCCTCAAATCGGCTCTGATTGCAGTACAAGCAAATAGCAAATTAAATCATTAAAGCACAGAGTTGTAATAATGCAAGCATCTGAGAAAATTCACATAAATTGCCAAATCATAATAACACTGGTATAATTCGCCAATGACATTGATTATATTTGAATAGGCACAGAAATATGGAAGCTCAAATTCCGTGTATTGGGTTTAGCAATATAATTTTAATCGTAATATAATAGATTTGCACAAACTAAAAGCCGAATCTAAATTAATTAAGAACTGGCACAAAAAGTTCAAGTTAGACACAGCTTAAAAATGGAAGCGTAGAAAGTAAAGTCATTAGAGAATGGGTAGCAAATGAACATTTTTAATAAAGGTGAGAACAAGAATGACTAGAAGAATAAGGCAAAGAACATAGAAAAGCCAGGCAAGTCATTTATTACATGAAAATACAAGACTTGGGGATTTGAAGAGATTGAAATAGCAAGAAATTAGATGGAATTCAAATAAGCAAGAAATTAGACGATGTTGGTGGATTAAAAAACTAGTCAGTGTAGTGATAAACAATGGGCATTTAAGTGTGGTAAAAAAATCAAGTGAGTGGCGCATAAAAAAACGTTGAGAAATAAACAATTCCAAAAGACAATAATTCTAGTACATAAGAGATTGTAATTAACTGATAAAATTTTGTTAAATTAGATTATAAGTTATGTTTTTGTACCTGGTTGATTTCCTACAATTCAAATCTGTAGACAGTGTTTTGTCAATTACGACAAGGCATGGCAATTGTTCTAAATAAATTGGTGAAAGTGCTTGGTTTTTGCTCTATCTTTAATTACCAAAATTTCATAGAAAGCATAAATGTATAAAAAAATAAATAGCACCATCGTAATCAGCGAATTCGAGTGTATCAGCACAATTGGAGGCAAGAGATTCCAGGTATTTGAGTTTTTGGCGTTCCGAGGCGACGACGGCAGCCACGGCTTGGAGGCGATTTCCCGCAGCATCAGTCTGCAGCATCGTGGGAAGGCATAGGGTGTCAGGATTCCTCCGGCAGCTCCACACATCAGGCCAGAACATAATCCAGCATCACGAGCAGCCCAGGGAGCAAGATTACAGCCAGATTCACCATCAAAAGGGGGTCCCGAATCTACGAAAGTGAGGTTAGTGAATTGTCCAATTTTGATCTGCCCGATCGGTGTGAAAATTTGAGCATACGTTAATTACGACCTGGAGAACACGAAAATCGTAACAGTTCCCGTGGATGGCGAGGTATTTTCCCAGGATTTTCAATTAAAATCGTCAATTGGAGGCACCAAGAAACAAATGCGAATACGGCGTCCTTTTAAGAATGCACCAATAGCTAATGATCTGGAAAAACAAAAGATTGCCTAGAAGCCGCTTGAAGGCAATTATTCAAAATCTTACCATCAAAATTTGTTCATTTAATTGTTGATAAATCAATTTCACACGCGAGCTGAAAATAACTAGAACTTGTTGTGATAGATTTGACGTACAAACGGCACATTGCGCCTACATTTCAGGTCAATCTGCCTACTTTTCAGAGGCGTACCGTAGAATTTTAACTTGGAAAGTCAGGAACCCAACACCCGAGATTTTGAGTTTTAATTTCATGTCTCTATTTAAAATTGAGCTAGCGAAGTTAGGAAATCAGATGAATGGATTAGAAAAAGGGCAAACTACCATAAGAGTAATTCTCAATTTTGGCGTACCCAACGAAATTAATTAATCAGTTAGTTTGATTTAGCAAGTGGTAGAATTAAATTAAATATTGTGTGGTGACTCTTTTTATTTATCACATTAATTATAAACATACAAATATTATACGTACAGGGCCATTGCAATATATAGCACTTTCGGGGGTTTTGCAAGGTTCAAATTTGGAACCAATTTTGTTTTTACTATTTATAAATGACATATCGAATATTTTTCTAAACTCTGAACACATACTATTTTTGCGGATGATTTAAGAATATGGAGAACTATAAGAAATGCAGATAATTGCATTTTGTTACAACGCGATATTAAAGCGCTTTGTAACTGGAACGAAACAATTTTTTTATATTTAAACACAGGAAAATGTTGTAGTATTTTCTTCACAGTAACCCAATAAATTTTCAATATAGCATGAACGTGGAACCACTAATTCAGAAATATGAAATAACTGATTTAGGCATTGTGTTTGATACAAAATTATCCTTTGGTCCCCACATCACTAAAATTACTACAGAAACATTAAAACTGGTTGGTTTTATATTAAAGAACTACATATGGATTTCAAAATACTGAATCAACATTGCAAATATACAGGGTGCCCAACTTAAATGTACGCAACTTTAAGCAGGTGAGTATGCAACACATATTACATTTCAATGGCGAATGGTGTATGTGTTGCATAATTACCTGCTTAAAGCTGCGTACATTTAAGTTGGACACCCCACTAGATATGGAACGGGTGCAAAAACGATTTCTAAAATGTCTCTATTTGCGAAAGACCAAAGATCATCCCCAATTTATTTCATATGCTACTATTTGAAATATTTTATAATATTTTTGGAAGATCGCAGAAACGCATTCGATTCACAAAATTCTAAACTCTCAAGTTGACATTCATCCAAACATTACACAACAGCAACAAAAAAATTCCCAAGAATTTCAGCTCGTAATGCATTAGTATTTTATTTACCGTGCACCAGAACCACCACTCTTCAGAATTCGTCAATATACAGGATGTGTATGTAATCTGGTTAACAGATTCGCCAGAAAACTAACCATTTACATGCCATCTGCTGTAAAATTCAAGAACATTTGTTATTCACTGTTTATGGATTAGAAGACTGCCATTGTTTGAAATTATATAACATTCATTTATCATTCCTTCAATTTTCCTCTTTTATTTATAATACTTAGACTTAGATGACGAAAAAGAGGTTTCCTCAATTCCGTCTGTTTGTCTGTCTGTCTGTCTGTTTGTCTGTCTGTCTGTCTGTCTCTCTGTCTGTTGGCGATATAACTCAAAAAATATTTGTCGGAGAAAGACGATATTGTGCATATACATTATATATATATATATATATATATATATATTATATATATATATATACCTGGAATGAAACAGGTACAATTTTATACAAATATATACAGGGTGAGCACCTTAAAATAATAAAATTTATATTTGCGTTAAATGAAAAATAGATTAAAGCAGTAATTTGCACATAGATCAGGCCTTACACTTGACAAAAATAGAAGCCAACCAATAAAAGATAACGTCGCAAAAAATTCAAAAAGTTTCTACAATAATACCCTTCGCTTAAATACAACCGCGCGTCGCACACATCAGCGTGTTTATTTTTCATTCAACTTAGTAATAGATACAAGTACTAATTTGTACATAGTGCAGGCTTTATTCTTACAAAAAATGGGAGCGAATAGATACAGAATAAATTTTTTCCAATACCAAAACGAGGCACAAATTAGCGATTACTAAATATAGCTGCGACGGAGAAATTAAAGAAGCCAGTCCTCCGTGGCTCAGGTAGAAATTGCGCGTTCCTTTACGATATCGCACTAAACGTTCGGGCTGCACACGCGGTCCGCCTGCCGTTCGAATTCAACCTCCAGTAAAGTTTTTTTTTAATTTGAAAATGTATTTAATTTATTAGAAATGTGAAGATATTTTTACTCCTAAGTTAATTTGATTTTTAAAATTATTTATTGTCAGAATGACGAAGGAAGTTCTGGGTAAAGCCTTTTACAGATTTTTTGTAGTGTTTTACCGAAATGTGTAGTTATATATTTATTTGTGTATATGTATATATTTTAGTTACACTTCAATTATTATTATTATATTTAAAGTGTGTGATATTGTAAATTAATTTAGTATGCAAGCTTATAAACCACTAAAATAAACTAAAATAAAGTGCAATTTTATTAAAAACTACCTTCTACGCTACTATTAACAGTTATTTTAAACAGTGAAGTGCACACGATATGGTGAATATGAAGGTCACTGTTGTAGAAAGGGTAACCTACGTGTTTATCAATATTACAATATAAGATTCGAGGAAAAGTGAATGGTTTCGTGTAGCGGTTTCAAGATTGCAACTGCCAATAAGAAAATCTAAGAAGGAAATGTTGACTAAAGTGAGAATCAGTGCTTAGAGTTGGCACGGAAGGAAAAAAGAGGAAAATTAGGTATAGCTCCGTAGTTAACCTTCTTAAAAATTGGAATTATATATGCTATTAATATCTGCGTAGAATCGAACAGAAATAATAAAAAGGAAGATAAGTAGAGTGGGAATTCTACCTTGGCTTCAATTTTCCGCGTTTACAAGATTATAGTACATTAATCTTGAGCTTATAATTTAGTTAACTGCAGGTTGTTGAAAAACGGTAAAATAATTCCTGTAGTAGTTAGAGTCCACAATCCATTATTTAAATATGCAATAAGCTTAGAAATAAACTACATCTAGAAACAAAATATTAAGTCACAACATTGCCAACGCTATGACTATTTCCTTAGGTTCGGAAAGGAGCTTTTATTTTTCGCTATCAATTGCATTCCGTTACGTGGTTCAATTCACAGTTACACCTTTAACAGTTCCGTGAAGTAGATATGCGATCCGACAAAGTCTGCCCTAGGAATAAAAGTGGTAGAATGGGCGCCGGGAAATGGGGCTACTAAGCGCCAGAAGGTATTTTACAGCACACACACACCACAAAATTTATGTCTCGTAAAAATCAACAGCTGTATTTACATAGAAAAGGCATTTTGCACCCCTAAAAAATTTATTCTAGGACTTTTCGCCGGTTTTCCTCTTCCTGGACGTTAAATTTATTTCACTGTTGCGTTTGTGCTATTTGTATCTGAAAAATGCTTTTAGTTCCAAATGGAATTTATCGAATCGTTTTATTCCAGCAATAAAGTAGCGATAAATGGACGCAAAAACATACACCAGACTGTGAAAATGCATCCCTTAATAGTATCCTGAACGAAGCGCACACGAACGCAACGTGAATTTTCTTCTTCCAACAAGCTGTCTCAGATTTTAATGTAATGGATGGGCCTGATAATAATACAATAAAGAAAAACCACGACGGCGACTTCTAAGCCTTACTTGACATTTCAGTTGACAAAATCTGAAGTTTAAAATTCAGCAATAATGAGAATGTTGCTACCACACATCAGCCGACCGTAAAAGTCAAAGGGCAATATAAGGTTCTGCGTACACTATTAGAAATTAATAAGCCCACAATTAAGCTTCAAACCACAAAAGCTATGAATAATTCAAACCCTACTCGTCGAATACGAAGATGAGGATATAGTACAACGGAATGAATACTGAAAGCCCCGAAGATAATATACATAATAGTACGTAGAATAACTGATTAAGTGTATCGCAAGGATTAACGCAGGACCGATTCTCTTTGTCTGTCGAGCTATATTAGAAGCGAAATTCAAAACTGTTTTCACAAAGCGAAATTTAAGGAATTCTTGGTACTATTAAAACATTCTTTTTTTATATAGAGGAGTTGGCCTTTCAATGAATATCTGGTATTAACAGTAGCTACTGATTTAATACAAAGAAGTAGGACCAAGGACAAAAGAAGTACTTATGGAACTTTACATTTCACAACTAACCAAACTTTATACAATTGTCTCTAAAATATACTTATTGACGTCACATGCAATCAACAACAATATTTCTGTTGTGTGGATCAACATATAATTCATTTTTCGGTTGTCGTTTTACGCTACAGGTGATATGAAAAAACGGCATCGATTAGTAACTTTTAATTTATTAACTTTTAAAACACAGCTCAATGTAATTCTAATAACGTCTCTTAACTCCACTGTGAACGTAAGAGTAGTGTTCAACGCTCAAGACGTCTTTATGCCTACCCCAATCGCCTAATTCGATTTAGTGGTTTGTTTGAAAGACTGCACCAATTATTTATTAATCACAACAATCATATATGCGTACAACATTCTCATGCTGTTATGCAATACAGGCACTAATGCTATTCTTACCTAAACGTTCGGATAAGCTTTTAGGACAGTTTGAGGTGGCCACTTTTTACTACATCAGTTAACCAGTATGGCCTTATCACAATTTTTGAAAGATATACGGAATGATGATAAGCTTCAATTTTGGTTTATCAAAGATTCGGGAACACTTAAATTTGCCCTTACAAGTCTCCACCTAGTACAGCATACGCTGAAAACTTCTTACCTGAATTTGGCTCAAATCAATAATATTTCTAATTATTATGAGGCATTCTTCAGTTTAGTATCACCAATTAGAAGTAAATGTTGATATACTACTTGATATAAAAGCTGACTATGCTGATTACATAATATAGAGCACTTTCAATAATGTGCAAAGTGTTTTGTTATAATTGTTATGTTATTCTGAATCTTAAATGCCTCTTTACTAAACGAGGCCGTTATAGTTATTTACGGGGCAAGCTTAATACATTAATTTTTATTGGCGAGCTGGAAAGTTTGTGGGGGCGAGTGATGAAGGAGCGAGCTTTCATAATCCAGTGAGCCCAGCAAAGGTTAACTACAAAATGTCATGTACAAACTTTTATTTTCATCTTTACACAGTAGTCAAAATTCCTGATACAAAAACACAATTACCAGAGCATTTGGTATTCTTCCTGATGAAAATGGTTTCAATTCTGTCGATCTACTTCGTCATTACATAAAATTGCAACCAAGCCATGTTAAATAATCTGGTGTGATACACGCACACAACTTCCTTTTACAGTGGTCTTGTAATTAGTCAAAAATTATATTTTTAATTTTTAAACATGTCCAAATTTTTCAAAAACTGCAAATTCTATAAAACCGTACAAAAGAGAGCGTTAGTTGAAGGGAGAAATTTTGTCTAAACTTTTAAGCTGAATTCAAAAATATAATAATATATCGGGTGCTCTATTTAAAATAGAATTTAATAAAAAACAGAAAAAACAAAAAAAACCATTTGAGGCATTCAACTGGAAAAATCACCTATCTCACATGAATACACATTAAAAATGTAATAAAAATGTTAAGTTTGAAAAAAGTCGTTAGGGCCGTTTTTAAAAATATCGAAAAAAACTGAAAAATTAAAAGAGTAAACACCATACTTCCGGTTATGCGATTTCTCTTCAAAAACTTGCTGTGGCATCTAGATAGTACACAAAACTTATATATGAAGTCTCAACGCCATTCCTCTTTTCGTTTTTGAGATATTCTGTGCACAGACAGACAAACAGACACATAGACCAATGAGCAAAAACATGTTTTTTGATTTCAGGAGACTAAAACGTGAAGATCTGTTGAAAACTCGAACTTCGAATTTTTGGGGTGAATCCAATACTTTATCGTAAAAGGAAGTAAAAAGGTAAAGGTTCAGGGTTATTTCAATTCCCCCAACTGAGGACGGGCTGGGGCTGCTATAGGGATCTTGAGTTCTTCTTCAGTCAATGACGAAGAATTTTAGGGTGGGTGAGAGCAAAGAGAGGTGGAGAATGAAAGAGAGGTCAGAAAAGATGAAGAAGTACTGCCCCGGAATTCATCTCGAAAAATGTATGGTGTAAGTGTGCCATACAAAATTTTATCCAACAGCTCAATAAATATCTAAAAAACTTAAATTTTACATTGACAGCCATGAAAAGTAATAGTGACACATTGCGAAGTACCGAGAGATCAAATAAGTTTATAATTAGAGTCGCTTGTAATTCATGTTATACGTTTGGCAGTGCTGAAGTACATTGCCAATCTATGTCAAATTCGAGGTTAGCAGGTTAGGTTTTGTTTGTTATTTGACATAGACTCGAATTTGACAGCTTGCCAGTGCTACCAACAATACAGTAATGAGTGATATGGTTTTTATTACACTAGTAGGTTAGTGTTTTTATCTCACTAGTGAGCCACTTTAGAGGTCGAAAATCGATCTAGTAACAGGCTTATAACTAGGCGATGTTGCATAAAGAATTATAAGGGGCTGTTTATCATCAATAACATGACAATATACGTACTCGTATGTTGCTATAGTATTGATGATATTCAGCCCGTTATAATTCTTTATCCAACAATTAATAGTAATATGGTGTTTTACTAGTTCGTTTTAAACGAGTAAATTGGGCTACTACTAGCTTGTTTACATCACAACCCACGTTACCTTTAACATCGTGGGTTATAATAAATAACCCCCAGGTGACTTATAAATACTGAACTCACTCCCATGGCTTATAAATACTTTAATCCACTCTCAATTAATTTGTTACTTTGACTTTCAACAACTCTCATATAAAATCTATGCTTTTTTGGTATTTACTGGGTTGTTGGATAAACTTTTGTACGGCACGCGTATTTTATTACATATAATGCACTGAACCTTTCTCTCGTTTTATACGTAATAAAACACACTTATGACATAAATTACTATTATGGGCTCAGCCCGTAAAAAGAAGGAACAACGTAATTTCAATTTAGAAATTTCTTATTAAAGATTTACAATTCAAAATACCATAAAACGTAATACAATGTTGGGCCTTTATCAGAATATTACGTTCTCACATAAATAGCAATAAAGTTCTAAGTAGTGGTCTTGCAATGTAAATTACTATAAAAGTGCTGACTTTATTGTGCTATAGCTATTTAAGTAACACGGAATGTAATAACCTATTAACATTTGAGGTAGGCAAGTACAAGCCAAGGCGAAGCCGAGGCTTTGTTGCCTGCCGAATATATTAATAGACGATACATTCCGAGTTATCTTATTATATTTTTTCCAAAGCTTATCGAAATTTTCCTAGATTTAAAAAAAATCGTTTGGTTTGTCACCTGTCATCAGAATTAATGTTGATTTCAATCCCTTTCGTCAGTTGTGTTGTAGTTACTAAAAAATACTACAAAGTCCTAGCATGTAAAAATTAACTCGGCACGCACGAGGCATACAATCCATAAAGCTGCAACCGATTTGTTCCTTAACGGCTCTACCACGATGAGAATCGTAACGAAGGTATCTGGAGATGCTGGTGGTAACCAGTCTATTATATAACCAAATCGTCACGCAATGTGAAAAACCTTAAGCAGAGTGGTGTACCGAAGTTGGAGGTCGCTCAGAAGTGAGTTTTACGTCTAAAATATTTCTTAATTCTAGCATAACTAGATGAATTTCAACTATTGAAAACGCAATACGTAGCTGTTGGAATAAAATTTTCACGGAAAGAAGAGATTTCAAATCCACATTTAAGTAAGTTTCGGAGAATGGCCACTCGCCAGAAGCAATCAATCACTCCATCTACCCAAGATGGTTACAGGAAATCACTTCATCTGTACAGGCAATATTTTCCAAAATTCGCCCAAATTCCCCTAGCTCCAAGAACTTTAGAAAATGCACCAGGCAGATAAGCAACTAAATACGCAACATCAAATAGCTGGAAATAACTCTTCTAACTTTTAATTAATTAATTAGAGCAAAATTTACACGTAACACAATGCCAGTAGTAGTTGATTTTATTTAATGAACCTGCTCTTCCTGCACATTCCTTCTCTAAACAGTCAACCTTAACATTATCAATGATGTATAGTCCTTATAACGCAATTTTAGTACTACGTTGTCTATGACGTCATAATTGTACCCCTATGACAACAATGTAAAAGTTCTCAAAATACATAATTTCATTGTTAAAGATAAGTTTTAATTTGTATGGTTGTATTTATGGCCTATATTGTCAAAGTTAGGGTTTCCGTTACTCAAGGACTTGTTTGACTTTCTTTAGTGTCAGATACATCAATTTACGAGGACTTTTTGCAATAAATATACTCGCATTTAGCGTTTAAGTATATTGTTTATTTCTTAAATGTATTAAAATTATATTCAGTCACAAACATGCATAAAGTTAACATAACCTAAATTTAACAAAAACACCTTCTGTGCCATAATATTGAAAGTAATTATTGACAACAATGCTTCATTACAATTTAATGACATGATACTGAAATGTCATTGCAACATAAAGTTAAAACAACATCAGTTCTAGACTGAGTGCCCCCTGTACTACTGAAAAACTGTATTTGCAGTTTGACGAAACCACTTTATCAATTATTTAGGTTATCACTGCGGTCTGATATTTTTCGATCATCTGAATATTTAGCTACATCACACTACTATGTCAATCATGCGATAGGAAAAATTCAGTTAACTATAGCGGTATCTGCATTCGTTCTGTTGGTCCGAAGTTACTTGTTCAAATTATTGTCATGGGTATGTGTAGCAACATCATTATTAGAAATCAACCTGAGTTCTGTTCTAAGAAATTAACAAGCACTAATCTTCTGTTACTAACAATACGTATTGTTTGTCTGTTTGTTTGCTATGGACGTGGTGTATGCATTTGAAATACCAGGTACCTTGGATGCTTTCAAATGAATACAAGAGATAGACACTATCTATACAGACACTACGAAGGAATTTGATAAAGTCAGTCATCAGGTGATGATTAGAAAATTAAAAGCTTTGAGTATTGATAAATGAGTGCTGTGCTAGATCAATTGTTGCGTTTCGAACGGCTGCCAGTGTATTAGGTTGAACATTGAACAATTACACCGATGAGGTCATAATTATGTATAACAGCAATGAGATAGCATGAACAAGAAAATATAATGCTTGAGTAGGAAAGAAATAGTTATACAGAAAAATTATTTTAGTGTGCATAATTAGTTGATATACGTATGTCATAATTAAAATAAGCGTTAAGTCTACTCAAATATTCGCTGCTATGTTTATCTCTTTCTTGCTCATGCATTTCATTCCATTTTCTTGTTCATTCTATCTCCTTGCTGTTATACCTATATAACTATGGCTGCATTGGTATATGGCAGGAGTTTCAATCCGCAGTGTCGCAAGGGTCACACTGTGGTTCCTTGCTGTTTAATTTGTTTATGATAGATGTTCATGATATTATTTGGTATTCAAAATACTTATTTTACGCAGGTAACTTTAAAATGTTTCGCAGAATCTCGTCTTCTATAGATATGTCGTTGTTACAGTCTGATTTTGATATATTTATGTTATGGGCTAAGGTAAACGGTCTAGTTCCTAGAGTAAGTAAAGCCATACTATAACTTGTTTAAGAATTGTAAATAATATTGATGCACAGTATACCCTAAAGGGTAGCTTTTAAATAGAGTTTGTTATATGAAAAATCTAGGTAAAATTTTCTATAGCTGACATAGAAAGAATGGTTAATCCTGGATTTATAAAAACTAGTTATCAGCTAATTCTTATAAACTTTCATATGTCGCTCTAGTTAGCTCTTTTTATTGTATGGTTCGATTGTGTGGGGGCCATCAAATACATATACGTATACATATAAACTAATATTGAGAAAGTTCAGGTGAGGTTTCTTTGTAGCTTATCATGGAAAACTGGTACAGATTGCATATCCTACCCTTCAGCTCTCAGATTTGTTATAAAATCCTTGTAAGGTAGAAAAGTAATTTCTGACTTAATGCTATTATATAAAATCATCAACTCTTATATTGGTTGCCCTGATCTATTAAAGTACTGTATTTCGTACGAAGAATAAAGAGGTACTGTAAGTTGATTTCCGTCAAACACATTATTGCTGTAATTACCCTATAAGACGCATGTGTAGATTATTTAATGGACTAAATATAGCTTTTTAATTTGATTCAATATTTACCAGTACTTGTTATAATTATGTCTACAACTCAGTGATGTTTTTGTTGTTTCGTATTCTTTTATTGTTAAATTGTTATGCTACATGTTTCTTTTGTAGTGTAAACTGTATTGGAGTTATTCCGTAAAAAATAAATGAATGGAGGGGTTTCTGTAATTTGTATAAAACGCATCTGAATAGGGCTGCAGGGAGAAGAGAACCAAGTCTGGTGCTCATGGTAGCGTTGCGAGTAATGCGTAGAACTGCTATATCACATCACAATTTGCTTAACCCTTACTTCACTAGGTGCAACACAGTCCGATACCGCAGTATACCTGTTAATAAGACTGTGTGCGCACCGACTCTTTGTTTCTCTTTAACTTCACGAGATGCATCACAGTCCGACACCGCAATATTCCTGTTAGTAGGACTGTGTGCGCACAGGCTACTTGTCTCACTGTACTTCCCTAAGCAGTTCAGAATATGACACCGCAGTAATCTCACTGTTAGTCAGATTGTAGACCGCCATAACCCCTTTTCTTACTGGTGTTTCTGCCACGTTAAGCACCAGACGAGCACCCAGCCTTTCTTGCTGCTACACGAGCCGCCGACAATCGTCTGACGACATTATAGACTTCGAAACACCGCAGTACTTATTAAAGCATGTAGTGCATATAGACTTGGTCATAATTAAAAATGAATAGATCTCCATGACGTTGTTTCCTTTCGACATGTGAAGCGAAGGTCTCCAGCCTCTATACGACCTGAGCAGAGTTAACCTAAGCAGCATGTGAGGACGATTTGCTGTAATTTCGCCCTTATCTTTGATTTTAATCCTTTTCTCATTTCAGCCACGCCTAAAGTAAAAGTTCGGCAAAGGCTCAAAACTTGATTCCGTTCGTTTCAAATATAAGCGGCCCTCGGCGTATTTACATTCGTCAATATTTGATTCCATATTCTTAATGAGTTGTTGACGCCAGCAAGATGAGTCTGGCATACCTGTGATTCCCCTTCATATGCTAAATTATATTTCAGCGTAACGACGCATTTCGTCCCGTGGCCACCCTATTCCATAAGTTCGAGAGATCAAGCATCTTAAGTAACGCATGCGCCTTTTCATTTGGTTCTAGAATTTCATCCCGGAGCAATTCACTGCCACTCCCGCATTGCTCTAGTTAATAAGTGTTTCGAATTCGCGTCTCCAGCAGCCGCGCTCTGTTGGGACACGCTGTGAAATATTCCGTTCAATTGCTGGGGTGCGTTGTAAGAAGTTGAATCTAATTGTGTGCTTTTAGCAGCGGTTTACGTTTGTTTCGTGCGTGTGCGTGCCGCATGTTTAAATCTGAAGTCCCGTAGATCAGAGATCGCAATTTATAGAAGTGTCGAGTAAAAGTGACTTTTCTCCGCATTCTGCGTTTGAACTGCAAGTGTTAGGACGGTCGGTCTTAGGACGTTGGTGGAACATCTCTGGGTGCCGTTGTAAACCTTGAATTCCCGGTTATCGTTAAGTGGGCAGCTTCAAATTACGTTGCTTAACGGATTATTCTGGGAATCTCAATATCATGCTTGTTTTGCTTGATGAAGTTCTGTCTCTCCAGTTCCGAGATGTAACATATCGCCACGGACTTCGAATTTATCCTCGTTGGGGATATTAGATTCAAACCTCTTTCGTCGGCAGTTTCCCGTTGGCATTGTGCAGCTTCTTCAGGCGTAGTAGGGTAGTTTATTTGGGAAACAACCACGTGCAGCTGTCGACCGCAGCTAAATAAACTCCTTCAGGTACCGTTTTTGTGTACTAGATTTATAGTGCGTAGTTTACAGTGCACGTAGCGTCCCGTCAAAATGTCGGACAATTTTGCGTGATGTTGCCGTCATCGTAGCATTTATTGTTTGAACCACTGTAGTTGTCAATTTGTTGAATTAGTTAATTACCGTCAGATTTTATGTTCCTGCTCAATTTAAAGTTGTGGCAATTGAAGTATGTATCGCATTAGAGCCACGTTCGTTTATGTACCGTCAAGTATCATTGTTTATGAGACAGTGCTTTGATCATTTAATGTTGCTACCGATTGCGAATCATTCCGTTTATTCGTCTTCAAGTTTACCACTTTTAACTAGTTTAAGACGTTACACAATGTAACCTAACCCTCACTAACCCATTTTGTTATACTCATTTATTTTATTGTTAATATAATTTATTTTTATTTGACAATGTTTTTTATTTGTTGTTTGCGATATTTGCATGGGATGTTGTATGTATTTTTTTACGAAAAAAGTTTAGGAACCTGCATCAGAGTTTCCCGCAAGGTAAGTGTGCGTGACTCGTCGACCAAACACTGCTAAGTTAGAAGTAGAAGGGTGGGAGAATTTCTTCCACTTTCAGATTGAGTTCACCTGTGTTGTTTTTTCCCGATTTAGACAGAAAGTGGTGGCGCTGAACATTAACATCTGTATTTGGTTTACCGGATCGTAGCCCTAATCCAAGGTAGTAAAGTATCCCATTTCTCCACTGCAGTTTAGCTGGCAAACCTTTTGTTACAGCTCATCGTAACGGGGTTGAGGCAATTAATCTGTTTAATTTTCCAGATTTTGTCGTAAAGTAGTTTTTATGTGGTAACAAACTGGCGGTTTTGCATTAAAGGACAGTTTATGCTCTAACAAACTGGCATCCTAACATGGTGTCATTATTCTTTTATTGTAAAGCCGTTTCAGGCTGTAACAAACTGGCTCCCAAACGTGTGGTCTTGTTTTTCCCACTTAAGTGCCTGTTTTGTGTCGTTAATACCGTTTTAGGCTGTAACAACTACCGTCTAGAGCAATCGACGATCCATATTCTCGAGAGAGTGATCATTTGGAAGTCGAGTCCTTCTTTAACCAGTTAATCTCATTCTGACAATGAATGTTTGATCTTAATTATAAGATATTTAGTTTACGTATCGGTTGGTTATTAATCAAACCTCTTTGAACAATAAGGAATCAGAAATCACACAAGAAAACACAATTAGTTATTTTAATACTCGCGTAGCCTTAAGGAAAGATACATTTTGCATCACGTTTGGCTTATTGTTACTTGAGTTATCGAAATGAAATTTCGCCAAGGCTATTACTGTTTATCACTTATATCTAAGTTACTCATCTTGTTGTCAAAAATGCCGAGAACATCTGCTTTAACCATTAACAGATTAGACATATTATTAGATTTAAAATGTAAGTTATCTTTATTTAGGCTATGTTGACGGCGTTAACGATTGCGTTAGCTTTAGCCAACTAGCTTTAAAACTCATTTATTATAATCTCTTCGAAAGATACTTAAATCTTTTCATTAATAACAGTCAGGTGCCGGAAATTTCTGTTTCTATTAATCAATTTTGGACTGGTAAAGGATATCCGCTTTAGATGGAGCACTAAACGCTTTTCCAGAACATAGCAGATCGTTAGCTTACTTGGTGGTTTTTAGTAGAATTTCTTCACTGTAATGGCAGCGTTTGAAATTCTGTTTTATGTTTTCCTATTCTTTTTGCATGCTTAACCATTTCTAAAATTATAGTAAAGCAATATTTATTTTGTCTGCAATTTTTGCTATTAGCAAACTAACAAATCTATCGTCACGAATCAAGCGCAGCAAAAGAATGAAGGAATATTAGGGTAGCTATTCAACACAATTTATTTTAACATAAATTAAACTGGCCGGTATAAATTAAGCTTATTTGCAAACATGCAGAGTAAACTGAGGTTTTTGCTTGTAAACTTCAACCTTTAAATAAATTTATTAACACTTGCGAGAAAATTTAGTTCTTGCTGCTACAGAGATTTTATGTACAGCGAAAATACAGGTGAAGGAAAGACTCGACCCCAGAAGCTAAATATACAGAGTTTTCGACGTAAAATTAATCTTAGAAAATTGCCAACGCAAAGAGTGGAACTAGCGCGATTTTAAAGATATAGTCATAAAGAGCTGTGCTTGGGGTAGCATATCGCAATACGCAAAGAAACCTAATAGTTGTTTAAGTTGGTATATTTACATACATAAATGTAATGCATCAATCCAGTAACTAAAACATGTTGATATATTTTAGTTTAAAGACGCAACATATCTTATTAAAATAACACATTTAATAGTTATTTTGGGAAAACTGCAGTATAACCCATTGGTACATTTTGGCATTTACGGAATATGCGCATAAAGGTACTGTTATGTCAGTGGCGAAATTGGATTTTAAGCTAATAATAAAACAAATACTCATTGGGAAATTCAAATTCAATATTATTGTCCTTTTTTACGGTCGTATACAAGCATTTTTGTATTAAATACACACAAATCTTAATCTGCAGCTAACCTAAATTCGCATCTTGACGGCAACCAAGACTGGATCTGGCAGGAGACGCTCGTGTTTTTCCTGCATTATCTGAGCATTTGTATAACTACCGACAAACTGAGAATCACAATATCACGCGCATGCGCCTAAGCTATATTGGAGTTAGCCGTTATTGTAGTTTGACATTCTCACACACACAGCATTAGTTTCACGCACGTAATACAAGCAATATTTTTTCTACAGCTGTTTATATAGTAAAAAGGCCAATTCAAATTTTGAGGCAAAATTCAAACTCATCAAAGTTTACCAACTTGCCGGGTTTTAGTAACTATGAAGATGTGATAGTTATTCACAATTTGTTTTACTGGCGTCATTTTAATTTGCCACTATTCCGTTTATTACTTTGTGAATTGCGATGACCAGTGATAGTAGTAGCCAAACTCCAACACAGGTTGCTGAAATTGCTCATATTGCCAACCTTTTGCCTGTATTTGATTCAAAAGGCAGTACGAAAAGCGTTTCAAACATTTTGCGACTGATGCACAAAAAAGAAGGTAAATAAAATCACGAAAAACTGTGCTATTGGTTTATTTTGAGGAAAAATCGGGTACGATAAAGGCGCCAACTTTATGGTATTGTAATGGTTTACTGCCCACAGCAATTTTGATGCTTAAGTAACAGAATGAATAAGGTCAACATGAGCACAGAATTAAATATTTCATTTACTGCAAAATAATCAGTACTTTACATTAATAAATGCACTTTATGTGAGCAGCATTAACTAATAATATGGGGGATAAAAGTGAGCATGAGATAAGGCAGATTTCAGAAGGATTACGTTCAGAGTATCAGATATGATAAATGTTCGGAAGGGCCAATGCAATTTAATTGTAACTGAAGGATTTGAGCTTAGTTACGTCAAAAATACTTTGAATAAAATGATACAGAATGATTTATTAAGTGCAGAAATTGTATGAGCGTTATGTATTAAAAGTTTATAAGCCAGTAAACGGCAAGTTAATTGAAAGTTAAACGAAGAACAGTGCCAGCAAAGCAATAATTGCAATAGAGCAATGGAAAAATGTAAGGCAACCGATTGAAAGACAATTAGTGAGATGCTAAAAGAACTCAAGTGTATCAGTGAATTATAAACCAAAGTGAAAATTAAAAAGCAGAGCAAAATGTGGTGACATTTATCACAAGAAAAGGACAATTTAGTAAAAATGCAAAGATATGACATCAAAACTGTAGTCCACAAGTTCAAACAGACAGTCAATTGTCAGAGGAGGAATCAAACAAGCTTACATTTTTTATGTTGAGGACAAATTGAGCTCAACATTTATTGTATTAAATTGTGAATAAAAAGCCATTTGTGAAGCCAGTTTTGTGTAAAGTTATTCACCAAGTTGCTGAGCATCTGTGGATGTAGTTTTCAAACGTGCAGGAGTTCCCAAGATAGTGCGCAATTAGGCCAGAAAGTTTCCACCTGGTGCGTTGTTGAGTGCGAGACAACTTTGGTACCAATTTTGAAGCTGAGGAGGCTTACAGCTATCCCTGGGTAGAATAATTAAAACCAGCAAGCCATTGCCAAGCGAGTATTTGCCGTGGCGTCCTTCCAGTGTGTCAACCAACAGCGGAGCCCCTCTTTAAAAACGGTAGGATTCTATAAAAACTAGAAGCAGTAACCTCGTAGAAACTGGAGTTCATCAAGAATAGACCCTTCCCGAGAGGTTCAACGTGTTTCCAGAGTCCCAGATCCATCAAGCTTTGAATAATTTAGCTGGCGTCCCTAAAAAGTGCTAATTGAGGCGGAAGTTGCAGTTTTTGCCGGAAATTAATGCATACACTGAAAATCCCATAAACCGCTGTTTTTTGTCACTATGACAGCGGCAAAAGTTTGCCCACTTTTCCAGCAACAAACCTGAACCTAACTTTTAAAACGGTCTAATTCTAGTAAGCCTAGCGAAGTTCCTAAAGACCTTATATGTAAATTAAATATGTATTCATTAAATTGTCGTACCAAATTACACTCAAGCTTGTTTTTTATCAAAGTAAACGTAACATTTATAATTCGAGTTTCCTTGCCTTTAGGCAATTCAACTCAAAAAACTGCTAAAAAAATTACTCGGCCTTCGGACTCGTAATTTTTTCAGACGCAGGTTTTTTAGTTAAATTGCGAAGCAAACAAATTTTCATTAAAATGTCAAGTTTACTTCGATAAGAACAAGCTCTCGTGTAATTATAAGTGAAAAAAATCGAATTGCAACCTTTTGAAAATAAGATGTTTTGAATCTGTTATAGTATAAGCATTTTTCGAAGAGTTATTTGCATTGGCTAATTATTATTGAAAATACTAGTACTTATACCAGTATTTATGGTATAGTATATAATTAGAATAGCGTAGCGAGCTAACAACGCCCGCACTATTTAAACGTTGGATATACAATCACTAACACGGACAAACTTCAGATGTGTCATATTTGGCCACCGATTTGAGTTAATTTAACCATACTAACCCATTTGTTTATTACTGTTTAATATATATTTGTCTACTTATTTTTAATAGACACATTTTAATTTTTAACTATTTCATTTACATATCTGCATGCGTTTATTGACAATTCTGTGTGGTGCTTTTTTCGTTGTGATGTATGTAAAGTAATCCGCCGCCAGCAAAGAAAACTAAGTAGGTTCCGAAACAGCTGGCGCCGTCTCGCAGAAGCGCTGAAGTACCGAAAACTCTCTGGACTTCGAGTTTCTACAGAGAGTTGCTGAAAAACCTTGCTTCAACCCTGATTATCAAAATTCGTGTGGTTCAGCATCATCAGTGCGACAGAACCTCACCCTAATTAACGCCGTGCGAATTTAAACTACCCCCATCTCCCTGAGCAATAGTCGTGAACTTTCCATTGCTAGAAAGTTGAAGCGTGATTACAGTGAGATTTGCCTTTTTGAACACTAACGTGTCCTGACGACCCATTTATCGTGTAATAGATTGAATGTCATGCCATCAGAGTCGCTTTGTCTTGTAACAAATGGAATTCGAATTGCTGAGTACTTCCTTTTACTGGGTCAGTATTATTAGAAGGATTAATATGTTTACCTATTTTCTACATAATTTTGAAGACTCTTCAACCCTTATTCGATCTAACAAAAGTTGTTATCCTTGCGGTTTGCTTGATGTTGTTGAAAACATTCTTTACCTTAATTGTTTTATTTAGATTTCAATTTTAGAGATGCAAAAATTATTTTAATTTCAGTAAGGCCTTCTATGTAGTGGACTCAAAAGCTAGTATAATTATAATTATTTGGTGTCCTTACGTTAAGTAATATATAATATATATAAACTCAATTTTTGACATTTTTCTGAAAGTGTTCACAACTCCAGCCTGATGTACTTCTATTTTAAGACGAAAACTCTGATATATTATTTTATAGAAATTGTATTGTTGAATAACGTAGGGGGGTACGAATTAGGTTTGATTTCTGCAATTTAATGTACTCTAAATTGATAACTAGAATGCAAGTAAATTTTAAAATACTGACTTCTAGAAAATCCCCGATATCCTATGGCCCAGAAGATACATCAATAAATACTTGGCTTTATAGTATAGCGTCGAATAACGGGCGATAAAATTGTTGAACAAGTATTTGGATAAACTGAATTCTGAATTCTATTAGACTTCTATCATGTTTTGCAGTAAACGTCTTAGGTGACAATAATAACAATAATAATAATAATAATGAATTTATTGTCTAACAGCATATAGCCAATAACAAGACAATATTAGATATACGGATAACCAGTAAGAGTAAGTGCCCATAAATGGTTGTGATTTTTATCTTAGGTTGGCACTGTTTATGTTTGTGGCACTGTAAGTCTATGTCAAATTCGAGGCTAGCAGGTTAGGTTTTGCATCAGTTTGTGTCAAAACTGACGCAAAACCCAACCTGATAACCTCGAATTTGACATAGACTTAAAGTACCACCAATATAAACAGTGCCAACCTAAGAAAAAAAATCACAACCATTTATGATCACCCTGTAATAAAGAGCACTTCCAGACGTAGTACTACCTCAGTTATGAAATGTTTATGTCAGCAATTTGGGGAAGGGTTAACTGAGAAGCACTTACTTTTATTTCGTGTTGCACTGTACAAGTACAACCTTTACAAAGAGTAAACAATATAATATTTATTTTCTGTCAGGCTGGAGTTGTAAATACAAAATGTCGAATGATTGATTATTAATATCAATTTAGTAGATTTATTTTCATTTATGTTATTTAAATGTATCACGGATTGTCACCATAAGCGAACTAAAGATAGGTAGATGAAAAACTAAAAGGAGAGTATTGTTGTTATTGTATTTTTAGCTATGTAGTGACTAAATTGTCAATTTCTTGTTACCTTCGATGTATATAAAATATTTTGAGTAACATACAACAAATTCACTTGAAGAAACGTATCTTCCATCGCTTTTAGTACCTTGTAAATAATTAACAAGTAAATAGCATACATTTTGTTAGAACAGAATATTATTTAAACAACCAATGTGTCTATCAGTTCCTATGTTTTTTTTTTAAATACAAAATATATTTCTACACACAAATATTTAATGTTTGTTTATTTTTACAATTAAACAACGTCAAAGCATGTGGAATTTTTGACAGCAGACGTCGACTAGTATTCCATACATGATCAAAACCTTAGTATACGATTTCTGATCTTTCTTGTGGAATGTAGAATTCGGATTTTTTTCTGTGTCTAAAACTTGTTTTACGGTTTTGATGTTAACGGAAATGCTGATCGAAACAGTTTATTGAAAGTATCAGAATGTACTTATTAGGCAGTGGTGTATAACTTTCAAGATAACCTTTAATTAATTAGTATATTATTCAGCAGTTAGTAGACCTTCATATCGTCCAAAATGCTAAACCGAACTTCAGCAGGCTGCTACCCTAGCTAGCACACCTTTGCTCAAAGCTCCTGTTTCGTCTACCGAACTTAACTTGCTTTAAACGCGAACAAGCGTCACGCATTAGTTTCGCGTAAGCGCACCTGGCGGTCATTAGTGTAAAAGTCTCCTTACCAGACTTTTTGGGACTGTTTCTGTTCTTGTACTTCTTGGGATATATATTGATTTTGCTGTGTCCACAGCCCATGTCTGAGCACTGCACTTGGTACTGGGGCCTCACATCGCAGGTGAGATTGCACTTGCGGTTGTCACATTTTCATCGCACATTCTGCCACATCACCGGTGTGATGATCGCATAACGCGCCCTTTCGTGTCGACCCATGCTCCGTGAATTTTTAATGAAGCTGCCATCTGTAACATAAATCGATTGTTAATTACTGAACTAAGCTGACCAGATATGATTTATACTGCTACGCTGCTTTTATTGGCCACAACCAGCCAGCTCGTGACGCGCGTAATGAAAACGTGTGGAGGTAGCTCCACCTGATGCGTTCAAGAACGGCAGAAAATAGGACGACCTGAATTATGAGTAAATTGACAATCTTAACCATTATATTTGCGGTTAAAACCGCTTTCTTCATTCTGAAGTTTTTCAAGGTTCATGTAAGGTGACTAGTATATAAACCAATAAACTTTGGGAAGTTATACAGCGTATTATTTGTTTTAAATGTTGGGACGTCATACATATTTTAAAAAAATTTTAGTGACAACCTATATATTTTTTCATTTATTTCGGTAGCAAGTTTTAATCTGTTCTCAAAAGTAGAATTTTGAATAGGTTACATTAAAACAATATTAAGAATAACCTTCAAATTCACATAAGAAGAATAGTCACCTGGGTTGTAAACTAAAAACCATGATTGTACAATTATTTTGTATGTTGCAAAGTCAAAAAGTAATCACTACTAAGTTTTTGCTGCAAACCCAGGTAATTAGTATTACTCTGTTAATTTGACTCATGATGACGAAACTTAATGCTGTTTTTCTAAAAAAATTGAAAATATAACATATTTAAAATGTTATAAGTACCTACCATTGCAAAGAGATTAAAACTTGCTACTGAAATAAATAGAAAATATATAGGTTATCCTTTAAAATAATATTGATGACGTCATAACATTTAAAACAATCTGAAGATGAATTTAATATACTCGCAGCAATTTGAATCGCTACAACCCTTTAAGATTTTTTCCCGAAAACGAAGATTAACGAAGTTACCGAATTTATGCGCTACTTAATTTCCACACTATATAGAAATCACCAGAGTGAATTGTAAGAAGTGGCCATTCTGTTTAAAATGGGGCATTACTAGATGAAGTGCTCAATGTGTCATCTACGAACTTCTCTGTAAAGATTAACGCGGCGAGACCATTAAAATAGTCCAGATACATCTTTTGAGGTTGCAATGAGTCGCCAGTGAGTCATCCTCCATGACCTTCGTTTTGTAAATCAAAGGCTTTACTTGACCTCATACGAATTTGAAATCATTATACAGGGTGTACCATAAGTAGAAAAAAATCTGGAAGTTATAAACAACACCAAACTGTTCAAAATAATCTCTTGTCGACGTTATAAACATAAAGCCAATTTTGGCCATGCTATTTAAATCAAGATTAGTACCATTTTTACACCAGGTGCTTAATGTGTCATCTACGAACTTAATTACAAAGATTAACTCGGTGCGTTAAAATAGTCCAGGTACACTCTATACAAAAGTACATCTTCACAGGTTGCAGTGACTCTAGCCAGTTAGTTATACTTGTTAACCACGGGTGTTTCATATAACAGGGACATTATGTAATCCCACCGGAAAAAAAATAAAATAAGTTAGACTTGTGTTTAACCTTGCATGTCTAGCCAGGGCAACGCTCTGGGTCACAGTTAGACAACATTTCTCAGCACAATCCATGCCCAAAACAAGTGAACAAAATGCAACAGTTTGCTAAAACGTATAATTGTGTATCTTTAATGGCGAAGTTATCACATCTTACTAGGTTAAGAAGCTCATTGTGCAACTGTTTACTTCAATAATGTAAGAATGTATGTACATAAAGAATACATTTTAATCAACAAAGCAGCATTAACCTTTGCGGTCTCTCTCACTCAACATCGACAAAGGGTGTGCTTTCCAAACCATAAACTTGGTCTCTGAGGCTGGAGGCCAACATACCCTCAATCCTTAGCCCAGGAGATCGCTTCCCAAGCGATTACTACTTGTGTTTAAAGCTGTAGACCGGCGATCAGTACAGTCTGGATATCGTGACGGCCAACCTATAGAACCTCCTCTTCTAGTCCTTGGGAATCATCTTATACAGATACTGGGGTACGTCTCTACAGAATTGTACTGGAGGTCCGTCACAACATATTTGGCTCGTACGAAGTGGAACTTCTTCCAAACGTTTGAGTAAAACATATTGCAGATACTATTGGAAGTTTTTTGTAAACGAGGCTTCATCGTGAGCAACGATAACTTGCTGCGTAGAGTAATTACCACCTGTGGAGATGTGTGTACATAAAGCATCTGAACTGTTTCGACGGATGCGAGCGTCGATGTCCCACCCCATCATCTTTGTACAAAATTCGTAGACGACACATTTTACTAATCCCATTGGAACATTTTGTCCTTAAATTTGTCATACTATCGAAACGGCGCGTTTGTAAATACGAGTAGTTATTTTATGTTTTGTGTCCTTTCTAATATACCGACGTTTGTCGGTATACTTAAAAAACAACCTCTATATCAATTTAGATCACGAAGTTAGCAATCAATTTCACAGTAGCATAAAACAACCGTTCATTATATATCGGTTGGCTACAAAAATGCGTTTTGCTTTGAGGGTCAATATTTTTCATTTATAATGAGATATCGATAAGGAATCGAAAAATATGCATGTCAAGTTTTAATCTTTAATCCTGGAAATTAACGACGTTGGGAATTTTTAAATTCTGTAGTTCAAGTCATCGGATTTCCGAGGACGATATATAACATTTTAAGTTGCACACGGTAGGCTGACTTTAAAACAAATTAATGTCTTGATAGTATGACACAGCGTCAGTAGACAAGATGTATAATTTTAATAATTACTGTATCAACAATAGCATAATTTTTGTTATTTCCATCCAAGACAATGGATCATCTCATAGAGCTCCCGGAACTCAAATTTTAGCCAAAAACATGCTTCTCCAGACTGCAATCCGTTGAACTACTCAATATAGAATTGCATCCAAGAAAACTTTTAATAATGGCGAAGAGAGCCATATTTTACAGTTTAAGTTCAAATCAAGAGCTATCAAGGCCATTACAGTATGTTTTTAAATAAAGGTTTGAATACTTTAAAAATTACATCAGGAAAAGAAATGTTTGTTATTCATATTTTTGACTTACAATTGTTTTTCACTATTTTATCTGTAACTGGTGAAATATTAACATTTATAGCTGCTATCTCTCAAATGCTATTAACTATCAAATAGGAGGCATTTTCTGTATCTACCCAGTATTATTGAAATTCTGTGTTTATAGTAGCCTTTTTATGGGTAATTTGAGAAAATGCAACTTTTCTCAAGTATTGTTCAATGAGAATTGGTAAAATTAATATCATTACAGTAAAAACAATAATTTCGCACATACAGCTCTACCATAGATACTATATGTGTAATTTGATATTAAATAAATCACTAAGCTCAAAACAGTATGACACATCATTCGAAGTCTTTATTGCACTTTATCTCTACCTTGTCGATATGGCTAGAACATTTAACAGAATGCAATTAAAGGATAATCTTAAAATATTGGCAGAGAAAGAATTGCCATGCAGAAATTGGAAGCATTAGCAAATACCTGAGATAATTATACACATAGTGGAGCCCGTTATTAAGCCTCCTATTTGAGATTTTTTTAAATGCATTTGGTGAGTATTGAAAAATGATGTGGACAATTAATTGTGGACAATCAAAAGGGCAAATTGTAAACTGCGGTTTATTAATAAGACAATTTTAGGTTTTTTACTTCCCTCGTCTGAAAGACAAAGGAAGTATTGTAATCTCGAAAAAATCACCTTCCAAGAGTTTTCCAGATGTTCACGTTTCACACTCCCTAGATGACGAAAAACAGGTTGTCTCAATTCCGTCTGTCTGTCTGTCTGTTGGCGGTATAACTCAAAACTGTTTGTTCGAGGAAGACAATATTTTGCATACACATTATATATCTACCTGGCATGAAACCGAGAAAAGTTCAGACAAATATATAGAGGGCGAGAACCTTAAAAAAATATTTGTTTAAATTGTTTTATTTAAGTTAGCATTAGATACAAGTAATAATTTTTACATATCGCAGGCTTAATTCTTGCCAAGAATGGAACCCACAAGACGCAGAATAAATTCTGTACGATACAAAAAGGAACAACGAATTAATGCGGAACGTTAAATAGAACTGGAACGCAGGTATTCGAAATGTCGCCGTAGCTCTGGAAGCGACAACGTAAACTACCTCCAGGCAAACAAATCGGATGAGCCGGCTCGTTCGCAAGCGCTGAATTCGAGTCACATCATCGGTACTATTTTTATTTTTGGTTTAACTTAGATGCAAGAAAGTAACAATTTGCACATAGTTTAAACCCTACTTTTGACGAGAATCGAACAGACACAGCGTAATTGCTCTTTCTGCTTTACAGCGTAAGAGGTGTCAACGAAAAGAGGTTCTATTTAAGCCAGCCGGGACGCACGTAGTTACATACTGCTCCGTAGCGCAGGTAGAAATAACCCATTCGCCTTGCAAATTATTGGGATTACATACGCATCCGCCCGGTCTTCGAATTTCACCACCGGTAATGTATTTTTTATTTGAAAATTATTTTATTTATTAAAAACGTGAAGATATTTTTACCCCTAACTTAATTTGATTTCTAAAATTATCTAGTGTCACAATTCCCACGAGGAAAGTTCTGGGTAAAGCCCTTTACAGATTTTTTCGATTAAGTTACCCTAGCTTCTTGTGTTAGAAAGGTGAGCGAGATCTATCGATTTATTTTCTTTGGCTCTTTTGATCAAGTTAGCTGCAGTGTCCCGATTTGAATATTAAATAAAAAATAGGAAGATAGTTCTACTCCTCTTATATCTCTATATAGGCTGAAATCATTGCAAAGTCTAAAGATGTGAATACTGTATAGGTACAGAATAGGTGAGTGAGTATCACATATTATACCGATGAAGTGGTAATTTTGGTAAATACATTTCAGTATGAAAAAAGCAAATGACGATTTAAAATCTTTAATTGTGTAGTACAGTTAAATTCTTCTCACAAATGTGAGAAACAGTACTGGAATTGCCCAGTGAGGCAACCAACGTCACTAAATATTTATCTTAAGCTATTGCATTCTTTTTTAATAACATTGGAGGGAAGTTGGCATAGGAAATGTAATCGTTGTGAGTATTAGACGTGCATTAGTCTTTAAATTATTATTCGGGAATTTACTGTCTTTTCAAAATGTACACATTTTTGAGTTTTTCTGTATTGGGACCATGGGCTGGTAGCAGTGGTTATAAACAACATAATAAACAACAATTTTTTTAGATAGAACTATAAAATTAAAACAAAAATTATTCTGATAATCCCATTTAGAGTAACTAATTCGTTTAAAACTATGAACCTAAACTGCATTATATATCGTTTGAAGGGAAAATTGTATAATACATAAGAATTCAGTATAGAATCCGCAGCAAAACTCCATTTAATAACGTCTTCAGAAATATAACATAAGCAAAAAAGGATTACATCTTAATATTCAATATTATTGAAGCAAATTTAGAAAGCTAGGTAGCGTAAGTAAATTGCTTAATGGTTTTAAAAGATTCCACTGCGTACTGTGCGGTTGTGTCTCGAGATAAAAGTGTTGCATCCAATATTCATGTTAATTCTGATTTAAGGCAAACCGAATCAGTAGCGCCCTTAAAGCTCCAATGCGACGTTTCTATTCTGTAGTAACGATACGTGGAACACAGGGAGCAATTACTCCCTCTACTAAAGTTGATCATGAATAGCCGACATTTATTCCGTGATTCCATGATTGGATCGAATAATATTATTGACTTTTTCAATATGCCATTCACAGAAATTCTCGGTCGTTTTGGATACGATAGATTTTCTATCTGTATGCGTCTTTGCCGATATGCTTTACACCACTCACACACCTGCGTTTGTGACAAGAAATCATCTCCACACTCGAGTCTAAATCTGACTAAAATTTCAACCAGTTTCATGCTTTCTTGAATAGGAAACTTGGTTATTACTTTTTATGCAACGAAACGATGCATTTATTGTGGTAACATATTGGCAGTTACTAAACAAAACTAACAATTGTAATAGAATAGTAGGTGCATTTTAGAACCCAAGGTCTTAGTTTTTGAAGCACGAAGAGAAGTACTTTAACAAAACCGAGGACTGTAATAGATATTACTATACAAGTTTGATTATGAGCATCTTAAGCAAACGTGTATTTTCTCTTCATACATAAATTCACTTTCAATGTATTCCTTGCTTTAGAAAAAACAGTTCGGTAATAACTATTATCGCACTGGGTGCCATAACACTGCCGATGAAGATAAAATGCTTAACGAGCGAGTATGTTTTTAAATTTTTTGTTCATCACATATATTTTTTTTAATTTTCTACAAATTTGTCCGAATTTCAAAACCACCGTTGCCATCAAGCAAACAACCTTCAGTAAATTTTGTAGTCGGCGCTGCATCCAAATGCTTTGAAACGTCAAAAGTCAAAGTCGTAAATATATAATTTTTTTACAGAAACATTGTAGGTACGAAGATAGTGTAGATTTTTCAATAATAGTAATTTACGATACAAGTTCGTAAAGCTAGTCTTTAGTCACGAGTGGGGCAGAGTTAAAACGCTAATGAGCGAGCGTTTTAAGGCCCCCCGACTGACTAAAGATGCTTTACGCATGTGTATCGTACAATATTTTATCTACGATAGAATCTAGAAAACCCGGTACATATAAAAAAAATGTAAATTAGGATTACCAGCAACCGGTCGTAATTTTGCGTGTTTTAAAAATTTTAAAACACGTTACTACTGACAACGTAAACTAATGAAAACATGTTATTAAACAGTCGTTTTACAAACTTAAAACTGCTAACTAAAAGGTTACTGTCGTAGATAAAATATTTTTAATAAATTTTTTATTAAATTTACTTTTTAACTAAAACCCCATCTACAGGACGTTGCAAAAACGGCGGATTAACTTCATGTTACGTTACTAAGAGGTACTTTTCGAGAATTTATATTCATATAATTAGCTTTAAGTGTGTAATGTTTTCCATTACATTACTCAATATTAAACAAATTATAAATAAAAATTTAGATTCTCATATTAAAAAGAAACCTATAACGGGCTTTCTTCGGAAGTGGGCACTATAACACCAAAAAATTTTATAAATCAAAGAAAACTAGGCTTAAAAATATCTTGGCGTTTTTAATAATACCGAAACAATAAGGGTAAACCCTTGGTAATGCAAACTACATCAATTTTTAAATCAAATAAACACTGTAATGTTTATTTGATTTATATAGTGGGATTTGCAGGCGCTGTAGTTCGAACCCTATCATTTGTAACGCCTTTTTTTATTTGAAAATTGATGTACTTTACATTACTAGGTGTTTCCTTTTATTGTATCAGAATTATTAGAGGCGTTAAGATATTTTTACCGTTTGTTTCCTTTGATTTAAAAAATTGTATAGTGCCCCAACGTTTACTTGAAAGGTAAGTTCTGAGCAGAGCCATTTACAGATTTTTCAAGGTGTGCACCCTGAATATATTTTACCGAAATTTTTTGGCTTTCATGCCAAGCAGGCATATAATCCGCATGCAAAATATCGTCTTCCTCGAACAAATTGTTTTTGAGTTATACCGGCATCAGGCAGACAAACATACTGAATTGTGAAAAGCTGTTTTTCGTCATCTAGGGACCTTGAACGTAAAGATCTAAAGAAATCTTGGAAGATGATTTTTTCGTGATTACAAAAAGTACTTCCTTCGTCTTTTAGACAAGGGAAGTAAACATATAACATAAAGAAGTTTTATTGTTTTTTTTCTACCTCAGGAGTGTCTCGTAATAATATGACATGGGGTTAATGCGCTATTTTTACAACACCTTTACATGGGTAGCTTACTAATGTTGCATAATAATAATATCAAGTTATATCAGTTTAAACTCAACTGTTTTGGAGATCTTAACATTTTATAAAAAACAACTTATTGTTTATAGGATGTGGATGTCCAACTATTCTCCCAGCGTATTTTAGGCTTTCGGTGTTTCTATTTGTTCTGTTGAGATCTTTCATTACTACAAGTAAAATTTTTTGATAATCCCTTTAAACTTTCTTCTGACATTGCACTTCATATTTCTAAAATCAACCGTTTTTCAAATATTGGAGTTTGAACATGAAAACAATTTAAGTCCCTTAAATAGTTTACTTAAAGGAATAACAAACAAACGCCGGTAAAATAATAACAAAACACCTGAACTCTCCGAACGTAACATAAAATCAGATTTAGAAAATAAAAATCCAGTTATTGTTGATATACGAAATAATAGATAACTACCAAAAAACGATTGAATTCAGGGTTGTGAAGTAAGACATTGGAAGAAAGCTCATTAAAGGGGATTTTCAAAAACACAAAAATATACAGGGTGTTATATTTAAAAATCCTAAATTATTAAATTGAAGTTTAATTTACCCTGCATAGCGTTAAACCCAAATGCCTTTCATTTGAAACTTATTCATTCCAATAAATTAGAAATAATTGTGACTTTCTGAACATGTTTAAATCAACTGTCTTCGATGATTATTAACAGCATAAGTTTTATTACTGGAAAATAAAAACAAATTATTAACGTGTGTGGGGTGATATTACATAAATAACAGTAAAACTTACAATATTTACATACGAGAGCCACTAGATAAATTTCCGAAGAAACATACATAAGATAAAAAAACTATGAGGGATTTTAACTTTAGTGTTTTTCAAAATAGTCGCATTTACATTGTATGCATTTATTCATTCTATTGAAGCAGCTGTCAAATACCGATGACTATTGTTCTGGAGATATCTCAGCGACTATGTTATTATATGCCTCAACAGCCTCATCGGGGGAGTTAAACCGTTGTCCACGCAATTTATTCTTGATTGTGGGGAATACATAGAAATCACACGGTGCCAAGTCGGGGCTATAAGGTAAGTGACGCAGTAGTTCCACATTTACAGAGGCCAAAAATGCCATTGTTTGAGCAGCGATGTGGGATGATGCATTGTCATGGTGTAGGATTAGACGACTTCGAGGACGTTGTGTACGTACTTTTTCTACGACGGCTGGTAAACAAATGGTGGAATACCACTCAGCAAAGCACAAAGAAATCGTTACAAGATGGCCTGATCGGCTAAACAACGAAGCAACCATCTTCTTACTTGCACTGTGAGATCGCATACATTTTATTGGCTTTGCTTCACCTTGGAAGATCCACTGTGCCGATTGTCGCTTCGTTTCCGGTTTATAACAATAAATACATGTTTCGTCACCGGTGACGATGTCATACACATGTTTTGATTGACCACTTGCAAACCTCTTCAGCATTTTCTTGCAGCAATTCACACGTGCTAGTTTTTGAGCTTCATCCAAATTATGTGGTACCCAACGGGTGCATAGCTTTCTGGCACCCAATTGTTGGTAAAGAATTGTGTTGATTGCAGTCCCCGAGATGCTTAAGGATGCCTCAATTTCAGCATAGGTGATTCGCCAGTCTTGCTCTACGAGGCGGCGTACAGCGTCAAGGTTTTCATCAATAACCGTAGATTTTGGACGGACCTTCACGGACTTCGTCATTAAGAAAATTGTAATCACGGCGGAATTCCGAAAACCACTCGCAGATAGTACGGTCTGATCGTGTTTCATTCGCAAAAGCATTGCGAAGTCGTTCGATGCACGGTTTTGGAGTGACAGACGATTTAAAATAGTAAACAAGCATCGTGCGATAATCTCTTCGACTTAGTTCCATTTTTCATACAACTCACAACAGCTAAAAGCTTATCACATACGAACCGCAAACAATTTTTTCAATCTGTCAACTTCAGTTGTCTACTAAAATGTTGTTGTTTTATGCCACTCCTATAAAAAATTTGGAAATCAATTTCTAAGCTTACTTTGAGAAAATTTATGTAGTGACCCTCGTATATCAATTTTTTTAAGTAATTTAAATCACAACATTGGTATAAAATAGAGAAACACAAAATACACTGCAAATGTAACAAATTTAGAAAAATAATACTACATATTTTTCGTTAAATCAAATCGCAAAATACATGCATAATACCACCACATTTAATGCGACACTTATGTCAAATTATCAGCAATTTTTCAAGTCAACTGGCAACGTATATCCGCTGAGTCGTCAGGCAATACTCGTATGTACCTAGTCACTGCTTTATAGGCTATATTTGGAAAACGGCCCAGTAGACCAAAATGTCACTAGAGACACAAAAGACATATTTCTTGGTATGTCATATAGCAAGAAATATCAACCAGTTGCTCTTCTTTTGTAGATAAGACAGAATTGTTAAACATTCTAGAAATAGGGTTGGCTATCAACATATAATGCTCGATTTCAATTTTGTCAGGAAAATGTTCATCAAATGGGGATGATAATGGTACAAGTTGTTGAATAGTTGATGTCTTCAAATTAGAGTCTATGAAAATTTTCTTCTCTAAAAGGAAAAAGCTCAGTTCGTTGAAGGTATTGTATTGCTCGGCGTTAATACTTTCCACGAGTATTATAATTTTTGATTTGAATGTAAACATTGTGACAGTGAACAGAGTGGAATTTTTTCTTTGCAGTTAAGTATAGTCTGCTAAGTTTATTAATAAACATGTCGTATTGTAAAGTGCAGCCACAGCTATTAAAATCAATGTACTTTAACTCGTAATTGGAGTTTGTCTCTAGTTGATTTTTTTGTGGTCTCGCTCTTACGTTGATTTACAAATGCCCCAACTTCAGAACTTAGTTCAAACAATTATGACAGCACTTTTTCTCGGCTCAGCCAAAGCCAGTATCTATATATATTGTAGTGACTCCCCGTTGTAACGCCTATTTAGCGTTATAATTGACTTTTAGTTTACTTTATTTTATTCTCAATCAATTCTTTTTTTTAATTAAATTATAATTAACTGATTTGTCCTTTTATATTATAAATGATCGATATGATTAAATTTGCTAACTCTGGAAGAAACATTTTTATACTCTTAACTGAAGCACAGGTAAGATTCGCTGATAATCTAGACTGCTTCTATTCCTGAAATTTGATTTTATTTCATGACAACTTATATGTCTGTCACCTGTCACTTCAAATTAGTCAAGTGCAAATTTAATTACAAATACCTTCTTCTTACATTACTTGTCATTCAACAATATCAAATGGTAAGTACTCCCGTAATTAAAATTACCTCACTTCACCCTTTCTATATTTTTCTTTCAGTTTTTACTTAAAAAACTGCATTCTGTCACCTGTTCGTGGACTCGATAATCTCCTTTATCTAGTCAAACGCATCCAGCAATCTCACAAAGATCTCCCAACGTCCAAACAATTCTCAGCACGAACTCCGCCAAAAACACCTGGATAAGCAAAGACTTCCTGGACAAAACAAGACAGGATACCCGCTACTTCCTTTAACAGGACTGCGAAGATTGACCAGAAGCAACCGCCCTGCTTTCGTCGAACGTCACTTCAATGACAAGCCTGAAGAATCACAATTCCAGTAGATGAAAACTCTTCTATCTACGTATACTATCAGAAGTCCACTCCGCTGACTAACTCGACGTACGCTACTTCCACCAAAGTAAGCCACTTCTATCCAATTCATACAATGTACTTAATTGAAAATAAACTCTACTCTGCATCCAATTCCAGTAATTGCTTTTGTAGATTATAGCTGCTTAACATATGGCAGTCTCACAATATCGATTCTCCTTCATTACTTCTCTATATCAAATTGTTTCTAATATTTCAATTAATACTCTTCTCGATAATTTCACCACCATACATAACTCTTCACATACCAAAATAGATTAAAAACCACACAATAAAGGGTTTATTTTAAAATTTCAGCTTCTTACAAACTTATTACATCTTATGAAGTCAAAATTATTTTATCTACTTTGATGTCACAATATGGTTATTATAACACCGAAAACAGTGCTACAATAGAGTCCATTATAATACAGTTTTTGCATTGTTATTTTCATATGAAAAACATTGACACAGCCTACTTGTTTCAAATAACTGACAGATTGTCACATTTATGAAATGTCAAAATTAAAAGTTTTTGATGATTTTTTTATGCAAAGTAGATAAAATAGTATATTATACTCGTTTAATACGAGGCATTGTAGCACTCGCTCCATTGGAGCACTCGTGCTACAATATGCCCTCTTGTTAAACTAGTATAAAAATATACTATTGTGTACTTTTAAATATACAATATCCTTAGTGATTTAGTTTAGCATATATTTTATAGTTCAATACACTATAGAACTTTATCATATTCGTCTAACACCCACTATGTTCAATGGTATTTCTCGAATAAGTATTTTCCATTAATTCCCCACTTCATTTCAGATAAAAATTAAATTATGTTAGAATTCCACTGTTTCTTTTATAGCTTCATTCAATTCAATTTTAAATTCTATTTTCTTTCTTTACCACCTACATTTTAATGATTTTGATAACCTTTTCGTACTTAAATTCATCTTTGTAATGTAAAAATAGTATCTTTTAACCTTATTAATCTGATTTTAAACCATTATACTAAGGACCATGACAATAACTATCAGTCATTTTGTATAGAAAGCCAATCGTATCTCTTGGCATTACTCCGCGTACAACTAAGGGTACGCGTATCCCCTGTTGAGAACTACTGTTCTAGTGGACGCCTATGACTATAATTTAATAGCAACATCATTCTAGTAGTACTCGACCTTTGTGTAAAAGTACTGCCAGAAGCGCTACCAGCAGTACACATTTTATACGTTCTATCAGTAATCTTAATTTTCAATAAGCTGTCAAAATAATACATTCGCTTTGGACATACAACGCACAAGTTAGCTAGTTTTTATATTAAACACTTTTATTAACATTTCCTTAGGAGTCTTAGTAATTTATATTTAGCTTTAATGAATAACAAAGGAATTATTACATCTACGAGACCATTTGTGCCCTATTTAATAGAAATTTAAGTGGCAAACAGATATAATGCTGGTTGGTAATAGAGAAACATTAGCGATATTAGAAGTCTAACTAATACCGTACAGAAAACCAAATGTGTGTTTAAAATCTGGAGAATGCTTTAGAATTTACTACTAAAATGGAGAAATCGAAAGGACTTTCCAATTAAAGTCTTATTAAATGGAATATATAGTCGTAGATATTTAGACGAGGTGAATATCCCGAGTTCAAGTTTTACGAAAGACGCAATATTACATCAACGATTTCTTAACTGAGGCAAATCAACAGGTATTCCAACAAGAAGTAAAATCGACTTTGCTTGCCAGAAATATATATTTCTCGAGTTAAGTCATTTATTCTGTCACACGCCAGGGTTCAGTGTTTAAATAACTGCTGATTATACAAATAAATTCATAAAATGTTAATAGTGTTGAATCTATAAGAGTGAGATAAGGAGTAAAAATTAATACTACTTCTTATATTAAAATTGGAAGATGTACTGCTGATAATTACACATGTAACGAATAATTTATAAAATTGTATTAGTGATTGCAATCGGTTTTTGTAGATACCTACATAGGTTGAATTTTGCATTTTTGTTCATATATTTTAAAGATGTAGATTATTTATCCTTAAAGAATATTATGTTTAAGAATTTGGTGGGTGTGTCGGCATTTTTGTGCTTCCGAGCAGCTTATTGGCATCTCCATTGGTTCAATTAAATCTGAACTGTTTGCGCTTAAGCGAATCGCTTGTAAAGCTGCTTGCTTCAAGCTCTTGTGTAGTGCCTGCTGCCGTTAGATTACTTCTGATGTAAAAAATCCGAAACGCGCATGTAAGCTGTTTATTGATTTCTTCAACAATTGGTATTTCCGAAATTGTATGATCAGCAGCCATCGCGTTTAAGATATGATTTACATCTGCTAAAACGCTTTCCTGTCAAAATTGGAAACTGATAGACGCCTTCTTTGTTAAATTAAGACTTAACTGTTGGCACAAGTGCACAAAATTACTTTCCTTGTGCTTATCGACTTTAAAGATGTCCCCTTTATAGTATGGTCTTAAAGCAGAACACATATGGGTTTTAAATGTTTCTACTAACTATAGCAGCTATTGCTGAAAAGCTTCAATGAGTTTACCGATTACGTTTTCTATACTTTACTCAGAACTTCCCACGTTGTGACACTAAATAATTTAAAAAATTTAATTAAACTAGGGGTAAAAATATCTTCAGGTTTCTAATACATTACATACATTATCAAATTGAAAAAAAATGACTGGTGGTCGAATTCGAAGATCAGGCGCCTGCGTATGCGATTTCAACGTTTAGCGGAATAATGCAAGAAAACGGGCTATTCCTACATGCTCTACGGAGCACTTCTTGAGTCCGTGCGTCTCAGCTGCCTTAAATAGAACCAATTTTTCGTTGACACCTTTTTCTGCTTTACAGCATGTAAATTGTATCTGTTGGGTTCGTCAGGGGTAAAGCCTGAACTAAGTGCAAATTGTTACTTTCATCTTTATCTCAGCAAGCAGTCCTAGACATATAGGGCATTGACATATGTCTCATTTCCGAAACTCATTTTACTAATGAGTCATTTGTTAAATTCAAGGGTTATAAAGTATACGTTATACGTTATAATAAAAGAATCAATTAGTCATCATGAAGAGATGGGATACAAAACACAAGAATTTCAAGCCGCCTCGGAAAATGTTAAAACCAAAACATATGATATCATTGTTACCGCAGTCTATTGTCTGCCTAGACATGCTATCAAAAAGGAGCAATATCTAGACTTTCTAACTCATCACGGCTATAGATTTATCACTGGAGGAGACTTTAATGCTAAGCACGTCCAATGGGGATCTAGGTTAATCACTACAAAAGGAAAGCAACTTTTGCAAGCGGTCAATCGACTAAAATGTACAGCATTATCAACTGACAAGCCTAGAGATACAAATAAAATGCCAGATTTAATTGATTTCTTCATAGTACGAAATGTGACTGTAAATTCTATAAACGTGGAAGAGGCATGGGATATGAATTCTGATCATTCTCCCATCCTCACTTTGAGTGATAGTATTATACAAAGATAAACGCCTCCTGGATTGACTAATAGGCAAACTGATTGGCAGAGCTTCAAACTCCAACTTGAGGCAACTATTAAATTGTCATGTTTGATAAGAAATGAAGATCAGCTAGACAGTGAAGCAGAGAAATTTGTTAATAATATTCAACAAGCCGCATGGGATAATACTCCCAATATTATCTCACGGACGAAAGGTAATAATTATCCTAGAGAAATTAGAGCACTCATTTCCGAAAAAAGGAATCTCAGAAGAATATTGCATCAAACTAGATTCCCAGCAGACAAAACTAGATTAAACAATGCCACACAGCAACTCAAACGAGAGATACAAAAAGTTAAAGCAACTCTATTTGTAATTACTTAAGTGAACTGTCAAATGATAGCAAAGCTCACCATTCGCTCTGGAAAGCAACCATACAATTAAAAAGACCGATCCTGCAAAACCCACCAATTAAAAATGCCGACGGTACATGGGCAAAAAGTAATATACAAAAGACTAACAGATATGCCGAACACCTCGAAATGACTTTCCAACCGAATGAGGGCGGTAACACTCTTAACTGGGAGAATATTATCACAGAAGAAGGCGATAATTGCAACGGAAATAAAGGAAAACATTAACTCAAAGAAGGCTCCTGGGTTTGATTTCATTACAGGAGAGTTTCTTAAGTAGCTTCCTCGTAAAGCAATCGTAAAACTTACATACTTAATTAATGCATCCTCTAGATTAAAACATGTACCTAAGATATGAAAAATAGCGGAAGTGATAATGATCGCTAAACCCGGAAAGCCACCAAATGAAGCCTCATCTTATAGGCCAATCTCTTTATTGCCTGTAATCTCCAAATTATTTGAAAAAATATTGGTTAAAAGACTGAAACCAATTATAGAAGAAAACAACATAATCCCAGCGCATCAATTTGGCTTCAGGGAGAGTCACTCGACTATAGACCAAATCCACAAAATCACAAACATAATTGAGAAGTCCTATGAGGAAATAAAAGTCTGTTCTACTGTCTTTCTTAATGTAGCACAGGCTTTTGATAGGGTGTGGCATAAGGGACTTAATTAGAAATTAAACAAGATGTTGCCCAAACAGTTCGCAGAATTATTAAGGTCTTATATTTCAGATACAGCTTTCAGGGTTAAATACGAAGATGTCTACTCTGAATTAAATGAAATAAAAGCAGGAGTGCCGCAGGGCAGTGTGTTGGGACCGGTCCTTTATCTAATATACACCAGTGATATTCCCGAATTAGAACATAATATAATAGTCACTTTTGCTGACGATACTGCCATAATGGCTGTAGGTAAAAATCACGAAGAAGCAGCAATAAATCTGCAAGCGTCAGTAAACAAAATTAACAGTTGGACCAAGCAATGGCGAATCAAGTTAAATGAGACTAAATCTGTTCACGTCAATTTCACGAATAAAAGAAATCAACATCTCCCTGTTAGCATAAATAATATTCAAGTGCTATATGCTTATACAGCAAAATATTTGGGTATGACATTGGGTGCGAAGCTACGCTGGAAAGCTCACGTAAAGAAAAAAAAAGAAGAATTGGACATCAAATTTTGAAAAATGTATTGGGTACTTGGAAGAAATTCTACTCTGTCAATTTACAACAAAGTACTTCTGTACAAACAAATTCTTAAGCCCATATGGACATATGGCATCCAGATATGGAGTTGTGCCAAAAAGAACAATTTAGACATAATCCAGCGGTTTCAAAGCAAAGTATTGAGGAGTATTGTTAAAGCTCCATGGTACTTCAGGAATAATGATCTCCATAGAGACTTGGACATGGATACCATTAACCAGCCCATTAGAAAATTCGCCAAGAGTCATGAGCAGGGACTTCTTCACCACGTCAAGGTCAAGGCAATCCAGCTTCTCGACAACACGGATTTGACAAGACGACTCAAGAGGACCAAACCTTTTGAGCTAGTTTAATATTTGTGCTAGTGCAAAAGCAGAGTATAGTGCTAGTGTACACGCTAATATTAGTGTAAATACGTTGCTAGAACCTAAGAGATATTTAGTGTGAAAATCCTTAGTTTTAAGTTTGAAGTAGTAATTTAAGTTTGCACAATATTACTCATTGATTAACTACTTGATCAGATTGTAATTTCAGTAATATCATTGAGATATTAAAAAAAATATTTATTTCAGTTAATGCAAAAATAAAATTATTACCGGTGATGAGCCTCGAAATTCAGCACCTTCGAATGAACCGACGCATTCGTTTTATTGTTCGGCGGTAGTTCATGGGTGAAGCGGGCATTCGCTTCGAGAGCCATCGCGACACTTCAAATTTCGTCGATGCAGCTATATTTAACATAACGCACCAATTCGTTGCTGCTTTTTGTCTCATTTATCACTTATCCTGTATCTGTTGGGTCCCATTTCGACAAGAATAAAACCTGTGCTATGTACAAATTATCACTTGTATCTATTTCTAAGTTACAGCAAAAACAAACAAAAATAATTTTTTAAAGTGCTTACCCTGTATATATTTGTATAACATTTTCTCGGTTTCATGCCAGGTAGACATAATGTGTATGAAAAATATTGTCTTTCTTCAACAAATAGTTTTTGAGTTACACCGTCAACAGACAGACAGACAGACAGACATACAAACACATAGACAGACCAACACCTGTTTTTTGTCATCTAAGGACCCTGAAACATACAAAAATCTGAAGAAAAGTCTGAAGATGATTTTTTCGCGATTACAGTACTTGGACGAGGGACGTAAACATGGAAGCCTTCGTGTTACATTTAGAGTCTAACATTGACGGCATGTGGTGCAACATTATCTACAAAAGTTAAAAACAGCTTGTAAAAGGTGAAAACATAATTACTTCAACGATTACTAGGAATCTCTGCTTCCATTTCTAGAAACAAAGAGAAATAATTTAATGTTTCCCAAAATATCTATAATAAATTAAATGGTTACGGCTTAGGAAAGTTTTTCACAAACAACGCATTAAAATTCTAAAATACACATGTATAATTAACATTCTAATTATAGCGGTAAATAGGATAAAAAAACGATCAAAGAGTATTTTTTATTATGCGGTGCCTTTATTATAAAACAATCGACTGTGAAACTAAGCAGATAAACTGTATTGATTTTAAAAATTTCATTAATATGGCAATCATGCAAAAATTAGTAGACCTTAAAATCAGATTTTCATATTTTAGAGCAGAGGCTAGGCAGTAACGTTTTAAAATAAATAAACACAAAATATAAACAGTTCTTATAATAGACTGCTATTTTACTAAATGAAGTCTAAACTTAAATTTCATTGATGAACGTTTAACGACGCTCTTATTGCATTGTTTCCCTGAATCACATACGTGGAGATCTTAAACAGAAATAATTTTCTCGGCGGACACTACTAATTTGTCATTTCCAGCGACTTCCACTAACAGAGTAAAGAAAGATTGGTGACAGTGATTCATTTTACGACATATTCTTCCTAACCATCCATTTTATCTGTCAAATATTCTCATACCGAATATGGAAACAAAATGTTGGAGTGTACGATTATCTCAAGAATAATTTCTCTGTAGTAAAACGTACCGGTCATATACGTAACGTTTCTAAAGTTAAAGGAAATATAAATACATAAGTAGCTGTCAGAGAAGAGAGGATAAAGTATGCGAACAAAATAACTCAGATCTATAAAAAACGAACTGATACTTTTAAGAAGAACTTTAGGCTGCAACCGCAATTTAAATTTAGATTGACTTTCCGAGAAGTATTTTAAATTTGGGGGAATTTGCTGATAAATCTATTAGGCCGTAAAGTGAAAATTAGGGCGCTAAGATAAAACGTTGTAAAAACCTCTGAACGGTTGCCCTTTTCATTGTATAAAGTTTTAGTCGTTCTCTCTCACATTGATTTAACAAACAAAGAGTCAGAACCATTTTCAAGAATTTCATTGGCCATTAAAGTGACTAGATTAAATAATTTATGAAAAATTAGATCATCCAAAAACTATCACGTTTTTGATAGGCGGTCAAAAACGAATGTTAACTATATGAATCTTTTAACTAATGTTAGCGTTTATACAGTATTTTGATAGCTTCAATTGGACTTCTGTTTATGTGAATTCCGTTGAAGAGTGAAACTTCCAATAATTTTTATTTTCGGTTTATTTTTATGCTAATGGGCGGATATCGGCTTTCATCGTTGTTATTTTTTGCTTTAAAAATGCTTTTATTGTGCTAGAATGGGGCTATTGGGGAACAGTACCAAAACTAAATAGTAGCTACAATTAACAAATAGGAACATGTACAGAATAGAGGTATCCCATAGTTTTTCGTCATACTTATTATAATTAAATATTCACAAATCAAGTAACCCTAGAGAAAACAGTTATGCGTTGTATTATTGTTTATTTAAGTTGGCGTCTGTCAAAACCAAATATAATTGTTTGTTGTGCGTAATTAATCATAGGGATAGAAGGTTGTGAACGTTTGAGTAAACGACGACCTGCTAAATTGTGTGAAAAACGTCACTTTATACGGCCTGGACATATGTGAAGTTTCGCGATTCTTCGCAGAGTGCTGGATACACAACAGCGGGAATTTCACATTCAATATTTACGCAATGGAAATACTTGATTAAACGTTTCGACGTTTTTTTGACTTTGACAATAATGACATAACTGTTCCGTGTACTTATCTATTGTGTTTTGTCTGCTACTTTTTTGGTTTATTTTCTTCTCAGCATTATTTAAGTTCACGGTTTAATTTGTTGATTACGTTATCCATTTTTATTGCTTAGGATTTGGTTGGTGCTGTTAAAATGGAAGCGGTTCTATATACGTTTGAAAAACGTTGTATTGCAGCGCACAAATATAGCAATTGGGAAGATCTTATGAATTTCCCTCAAAGGAAGTTTTACAAGGAATAGGATTTAAAAGCTAATCTTAAATTATGATACTGATACTTCAAACAACTCACCCTCTTAAGAAGCCTCTTTTTTATGTATGTATATGTTATTTGTCTACCGGTGTAGAAGCTGGCGCTTTACACGCTAACATCTGGCGGTGTAGTGCTGAATTTGCCCCGGTTTTGGGTTACAAAATTGAGCGCTTTTTGAGCTTGCGTAGCAACTATTGTGTTAGGTGTGTATGCTGGTGATGTGTTGACCTTGTTACTTTATATTTTAGGTCTGTGGTTCCGAGTAGAACACAGTTAATTTGGTGCCCAAATGTGAATTGTCTCACCGAACTCGGTACCGTCTTCCAAGGCTGCGGAAAAATTCCGCCCGTCGTGGGATTCGAGCCGCGGACTTTTTTAATGCAAGCCTAACGCTCTACTAACTGCGCTACACGGCTTCTCAAAATTATCTTTTGTATTTTTATTTAAATATACATAAACAATGAAAACTGCAGGAAAAAAATTTATTTGTAGCATTTTCAAGAAAACCTGCACTCTCTTTGGTATAGTTTTCAGTGCTGCAATGGAGAGTGGGTGTTCAATAAAACAAATAACTTTTAAATATTTACTTTCTAAAATTATATAAAGTGAATTACACATAAACTACAACCTTAAAATGCCAAAAAGAATGCAATACTTCATCAAGATGTTTGAGAATTCGTTCTGCTCCAGAAAAGTTGGGAATTTCTAAAACTACTGTGGGTAGAATTAAGAAAGACATCTTAGGTATATGCTCACGAAGAAAAATATCTGTACCAAAATATACGCAACAGCAGCTACCGAAAGTTGAAAGCGGATCTAAGTTTTTGGTAAGAAAACTGATGTTAAAAAGTGGAAAAGTCTTTCAGACGAGGGAAGTAAAAAGGATCCGTATTCAATATAGAATTAAATGCTGTTGTAAGCAGTTTATTAAGTGAATATAATTTGTACAAAAATATAATGCCTGTATTATTGATTAATTATTTATTAATAAATATGACGAAAAATTATAGGACATCCTCTACATATCTAGATACAAAATTTGAAAAAAGTGGCCAAGAAAGAAGAAGTAAAACAATGAATTCTGAAAGCTGAAATAATAATAAGATATCTAAACTCGGTATTATGGTCTAAAAATATTTCTAGATAAAGAAATGTTCTAATATATAACGCGGTGTTCCAAAGCATAGTTCTCTACGTTTCGAAACTTGGAGTTCTGACGGAAATCTGCTGGCACATCACGGCTGAAAAGAGTAACCAACGACCAAATGAGAGAGATGATAAAAATAGATATGACAATAGTAGAATAAATTCAAAGCAGGCAGCTAATATGGTACAGACATGTAGAAAGGCTTCCCAAATTGACACTAAAATCGAGAGGAAAAAAAGGGGAAGACCAAAATCAACGTGCATAAGAAGAATACAAAGAACAATTTTCAAAAGGAATCTACAACCAGGAGACTGTGGAGACCGAAACGGCTGCAATCTAAGAACGGAATATCTAAAAGATGTCTATTTTCCAACTAGAACATAGAAATTTAACATTATATTGTTCTTTTTTTTTAATTCCCGCTAGCTAATTCAACTTACAGGAAAGGTAATGGTATTATCAGAGTTGTTGTATCAGTTTATGTTCAACTTTAAGAATGGACAATTGGACACCCGGTATAAATATGGCAGCTAATATAAATAATTTTGATATAACGTCATTACCTCATTTGTGAAATAGACGTCAAATACCGAAAAAGCAATCGAATGCTATGGTACTAGGACAAATATAAAGAGAATTTTTACAGATATGCAATTTTTGTCGCAACCTTTCAATCAAACCCAACCAACTCAAACTTATATGAAAGATCTCATAAGACTACCTAATTTGTGTAAATACAGAAACCGCTTTGGCACTGAAGGAACGTCGGAAAATTTAAAAAAATGCGACTACGTCTGTTAGGACCGTTTTAAAGTTTCAGCCGTCCCTGGCCTTTGAGTGGACTCGACAGAAGGGACTCGGTAATTCGTTTCGTCAAACTTCCCCCCTCGGGGAAATAAATCAGTAGTTGATCAAATACAGTTAAGCACAGAAGTTAATTACGGTGTGTTATTTATTCTTTGAATATGTAAGTTTGGGGAAGTCGCTATGCCAATTTTAAGCAAATTACGACGATTGTCGAATATACAACTAGTCCATTTTCTAAACGCTAAAAATTCGCCAAAGTTCTAACTTCGTTGACTCAAAACCGATTTTGAAGATTTTTTTTTTAATTATTTCGGAAAAAGTTTATAGAAAAGTTCCCCATAGGTGGGAAAGTGTGCTTTTTATTTTTTCAATTGTTATTAACAAATAAGTGTTTTTAATATACCCTTAATTAAAAAAATGTATAACTATTCTATTTATTTAAACAATTGCCTGAAATTTGACAACATAAGGTTTTTGGGGTCGCAGATTACGAATCTGGCCTCCAAATGGGTCTAAAAACAAAATGGCGTCGAAGGTCTAATTTTCTATTTTATTTTTTTTTATTTCTGATACCTATACCTAGGGGTTTGTTGAGTCACTCATCCCAAATTTTCTGTTAAAATTTATCAAAAATGGAAAACGGTGTCTGCAAAATGGTGGAAACAAATGATAGAAGAGTTAAATGAGTATTAAAGATATTATATTTTGATTGATTTATTAAAATTAACCCAAGATACATTTAAAAACAAGGAAAACATTATTTAGCTTTAGTTTCTTCTTCCTATACTTCTTCCATTGACACTGCCGGTCATGAATTAAGGTAACTATTTCCATTACATTCATCGCAAACCGCCGAGCCTAAAGGCCATATAGTATATAAAATATATGTATCGTATTGTCTGTAACCTCATTTACCTTGCGGTATATGAATAATAAAAAACGTTCAATCAATTAAACATTCCTGTACGAGTTTAAGCAGTTACTTTTCTTCGCACCATACATTGCAAGCATACATTTTATACCAGCATTTTTTTATATAAATTTTAGCAGTCTCTTATAAACCACTGCTATTTTCAAATATTTTGGCAAATTTATTCTTTCGTGAACATTTGCTTCATTTACTAGGACTTATGCATGTGGATCTTTAATAAGGTGCCGGTTGTATTCGTCTTCCTCATCCTTATATAAATTTATCTTCAAAATATTAAACTATATTCAAAAGTCATGATCTGCACCTTGACACCAAAACTGGCATGCTAAGATACTACATTTTTCCCATCTTGCTCTATGGGGTCGAGTCCTGGACACATAACGAAACAATCACAAAAAAAGATCGAAGCCTTTGAAATGTGGTTATACCGAAAAATATTGTGGATATTATGGAAAGACCATGTAGAGAATGAAAAAAAAATAAAGAGGTCATGGACAACATCAAGGTACTCAAACTCCAATACCTCGGACGTATAATGAGGAATGAGAATAAGTGCGTTCTACTACAATCTATTATACAAGGCAAGATATATGGCAAACGTGGAACAGGACGCAGAAGAATATTATCTTGGTTGCAAAACCTAAGGGCGTAGTATGAGAAATCATCCAATGAGTTATCTAGAATTGCAACCAATAAAGAGAAAGATGACCGTGTTGAACGCAAACATACGAAATCGGATAAGCACCTGAACACGAAGAAGAAGAAGATTCTTTTCTATGTTAAAACATGCTGAAGTTGTGTCACATCCAGTTCAAGCATGTACAGAAAGTACATGCTCACTACACTTGAGATCCGCAAATTGAAGGCTTTTAGAAGAAGATATTGTTTTATTTTCTTTATTTTTGGCAGGTTTTAAAAAATATATGTATATCTTTATCAGGAGAAACTGAAGCTGTTAATATAAGTAATACGTCTATATTCTCTGATACTACGACTATGTTTTCATTTGATGCATTGACAGCTGTTGTAACTATTAACCGATCCGCATCACTTTCATCTTGAGAGCGGGGATATTATTTGCAGCTAATAATAAAACGACATGAAAGATATTTTCCAGAAATTTTTCTTGGTATAACTTTAAAGACCTGTCTCTTTCAAATCGAATATCTGGTGCAGTTTTCGTTTTTAGACGTCGGTCTCTTTCATCAGATTTTATTCTATGTTTCTGATAATCGACAAAAACAATTGCTTTTTTCCATAATTACGAACAATAAAATTAATATATATCTAAAATTGCACCATACTGTTGAACAAGTTGCGATTTGTTTTTATGTAATAACATTCCTCCGTCGGTCACAAACAGAAAAATGTTTTAATTCAGTAATATCTTTTGGAAAGTGTACAAAGAGGTCGTAGAAAACACATTTTTAGGCGTTGGAAATTATATGTAATTGTATGTTATATTTAAATGTATTTAATCTATTTAAATTTGAGTTATAGTTTAACAATTTAGAATTTTATTTGTATATAATGTTTATTAAATAATAATAATAATAATCGTACAGAATAAAAATTTACCTTTTAATGCTATATTTATAATTACTGTGTCCAAAACCCTTAGATATGAGGCAACGCGCGGAATTCAAAAAAGAAGCTATTTTGCCACTTTAAAGACGTTATTTTTTATTTTTGATAAATTTTAACATAAAATTTGAGATCAGCGACCCAAAAAACCCTATTTAGGTAAGAAATAGTCAGAAAAAAAATTAAATTTTTTTGCCATCTTGGATCCGCCATTTTTTATTTTAGTTGAGTTTTGATGTCAAATTCGTAATCAGCGACCCCAAAAACCCTTAGACATCTAATAAAAATAAAAAAAAAATAAAAGAATAAATTAGACCTTCGACGCCATTTTGTAGACGCCATTTTGGTTTTTAGACCAAATTTGAGGCCAGATTCGTAATCTGTGAACCCAAAAACCTTATGTTGTCAAATATCAGGCAATGGTTTAAATAAATAAAGAAGTTGTACATTTTTTTAATTAAGAATATTTTAAAAAACACTTCTTTGTTAATAACAATTAAAAAAATTAAAAGCACATCTTCTCACCTATGGGGAACTTTTCTATAAACTTTTTCAGAAATAATAAAAAAAAAATTTCAAAATCGGTTTTGAGTCAACGAAGTTAGAACTTTTTTCCTTTAGTAAATGGACTAAACGTCTCAAAACGCAGGCATTTGAAATTGCGTATCTCATCTCGTTTTGACAATCAAAAGAACACTCTGTATTGTCTCGTGCTCTATCGTTTCGCAACTGGCCTGCAAAGAAACGCTTGCCCCGAAGGATCTGTCGTCACATCGCGTGTAAAATCATGCAAATTTGGCTCTCAACATCTTAAAGAACTGTTAATTTTGATTCCGTCTTTGAGCCCCCAAAATCTCGCTTAACTTTGGCGGTCAGGCGCCCTGCCAAGATTTTGTGCTCCGCCCAGGGTCTATGCTTTCTCACATTTTCCATCAATTGCACTACATTTCAGCTAAGCTGAATTTATGTTTGTATTACTTCACACTACACGTACAGTTTACCACTAATTAAATAAAAGATGATCGTGTATGTTTAAATTATTTTAAATTTTGTAGGTATGTGTTTTAACAAGCAAGTCACATGTTGTAAAATACGTTTTGGGACATATCTCCGTTAGCAGTGTAGTAACGTCTTCAGTAAATAAATTTATTTTAGAATTAAAGGCAGTCATCAATAAACATGCACGTTTAGGAATGTATTATAAAAATCAAATATTAGAAATGAACCCATAAATTTCTAGACTATACGGCCTCCCAAAAATGCATAAAGGCGAGAATTGGCCCATTAGACCAGTCAATTCGTTCACTAAGTCCTACTTATAAACTTGCCCCATTTTTATATAATAAACTCAAAGAATTATTGAATGTTAACTCCAAATATAGTATAAAAAAATAGTAGTCAATTCATAAGCAAAATTAATTCTTTAACTTTCGAACAAAACTTAACCTTTATTTCTTTTGACGTTACAAATTTATTCACATCGGTTCCTATTTTAGATTGTATTAACATTATTAAAAGTAAGTTAATAAATAGTGCTATTTCAGACGCAGAATTAGAAGCAATAATGGATCTTTTGCATATTTGCCTACGACAAAATTTCTTTACTTTTAACTACATTCTCTATTCTCAAACAGATGGTCTTACTATGGGCAATATTTCTCAACCAACTCCTAGCCGATATTTTTATGGATAATCGTGAATCTCAATTCCTAAACTCCGATGATCCAGTTGTCAAAAATATTGTTTTCTGGGTAAGATATGTAAATGAGTGTTTTTGTGTAGTTAAAAATTTTAATTTCAACATATTAGATTCTACTTTAAATTCTCTTAATAATTGTCATTCTACTAAAAAATTCACTCACGAACTTGAGTCAAATAATAATCAACTAAACTTGTATAAACTATCATTCAAATCTCCCTATGTGCCATAAAACAGATTTCTTTTATTCTATGTTTCATCGTCTACATATCACACCCCTCTCTTACGAAGATTACGTATTAGAACTTAAAAAATTACTGTATATTGCCATAAAGAACGACTTCCCCATCTATATTATCAAGAAAATTTTCGAACAAAAGAGAAAACGTATATTTGTTTCCTTCTGATACCCTATAATTTCTTCACCTATACCCAAACCTTATTTCTCCATTCCGTTTGTGGGAAAAATTTCATATTTCTTCAAGAAATGATTTGCTAATAATGATTTCAATGTTACTTTTTCCAATACTTTCAATTTACAAACTCCCTTGGTTAGGAATCAAGACCAAATTGGTTCCCTACAGAAAAATGACGTTTACAGCTTGACTTGCAATTGTGGAGCTACATATATAGGACAGACCGGTAGACCTTTCAACATCAGAATTAACGAACATCTTAATTGCATTAGAAAATCAAAAATTTAATCGAATTTCGCTGTACATATCAACGAGAACGATCATAATTTTGATAGGGAGTCCTTTTGTAGAATCTTACATTATAGTGAAGCTCAACATTGCCGAGTGTTTGTAGCTAGTTTTGTGTAACAAGTCACAGGTCAATTTAAACGATCAATTAATATTTGCAGGATCGGAGTATTTCAAAAGTTTTCTCCTTTTACATTTTCTCCTATCGGCGCGCATGTTCCGCCGTATTTGATTGCCAGTTCTGGTCCACCCATCATGGTAATTGTAGCCAGTGTGTGCTGTTTATTTGTGATTTTGTTTGTTTGTTAATTGTAAGTTATTTTTAACATGTTATAAAGTTTGTTTCATTGTCAATTATTTTGTAGAACTTCCCTGTAGATGGCATAAGCCGAAAACGTTCGGGAATTTAAAAAAATATATAAGTAGATCAAGACGAAATCTATAGTTTTATTTATATTAATTTATGTTGGCAGTGATGAGTAAAGGTACTTAATAATATAACCTATACAATTTTGAGAGATAAACTGAACGTGTACATAATGTTCAGTACTGAACACAACGTTGTGCTGTGTATGGAAGATGGAGGAAATCTGTAGCTGGTTTTGTAACTAACATTTTTATATACAGTGAAAATTCATGAACTGCGAACACGAGTAAATCAAGGCGAATTTACGATTGCCTAAAAATACGTCAAGACCGATGGACAGTCGGTCTAAGGTACTCTGATATTAATCCACGGGTCGTCTGCGTTGATTGTTTAAGTAATTGTTCAACGCAGACGCGTAGTGTAATTTTTTTAAATTAATTATTATATCACAGATAGAATGTATGAGGTACTGTTATTCTGTGATTAATTCAGGTGATAAATTCAGAGTTGAAAAACAGGATTTTTAGAGATTAACAGTACAGTAAAAGAAGGTAGTTCTTAAAGTATAACGCATTCTGAAGAAAGAAATAATTTCTTCCGAACAAACTAACTAAGTAAAAAAAAGATGCAAACAAAAATAAAACTATTTTTATTTCAAACAACAAAATTCAAGAAGTTTAAATTTGCTCTTGTTCAAATAGCCTGCCTTCTTGCGCTAAACAATATCCTAAGCGATCATAGAAACGTATTAGTGCTAGTACTCTGAACAACCCTATTAATTTTTAAACGCAGTTCTGCAAATCGTTAGTTGTAGTGAAAACGACTTTTCAGAGGAAGTTTTAGGCACATCTGTCACAGTTTCACAAAATTCCATACTTCTGAAATGGCCAACGGGAAGAATATCGCAGCTAAATCTACTAGTTCTACAATTAATTTAAATGAATAATCTGGATAGTCATTAGCGGTAATACAAACCTCTTTTAAATTCCTGTCTTCATTGGGAACATTAGGCCTTTTGTGCTTTTGGGGAGAAACACATCCAAAGTTTCCAACATTTGAAATAACTCCATGTAACGTTGATAACGATAAAGAACGCCTATTTTCAAATGTTGTGAAAGAATTTTGAATTTCCCGGACCGTTGGACCCTGATAATACCATTTTACAATTTGCACTGATCCGTTGCTTCGTAGTTATCGATTTTAAGATAGAAATGACAGCAAATATTATCTACTGACAAAATACGCGAACTGTCAAAGTTAAATTCTGGGCATTTGTAAATTCGACATATCGTCTGCCGTGTTCGTAGTAAGAAAAATCTCTCTGTATAAGTACAACAAACATATTTGTCTTTGTTAAAATGACATTACTAATATAACTTTAAACTGTCAGATGTGAAATACCAATACCACATTTACTGCCAAATTCTGCCAATATAAATTAAATTTAAAAGAAATTCATAGCCTTCTAGAGTGAAAAGTTTTCGATTATACGGTACTAGCATTCCTTATTGCGTAAAGTGCCGGCACGAGATATAGGTAGAATTCTTTAGACAGTGTGTTGAAACCCTTTGTTGCTCTCGCAGCTGCAAGTCTAACCAACTTAAATGTAATATTATGAATGTCATCTTAATAGAGCCTTTTAATTTATAGCATGACTTTTATTTGTAAAACGCAGTGCAGTTTCGAGTAACCATTTTCACACATTTTAAAAGTAGGTGTTCGCTGAAGTTTAAACCTTCCATATTTCCTAGCGCCTAAAGGGTTTTTTCCATAGTATAATCTTGAACTCTATCACTGGCATCAAACCCAATATAGTGGTGCCCTTAAATAATACAAATTCGCTCGCGAAGCTTCAAAGGTACAATCATTTTGAATATCGTTAGCGAGCTCTCTTTTACTCCAGTTTAACCGCTGAGCTGCTGGATACTTTTTCAGGTTGTCACATGTCGTAAATGGAGATTTACCGGTAACATGTCACGTTATATGGATGTAAACACGATAACTGGAAAACGACATAACATATCAGGCTGATTTTTTGCCAATCTGTGTGGAATATTAATACTGAAGTAAGAACTGAACGTGCTTTGTGCGTGTTTATTAATTTGTATTCGAGCTACCAATAATACTTCACATTAAGTGGTAACGTAAGTACCCTCTCAAGTTGGCGCAGCGGAAAACTGTTAGTCTACCTAGCCTGCGGTTGCAAGTTCTAATTTCGGTCTCGGCAACATTTTTAAAAGGTTTCCAAAGATGTGAATGTAGATTTCCCCCACGTGTCACCTTTAAATATGAAATAACAGAGCACTCTCGACTGACCGTATTGGTAAATCGCCGAGTCTATTTTAAACCGATATCCTACGTCAATGATTTACAATAGTTAAGTTCCCGTCTCCTTTTCCATTTCCACTTAGCTGAAGTTGTGGCACATATGGCTCAAGCACAGGTATAACATTATATGATAAGGAATTCACAGATTCAACAGATTATGAAGACTGAATGTGGCATAAGAAACGGGCGCCCCAAATAGCGCATAGCTTGCACCGTCTCATCTTATTTACTATACCATTAGACTATCTATTAGTATTAATAACAAGAACGCGTATTAAATAAAAACTGTACCCAGACCTAGAAGGTGTCAAAGTGGTTGCCTAACCGATCGACATTTTAAGGCGCAGAGAGTCGCAGCTCCGTTTGGCTGCTTATATTTTTTTTATTTAATACGCGGTCTATTTGAAAAACGGTCTTTTTTGTGATTTCTCGAAAACCGGAAGTGTCACGTGACTGAAATTCGGTTCCTGATCTGACATGACCATTCCAAATATATAACTTTCATAACTTTTTTCTCTATCTCTTACGGTTTGGCTGCTGAAACAGCGTCCCGGACGGACGGACGGACGGACAAGTCTATTAGATAAAGGATATTAGAAAGGAAATTGCAGTGTTATTTACTCTACTGCAAATAGAAGTAGATAGTAAATGAAAGAACAGCAGGAAAGCTCTAACAGCATATAATGCTAATAATATGAATATCTATGCATGTATTGTCAACTATGGCAGTACCTTACGGTGAGGAGAGCACAAGCAGTTATTATCGTGAGTTTATGTACACAAATGTGGAAATAATGAACTGGAAAATATAAAATTCATGAAAGAAATGAAATAATATAAATTGTGCATGAGACTGAAAAAACAGAAACTTCCCTAGCAGAAATATATGATATAACTAAGAGTACTGTAGTAAAGTAAGTACTAGAGGGACAAGGTATCGTCTTGATTCCGATGAGATATAGAATGCAATTCAATTGAATTTAACAGATCTTTTATTGATATACAGGGTGTTATAGAAATGAGTGCAAATATTTTAACCAGTGATAGAGCTCACCAAAATGAACAACTTTTCTATCTATCGTTTTTCATTTAATCGCATATCATTTATCTCCCCTAAATTTGACGAGCCGCTTGGTAAGCAAATTTAAGTTAAAGGTGAACGACACAAGCATATTAAACTGCAAAGTTCTTGCACAAAACACATGCGGTCAATAACTTACCTACCTCAATTGATAAAGTACGTTGGTGACCAGATGTGAACTAAAGGTTTTATCAATACCTATGCAGTTTTTGTTGGTTTGAATATCAAAGAAATGTTTTTTGTGTTTTGCACCATTAAATTAAAATATTATTCCATGGGCGGGTATACATTTTTAGAGTAAAATTGTTTTGAATTTTAACTCAGTTTTGAGGGTGTTTTGGAAAAAATGATAAATAAAGAAGTTATTCAGTTTAACCAGTTCTATTACGGGTTATAATATTTGCACTCACTTCCATAAAACCCTGTATAATTTAATACATCTACATAATGCGAATTATTAACGAATTATCAATTTGCCTTGATGGGTACTTAATTTAAAGATCTCAACTTATTTTGATCGGTTTATGTTTACTTTTCTACAAAGTACTTTTTTACTTTTACTTTCAGACGAAGGAAGTATTGTAATCACAAAAAAATCACCTTCCGAGATTTCTTCAGATCTTCACGCTTCAAGGTCCCTAAATGATGAAAAAGAGGTTTTTTTAATACCGTCTGTCTGTCTGTCTGTCTATCTGTCTGTCGATCTGTCTGTCTGTCTGTCTGTCTGTCTGTGGGCAGTATAGCTCAAAAACTATTTGTCGAAGGAAGACGATATTTTGCATACATAACTATTATATATCTACCTCGCATGAAACCGGTACAATTTCGTACAAATATATACAGGGTGAGTACCTTAAAAAATAACATCTTGTTTATTTTTGGATTAATTTTGAAATAGAAAGAAGTAATAACTTTCAAATAGGTCAGGCTTTACATTTGCCTAAAATAAGACTCAACCGATACAGGATAATGTCACAAAAGAGTAAAAATGTTTCAACAATAACACTCTTCTGTTCAAGAGAGGCGCGCGCCGAAGGGGTTCGGTAGCTTTATCGATGCAGATACGATCCCTATGCAGGGGTGCGGTTAAATTTATTAGAAACGTGAAGATATTTTTACTCCTAACTTAATTTGATTTTTAAAATTTCGTGTCACAAATTTTCCTTAGATATTAAGTTTTAATAACTTTTATTTTCTTATTAATATTGAAAAATGGTGGATTGAGATGTGAATTCATTTGTTTACGTACATGCTAAATCCCCTGTTCCTATACCCGTCCTCGTAATTTCGAACACATCAGAGCTGCATTGATCGTATATTTAAAGCTGGTGTATGACCGCCAAGTTCCATACAATTATTTGGCCTTTCCGTTCCTATATTTCGAAAACACAATAATTGTAAATTAGCAAAATGAAACGTATGGCGTGTTCTTAATTTAAGGTTAAATTAAAAGTATTGACTCAGGTACCCTATACATTCGTTGTCTGTAATGTTTCATTTATTTCAAGTATCTCGTGTTCATGTTCAATTTATTTTATTGTTGCTCAAACATTCAGCTTATAATTTATATGTGGCCGGAACAATAGAACTTTAAATTTATATTGGCTAAAATGGATTATTACAACACTATCTTCGCCCAATAAAACAGACGAGTTGTTTCGCATAATTGCCGAAAAATCTAATAAATCCCTAGAATGCTGTAAAACAAAGGTCTATTTGTGTATGCTGCATTCATTAAGTTTACAGCTGACGATAAATGAATTCAAATTACGGAACGTTATAAATAGCTACATCTATTATACGTTTATTGTAAACAGAGGGAGTTTTACTGCACAGTATGTTCTTAAGAGCTCGTTATAAATCGCTGTCGATTGTTTAATGGAGAAGTATACTATGCAGACATTGCGCATAATATTAAACGTCCAAATCATAACTTGATCCATTATATCGACATCCTTAGAATTATACTAATTATTGAAATAACCACCGTCAAGTTTAATATTCCAAATACTAAAGTGGAATATAATACTCCATTGAGCCATCGACAACTTTACATAAAAAGCAATCTCAAACTTATAAAACATAATTCTTGAAATAAGATGGTTTGATATATTGATATATTTTAATTATAGTAGTTTTCAGATCTCGTTTTTAAATTTTTACTACCTCTATTTAAATTTCAATTTTCGATTAAAGGTTTAGTGATATTTAGCATAAACAGAACCTTGTAAGTAATGAAAAGTATGTAGCAATTCGACTAAAAATGTTATCCAATTCACGTTTGATGTATGTGTCATAATATATTAAAATGGGAGTATTTTCGTCTTCTGATACTGGACTACACATTTCTAAGATAATATGATAGTACGGATCTAAACTATGCAAACAATTTACAGAAGTTGCAATTTACCAACCTTCGTTAATGCATTGAAAATGAATTTTGCTAATTTTCAAATCTGGCACAAAATCTCCAAAATCTGAAAAAATTACAAAGGATAGAAATAAAAAAAAGTTTTAAAATTTTTCACATCTGTATTATTATTGTTTATTATACACCAGGCGAAACGTTACTGCGAAGTTCTACTGCATAGCAGATCATTAATAAATAATACGTACTACAGTTTTAAACCTTTTCAGCATCTTGCACACTTTTATATTAATTTGCAATTAGATAAAGATGTTGAAGTCGATATTACATTCAATTTTTGTTATATAACTTTCGAAGATGTATTGTTTATATTAGTCATTCTAATTATTACATTTATTAGCTGTTTTAAAAGAATTATGAGAATTTCCAGCCTTTCGATCGGCGGCTCCACATATTATTATTCATAGGTATCTTATTTTGTTTACTCATGAAACGTGCTTTAATAGCAAATGAGGATCCCGGGTGGTGTAGCTTGAACAAGCGTCCAAGTTCGATCAGCAGAGTTATGCAACGTTCTTCCTGGTCAGAACTTGGATGGGAGTTCCACGACTGCATCTCTCGGCGCCTCGTGATACGACTGTCACGGAAATAGTTGGTCCCGGCAGTCATAACAACATCATGACAGTCGTTAGGCTGAAAACACACGAAGCGGTTCACACCGAGTCGGGGGCCGAGTCGGCAGCCGACTCTGCCCATGATTCTATGTATTTAAAGCGGACAAAACGCCGCGCGTACGCCGACCGTACGCTCATCCAGAACAAGTGCCGAGCGTGGTTTTCTTATAGCTTCGACCTTACCCTCAAGTATGTGCTATCTTATGACTGTATACACGACAAGCAGTTTCAAAGCGATGAGTATCAGGCGCGGTTGTCAAATATCTTTGTCATATATGAAAATATTTTACTTAGATGAGTAGTATCTGACTGATCATTTGTTTTGAAGGTTATATATGTACTAATTTAATTTTAGTGGTAAATATGTGTTCCAATATCGAAACAGAAAAATTAATAATGGAAATCCAGGCATATGGGACATTCAGCATGTTGATTATGCAAATAAAATAAAACAAAAACGAATCCATTGTCTTCAGTAGAAATACTGGCAACATGTCATCGTTATGTTTATCGCTGCGACTTTTTAGCCGACTCGTGTGTTAAATCGCAGGCGGCCGCCGAATCGGCTGCCGACTCGTGTGTTTTATATCGCAGGCGGCCGCCGAGTCGGCTGCCGACTCGGCGTGAACCGTTTCGTGTGTTTTCAGGCTTAGTGGGGTTGGAAGTCCCCATAAATGCACAGCGACGCCTATAATTGGCCTAACGGCTTAAATAAATAAAATAAATAAACAAATATAAGAACTGGAGCGTAGATGCGTTTAATAGGAGGAACAGGGCAGTGTGAAAAAGGAATTAGATGTGATTAGATTTTTGAGTTGTTTAATCGATATGTATCTTTAGTTTGGTGTTAATTTTTCAATAAATATATTTTAAACGGATTTGTATAAACTAAGTAACTTTGCAGTTTCCGTATATACTCGTATACATACCTATGTATCGTATTTATATTTTTAAAGTCCCCATCCATTTTTTCTATTACACTCGCGTATTAAGTTTTAGTACAGACAGCTGACACTAACATCTCAACCCTGTCAGTGCCCACTACCATTCTGCGAACAAGTGCAGCGCGGCAATGATGTTAACCCAAGTAATATTATTTATGTTAGAATAAAATACAGTCCAACACGCTATTTAATATTTACTTGCAAATTTACAATTTCACAAAAGACCGGAATTTAAAAAATGCACATTTTCCTTACTTACCCTCACAGCCGCATCACAGACTCTCGTAAAAAATAGAATCGACCCGTAGAAAATCTCCAAACAGCGAATTTTACACCATTATAGATTTTACGGTTGTACCCCTCAAATCCAACTGGGCCACAAAGCTCCCACATCCCGAATATCGACCCGTAGAAAGCCTCTAACCAGGGAATTTCTCACAAATATTGATTTTAAGGTTTTTCTGATAATTATATCGTTTTCCCCATTTTACAACATCCAAATCCACCTGGGTCGTAAAATTCCCACAATCCGAATTCTCTTAAAAAATACAATTGGCTAGTACAAAGTCACCAAACAGCAAATTTCACACAAATATTGGTTTTAAGGCTTTTCTGAGAATTATAACGTTTTTCCCATTTTGCGACCCCCAAATCTACCTGGGCCGCAAAATTTCCACATCCCGAATTCTCTTAAAAAATAAAATTGACCAGTAAAAGGTCTTCAAACAGCGAATTTCACACAAATATTGATTTTAAGGTTTTCCCCATTTTGCAACATGCAAATCCACCTGGGTCGTAAAATTCCCACAACCCGAATCGTCTTAAAAAATACAATTGGCCAGTAGAAAGTCTCCAAACAGCGAATTTCACACAAATATTGATTTTAAGGTTTTTCTGATAATTATATAATTTTCCCCATTTTGCAACGTCCAAATCCACCTGGGTCGTAAAATTCCCAGAAATCGAATTCTCTTAAAAATACAATTGGCCAGTAGAAAGTCACCAAACAGCAAATTTCACACAAATATTAGTTTTAAGGCTTTTCTAATAATTATAACGTTTTTCCCATTTTGCAACCCCCAAATCCACATCGCGCATTCTCCTAAAAAATACAATCGACCAGTAGAGCGTCTCCAAACAGCGAATGTCACAGGAATATTAATTTTAAGATTTCTCTGATAATTATAACGGTTTTCCCCATTTTGCAACCCCCAAATCCACCTAAGCCGCAAAAGTCTTAAAACCCTACAGATTTATCCACACATTGCCAAAAACAAAATTTGACATTTATTTCCTTCCCCCTATTTATGCGAACATCCAAGTTACTACAAGCGCACCTCAGCTTCATACCCCTGTAACTTCGCCCCCGTGCATCGCAGACCCCAAAAACCAGCCAGTACGATAAGCGTTGGTTCGTCCTCCTTCTAACTATCCCCAAATTACATTTGGATCTTTCAAAAGGTATGGAATGTAACAGTACCTAACGCTTTCGTGTCAAAAAAGTCGTTGTAACCCCCGTATTTTCGCCCCCTCGAATTGAACAGTTTCACAACCTCTCCAGAAAGTTCGCCCTTGACGAGAGCTTCAAAATGACACCAACAACATTAATTTGCAATATGTACAGCTTGCACAAATTTTTAAAAACTGTGCATTTTCCAAGCGTCACACAAATCGCTAAAAGAGCACCGTACTAGCGTCACATCTCCAATTCGTTAAACATTTTCAATGTTGAAGCGCAGTGAACATAAACATGCAGGAACTGAAATTAATGCATCTCCCAAGAAAAATAGAAAATAAGGAAATAGAGAAGAATTAACTGTACAAATGTATAGGCCATGTTTTTCATCTTATTATAGGCTGAGAACCTGTTACTAACTACACACTGTGGAGTTCTATTATTCCTCTTGAGCCTCATAGCATAACACGCTCAATTCAAGGTACAAATATCTTCTACAGACGCCACGACCGTCCAAGATATTTGTATGGTAGCCGGAGAGCGTAAACGGAAACCACTGTTCCACTGCTCACTACCTGCCGACTATAAACCCAAACGCTTTACCTCTACTCGCTTTCTAACGTCAGTACCTGATTGTTATAATTAAAAAACATCAAAAGAGAGAGATTAGAGCTTTTAAAACAGAAGATGCAAAGAGCAAAAATTATATATACGTTCGAGTACATTATTTTACCATTTTTTTATAAACCAACCGCATGGTAGATTCAAAACCTTCTGGAAATAGGAATTTTAAAATTGAATTTAATAGATAACAGAAGAAATTCAGCAACAAAACTTAATATTTTTCGAAGCAGGTTTTGTAAAAAGTTTACCGCTTCCTGAATCTCTCAGATGAACTTTCTTTTTCCCCTCGAAAGCAGATCATTTCGGACGATTTAGTGCTCAAGTTGGTGCCTAAGTGATTGATTGTAAGGCAAACTTTGAACTTAAAGTTGCAGCCATTGAAACGAATACATGACAAATAATACAGCTAATAAGCCTGTGCAAAAATAAAAAAAGCTTGAATATATAATGGGAGCTAAGTGTATTATAGAAATTGGTATCGCAAAAAATCCACTTTAGTAATCTCCTTTAGATTTAATAGTAATGTCAGCTGCATGTAGGGATATTTTGAATAAATTACCTTTATCATTTCAAATCATTTTCAGCAGGTTAGTCTAAGAGCGTACAGTTTTTTATTAGAATACGTATTTTGTTAGATCGAAAAATATCCCCCATGAGAACGATGTACATTTTGGTCTAAATTTAGCTTCCAACCCTAGAACCCCTTGCGCGTAATATATGCACGAATAGATAGATTGTGGGTTATTTGAGATTTAGTGTTGCACTGGGATTGTGCAAAACGAAAGCCACTGTTGACTCTCATTAGCATGTGGAATAGACATTGGAAATATTGATTTTAAGATTTATTTAAGGTAAGGTATTTGCTGTATAATTTAAATTAAAGATAAAATATATTATACGTTGCTCGATAAAATAAACGTTGATGCATCGTTCTTTAACAGATCTGCATTTTATAAATATCCTAAAACCACCAATATTTCTTATTCGTAATAAGTTCAGGTAAACATAATATGATGGATGTAGTATATATTTAAAGAATCCATCTTTTTCTGTCAGCAGTAGCCTCTTATCAATCAAACATAGATAAATAGACATCTGTCTTGTTAAATATCTGTTATATGACATAAAGCAGGCCCGTCCAGAAATATCTGTGAATTCAATCAATTCCCTGGTTTATTATTCGTGCAACTCATTGTACACATTATTTTCAAATCGAAAGCAAGGTGCAATCGTTGCCAATTAAGGTTATATATAAGACATTCAATTAATTCAAGTTGTTCCACAATATCCACCAATCTCGTTTTATCTAGGTGGTAGTTGAAAATTAGATCGGAATTTGCATAACGATCGTTCTTGGAACATTTGTCTGGCAAGTCTCTTAACTGTTATTGTTATTACTGTTTATTCAGTCTGAAATAGCCTCAAAGTATGATTCTAATGAGTCAATTAAATTGACTGTAAGCTGCAATTGCCACTAGAATATGCAATTCTTATTCTAAATATAGACACCATTATAAGTAACAAAATTTGTTTTGCCAAAAAGGCTCCTTCGTGAGGAAACTTTATAATAAAGTTAAAATATTGAGCGGAAAATACTTATCATTCTTTGTTACCTTTATATTATTGAATGAGTTTATATTGCTTAATCAAAATGTAAAACTCTTTCTTCTAATTATTGTTCGTTTAATTACGGCAATAATCTTGGCTATAGTTTTACAATGGAGTTATCACTAAAAGTAATCACTTGTACTTCATCGACTTGCCTTCACAAAGCAGTTGCTGTAGAAGATAGTGATCATTATTGGCGGTTATGTATTAAAATATAAATATCATTGACAAATCAAGTAGAAAACAGGGAAATATAACTAAGAGACAGAAAATACTTGATTTTTCTTTGAAGTAAGTTCAAACAAGCTGTAGTTACACAAGACAAAAAAGAAACAAGAGATTAAAAACGTGTATTCAAGTATGAAAGTAGAGAATTCGGAATTTTTAAGCGGCCTTTTGTCTATTTGCTAGTTTGAACAACAATATTTCCATAAACTTAAAAAAAATTATTACTTTTGATACGGACAAGAATTCCCTAAACCCTCAAGATGTCGAAGGCGGAAAACCAACTCTCTTGTTGCTATACATTTTTTATACTCGATTAGTGGTTTTTATTTTACCTTACGTATTCCAACATTTTCTGGATTAAAAACCGTTACATGCCTGGCTGCTGTATTGCTTTCAATAATTACTCATCTTTTGAAAGCGGGAAACGAGATAATTGAAATCCCCGTGGCACCTGAATGGATCCTGCATCAAACACGAGGAAATTGAATTATAAAATAAAAATTTATAAATATGAATGCGGCATTATAGTGGTTGAAGTGGTCGGAAGAGTGGCTTAAATTTTCAAATCAGAAATTAAATATTATTTTTGCTATAGCACATTTTAAAGTGTGCCTTTATCAACTCAAAACAAAAGGTCAAGTTTTACTTCAACAGCAAGTAGCACTTTAACATCAAGGATAGCTAAAGTAATTTAATTTTCTAACTTTTGTTTAAATTAAATATGACAGCTTCGTATTATCGTAGCAACCCAATCTAGCTACTGACATTTTGAAATGTGATTGACTGTCCTTATTTTCTTTTGAAATTGTTAAAGTTCTTGCTATAAAAAATGATTTATACACGACGATAAAGTTATTTCTATCCACTCTTGAATCATTACGATTCACTTGTGGATAAAATTTAACTTTATAGTCTTGTATAATAAATTACTATTTTATTTGATTATCTTAATGAGTTTATAGTATTATTTAAATACGTGTTTGTCACGTATAAGAGCTATATAAATATTTTTTAAATCTATAAAAATGTGGATGTTTTCAACAGTAATATCCCAAGTGCATTAAAATAGCCGATTAAATTTTGACGTTTCCTGTCAGAATGTTTTGCTAAGAAGTTTGCCAAGTAAATTTGCCGCTCAAAAAAGAACCGCGAGTGCGCAGCACGAGGGATTTTGAAGCGGAAAATTTATGAGATATATTTTTTCAGAGCAAAACATTTGACAGAAAATCGTCATTTATTCAGGTTAGTTTACATGCACGCTGGATGTTTGGCGTGATTATTTCGTGAATAAATAGATAAAATTTAGTTGGTGAAGCACCTTTAATAATCATGTTAAAATTAGTCCCAAAGGATTAAATTTTGACACATCCTTAACAGCTGCTAAATTTTGACGTTTGAGTTTTTGTCATTATTAAATTGACAGAAACCATGGTGATTACGCATTATTATGGATATGAAGAAAATAATCAACGGTAATTACATAAGTGGTGATAATTTTTTGATATTTTTAACTAGATTTACGAATCTTTTGTAAGTTCACGAGTGGGATTTCTTAATAGCAACAAAGACGAGTGCAAATCTAATTAAAATTATAAAAAAACATTATAACCACGAATGTAATTCGGCGTAATTATTGTTTAATCAGTCCAAGTTGTAGATACGGTTTCATGGAGCTTCCAGATGAGTGTCCTGTTATTTTTAACAACTGCTGCTCACCTACTCTACTTTTAGCTAGTTGTGTTACAGCAGAAGGACGATTTGAATGGTTTGTGAAAAAATAGTCGCTGTTTAAAAAATAATCACTGTTATTGCATAAAATGCTATTTCTTTTGTATCCTGATCCCATCCTCGTTGATATTAAAGCAAATCTTACATACAAACTACAAATATCAGCTGACATTTGTAAGATCTGGCCAACATTATATCAATATCATTGCACATTTCAAATAGTTTTCTCAAAAAATTTCATACAGGCAAGGGAATGTGTAGGCATGGTCTTTTCTGCTTTCTGAACCATCATGACTCATAAGGTAACATTCCCCATTCAACTCCCTGAGCTCTAGCTACCCCTGTGAAGGTCTTTACTCAGAGCTTCCTTCGCAAGTGGACGTTGCGACATGGTAAAGCGAATTACATCAATTTTCAAATAAAGAAAGTTACCGGCAATGAGATTTGAAATTAAGCGCTTGCGAATGCGATCTCAATGCCCACCAACATTGCCACACGGGACCGTTCGTATCTCTATGAGGCAGCTCTATTAAACGCACCTCTTTTTGCCTCTTACAACATTTATCCCCTATTTTCGTCAATTGTAAAGCCTGAGCTATGTGCAAATGATTACTTTCATCTTTTTCTCAGTTAAAGTAAATATATACAAAATTTAAATTTGTAAGGTACTTACCTTGTATATGTAGGGTCCAAACTATGCCCTTTTCCGTCAAGGGTAAAAACCTGAGCTATATGCAAAATATTGACAATGAAGGGATTATTTCATAGGTTACTTTACAAATGTATTTTAAAAACATAATTTTTGGAATTCTTAACTTTTTTCCACCAGTTTTCAAAGAAATTAAAATTTTGGAAACGTTTATTAATGTCCCAGTTTAGACAAACTGTGAAGCTATTTTAAAATACATTTCTGAAAAATATTTGGAAAAAGTTTTTCCTATTTTATTAGTAGTTCTTATGAAATATCCTAAGAGCTACTACTAAATTAGTAATAAATATTCGATACCTCTGAGAAGCACAGTTTCAAAAATCTCAAACTGATAAAAACATAATTTGGTCAGCAATGGAAGGACATTGTTTTTAGCAGTGTTAATCAATTTTACTGTGGCTACATTTTTTTTATATTTTGAAACATAGGTATAAGTATAGTATTTTAAAAAGTTGTATATTATCTGCTCTTCTGTGGTAAATGTAAAATATTTCATGAAAATTATATTTTCTTTTAGAAATTAAAATTAAGTTTAAATCAGCCTATTGTCTGATCTGTTAGCATGGAGTAACATCGATCTTTGGGGGAGTTAATATATACAGGGTGATTTCAAAGGCAATTAAGCGTGTAATGTTGAATGCTACAAGAAGCAAAAAATGTTATTAAACCCATGTTCTATTTTCAACCGTTATCCTCTGTACCTAAATAATGGTGGGAAATAAGATATGGGTGTATTAACATTTTTAGCTTCTTGTAACATCCCACTCTTAATTTTGGACCATACATTTTAAATTACCCTGTATAAATTGAGGGCAGCAATAGTAATCTTTGCACAAACGCAGCCAAATTTCTAGAGACGCCGCTGGCGTTGCTGAACCTCGCCTTTTGTATTCTTGTAGTTCACTTCGTATATTTAGCAATAATTATAAGTCTTTTATTGTTATTATTTTAATATACAGACGATTTGTATATGTATGTTTTTTATTCTTTGTTAGTAGATTTAAAAAATTAGATTTAGTTTTTAATGGTAGACTGTTAGCTGTTCAGCAATATTAAAGTCCTGCCAATATTACACTTTAGCTATTTGGAGCCAACATGCCAACAAAGAAAGAGAAGGCGGCATTCAATGATGCAATAGCCAAGGCATCGCCGTGAAGAGCTTGGAGAGTGTAAGTGCTGGCATTACGCAACTGGCATTCGTTAGTCATCGCTGCAGATAGATGACTCAGACCAAGTTCAGTTATTTGCGAACAGTCATTGCAACAGGATCAGAGGTTGAGTAGTTATTTACACTCTAACGTGTCTATGCGCACGCTTTCTTATGTTTGATGCGCATTTCGCTTAAGCATATTCACAATCGGTAGCCACCACAAAGACGGTAAAACAGCTGTCAGAGTGGTTAGCGCTGTTGCTTCTGCGCAGTGGACTAGTACCATAAGCGCGCTATAGAAACAGCTATTGAATGTGTTACCTTTCATTGTTAATATAAGTCTCCAATAGATATAAATTTCTGCGTCTATATTGATATCGTTAAATAAATGCGAAGTAATAGCTACTCGCTTCGTAGTTTAGTAATTAGGTTTAAAAATTTATTCCTAATTTGATTAGACATAAATCCAATTTATTTCAGTAGATCTTTCAAACTAACATTTTCCTGTTAGTAGTAATGTTATGGTCCAATACAGCCAGGGCCATGAATTAGAGTCTGTAGAGTACGAGATATCTCAATGTTATTGAGCTAGCTGCCTATAAGAGAGGGCGAAACTAATTTATAAATATATATGGTCTTCAAACCAGCGTGTTAGAGTTTTATCCCTATAACGGGGTTATAAAAAGACCCATTATAAGTCAGTCGGAGTGTGCTTTGAACGGTGATAAGCACAAGTGCAAGCCGGGTAGCATTAGCTTTCAGACTGTGCTCCAACGTCAGTTAAAAATGACCCTTCCGACGTTTTTTTGGAGAACAGTCACACAATAGTGGCATGTTAGCTTAGCCTCACGGAAAGTTCCAAGTTCTGCTGACCTTATTGTTTGACGACTCGGTAAGCCCGCAAATAAAGCGTCCACCTCCTTAGCTAGCGTAATAGTAAAAACATCACCGGGAAATCTGCGAGAAACAGATGCAAGTTATTATTACTCAACTGGAATTCAACGTGTGCATGGTATTTTTCATTGTTTTGTGCGTGTGTTAAACACAACTGCTTAAAACGTCTAACAAAGCTAACTGTAGCAGTTCCTCATCTACAAATGAATGAGAAATTTGAATAGAATATTGCTGTTGGTAAGCCGGCTGTACATAGCCCGATTTTATTTAAAATTAAATATTTTGATACGTGAAAGAAAAAGCTATCTGCGTTGTGGATTAACCATTTTTAGCATAAAAGCGTGGTAGAAACTTCAGTTGTTTAAAACTTAATTACAATGCTAGAGTATTGTTATTTTACATAAAATATATATGGATGCTTATGTTAACACTGCAAACCTATTTTTTTTAAATAGGCGATATACAGTGTGTCCAAGATAAGGAGGGCCAGTATGGGGATCTCGGTAATGGTAAGAGATACAAATTTGGTTAAATGGGAAGAAAGTTGCGCTATTAAAGGACTAAAAAAATGGCGTTTAGAAATTCTTGATATGATTTTTCGTTTTTGAAGTATCTCTAAAAAACCGATTTTTTGGATTTTTTTTCTTATTTTTTTCTGGCGTTAATATTAAAGTTAGAGCGAAACTGATTAAACTTCTTTATAACAACTTTTAGTGGACTTAATGATTACGTTATCAATTTTTTTATCCGACGTTTCGTCTTCGAGAAACCATCATCAACTTCATTTTTTTAAATACGGTCCTGGTTTTTTGATGCCAAATTTGCAAAGCCCTTGTTACTCTGAATTCAACAATGTGCCACATATTATGGTTTAATTACGTTTCGAGCTTTTTTTCTGATCACCATCAGAAAAATTTTTAGATACGGACCTGCATTTCTCATAATTTTGTAAAAATAAGTTCATACAGTAAGTTAGGCCTTTTTACATGCCGTTAAAATATTAAAATGCACATCATAATGTCATAATTGTGATACATTAATTTAATAACCAACCATCAACCAATAACTATTAACAATAAACAAAAAAGAAATGAACAAATGATAGACAGAAAGAATAACAAAACGAACATCGAAACCATTTAATACGTATTAAATTTACAGAAGGTATTCAAAAAGGTTGCCATCATTCTCTATGCATAAATAACATCTAACTGTAGAACCTAAAACATTATTCAGCAATACTGGCGCTATACTTTGAAAGGCTTCAAGAACCAATTTTCTAAGTTCTTCTTCTATTTCAAAACGTTAAATACCTATTACATTGTTTCAAGGCTCGTTTTCTCATTCTTTCTGCCTATCTTTTGTTCATTTATTTGTTGTTTATTGTTAATAGTTATTGGTTGCTTATTAAATTAATGTATCAGAATTATGACATTATGATGTGCATTTTAATATTTTAACGGCATGTAAAAAGGCCTAACTTACTGTATGAACTTATTTTTACAAAATTATGCGAAATGCAGGTCCGTATCTAAAAAAAATTCTGATGATGATCAGAAAAAAGCTCGAAACGTAATTAAACCATAATATGTGGCACATTGTTGAATTCAGAGTAACAAGGGCTTTGCAAATTTGGCATCAAAAAACCAGGACCGTATTAAAAAAAATGAAGTTGATGATGGTTTCTCGAAGACGAAACGTCGGATAAAAAAATTGATAACGTAATCATTAAGTCCACTAAAAGTTGTTATAAAGAAGTTTAATCAGTTTCGCTCTAACTTTAATATTAACGCCAGAAAAAAATAAGAAAGAAAATCCAAAAATTCGGTTTTTTTAAGATAATTCAAAAACGAAAAATCATATCAAGGATTTCTAGACGTCATTTTTTTAGTCCTTTAATTGCGCAACTTTCTTCCCATTTAACCAAATCTGTATCTCTTACCATTACCGAGATCCCCATACTGGCCCTCCTTATCTTGGACACACTGTATAGTACAACAAGTAGCTGATTTCAAATGTTTATAATTTTGTACGTAATTATGATTGTTCTGAACTTAATTATAGGAAGACCTTGTTTTAAAAGTATAGTCGTCTTGTACCTGTACTATGCGTTGCCTATTTACTGAATTTCAAACTTGACATTTCAAAATAGGCACTTATATCTCCATTTGCATGTAAGCAAATTTTATTTTATTTTATTACATTTTTGGGGCTAAAATATTTACAGCTTTGTACGAGGACACCGCAGAGCAGTAGTTAATTATTTTTTAATTAAATTACTATTAAGTTCCTTTTTATTGATTTGTCTAGGAAAGACTTACTTTTGACAATTCGGTAATAATTATAATTGGTAATCGGCGTATTTGTTAAAATATACATGGTAATTCCATTTCCAAAGTAATTAACTTTTCCGTTCAATTACTCAATTATTTTTTAGTAATTAAATTACTCCAAGTATTTAAATGACTTTACAAGTATTTGAGTTAATTGAAATTATTCACTGTAATTACATTATTTTCTCATAATTGAATTAATAAATTGCTGACCTCGATTAGGTATTAAATATCAAGAACGCAAAAATAAAGGAAGGCATTATTTAGTTATATGTTAAACAAATCACAATTGGGAATTTCTGGAACCATAAATTCATGATTTCCTATGGCTAGTCGGACATCTTCCAACGGCGCGGCGGCGGTGTGTAAACGAGGAATAGGAAAATATTTAGTGCGTGTGTTTCTAGGTGGGCTATGCATCTGTTGCGTTTTGTGTAGGTGCAGCACTGCAGTTTAGTAATAGTTATTGTGTAAAAGCCTAAAATATTCCTGCTGTAAGTACATATTACAGAGTACAGTACGGTAAAAATATTATTTAATTGTTTTCATAACAATTAACAATTAGCTTCAGAAAACGATATTGGTTCATAATAATTGTTTACTAATATCAATTTGTTTGTTTTAAACTATGTCCTAGCACAGCGCTTTCAAAATACTACTAAATACAAATGTATGACAATAATTTCTATTGAAAGTAATATATGTTATGCATTCACAATTACCAAGTAATTAATAATTGAACTACTCTTTCATTTGAGCAACTGAAATCTCTTACTTTTAGGTGCATTGTAGCAGGAATTCCAATTCCCTAAGCTACGAACTGAGGTAAACAAAACAAAATAGATATCATTCCTATTGATCTAGATGGCAATAAAAAAGAGCAAAATTAGTAAAAAAAAGTTGCCTAGTTACAGTTTGACACGCTAGCGGACGAGTACAAGACACCGCTTTACAACACTGGTAAAACGCAGTATTAACATGGCAAACAACTCGCACATGTAAGTACGCTTTGCGATAACGCATTACATTTTAATATTAGAATCATTCAAATAACTATAAGAGCTTACCTCAGTGTTGCCAGATTTGAAAAGATATTTCAGTGTAAAATTTGCCATACGAAGAAAAGAAGAAGAAATTCAATGTTCATCCCAATTATGAAGAATTTTCATTGAAAGCTGACAATTTTTCAAGTTCGTCACTAAGAACAAAAATTATCGACTACTCAATATTTTTTCAACTATGCAAGGAAGACACTTGATATTGCCACTTTCTGACAAGTAATAATTTACTGAATTGTTTTCAGCAAAACAAAACACATACCTAAGCATTTTTGATAATCCGTTGTATCGTATTTCAACCGCGAAATTGTTGTAGATCAACACCTAACATTTATAAAATAGGCCACCTATAAATACGTAGGTTAAGGTATTATTAATAGATATTTTTATTTTAGTTTTATTTTAGTTTTATTTTGTAATATTTTTTTTATATTTTCTAATTATATGTATCTGATTGATGATGATATACTATTAAATATCTTTGTAGTTGTTTAAATTATTTTACTAAATTTGAAAAGTTATTTAATGTCTCCGCTTTCACCCCTTCGTCACCGTGGTAGAAGAATTATAGAAATTCGGCGCATGCGCCGAAGAAAACATTGAAGAAGTTTCTGGCAACTCTGGATTATCCAACAGGTACTAAATGCGTCTAAAAAATCTGATTTAGGATAAAACCTGATGAGCAGCTACTGTTGATAAAGTGTAACATGGACAATATTCAAGAGTACGTCTAACAAAGGTATGTTATGAAAGAAAAATGTCTTTTTAGATTTCTTCCAAAAATGACCTGAAAATTATTGAGTTAATTACTACAAGTGCTGTGTATCGATACCAGCAAAAACAGCTGAAACGGCTGCGTAGCTCGAAGCACCTATCATAAATTTTTACGACTCTTATCGAACTATTGTTCGAATTTTAATTCGCCAGTAAATTTTGGGCTGACGTTTTCATTATCGTCCCCCATGTTTGATGGGCATGAAAGCGAAGAACCTGAAAACATTTAGTCCCCTCAAGCTGTCTGACGAGTACCAGATCGAGCGGGTCTGATTTATTCGATTTTGGCAAAAAGCGCAAAAACGACGCTCTAGTTCTCTGGGTGTTCGCAAAGTGAAGCAAAAACGACGCCGAAGCTGAAAGCTTAATCGATGTGAGATAGGTCATATTGGGTCATTGTGCGTTAGCGTCGGTTACTCGGTGAACGCAGGACGCTGGAGCTAACACGTTATTAGAATTTCTGCTAGCCCGTAAAAGGCCACTTTGTGGATATAGCCTCCTCCCTAGGATCTATTTGTTTTAAAAGCTACGCAGTTCCTGGTTAGTATAGCTTTTTCTCATTAAACAACTAGGAGCAAGAAATTGATGGGCAAAGCATTCCAGCTTGACGTCAGCGGAGAGATAATAATTACACCAATCTATACCGAGTGCCTCTAAAATATCAGGACGGGGCTTATGCACACATTTTTGGGCCTAACTAAGACGATTTTAACTGAAATTATCCACATGCTATTCTTTAGATCAGTATTATCTTTAAAATAATTTTATTCGCAATTATATTGTAACGTATCAATTTCATGACATGACAACAGCTGGGAACTAGATGATTACTGAAACTAGCCGGTAAATTATTATATACCTAGAAAAATATTACATACCTGAAGAATGGGTTGTTTTCATGGTAACAATAATATATTATATACCGAGGTGGAAAGTGTTTCATTCCTGTCGAGAGGTTAACTTTATCTCGAGACAGGAATGAAACTTTTCTCCGTGGTATGTATACTATTTTATTCATAACCACTTTATTCTAAACAATAATTAGAAAAAATTATATTATATTATGATTCTACATGTTGTGACGAGCATGAATGGATGAACGGAATTTCCAGTGTCCCTACCTTGACAGCGGTAGGCAATTGATTACTTTCCAACCGCTGCTACGGCAACCACTTTTCCGATCGGTTGGAAAGTGTAAAATTTGATAATAGCTCATTTTCCAACTTTTTAAAAGTTAGTAATCACCTTATTACATATATGGTTGTGAATAAAAATATTTGCCACATCAGGCTATTTATTATTCACAATTGTAATTATTTTTAAAATTAGATGATTGCGAATCGGCAAAAATTCCATTCCTGTGTGTCGAGAACTAGTTCACCTCGAGGCTATCGCTTCTCGGTAAACTATGGTTCTCTCGACAAGAATGGAATCTTTTCCGCCTCGGTATGTAATATAGGTACTATTATCTTTATCGGTGTTGTTATACACGATTTACCAAATTAATATGAGTATCGCTAAGAGCTTTATTACCACACTAAGTGCGATAATGAAGTGTAGTAACAGATATTACAGCACTCAGTGCAGCTATTGATGATATTACCGCACTCAGTGAAAATTTATTGATGAAGATAAAATATTGAACAATACAAGTTTGCTTATGGCACTTAACGAAGCTCGGTTGATTGCCGCAGAACTCGACTCACCGCCTCGTTTGGCAAACAAACTCGTTTCGTTAAGCGACTTATAATCAAATTTGTATCGGTAATAGACAGTTTGCGCAACAGTAATTGTCGTTCTAATTATAAGGTATTTTTCGTTATAAAATAGCATAAACGAACATTTTTAAGTTGTTTGCCCAATTTTAAATGTTACGGCAATTTAATTTAGACAGGTATAATCAAAGTTGCCATTTTTCAAAAACTCACGTTAAAAGTATCTGACACTATTTAATGGTATTAGGCCGATATTGAACATATAACGGACGAGGATAGATGTTGTGGCAGTGGCTGATTAGACCAAGGCTAATAAATTATCCGTGTCAGTTATATGTAACATCGGCCGTATGTTGTTTAAGAGCTTTCGTAATATCTACTAAAAGTGGTCAATTTTAAGATATGCGATTTCAATAGCATGTGAGCAAATGAAAATGAAATCAAACTTGACTTTAAAAATTGAAACATATATCGATTATTAATTAAATTGATGTTGATGTTCTATAATAAAAAACACATAGGTACATAGCCTAAACCATTGCAAAACTGTCACAGACTGTCATGTCAAAATTTTATTTGAAGATTAACATTAAAAAGCAACACTTAAACAATGTTATATTTGTTACAGCAATAATTTTGATTATAAAAACCTTCGGTTTTGATTAAACATGTGTAATTTAAAATTTGATAATTTAAACAACTTGACACTTCGGCTATTATAATAACTCTCATATTTAAATTTAAAACATGAGAAGTAATAGGCACATGACTTGATTTTTTCTAAGCCAAGCTTGATTTTGTTTTCATTTGCTCATATGTTATAAATACTGTAAATAAAACTTACTAGTATTCTGAGTCTTGTACGTAATTTGGCAGTGCAACAACGGACGTTCAAAAATTCGTTTTTATAGTTATTTACTATACAAGCAGCGTTACATCGATGTTATCTACTAGAGAAAAAAATGGCACACGAGGTCGTATGCCTTGTGGGCTAATTTTCTCGTGTGGGTAATATCTTATAACACTACTCGTGCATTTTATCCACACCTCTCAATAAACGCAGAAAAACATCAACACTAAAATGTTTGTTTTAATCTTTTTGTTTGTCAGGTGACATCAGAATACCGACGACATTAAACATTATTGCGGAAACCAAAAATCACTAATTGAATTATGGTAATCCAAGGTCACTTGTGTGTAATATTAATATTGCGATTGTTAAAATTGCTATAGTTATGAGGCATTTATTGAGAGGTATTGGATAATAGCTATTTATATATCTAGAAAGCACAGTCATTTATTTTGTCAGGTCATTTTGGTATTTTAATTAGCCACCTAGGCTTTAGGGCAGCGTGCCCGTATGCTAAACCCTTTTAGTTACTTATTTGGCTCCATCGCCTAATTCCATAATAATGATTTTGCACATATTTGGCCCCAAACGCAGTATTTCTCGTCAGTTGGAGCACCCCTTTGCTGGTACTTTGGCAGCCGGGTGTTATCGCTCGCAAGAATTCCGAACCTTCTAGAAATCACGCCGTTGAGGCGCCTCGCCATTGGCTGTCTTTGTTACCGGAATTAATTTGTTTTATGGAGCGCATCGCCATTGGCTGCCGAGAGTCACGTGGCAATGCCGTTTATCTGCAGGGGCCGGAACACTGCTTGCTTGAGGAGTTCAAGTCAGGCCGTTGATCGAAGAAGTCGCAGAGTGTGCCGTTTCGCGGCGTTCCCGCTATTTGCGGGGACGCCAGCCTGTTTTTCCCGTCTCGTGCTGTTTCAGCGAATGTTGTCGAATATGCCATCCTTTAAGAGGTCGCGTGTGATTGTGCGAGTGGCACGTCTTTACGCCAAGGCGTAGGTGTGTGAAGGGCTTCTTGGGGCCAGTTCTGCGTTTGTGAGAAAGGGGGCTTTCCCTTTGCAACTCGTTGTTTTCGAGGATCTTTCTAGGCAGGACGAAGTAGGCCTCTTTGCCGCCGTAAGTGTGCTCTCAGGAGAGCGTCCTAACGCCGCCATCTTGGCGGATTCCAGCCCGTTTACCCCTAATGCCGTGTTTTGGCGATTGAGCTGCCACAGACTGCCGCCTTCTACCAACTGACTGCACGCCACTCTCATGGACCGTCTGCGGACTAAGGTATTTGTAATTGCAACCCTTTAAACATAGTAACTGTCACTTGTGCGAGCGTTGGTGCTTTTGCGCTCAACTTTGTGTGGGCGGATGCATGCCCCTTGCTTGCTTGTCGCGGCTTTTAATGCCGGTTTGAGGCCACCATGCTTCACGACGCTACTTTGGTAGCCTACTAGTAAGTTCATGTGCGCGAGTTTCGCGTCTCATCGCCTAAAATAGCTAAAGAACTCTGCGCCTATGTTTTCGTGTTACGTTTGTGCGAACTTTTAATTTAGTAATTTCATGTGCGCGAGCTTCGCTATATTGTACCGATTAAATACCTAAATGGAATCAACGCCTCGCCGTGCTGAGCCTGGCGCGCCCTAATCTGTTCGAGCTCTTTGTTTATGTTTGCGAGGGCTTTGTGCTTTGCTTCCCAGGTGTTAACCGCAGCCAACGACTGCGTGGGCGACGTAGCAGGGGCTGGCAACTATTCCAAATTCGCATGCTTTAGTGAGGCTATGTTAGCCCCTCTTCCTGGTCAAATATTGCAGTCACGCTGCCCCGCTGCCTTTGCAGGTCGGCGTCTGTTATCGCGCACTAACGCGCCCTTTTCCGGAGGGCGTATTTCTAAACTGTACTCTAATATGTAAAGTGTCGAGCCCACTGCGGCCGGCCACCCATAGTGTGTTGTTTACTAGCATAGCGCGTCCATCAGCTGGTGCTTAACGTAAGCAGTAACATAAGCTTGGCGGCACGATTTGCTGCCCAGATGTAATTAGCGACCAATAGACGCATATTTAATTAAGGGACGTATTATTCCTATTCGACCTGTGCATGCTTTGTTTCAGATAGCGCCTTTTACAGTGTAAAGGTTGGTGTACGGCGAGACGTGAGAGATCAGAGCGTGCAGGTAGGTCCAGTAGTTGCGCAGTCTCGGCCAAAGAGTCCCAATATTACCATTCCAGTATTTGCGATCACGAAATTGTTATTTGAGCTTGCAGCTCATGAGAATTCTTATCGACGGAGTATCTTGAATACTTCGCTCCCGTTTAACCGCCCAGGCCCGGTTATTCGAGTTAAGACAGGCTTGGTAGCGCCCTCATCATTTTGACGTACCCTATATATATGCCTCAACACGCTTGCCCAGAACGTATCGTGTGACTCACGCCCGACTCCCTGAGCGTTCCAGCCGTGGCCTTTAGCCTGTTTCTAGCAAATCTCAGGGCAAGTGTGCCAGTTTTCCAGGACTGATTCCGTGGTGCGATGCTCACCTTGGGTGGGTGTCGTAAAGTTGTTTTAATACCGTAACAATTTCCTTACGCATGTTAATTTAATGCCAGACGCGTAGCGCAGGGCATTAAACACACAAGAGAGGAAATTAACTTTTGCTCCAGTGACATACATAGAATTTTTCCTTCGAATGCATGTTTTTTAGCGCGAAATTAATTTTTTTTTCTTTAACTCTACATTTCTATAGTGACATTTTATCGAATTTCTAGATCAACATAACGTTGTAAAGTTTTGATGTGCTGAACTCCAATATAGCCCACTGGTGCTCATCGCATGTGCATGATAATGCGATTCTCTGTTTGTCGGTGGTTTATAAATGTTCGGATAATAGCAAAACATCTAATCTTGGTTGCCGTCAAGGTGCGAATTTAGGTTAGGACTGCAATCGTAGGCAATAATATGGAATTTGAATTTCCCGATGAGTATTTCTTTTATCCATAGTTTAAAACCTACTTTGACCACTGATATAACAGTTCCTTTATGCGCATATTCCGTAAATTTCAAAACGTATCAGTAAGCTATACTGGCGTTTCCCCGCAAAAGGCATTATACGAGTACTTGACCATTCGATTCGATGTAGACGACATTCCTACCGAAAATTTTAGTTTTATGTTTCGATCTGAAAAAGAAGATATAAATGAACCAAAATTTTGAATCAACAGGTCGTCATGTAGCAGGAGGTACGCGTAATCTAAGTTGATATAACTAGTATATGACTAAACTAACTTACTAATTTTAAGATCTTTTTAAGACGATTTTCGTACCCACACAGGTTGAAAGATTTGCAAAATACATTCGGCCTTCATTATCCCAGTCGCAGTAAATTATGGTGCTCCAGTTTATTGTTGATAAACGAGGAAAGGAAAACTACTAGTTAATTTGGGAGAAAGTAAGTGGTTTACAAACGAATATAAAAAAGAAGTAGCTTCCGTAGTGCAAGACAAAATAACTCCGTTAGCGAACTTCATAGGTTTTACAGATGCTATGGCAAGACAAATATGTAGGCCTGTAAAATACGAAAGAAAAATGTATAGTGGCCATAAAATATTTCATTGTTTAAAATTCCAAATTTTTACTCTCCCGATTGGTATTGTTGTGCATATGAGTTTACCGTTTTGTTGTTTTACCTAAAACTAGAATTGCGGAACAGAGACAACTTCATTGCAATGGCTTCTGTTTATACGGCGATGAAGGTTATCTATTGAAATCTCAACGTATAAGGCCATATTCTAGTGTTCACTTAAACAAAGAATAAAATAAATTTAATCTAAAAATGACAAAATTACTTGAGTGTGTTGAGTGGAGTTTTAGAAAGATTGTGCAACAGTTTGCGTCTGTTGGTTTTAGTAAAAACCAAAGATTATTTTTTCAACCTGTTGGACAGTTTTATTCTGTTGCAACTCTGTTGACTAATGCACATGGTTTCTATGTAAGTGAAACATCTCCATGTTTTAATGCAGAATCTTGCTATGATTTTGAATACTTTAAATAAATTCATGTTAAATAAGAACACATTTATTTATTGGTTTTTTTAAATACATGACTAGGCCAAGTACGTGAAATAGTTATTTACATATCAAGCCATGAAAGTTATCCTTTACTGGACGAGGGAGCATATTGTACGAGGCTGTGAGGCCGAGTATTTTTAAGCTAGTAGAATACCTTTCATGACATGGTATATATAAAATGTTACTTTAAATAGCCAATAAAGCCAAACTAAAGCATAAAACCGATTCATAACCTTGACATTTTGAAAACGCTATTTTGACAATCGTTTAAAAAAGTAGTGATCAGGTCTGTTAAAAAACATTAGGTTTCTATAAAGTTAAGCATTATACGACTAGTACAGTAATAGCAGTGATGTAAAAATATTACTGTATTAGTCATCTAATGGTTAACTTTCTACACTCAAAATAGCCTTAAAAGTTTGACTTTCTTGACGTTTTCAGGTAAAATAAATGGTTTTTTTTGGCTTGATTTTTAAAATAATGTTTTGCATAGTAATCATGAAAGTCGTCTTTTTTAACAAAAAAATCGTGAATAAAGTACACTTTCTTTAACTATTTTATTAAAATTGTCAATTTTCAATTTGACAGTTGTAAATTCCGAAGTCCTTTTCGACTAAATTTCGAGTTACAAGAGATCACTATGCAAAAAAAACTACATGTACAAAACGTCCCTTTTTCATTCCTTTGCAAATTCATCAAGAGAGTATGACTTTCCAAACTAGTTGTACAAATTACTATTAGAATTTAAAATACGGGTGAGAAGTTTTGTAGTGGGTTCTTGCATCTCGTTTTCAAATTGTTGTAGTTGCATTCTTCCCTTAATTTTTTTTTCAAATTCTAAAATTGTCTTTTTATGTTTAGTTCTTCTATTTGAAAATTAACCATTTCTTTATGTTGAGTGTGTTACATTTTATTCTTTTAGTTTTAATACCTTTTCAGTTCGATGTTTTTCTACGCTTTGAAATGCTGCATTTTTTCGGTTTTCTAGTTCTTCTTGCCCGTATACTGCGGTTTCTTTTAACAGCAGCACTTTTTACTTCCTTCTACAATAAAGGAAGTATTGGATTCACCTCAAAAATTCGAAATTGAGTTTTCAACAGATCTTCACGTTTTGGAGTCCCCTGAACCCAAAAAACATATTTTTTTCATTGGTTTCTCTGTGTGTGTGTCTGTCTGTCTGTCTGTGAACAGAATATCTCAAAAACGAAAAGAGGTATGGCATTGAAACGTCATATATAAATTTTGTGTACTATGTAGATGCGACAGCAAGCTTTTGAAGAAAATCGCATAACCGGAAGTAGGTAGGTGTTTACTCTTGTGATTTTTCAGTTTTTTTCAGAAACGGCTCTAACGATTTTTTTCAAACTTCACATTTTTATTACATTTTTAATGTGTATTAATGTGAAATAGGTGATTTGCCAGTTGAATACTGGGTTTCTTTTGTTTCTCTTTCAATTTTTTTATTAACTCCTATTTTAAATAGAACGCCCGGTACATTATTATACTTTTGAATTCAGCTTAAAATTCTAGAGAAAATTTGTCCCTCCAACTAACCCTCTATTTTGTACCGTTTTTGTAGAATTTGTAATTTTTGAAAATTTTTGACAAATGCCTAAAACTTTAAAATCAAATTTTTGGCTAATTATAAGATCACTGTAAAAGGAAGTTGTGTGCGTGTATCACACCAGATTTTTAATATTAGCCATATTAAGTAATATTAGTTTGTTCACTAAATACAAAAGTAGGTTCTCTTACAAGTTTTTTGTCGTCTACTGTGGAGTTCCTAGATGTGCGTGATAATTTATATTTTATCCTACGCTAACAGAAAGCTCCTTTTTTCGACTCTATGGAAATAAGAAAGGGAAGTTTTTTCCGGCTAGCCAAGAAACAAAATTTTGTTGGCTAGCCAAGGAAATAAGCAGATTTATATAGACACAGTTAGCCTTGCAATGATATGGCACTGTAAGTCTTTGTCAAATTCGAGGTTAGCAGGTAAGGTTTTGCGTCAGTTTTGACACAGACTGCTAACATCGAATTTTACATATACTTACAGTGCCACCAACATATTATTCATATGTTTGAATGTTCACAGCCGCCCCTTATGTATTTATCTGTTTGTATTACTTATTAAATACAACTATTTTTATCTTGGCAGAAAGAGAGAGACTTTGACAATTAGTTTCGGAACCCTAACATAATAAAAAATCACTCACATCTAGCAACTCTAGTCTACTGTAACTGGTTCCCTGTCTTCTTCTGTATTATAAATTTGTGTAGAATACCAAGCATCAGTAGAAAGTGAAGGTGTATCATCATCTACCTCGTCAACATCTACTTTGCTTGCTGTAGTATCTCACATATAACACAATCTTTTGAATAGATATTGTTTGCATTTTTTATTAACTATTCAAAAACAGAATTCACAATTGACAATCAGAACAAATAATGTCAGAAACAAAAACTACTAATTAAAAACATGGCTGGTTGTATTTTAAACATAACACTTTCATACATTCGAAAGAGGTCTTCACTGCTGCGTCCCGTATTTGTTTCGCTAATTTTGAATCCTTCAATTGAGGCTTTTTTACGTTGTTGCTTGGTCGTCTTGCCTTATCAATTTATACTTGTAAGTGGTCGTAAAGAAGCCGCGTGGCGCTGTTGGGTAAGCGCCAGGCTTGCATTAAGCAAATCCTCGGTTCAAATTAAGCGGGGGCGGAAGTCAACACATCACCAATACACACAATTCATACAATGGTTGCTGCGCAAGCACCGAAGGCGCTCTCCGACTCTGTATCCCGAATCCGGGGCAAGTTGATCATTGTACCGCCAGATGCCAGCGCATAAAGCACCAGCCTCGACACCGCAAGGTAAATGAGGTTAGAGATAATACATACAAGCGGTCGTAATAGTCCCAAACTTGCATTAATTAAATATCGAAGCGCTCTGGCTCAACGTCATGCAATTTTCTTGTGAATTTCATACACCAGTCTAAGAAGGGTTCTGCATAAGAACTTACACTATCACCCATATAATATTCAGATTGTGCAACAGCTGGGTGAACCATATTTTGTAAAACGTTTGAATTTTCCTGGCTAAGTCTTAAATCGTATATAAAACGACGAACATTTTATCGATAATTTGTGGATGAGTAACGAAGCTCACCTTCATCTTTCGGGTTTCGTCAATAAGCAAAATTTTCGGTACTGGGCAAATGGAAACCCCAGCCTTCTTCATCAAAAACTATTGCATAATGCAAGAGTAACGGTATGGATGCGATCGCGTCATATGGAATTATTGGGCCGTACTTCTTCGAGAACGATAATCACTTTGACGGTAAATTCACATCGTTACGTTTTGATGATTGAAACATTTCTTAGACAAGAACTGACTAGGTGTCCTCTAATCAATGAAAACGCCTGGTTCCAACAGGATAGAACGATGGCACATACTACCCGAAATTCGATGAATGCTGTGAATCCTGGTCGAGTTATGTTCAAGAATGGAATCATTGCCTGGCTCCCGAAAAGCCCCGACTTGACGGTCTGTGATTACTTTTTGTAGAAACACTTGAAAAGTAAAGTGCATACTTATCCCTCTCCAGGTATCGCCCAAGAACGAACAATCAGGGAAGAAGTCGAACGGATACCAGTAGAGGTATTACGAAATGTGACAAACCATTGTCGTCCTAGGTTAAAAGAATGTTTATGGCGACATGGCCGGCATATAGAGATTTTTATCTTTAACACCTAAAAATCTAACTCATCAGCTGTAATTTGGAATCAAATTTATTTTTCTTCTCGAAAATTTCGGTAATTTTTCGCTGTTTTATAATCGCCTGTTCGTGTGGCTCACCCAGTAGATAGAAGAGTTCGTTTATGACTTTAATTCTTTCTTTCTAGGTGAAACGAAACGAAATTTTTGGAGTTCTTGCTGTTATCGCCAACAGAACGCATTTTAAATTCAAAAATACCTAAAATCGTATGAAATGTTCTGTGTGAGGTGTTTCATATGAAAAAAATGTCAACACAATATTGTTAAGCAAAACCATGCTTTATTTTCAAATACGGGAGATCAAAAATAAACTTGATTGCAGGAGCCATTGAAAACAACAAAACTTGCCTAATCTGTAGTACTTTTATATTGAACATGTTTAACGAATTGGAGATGTGACGCTAGTACGGGGCTCTTCTAGCGATTTGTGTGACGCTTGAAAAATGCGCAGTTTTCGCGAATATTTGCAAGTTGTACGAATTGCAAGTGAATGTCTTTGGTGTCATTTTGAAGATCTCGTCAAGGGCGAACTTTCTGGAGAGGTTATGAAAATGTAATAAGGTTTAAGGAGACGAAAATACGGGGTTTAAAACAATTTTTTGGACACGAAAGCGTTCGGTGCTGTTACATCGCATACTTTTTGAAAGATCAAAGTGTGATTTGGGGCTAGTTGGAAAGAGGATGAACCAACGCTCACCGTACTGGCTGGTTTTTGGGGTCTGCGATGCACGCGGGCGAAGTTACAGGGCTAGAAAGCTGAGGTGCATTCGCAGCAAATTGGATGTTCGCATAAACAGGGGGAACGAAAAAAATGTTGAATTTTGTCTTTGGCAGTATGTGGAGGAATCTGTGGATTTTTAAGGATTTTGCGGTTCAGATGGATTTAGCAGTTGTAATATAGGAAAACCGTTATAATTATCAGAATAGTTGTAAAATTAATATTTAAGTGAAATACGCAGTTTGGAAACTTTCTACTAGTCGATTTTATTTTTAAAAAAAATTTGGGAGGTGGGAATTTGACGACACAGGTGGATATGGGGTTGCAAATTTGAGAAAACGTTAAAAAACCTTAAAATTAATATTTGTGTGAAATTCGCTGTTGGGAGACCTTTTACTGATCGATTGTATTTTATAAGAAAATGCAGGAAGTGGCAATTTTGCGGGCCAGGTGGATTAGGGGGTTGCAAAATGGGGAAAACCATTACAATTATCAAAAAAAATTTAAAATTAATATTTGTGTGAAATTCTCTGTTTAGAGGATTTCTACTGGTCGATTGTATTTTTAATGAAATTCGAGATTTGGGAATTTTGCAGCCCCGATGGATGTGGGTGTTGGAAAATGAGGAAAGCCGTTATAATTATCAGAAAAACTTTAAAAGTAATATTTACGTGAAATTCGCTGTTTGGAGACATTCTACGGGTTGATTGTATTTTTTAAGAGAATTAGGGATGCGCTAATTTTGCGGCCCAGTTAGATTTGGGGGTTTCAAAATGGGGGAAAACGTTATAATCATCAGACAAATTTTAAAATTAATATTTGTGTGAAATGCGCTGTTTGGAGACTTTCTATTGGTCGATTGTATTTTTTAAGAGAATTAGGGATGCGCTAATTTTGCGGCCCAGTTAGATTTGGGGGTTTCAAAATGGGGGAAAACGTTATAATCATCAGACAAATTTTAAAATTAATATTTGTGTGAAATGCGCTGTTTGGAGACTTTCTATTGGTCGATTGTATTTTTTAAGAGAATTCGAAGTTTGCGGATTATGCGACACAGGTGAATATGGGGGTTGCAAAATGGGTATTATTATAAGAGAAACTTTAAAATCAATAGAAGTAGGAAATTCGTAGTTTGGAGACTTTTTACCGGTAGATTGCATTTTAAGAAAATTCGGGATGTGGGAATTTCACCGCTCAGGTGGTTCCAAAATGGGGAAAACGTTATAATTATGAGAACAACTTTAAAATTAATATTTGTGTGAAATTCGCTGTTTGGAGACTTTCTACGGATCAATATTCGGGATGTGGGAATTTTGCGGCCCAGTTAGAGTTGTGGAGATGCAAAATGAGGAAAACGTTATAATTTAAGGAAAACCTTAAAATCAGTTATTGTATGAAATTCGCTGTTTGGAGACTTTCTCCTGGTCGATTGTATTTTTTAAGAAAATTCTGGATGTGGGAATTTTGCAGCCCGGGTTGATTTGGGGGCTTCAAAATGGGACAAAACATTATAATTGTTGGAAATACCTTAAAATTAATATTTTTGTGAAATTCGCTGTTTAGAGACTTTCTCCTGGTCGATTGTATTTTTTAAGAAAATTCTGAATGTGTGAATTTTGCAGGCCAGGTTAATTTGCGGGTTGCAAAATGGAAAAAACGTTACAATTGGAAGAAATGCCTTAAAATTAATATTCGGGTTTGCACACTTTCTGCTGGTCGATTGTATTTTTGAAGAAAATTCTGGATGTGGGAATTTTGCATCCCAGATGGATTTGTAGGTTGCAAAATGAGAGAAACTGTATAATTATAGGAAAATCTTAAAATTAATATTTGTGTAAAATTCGCTGTTTGGAGATGTTCTACCGATTGATTGTATTTTTAAGAAAACTGGGGATGTGGGAATTTTTTGGCTCAGGTGGATTTGGGGTCTCAAAATGGGTAAAACTTTATAATCATCGGAAAAACCTTAAAATCAATATTTGTGTGTAATTCGCTGTTTCGAGATTGTGTTTTTAAGAGAATTCGGGATGTGGAAATTTTGGGGCTCAGGTGGATTTAGTGGTTGAAAAATGGAAAAAACGTTATAATTATCAGAAAATTTTTAAAATTAGTATTTGTGTCAAATGCGCTTTTGGAGACCTTCTACTGGTCGATTGTATTTTTAAATGAGTTCGGAATGGTGTTGTGAGGGGAGGATTACCTTATTTTCACAATTTTTAAATAAACAAACTGTGCATTTCTTTAATTCTAAATTTGCAAGTAAATATTAAATAGCCTGTCGGATTCTAACGTGAAGAATATTTTGTGTGCTAAAATCATTGTAAGTAGGTAATGAGAAACGGCGTATATATATATATATATATTAATATGTCTTAAAATGACAAAGTATTTTAAATATAATATCCTTACCATGCAGCTTAATTATAATGTAAATAAAAAGATATTGAATAGAATAGTACGGTTTTATCTTTAAAAATTATATTTTATACAATGGTATCGATAGTTCTTCAAAAAATTTGACTGTGCATTACTGAAACATAGATCAGTTAGAAAGAATCATAGTTATAAATTCAATTGCATGTAAAATTGTAAACGATGCCAGCTAATTGTCCATTCGTTGATTGAAAATGTAACTTAAATTGGTTCTTGACGATAATTTTGAACTAAGTTGTTATATTAGTCAGTTTTTATTTGCAAAAGTAAATATTATTAGTAAGGATAAAACATAAGTTTTTTTCTCACATGTTTATTGTATAAAAGAGTTATTGTTGCACAATGATGCATAATAATTGGAGACAGGCGCAATTTGAAAACAAGTTAACCTAAAATATAACATGACTGAAAAGTCACCATAGTTGAAAAGTAGGAACCTGATTTTTTTTTCATAGTTGATTTTCATGGCTTTGGAGAATATAAGAAAATAAAAATAACAATAAAATTCTGTGTAAAGTTTTGATTTAAAAAATTACACCAGCTTTGAAATCAAGCTAAAACTATAAAAAATCAGTTATATAAGAAATAAATACTGACATGTGTCCAGAAAAAGTGTTTTGTATAAAGTAAATGTGGTTATAATAAGAAGTTTGGAGTGAGAAATATGGAGATGTTGGTGGTATGCGTGCTAACTACGGTGCAAAGCAGTCCATGCGGTAGATGCAAGTCCGTTGTGCCAATGAAGATAAATTGAGATCGAAGATAGATAAAGCCAGAACGTAAGTGAAAAACAAGTATAATATTACAAATATCACATAATAATAATAATAATGATAATAATAACTTTATTAATTTAAAAATAAATATAACATTAACAAAATAAGCTTATGAACTAGGCAAAGTCCAGTTTGATGGGAAATCCGAAGGAAATCCTACCGCCTGCTCCCCTTAACCTACACAATGTTTGCAACGATAATGTTCTGCAATTCAATTATTAGAATCATTATAAAGTATTTTTGTTGTTGTCCAGTCGGCGATAAACTAGTATTGCGATGATGGATTAAGAATACAAAGAAGATTTAAAAAGAAAAAGACGCAGGGTTACGACAAAGTGGCTGTACTTTATTTCTAAAGTAAGATTTTTAATTTAAAAGACGTTTCCCTCCGTTTGCAATTTGAATAAGAGAAATCTTAATTTAATTTTAAAAGGACTAATACTTAACGTCTTTAAATCGAGGGGAAGCTTGTTGTAACCATTACCGACACAGTAAGAAAAAGAGCGTTTAAATAAAGCAGTATAGATAGAAATTTAAATAAACAAAAAAAATGTGAACATTTTTAAAATTGACGAATAAATATTATACACCAAGTGAATTAAACGTTTATTCACGAAAAGATTTTGGGCTCACGAGCACGCAGTGCGAGTGAGATCAAATTTTTGACTTAATAAATGTTTAATTCACGTGGCGTATACAGTGTGTCCAAGATAAGGAGAGCCAGTATGGGGATCTCGGTAATGGTAAGAGATACAAATTTGGTTAAATGGGAAGAAAGTTGCGCAATTAAAGGACTAAAAAAACGACGTCTAGAAATCCTTGATATGATTTTTCGTTTTTGAGATATCTCAAAAAAACCGAATTTTTGGATTTCCTTTTTATTTTTTTTTCGTTAATATTAAAGTTAGAGCGAAACTGATTACTGCCTATCTTTTGTTCATTTATTTGTTATTTATTGTTAATAGTTATTGGTTGCTTATTAAATTAATGTATCAGAATTATGACATTATGATGTGCATTTTAATATTTTAACGGCATGTAAAAAGGCCTAACTGTATGAACTTATTTTTACAAAATTATGAGAAATGCAGGTCCGTATCTAAAAAAAATCTGATGATGATCAGAAAAAAGCTCGAAACGTAATTAAACCATAATATGTGGTACATTGTTGAATTTAGAGTAACAAGGGCTTTGCAAATTTGGCATAAAAAACCAGGACCGTATTTAAAAAAATGAAGTTGATGATGGTTTCTCGAAGACGAAACGTTGGATAAAAAAATTGATAACGTAATCATTAAGTCCACTAAAAGTTGCTATAAAGAAGTTTAATCAGTTTCGCTCTAACTTTAATATTAACGCCAGAAAAAAATAAAAAAAAAATCCAAAAATTCGGTTTTTTGAGATATCTCAAAAACGAAAAATTATATCAAGGATTTCTAGACGTCATTTTTTTAGTCCTTTAATTGCCCAACTTTCTTCCCATTTAACCAAATTTGTATCTCTTACCATTACCGAGATCCCCATACTGGCCCTCCTTATCTTGGACACACTGTATATGTTTTTATTCAATTTTGACGAAATTTTGAATAAAAAAATTTAAAATATTCAAAATATTAAATCACTTATCAAACAACAATTAAAACAGCACACTTACTGTGTGCCAAACGTCAAAGTGACGTTTGTCACTTGCTTACAGCTATACACAAAATTGGAAATAAATGACATTAAATATATTCAAATGAAGATAATTATATATTACACACTACAAAGAGAAAGAATAATTGAATGTAAGTATTTGTAGAAATCATAAAAATATGTTGTTCTTCATTGAAACGTTTGTAAATCTCTAGTGAATTAAACTTTTTTAATTCTCTAGTGAATTAAAACGCTTTTATTTCTCTTGTGAATCATAGTGTGTTTCCGAAGGTTGTTATGGAGTTAATAATGTTACTTTAAACTGTCAAAATTGAATAAAGTAAATTATAAATAAATTAAAGACAGGTAAAGTTAACAGTGTTTAAGCAAAATGCTTATGAAACAATTTAACAATAAATATTAAAATAAACTGCATGTAAACATACAGTATTAATTACCTAAATTAAATTTAATAATAAATTTACTTACGATAATTTCATTTAATCGATAAATATTCAAAAATACAGATTTAAAGTCAATAAATGTTAATCGCCTCATATTTAAGTGTTATGTATTTTATTTGTGTATGTGCTAATTGAATTTCTGTAATAACTCAACGAGATTGAGAGTCGAACAATTGATTTGTTTGAAATGCATGCTAGCTGTGGATCAAGAAAAATAAGATAAGCTATAACGTGACAAAACCCTGAGAGAAAATTATTCATATCAATTAAATTAAAATCATAGAAGACCATAGCAATATATATTATTCAATTTTGACATTATTAACTTCATAACAACCTCCATAAACAGTCTATGATTCACAAGTGAAATAAATGTGTTTTAATTCACTAGAGAATTAAAAAAGTTCAATGTAGAACAACATATTTTTATTATTTTTACAAATATTTACAATCAATTATTCTTTCTCTTTGTAGTGTGTAATATAATATAATTGCATACTAACATTTAGATCAAATCGACAATGAATGGGCAAATTTATATCTTAAATTTTTTGTTCAAAATTTCGTCAAAATTGAATAAAAACATATATACGCCATGTGAATTAAACATTTATTAACTCAAATATATGATCTCACTCGCAGTACGTGCTCGTCAGCTCAACATCTTTTCTTGAATAAACATTTTTTAGTTCATTTGGTGTATAATATTTATTATAACTATTTTAAATAATTTCTTTTTAAAAATAGCATTCGTTTGAATGGAATTTAGTTGCAATGTTCTTAATTTAACTATTTTAACTTTAAATGTAATCTAGACAAATGCAGTAGTAAACTTTTTGCAATAAGGAGCATGCAACTAATATGTGCACCTAAATTGGCATAGTTACTCAATGATGGAAAATTGTCGGATCGAGCATATGGTACGCAAATTGTGAAATTATTTCATATATAGAATAAAATAACTATAAAGTTCGTTAAATGTTACATATAAGTACCTATTTATAAGTAATTTTGTATAGTAACTGAGCCAATTCGCTTTGCATGAACTTGTTGTTGGCTCTGAATAGTTTTTAGAATAATAACTAATACTGTGCCTTTGTTTTTATTATTAAGTTAGACGGTTTGATCGTCAAGAATTTTGTCGTTTTAGTGCTATTACACAGTTCCTTAATCTTTTACATAATTATAAGTGTGTCTTAAGCAAGTTTTTTGTAAATTGGATATGAACATGGCATGAGCCAGTATTACAGTTTCTTGAATTTGCACACTTGCAAATATATCTGAAGTATTTTCTTGTATGAGTTGTAGTGAAGTTAGAAATCGTTGGAAAATTGATTGACTCTTGGTGGGTGGTGTATCATTAAGATTGACTTTAAGTTTGGTAAAAAACTGTTTAAGTTACATTGTAGAAGGTTCGATGTAAATAACAATAGCGCCCATGGGCGTTTCAATAACAGTTATTACTACATAGCGTAAGGTCGTCAGTCTTACACTAACCGTAAATGATTATTGTCACGTTAGTTGTTATTGTTCAGCGAGCGATTTCGTTTCTCTCTATATTTCGCTTCCCTCTCTCTCCCTGTTAAGAGTAATATCAACAATTCAAAAAACCTTCAATAGTTGTCATTTATTCAAAATAACACAATTTTTAAAGATACGGGTACGAAATCAACCCTTTTTCCAAGTGGGACGGAATCAGCTGCTCGTCACATCTACATATTGCTGTTTTAATTTTTGCAAACTTTAATTGACCCACAAATACTGGGGGTAAATAGTTTCTCTCTAAGTTCTCCCTGTACTGCTCTCAAATTATGGCAGGAATATTAGATGACTACGTCTACCTTTACGCCGAGTCCAACTTATATTGGTTTGGTAATAGCTACTGAAGTAGGTATTCGATAAGCAAGCGCTAAATCAATTATCATGTATTGTTGTTTGCAATTCCGCGCTAGAACACTATACCGTCTTATATTACATTATGGTCCGTTGTTAGCGAGCAGCTCTAAATTTATGCCTTAGGGAGGCTAGATTTTCCGTATCAAATAGCAGGAAAAATGGTTTTCTCCATTCACTGCTTACAGCGTCGCGCTTAATTGGAAACAATTCTCTTTCCTGCTGGTGTAAATTTGCGACATAATACAAATATAACTAACTTCTGTTATTTATAAATTAACCGGTAACTGAATTACTGGCGATTTTCCTATGTAGTCAAATAAAGACAGCATTTAAACGATTTTTGTTATTAAGCCGCGTCCACATTAATAAATATATACGTCGTGCGTTGTATTTGACTCAATTTTGTAGAGATGTGGAGGTTCGCCGAACACAAACGCACACAAATATTTTTGTGACGAACGACACACGCTATCCATCGGCAGTCGGTTTTTACTTGAACATCAAAGAAATTTGCTGAGCAATGTTGTGCTGATGTAGATCTATGTTAGGATAAGTGATGTTTTAATTTTAAATTTACTTCGACAGTAAGTGTACGAAGTATTGAAATTCCCTCATATCGAAAACCACTCTGAGTCAAATATCTCTAAAATTCGTGTCAACCGACTAATGAACCAACTATACCAAATCTCCGTCTCTTTTTCTTGATAAATAACTGGTTCATAACATTCCATTGTACTAGCGAAACGGAGTGATGCTGAGTGTCGAAGTATTCTTGGAAAGCACCGAAGGGCGATTTTCTTGGGTGGCGGGGTACCGCATATTTTAATTTATTTTTAGGAATGAACTTTCTAATCTTTACTGATTCACCATGCATTATTACTCATTATTATTAAAAAACTAGCTGACCCGGCAAACGTTGTTCTGCCCAAAATGAATTTGTCTCTGAAATCCCGTTTCACCACTATAGAGTTTTAATTTTATGTCACGTCCACCGCGTTGGACTTAAAAATGAATGCCATTTTCGCAATCAACATCTCAAAAAACCTCAATAACGACACCCATATCGATTTTTGGGCTTATTTAGTTCATTTCACCCTCTAAGGGGTTGATTTTCGGAAAATCACGAAATACGCGTTTACTTATTTGTTTTTAGGAGTACTCCTACGAAGTTTCAAGTCGAAATGTCTATTTAATATTATTTCTCCATACAAAATTGGAACCCTTATTTTACCCATTTAGGTGTTGAATTTTGAAATATCCTTCCTTCTTTCTTTTATACATCATAGCTGTGACCTACCCGGGCTTGCCCGGGCATAATATTACTTAAACGTGACATGACTCTTCCGTAGTTCTATTCCGGTTTCTCCATCCTGAAAAAGAAATCGATTTTTCCGAATTTTCCGAGTTTTCTACTCCGATTTTCCCATTTTTCTCTTCGAATTTTCTTTCATACAAACAAACAAAAAATGAGCCAAATCGGTCCAGCCGTTCTCCAGTGATGATGTAACATACATGTGGCAATTGATTTTTATTTATATAGATGTATGCGGTTCTTATTATAGGCCACCATTTAATTTAAAAAAAATTGGTTTACACGGAACTACCCTTGCTCGAATTACTACATGATTTTGCAAATTTAAAAAAATATATTGCAGCGCCAGCATTAGAACTTGGTGCACCCAGGCGCTCACTCAAGCAACATCCGATTACTCATTTGTAGTGCGCCACTTTGGCCACTAGCGAATACCGGCACATCAGCTGAATTTGCTTTTGTCTGTGTTATAGACGACGCGACGATCGCTGCACAATTCTTCCCTTTTTACAATATTTACCATGTATCTGTTGGGTTACATTTTCGTCAAGGGTAAAATCCTAACCTATGTGCGAATTATTACTTTCATCTATTCCTCAGTTAAAGCAAAAATAAACAAAATTGTATTTCCTCATCAATATATTGAGCCAAAACTCGAAGATCAGCGAATCGCCGACACACAACGCACAACACAAATTTGTAGGTCGAAAAATATTGCACCTGCAATATATTTTCGCTGCAAATAAATGCGTTAGATTTTGAAATACAATGCCCAACGTAAATATTTATTAATGTGGACGCGAATTTAAGTTGCACATGAACAGAACCGTACTTTTTATTTTGTTATATAACCAGTGCAACCGTCAACTAGTTTACTGTCATTTGACATTTACTATCATTGTCAGATGGACTGCCTATTTTGATAGTACATGTGGAGAAATATTTGTCTAAAGTATTGCTGGATGTTCCACGTACTTAATTTAAAAATGTCTTCAATTACACAATCACTGTAACTGGATACGCAGATAACAATCTACAAAGGCCTTACTCAGAACTTCCCTTGCAAGTGGACGCTATGACACGCAATAATTTTAAAAATCAAAGGAAACTAGAGTTAAAAATATCTTCGTTTCTAATAATACTGATCACTCCTGGCTTCCGTACGTCGCGGCTGCCTTAAATAAATCGCATTTTTTGTTGGCTCCTTTTTCTGTTTTACAGCATTTACGCTGTACCTTTTGGGTCTCATTTTCATCAAGAGTAAAGCCTGAGCTATGTGCAAATTGTTACTTTTATCTATTTCTCAATTAAACAAAAATTTTAAAAAATTAAAGTACTCATCCTGTATATATTTGTCTAAAATTTTCTCGGTTTCATGCCTGGCGAATATATGTGTATGCAAAATATCGTTTTCCTGCAACAAATTGTTTTTGAATTATACCACCAACCGACCTACAGACAGACAGATAGACAAAATCGGTATCTAGAGACCCTGAAACGTGAAGATCTGCATAAATCTCGAAAGGTGATTTTTTCGCGATTATAATATTTCCTTCGCCTTTTAGACGAGGGAAGTAAAAATTACATTTTTATTTTCTGTTCTGCATAAATATGGCAACTTTGCATTGAAGGTGTTTTATAATGTTCTCTAGCCTAAACACACTTGGAAATCATAACATCAAATGCAAACTTGGTTTAAACACAACAATAGTATATTGTAGTACAAATTAGGAAAAGACAACCATTACAAAACCTGTATTTGTACGTGTTTTGCAATGATCCCTGCCACACCTATTTTACATACTATTTTGTCCAAATTTGCACTAAGAACTTAAAGTAAATTCTACTTGGTAGCATATAAATGCAGTTGTCTCAATGCTTTTTAAATGAGAAACGTTAAAAGCTAGGTGACCCGAGCTTTTGTTTTATTTGTTTGAACATTTGTTAACAATGCTATTTATTTCTTTCACTAGTGAGGGAAATGGTTTACAGTACTTGTGATGCAAACAACTACTTTCTTCTCTAAATGCAGTGACGGAAATATCATATTCACGATTGACTTTGGAAGAATTAATTCCAAACTTTAAGAAAAAAGATGTCAACATAGCATAGGAGCAAGTTATCAGCCAAAATTATCATTTGCTAAAGTCGGGCTACGACAAAGTGTAACATAATTATGAATATTGATCTTTAAGCTATAATTTTTATAATAGCTCATGTTCACATTATTAACGAGTTCTTACGTTAATATGACTTAATATAATGTATGATTTACCGGTTTTTAATAGGGCTGCAGCTCCCATAGCATCAGTTGTTCTTTTAGATATGTAGACCGTGACTAACTATAATTTGGACACTGTAATCGATGAATCCAAAGTTTGAACGTGCAAAAACGCTTAAGAGGAAACCTTTTCTGAAAATGGTGTAATTGGAATTGAGAAGTTACTGTTTAATGTACGTAAATATAACACTTAGTAATATGTATAAAATATCTGTGAAGGGCTCTATTTAGAACTTCCCTCCCAAATAGACGTTGTGACACTAAACAATTTTATAAATCAAAGAAAGCTAGGGGTAAAAATATCTCTACGTTCGTAATAATCCTGAAACGATAAAAAGAAACACTGGGTAATGCAAATTACATCAATTTTGAAATTAAAAGAAACATTACTGGCAGTGAAATTCGAATTTCAGCACCTACGAATGCGATTTCAACGCTTGGCAGTAACCCACAGGCAAACCATCCGATCACTGTATTCGGCCACGGAGGACCCCTCCGTCAAGGGTATAGGCTGAGCTACGATATTTGCAAATTACTACTTTTATCTACTTCTCAGTTTAATCAAGAATAATCCAAACGATATTTTTTAAGATGTTAAGGTGTATATATTGAACTGAATTTCTCTGAATTGCATGCCCGATAGACATATAATCTTCATTCAAAATAATACCGACAATAGACCCTAAAACGTGAAGATCTGAAACACTCTTGGAAGGTGATTTTTTCGCGATTGCAATATTTTCTTCGTCTTTTAGACGAGGGAAGTAAAAAGAGAGGAAGCCATTTTGTCGGATTATTAAATAAGAACACATTACAGTTGTAGAAAACGAGGGTTTGCTTACATAGGACATGTGGTGCCACCTTCAGAAGGGGGCAAAGGTCTTTCTAATGCTATATGTGGATATCTTAATAACAGAAAAATCTATGGAGGTCCTAATTGCATATACCGAAAAACACAATGAAATTTTTCGCATTTTAGAAAAACGTTTTCACAGACCTTTTACATTTGGACATCTTGTAGCTCATCTCGACGAAACTAACTTCAAGACTTCAAGCATTCTCTAGGTCATTTAGAAACAAGCTTCGGAATTGTGAAAATGAGCATATGTCAAACATCTACATGATTGAATACTCACTGCCAGATATCTGTATTGTTGATTTAAGTACTGACCAAAAATATTTAGCTTAAATTTGTGCTGTAATCTCAGCTGGTTGTAGTTTTCTAAACAAAAATCCTGGGAAAAGGTTCCGTGCCAGATGACGGACTATTACCAATCGTGTTTTACGGCTGTCCGTTGCCTAAAAAGAACCAACAGCCATTTCAAGATTATTTTTGGTGCCAGTCCCACTGCCCGAATTGGGAGCATGGTCGCCTAACCGCCTCCATGCTGTCTTTTACTAAGTTCTTAGCAAATCAAACTGAAGGAGTTTAATCAATCGTTTTGGCTCAATTGTTATTACCGCTGAGCGCGGGGATTTAAATAATTCAAAACTGCTGAAATTAGTACGCTGCAATTAGACCCAAACCTCAACATCCAAAGTAAAAGTTTCCCTCCAGCTCCAAATTGTTCTATACAGTCCACATATTGTTTGGTAAAAAGTTACACCATTTTAAGCGTCGGGTTTGGGGGGCGGGGGAGAAGTTAGTAAATTAGTAGTTTTTATCAGTTTTTCTTAAATATTCCGAAAACTATGCGGTTTAGCGCGAAAAGTGTTACATACAAAAATAATCTACATTAAATTGCGAACAAAAATGGTCCTGTGCATAATCTCGCTAAAGTGAACGGTTCCAGAGTTATGGAGGTAGTACGGTGTAATTAGTCCAAAAAACGGCCTAACCTCAACATCCAAAGTAAAAGTTTCCCTCCAGCTCCAAATTGTTCTATACAGTCCACATATTGTTTGGTAAAAAGTTACACCATTTTAAGCGTCGGGTTTTGGGGGGGAGGGGGGAGAAGTTAGTAAATAAGTATTTTTTATCAGTTTTTCTTAAATATTTCGAAAACTATGCGGTTTAGCGCGAAAAGTATTATATACAAAAATAATCTACATTAAATTGCGAACAAAAATGGTCCTGTGCATAATCTTGCTAAAGTGAACGGTTCCAGAGTTACGGTGGGTGTAAATGTAGAATTTTTTTATATTTTTTGGAAAAAATATGACATCACTAAGGAAACTAATTTTTTTTGTTCTGCTGTCATTTTTGTTATTGTTTGTCTTTAGAATACTGTGCGAACTATGTGATAATCACAGGATTGTGTTTTGTTAAAGCAAATTGCCGCCTTTTTAGTCAGAGTAATTAGTTCACCACCCTTGTCCTTACAAGGTTTCAACACACACTCCGCCATAATTCACACACTTTAGCAAGATTATGCACATGACCATTTTTGTTCGCAATTTAATGTAGATTATTTTTGTATATAACACTTTTTGCGCTAAACCGCATAGTTTTCGAAATATTTAAGAAAAACTGATAAAAACTACTAATTTACTAACTTCTCCCCCCTCACCCCCCAAAACCCGACGCTTAAAATGGTGTAACTTTTTACCAAACAATATGTGGAATGTATAGAACAATTTGGAGTTGGAGGGAAACTTTTACTTTGGATGTTGAGGTTAGGCCGTTTTTTGGACTAATTACACCGTACTAAAATAGCGTGTATATTATATTATCATTAATGCGATTGCACAGGTGTTAGCCTGTAGTGGTTATTTAAGCTATACTTAGCGAATTCCGAAATACCACTTCGAATCGAAGTTAATAAAATGTTGTCTAGTTGGTTTTGTCCCGATATACCTGTGTGTTTAAGTTGCGTGACGCCAACACTGATTTAATTGTTTTGATATTAAATATTTTTCCACGGTTACTGTTTGTGTTTGTTTTTGTTCGCTTTACCGCATTTAGATTGAGGTATGCAGCGAAGCTTACAAGATGGGTGTTGATCTATTTTGCTAGCTAGGTTTGTTTTGTTTGTTGTGAATTACGACATAGCGCCCAATTCTTTTATTAATCTACTGTTCAATTGTATAAAGCTCGAAGCATTTCTTAGCCTGATCCTTATACCACGCCATATTTTGCCGAGAGTTAAAAGAGCTAGCCGAGGCATTGTCAACCCCTTCGTTTAAGGGTGGTACATACAGATAATAGTAATTAACGTATTAAGAAGAGTTAACCAGTCTTAACATTCTAGCATATTTTTACCACTCGAGCGAGCGCAGCGAAGCAAGAGTGGTAATTTATGTGAGAAATGTTAAGACGGTTTTCCCTCGAAATGGGTTCATTACTTTATTGTTCATTGAGGCAATAATTTTGAATCAATAATAATTACTAAAAACTACTAAATCGAAATCGGACTACCATGAATATGTGTGATGTTGCTATAGTGAATGCATGTTAAATGAGTTGATGCATGTTAAATGTATCTTAATATTCGAGGACGTGAGTGGATGCATGTTAAATGAGTGGATACATGTTAAATGTATCTTAACATTCGAGGACGCGTTCATGTTAAACACTGTTTAACATTTCAATGAACAATAAAATAACTAGTAAAGCTCATACTTCTGTCAATTGTCAGGCGAGTTTCATTATGACTTACGACAGCAATTGATAAAGGCTGGCAATATTACTGGATTGAATGTTCCAAGATTTATTTGTCACACTCATGCAGTAGAACGATATGTCACAGCAGTAACGAAGGCTGCATAAACCAGTTGTGGATTTGTTTCACGGGATGGTTTCGTCTGTACTAAAGTTGGTTCTAAGGAGTTGATGCCAATATTCGATCCCAAGGCAGATTTCAACACAGACTAAACTGGCTCCAAATAAATGTTAGCTATTTAGTTTTGTACGATTTTGAGTTGTCTTGAAGAAATATTTTCTATTTTCTTGATTATTTACCTATTCTTTGAATTCGTGTAAACTTTATTAACATAAAAAACTATATTTTTCCAAAAGAAATATCATATTGCGGACTCTGAAGATGAATAGATACTACAACAAATGTTGGATACACAACTATACGAAACTGCGACTTATAAGCACTTTTACAATTTGGTCTTGTAAAAAAATACTGCAGCTACAACAGCGACCCACCCTGCTGTACATAGATCTCCACTGTTTCGTCCCACCATCGCTTTCCATTCCATTATTAAACCAGTTCAAAACAATACGTTCACTTGCTAAATATTCGCCAAATACAATGTGTTAATGTTTTCGGCATTAATTCGACAAATATTTACTATCACAAGTCCTTCGTACATACAATATGTGGATATAAACATGTGAGCTCATGACCAATGTTTGTAAAATTATGTGTCGCCTCCTACATACGATCTGTACGCTTCAAAACTGTACCGTGTGGGAAGATATTTACGCCCCTTGTCTGCCTTCTCGGAAATATTTCATTGCAGTGTGTACAAATGAATACAAAAGAGACAATGTATACAGTAACTGCCTATCCAATAATGACACAAAATATGGGAGCACGTAAAAAGAGGCGGTGAATGATATTATTAAATAAAAGTAAAGGGCAGTGAAGAGATAATTTGTTTAAATTTTGCATAAGCTGTGAAATAAGTTAAAGCTTAAATATGCACAATTAGGGCATCGATCAGATTTTTTATGCCAAAATTGGGTGGTTGAAATATGCACTGCTTGTTCGCCTCGCAATACGTGTTGATGTATACAGACCATATATATAATACACATATATTGCTAGTAGGACCTCGGACCGCCCGAAAACATTACGGCGCCGACATAGTCTCACTTAGAGTATAACGCGTCTCGTGCGCATGCGTGAGAATTCGAACTCCGCCTTTAAAAGCGAATTTTAAACTTGCCCACTTCCCCATTGGCCGGACGACGCCGCCGCGCTTGCACACAGCTCATCATTATACATTGAAGAGTTGGTTGTCTGTCTCACTTCCTTGGTCAGTTTCCCACTCATAGCCGCTAGCAATATAGTAAGTATTAGATATATGATACAGACAGATTCGTCTGCTTTGATGTGCGCTTATTAACCACCTTCTGAGTGACCGATGACATACCGGCGTATCTATACCTATATATACTCATTATATAGTCTAGCACTATCCAATGTGTCATATGTATTATTCTGACGAATGCTTAACAGGTGCACACACGCCCAAGCACTTCTGTATGCAATATTCAGAAGATGAAACATTTTTTTTACTCTTGGCAAACATACTCCGTATATTGCGACATTGAGATTCGTTACATCATCCACATGATGCTGCATATATCTATGTTTATACATTGTCTGGAGTCAGGTTTAGTCTTCATTCGCTTGGCCACATTCTGCAATTGTTTCAGTGTTCTTAGTATTTGTAAAGTGTACTATTTCCGCTGTGTATCTATACATTTTCATATCGGACATTTGTTTATTTCCAGTTTCGTTTTTGACTAATTTTCTTGGGCATTAACAGACATTTGCTATTCCATCTACCTTTATATACATAATTCCCTGTGGATTTTTGGCCACTGATCAACTCCGTCCATCATCGCCGGTAGGTAAATTACCGCATCTCTGTCGTTCCGGCGACCATATTCGTGGTTTAGTCGTCACCAGGTCAAAATTTTCGTAGCTGTGCCGTCCATGTTATTCCAGTGTTGACCTCACGGTCATCAGATTTGAGCGTGTTCCTATCAAGGGGAAGAACTACTGACGTTCTGGGCCATATTAAACTACCAAGCACCGATACTTTAACGTTTTTCGTTGTACGGATATTTTCAATAAACCAGACGAACTTGATGATCTGCGGCGAATTAAAGTGGTTTGTGTATTAGTTATTTACTTAGTAAAATCGAGTTAACTTCAGCATAACGTAAGTTTCAACTTAACAAGGCTTCGTGACGTAAGATGTGGGTATGCATTTGTTTCCAATCATCCAGATCAGGCCGTGGTCGAGTGATCATGCGGAAGTTGTTGGCAAAGTGTTAATTACAAATAGCTATGCCAACCACGAAAAAAATTAGATGTCGGTTTTTAATAGTTCAACACCATCCGTAACAGGTAATTGCTGTCTTTATGGCTGATTAAATCTAAACTACAATTTAATAGAATTTGATGAATACTGTATTGTCTACTTTGTGCTGCAATCCTTTTTCAATTTTCAGTGAATTGATCAAATATATATAGTGAAGTACATTTATAATGCAATATGGCCATATTACAAGCTAAATCCGCCCACTTTATCATTGGAATATAGACAACCCATTATACATTGAGCGCATTCAGAGGACACAACCGCAGTTTAATTATTTTTATATTGTGTTCAAATGATTGAATAATAGTATATTATTATATGAGCGATTATGACAGTCATTATTCACGAAGATGACATTTGCGCCACAAGCCGAAGGCGCGTGGCGCAAGTCATCTGAGTGAATAATGGCCATAATCGCGAATATAATACGATATTTTATCTACTCCTATGCAATAGGAGCCTTGTGTTCATATTTCCGAATTATGACATTTGTGACAGCTGTTAACTTCAAAAGTCATTTAATAATAAGAATGAATTTTGTGATTGGCTACAACCTATTGAATAATGAAAATAGAATTTTCTGATTGGTTGCAATTTGCAAACTATTGAATAATGAAAATAGAATTTTATGATTGGCTGCAAACCGTGAATTATGAATCATAATTCATGGCCATTGTGCAGTAGGAGTAGATAAACATTATTTTATGAGGTTAGTAAAATAAATTAAAGAGTAATTAGTGTAGTAGGAAAGTAGGTAATTATGTAGGTGATATCTAATAATAATTTCAGTTGTACAACTGTTGTGTCATCTGAAACCGCCCATTCATTACCAGCTAGTTAGTTTTATCTAACCGAAGTTAGTCCCAAACTACCAAGAAATGTTAATCTCAACTTAAAGCGTGTTCATAGTTAAAAAGAATTATTTACTAACGAAAATAAATTATATAAAAATGAAGAAATAGGAACAGCAGCAAGCAATTACCCGTATTATAATAACTGCTCGAAGTGCCCACCTTGCATTTCCAAACAGAAGGCTAAACGATTGTTAAATTCTGTGATCGAATTATTAATGAAATTAACAGGTATGTTTTGACATTCATTAATTAATCTCTCTTTTAATGTATCAATGTTTTCAGCTGGCTGTACTGTATACATTTTATTCTTCAAATGGCCCCATAGGAAAGTCATCGGCGAGAGAGATCGAAAGACCTTGGAGGCCAATTGATAATGCCCCATCTGCAATGAGGGCGGGCTCCATCCTGCTGCAATATTGCTTGAGGTAGCTGCACTTGTAATAGATGCAAGTATTTGGAACTATTTAGAGTACTATCTATAAATATTGGTCCTATAACCTTGCCGTTCATAATACCACACCAAGTATTTACAGATTGTCGATACTGTGCATGTGATTCTTGAAATACGTGCAAATTCTCCGTTGACCCAGACCTAGGATCCGGGAAAGAGCAGATAATACTTTAAAAAAACTGGATTAAGAAGACACCTACTTAACCTTTTGAGAATTTACAATCTCAAATAAACGAAACGTGCATTCATCAGAGAACAGCATGTGATTCAATAGCATCTTTTCATTAAATATTCTGTTCATTAGTGTTTCACAAAACACTGCTTTATTTTCAAAATCATTCATCAGCTGTTGATGGTTGCCATATTTGTAACTTTTGTATTTGTGTTCATGAAGTATACGAATCACCGATGTCTTAGAAGGTCCAGTCTAAATAATTTATTGTTTAATTTAAAAAATTAAATAATGTATGTAACTAAATGGAAGTAGTATAAATAACTGCATTTTCAGTTTAGAAGCAGTAGTTCAAAATTCAATAAATCTGCGTGATGTAATTTCGAGTAATTGGAAAAATGTTCTATAGGGTAAAAAAGTGATTGCGGAACAATACAAGAAGTTCATTTAATTTATTGCGTTTTGTATGATTTTGTTATAATACAAGTTCATGTATTACTGTTCTTCGTCGATGTTTTTTTTCCTGTAGTGCCACACAGCCTGTACTTGCAAAATTTGTATCTGTTCTTGATATTGTAGACACATTAGGGACTGGTCTGTTAAGATATTTTACACTAAAATGATCCCTAACACATACATTACACATGTCTATTTTTTCTTCGTCTGTATAAATCATGTTTAATAAATCGTCAGTATTAAATCTTAATTCTTTATTAAAATTTAAAAAAAACACCTTGCATAATTTGACAGGTGACAAAACAATTAACCACACAATTCAGCAGGCCATGCAATAAACAATACATAAATGACATTTTAAAATTATTGTCTAATGGGTTGCCTATATTCCAATGATAAAGTGGGCGGACCATTTAGCTTGCAATAAAGTCATGTTGCATTATAAATGGACTTCCCTGTATGTGTCAAAAGATAGACCTTTTTTGTATGGAGTGTGTCGGACGGCATAGGGAACGTAGGAAGACCCCAATGGTAAATTTTATTAAGGATCCAAATCGCAGTTGCACAGTCTGCGCAATGCAACAATGCGTTGTTGGATTTGGGGCTATGTTCGCATAAAATGCACTTCGTTTTCGCTTACGATTACATTTTATTTTCATTTCTAATAAAAAATTCCTGATTTTCCAATGCTACGTGTGCTGCCAGACACACTGTAAAATTACGATGTAAATAAATGTTTTACTTTTTCAAAAGTAATTCAGTGAATATGAGCTGTACAGCACAATATGATAGTAAATATATTATATGTTATTTGAGACATGCTCTCTTTGATAGTCGTTGCTATATAGTATATTGGTTTCGACAACAACCTTTTGGCCCTGAAATACTTTCGATTAAATTCATGACATACCTTAGTAATGATGTATAAAAACCATATTGGCTATTATTCTTATAAACCGGTTTAGTCATATAACAAGATTGATCAGTAGTAGATACGGTCTCCAAGATATGGCAGTAACCCAACTCATTTAGCTATGAATGCTGAGTAAGGTTATGTATGGAATTATGATAAAGTTGTCAAATCTATAGCGTGACCGATTTCTCTCACTCCTTCCCTGTCAGCGATAGGAACGTTACATAGGTTCAACCTTTTCTTAGAAATTCTTGTCCCGCTGATGAAGTCATCCGAAAACATAATGCTCTCAATATAGTAGTCTCCTTCTATTAGTCCCTTAAATGGCGTCAACAAATCTAATTTTTATTATATTAATCTGCAGCGGCAATAGTTATTTACGATACAAGTTCTTAAAGTTCCTTGATGTTTTACCATGTGTATCGTACATTTCATCTACGATAGAATCTAGAAAACACTCGATAAATATAAAAAATCCTATCAATGTAAATTAAGATTGCTACATAATAACAGGTTTGTCTTAATAAGAAGAATTCACCCTAGCAACCGGTTGCCATTTTCCATGGTTAAAATTTAACCACCTTGTTACTTTCTACATGAAACCGCGTTATTAAACAATCTCATTTTTTTACGTAGCGATCATGAAAGTCGTCTCGAAACTTTATAAAGACAGTACTACTTTTATAACGAAAAATCGTAAAGAAAGTAATAGTTTTGTTAACTATTGTATTGAAATTGTGAATTGTCAATTTGACAGCTGTAAATTCCGAAGTCTTCAACAAAATATCGAGTTCAAAGATAGCAATATGTAAAAAAATGTAAAAAATATCAAAGCTGTATTGAATTTTTATTATATTTTGCAGTTAGTGTCATAAATCATCACGTACCTGTTACTGGTCCTGATAAAATTTTAAAAATATTATTAAAAAAATAAAAAGAGGCCGTGTGGCGCACTTGAGTAAGCGCCAGGCTTGCATTAAGCAAGTCCTCGGTTTGAATCCCGCGGGTCGGAATTTTTTCGTAGCCTTGGCGATTGGAATCGGGCTCGGTGAGACCATTCATAGTTGGGCACCAAATTAACTGAGCTCTACTCAGAACCACAAACCTAAGAAATAGAGTAACAAGATCAACACATCACCAGGACACACACATCACACAATGGTTACTGCGCAAGCATCAAGTCGCGCTCCAACTCTGTATCCCGAATTCGGGGCAAGTTGAGCATTGTACCGCCAGATACCAGCGCATAAAGCACCAGCCTCTTCACCGCAAGGTAAATGAGGTTACAGATACTACATACATATATTAAAAAAGTATCGCTTTGTCACTAGTTGTACGAAGAACTATTTACAAACTTCAAATTGCCAACTAAAAGTCATTTTACACATCGCCGTAGATAAAATTATATTAAGGCTGTATTGTATTTTTATTGGATTTCACAGTTAGTGTTATAAATAATCACGCACCTGTTACTGGTCGTGTTTTAAAAACACGACATTCTACTCTGTCCGTTTCAGTAACTCAAACAATAAACTGTGTGTATGCTTTGTATGCTAGGAGATGCGAGTTAAGATAGCCCTGCAGCCTTTTAAGTACGTGTGTATAATGTGCAGCAGTAACGTAAATGGCAATAATCAAACAGTGTTAAAGTAAGTAGTACGACAACATTGTTTTAGTTGTTCTCTGAATGTCATTTTTTGGCAGTGGTCTATTATGATATGATTTTCGGACTTTTTCCACTATCTAGGGTGTAAATCACAACGTTTCGGGAGTTTTGTTCTACTCCCGTCTTCAGGTGTTCCTGGTTAGTCCTGAGAAGGACTGATATTGTACGTTTTTCAATGTAAATTTGTGCCTCCGCCGGGGTTTGAACCCGGGACCCCTGATCACTGTGATTACTACTCTGCCACTCTAACCACTAGGCCACCAGGGCGGTTATGTATTTTAGTTGTAAACTTATGTATATCTTACCGCTGTATGCGCAGTAGACTATTTTTGTAATTCTCTGCGCAGTAGTGGCATCCAAATGGGCTTTAGTTCTGCGCTAGCCTGGCTAATTGGTTCTACTGCCAGCGCTATGTATGTAGCTTCTTTCGGCTTCCTACGGAATCTGTTTTTCTCTTTAGCTACAATTGATGTGTGATCCCATTGTATGTGGTGGTCTTCGTTCCAGACGTGTTCTGCGATCTTGGATTTGATGATTTCGCTCATTCTAACATTTTTGCGGTGTTCCGATAATCTCACTCGTAGGGGTCGTTGTGTTTCCCCTATGTATTGTCTTCCACACTCGCACGGTACGCTGTAGATACAGTTCTTTGAACTCTGATCTTCGTTCTGAGGCTTGGTATGCGTCATCATGCCTCCTAGAGTTGTTGTGGACTTGAAGGCAGTTCTTATATTGAATCTGTTTCCGATTCTTCTCAGTTTGTCGGAAACTCCTCGGATGTATGGTATTACGGCCGTGGTTGTTGGCTCCGTTTTTTCATCCCCTGCCGGTGTTGCTTTTCTGTCCATCTATTTTAGCGTTTGGTTTAGAGTTCTTTTTGGGTAGCGATTAGCTTGCAGCATTTCTGTGATTATCTCAATTTCCTGTTTAAGGTCTTCTTCCTCCGAGCATATGGTCTTGGCTCGGCTGTACAGGCATCTCGCGACGCCACGTTTCACGCTATTGCGGTGGTTAGAATCGTAGTGTAGTTATCTCCCCGTATGGGTTGGTTTTCGATATACATTTGTTTGTACCGTGTCACCAATCTTCTGGACTAGTACCTCTAGGTATGGGAGTTTGCCTTCCGATTCTATTACCATCGTGAACTTAATTGATCGGGCTTGATTATTGAGATGTTCCAGGAAGCCGTCCAGTGTCTCTCTTCCATGGGGCCATATTACGAACGTATTATCTACGTATCGCAGCCATAGACTAGGCTTGTTCTCATATTGAGATATAGCTCGTTCTTCAAAGTCTTCCATGTAGATGTTACTGACTACTGGAGATAGTGGAGATCCCATGGTCACTCCGAACTCTTGTTGGTAGAACTGCTCGTCTGCTTGGAAGTATGTGGTCTTAATGCAGATCGTTAACAGCTCCATTATTGTATCTACCTGTAGATCTGTGCGTTCGGCAAGTGTGTCATCCAATTCCAGCCTGTTTCTGATGATTGCTAGTGCGTCATCTGTAGGCGGTTTGAACCCGCGACCGCTGATCACTGTGATTACTCAGAGAACAACTTGATAATCGGCACGGACCTGAAATCAGTCCAAAATTTCGAAAGCTTGAAAAGACCTTAATCAAGCTGGTCTTAGACGAAAACCACCTTAAATTCCTCTGTAAAGCCTGTGACAACAACGTAGTTCCGAAAAGAACTACTTCTATCAGTTCCGATAAACAGCCAACGAGCAGCCCGGATTGCGAGAAGAGCGAGCGGAGCACTAATTAGAGAACGAATTAACTATCACCGGTTCTCCAAACAACAACTTAAAGTGCAAATCTAAGACCTCCACACCACCATAAAGAACACAGTCAGTGAAGAAGACTTTGTGAGGATAGACGCTGCTACAAAGTTAAGTTACAATAAGGCTGGGGAAAAACAAAAACAGGTACACCTACGAAAGCTGGATCAATTAATCAAGAACAAGAAACCAGCAAAAACTGGAGGAAAGACCGTCATAAATATATCCAGCAGACAGCTGAATGAAACTGAAAAGACGGTACTAGAGAAGGGACTAAACTACGCGGTAACGCCAAGGTATATTCCGAAATTCTATCTCATAACAGCCGTTGAGGAAACAGCAGCACGCCTAAAGACAGAAGAGGCAGAAGAGTATCGATGGAGAGCAAGGGAAGCCCTTGAGCCATCAAGGAGAATTAAACCTAATCTCACCAGAGCGGAGATTAGAGCGATCAAAGTTCTCAAAAACGAAGCTACCATCAAGATACTACCTGCAGATAAAGGCAATGCAACAGAGATCATGGATTCAAACACCTACTCAGAGAAAATCCAAGACCTGATCAACGCGGGGGAATACAAGAAACTTCCCACAGACCCAACACCGAAGGTCGAACGGAAAATATACCAGACGTTGTATAAACACAAAGAGGAGTTCTCAAACTTCCCGAGAATGAAACTTACTCCGCATTACAGCAAACCGCCTTACCTATACGGGCTACCCAAGATACACAAAACGGGGAGTACCCCTGAGACCCATAGTTAGTTCCATAAATTCACCATGCCATCCTCTATCAAAATTCCTGTTAACAATAATATCCCCACTAGCTGCCAAAACAACATCCACCGTGAAAAATACTAAACACTTTGCAGACAAAATCAAACAAACTCACATAGCTGCGGATGACATGATGGTGAGTTTTGACATAGTAAGCCTCTTCACAAATGTGCCGACAGATGACGCACTAGCAATCATCAGAAACAGGCTGGAATTGGATGACACATTTGCCGAACGCACAGATCTATAGGTAGATACAATAATGGAGCTGTTAACGATCTGCATTAAGAACACATACTTTCAAGCAGACGAGCAGTTCTACCAACAAGAGTTCGGAATGGCCATGTAATCTCCACTATCTCCAGTAGTCAGTAACATCTACATGGAAGACTTTGAAGAACGAGCTATATCTCAATATGAGAACAAGCCTAGTCTATGGCTGCGATACGTAGATGATACGTTCGTAATATGGCCCCATGGAAGAGAGACACTGAACGGCTTCCTGGAACATCTCAATAGTCAACCCCGATCAATTAAGTTCACGATGGAAATAGAATCGGAAGGCAAACTCCCATACCTAGACGTACTAGTCCTGAAGATTGGTGACACGGTACAAACAAAGGTATATCGAAAACCAACCCATACGGGGAGATACCTACACTACGATTCTAACCACCACAATAGCATGAAACTTGGCGTCGCGAAATGCCTATATAGCCGAGCCAAGACCATATGCTCGGAGGAAAAGACCTTAAACGGGAAATTGAGATAACCACAGAAATGTTGCAAGCTAATGGCTACAAAAAAAAACTCTAAACCAAACGCTGAAAGAGATGGACAGAAATGCAACACCGGCAGGGGATGAGAAAACGGAGCCAACAACCACGGCCGTAATACCATACATCCGAGGAGTTTCCGACAAACTGAGAAGAATCGGAAACAGATTCAATATAAGAACTGCCTTGAAGTCCACAACAACTCTAAGAGGCATGATGACGCATACCATGCCTCAGAACGAAGATCAGAGTTCAACGAACTGTATCTACAGCGTACCGTGCGAGTGTGGAAGACAATACATAGGGGAACCACAACGACCCCTACGAGTGAGATTATCGGAACACCGCAAAAATGTTAGAATGGGGGAAACCATCAAATCCAAGATCGCAGAACACTTCTGGAACGAAGACCACCACATACAATGGGATAACGCATCAATTGTAGCTAAAGAGAAAAACAGATTTCGTAGGAAGCTGAAAAAAGCTACATACATAGCGCTGGCAGTAGAACCAATTAGCCAGGCTAGCGCAAAACTAAAGCCCATTTGGATGCCACTACTGCGCAGAGAATTACAAAAATAGTCTACTGCGCATACAGCGGTAAGATATATATAAGTTTACAACTAAAATATATAACCGCCCTGGTGGCGTAGTGGTTAGAGTGGCAGAGAAGTAATAACAGAGATCAGCGGTCCCGGGTTCAAACCCCGGCGGAGGCACAAATTTACATTGAAAAACGTACAATATCAGTCCTTCTCAGGACTAACCAGGAAAACCTGAAGACGGGAGTAGAAACAAAACTCCCGAAACGTTATGTGATTTACACTCTAGACAGTGGAAAAACTCCGAAAAACATATCATAACATTGTTTTAATTTTGTTTGCAAACACATTTCATTAACACGTAGAAAATGGAAATAAAAAATAACCTTGCAATATACTATTATTTCAAAAATACCTACCGCATTTCTGTGTCAGGATGGGAGTACAAAAAGAGCTAGAGTTTGTAATAGTCCATGATCATATAGTTGTAGCTAATTGTCAAGGAAAATATTTACTACATTTGAATATTCAATTCTGTCAAAATAGCTATTGAAATGAACTATAGTTACACACATTTAAAGAGATAATTAAATTATTATCGCAGATATAAACAATCCTCGTAGAATTTTCCAAATAGCCACCAGGCTTGTTACGACAGGATCAATGCCCGCTTTTATTTCAAAAAGCGGCAGTTTTTCCGCCATTTGGCAATAATAGTTCAAACCCAAACCTTTAGCGATATCTGTGGCTGTCCTCAGAATTGAAGTTATCTGGTAAAATCCGTTCTGAAGGTGTGCCATTCGAAGCTCGCTTTTAAGACATTGTAGCATAACGGCTTGATTTGTGCCAGGTCGCGGTTTCCCGCCCACCAAAATTCTAGCGTGTCCCTTCAGGCTGACACCTGCATAGTCTTGCATCTGCACAGAGCGCGATGTTTCTGGCGTGATCTTGTGAAATAGCGATGCCTGCACGTAAATTAGACGGAGAGCACAAGAGGCACAACTGCGTCTCCCCCCTTGATTCCAGTACCGTCGCTTATCAAAAAGAATATATTCATCATACCAAACGAGATGAGACGGCGTAAGCTCCGTATCGGTATTTTGAACCAGTGTTGGCATGAAGCAGTACGCTCTTTGCCACGGTTTCTCCTTAAAACACATTTGATAATCGTAATCTGTTGACACAGTTCCGTCACTGGTTTGTACTCAAAGCGTTGCGTTTATTCGATCTGTCATTTCCCGTGCATAAAATGCGTTCATTTACATCATTCTGCTCAAATTATTTATGGACGTATATTACTCAGTATTGGCTAGCTTAAAGTGCGGGCGTGATATTCTGATATTTCGTAGTTATTTAGACTTCATACTGACTACTGCCTTGAAAAGAAATTTTTCGCTTTGAAATATAACAGTCAAAACACTAATCTCGTTTATTAAATGACTTTTTAATAAACATTTTCCGACTTTTCTGTAACGCCAAAGAGGTTGCTGTCTTCACAAACGTTACATCGTTTCATGACACTTTCCATATAATTTTACGTTGGTTACGATTAGTAGATCGGTTGCTACAGAAATTGTATATTTGTAAAGATGGTCGAAACTAGTACTTTGACAGATCGTGCCGAAATAAAAAGATAAATGACATATCTTCTACAAAAACTCAAAATAATAATATAATATGTAGGTAGATATTAAACTAATACAAGTAATCCAGATATCAGCACTTCCTATACTGATTGTGTTCATGGCGGCTGCTTTGCAAATGCAGGGAAAATATACAAAAAGGCATTTCTATATGACGAGTTCATCTTTGAAAGAAAAATAGATTTGAGTCAGCCCACAAAAGAAACAAGAAATTAGCTATTAGATGATTTAACAACATCCAATAAATGTATAATGGTACTGGTAATGACGCCAGTTAGAGGAAACTGTTTTAATAGAATCGAGACATTAACCTGCATTTGCAACAAAAACACCATTACCAAAGAACAGTGATTAAAAAATTTAAACCTACAAAATTGGATTAATAATTATAGTTTTGTATGTATAAGCTTTGATGTACTGTTTATTATATAAGCCTCTGAAGACGCATCCATTAACGAGCGTTTAAGGATTCAGGAATTTTTTATCAGTATCTTTAACGTACCTACAGTTTGTATGCAGTATATTTCATTTATATACTAAAACTTTCTACAACGTATGTAACGCTAACGATTTCAATAGATTTTGCTATGCTAATTATCCTTGCATGTATTCAGTTTCAAACAATTCAATATTAGATTAAATATATGAAGATATTATAAAAACTTACACCTTTAACATGTATTTCATCTCAATGCACAGCACACATCTATAAGATGCGCCGTACAAAATAAACGCCTGTTAGATACGCGTCTTGACTTTGGACAACATTGAAAGGTAAAAGTTCAACATTCAGGACTTTGATAAAATTGGTTTCCAATTTCAACTGTATTGGCATGTTGACAGAGCGACCTTTGAATTTTCAAATTAACTTCTTTTAGATTGATGGAATTCCAATCATTATAAGCACGACTTTACAGTTTGAATTGTCAGTTTACAAACATCCCATATCTCACAATGAAGGTGAAATTTTATTAACCTGTCAATATAATCAATAGCGATAGCAGAACTAATACTCTAACTTGTAACTGCTGAAAACTTTCAATCCTGCGGTGTTCTTAAATTACAGGAAACATCTACGTTTAATATAAAAAAGTCACGCAAAGAACTAAAACCACGGAATACAAATTATGTCTGCAGAGAAGATATTTCAATTAGAACCAGAAGTACTCCGCCTGGGGCCAATACTAATAAAAGGGTTGTGTGTATGGAATTTTAAATGAGTTCGACGTACAATCGAGAACCTGCACTTTTCACACCAACAGAGTTGACCTACTTCTACATCGTGTTTACAGGTATTTATTTATTTTTGCTCACTTTGTGAAATTTACAAAAAATCTCAATTCAGAAGTGTCAAATAGCCAGTTATCCACTAGAATTGTTAATATTTATAATTAAACTCTAAATAATATGTTATATTGGCTGCAAAGAGCAGCGGAATACTAAAAGCTCAGACTAAGAAATTATTAATTTGTATAGTGGCGGCCACACCTTCATGATAACCTACAGCTATTATCGTGTTGCTCGTGCTTTTGACATAATTATTCCTTTTCAGCAGCTTCATTATCTCATCAAGATCTTATCACGACTATTACAACGTCCTACATTCAAACATTTGTTCTATTTTTCCTTCTGTGCCCCATTTATAATGTGGTGTTGTAAAAATTGCTATGCTGTGGTCCCGAGAGCTCATATTAATATTGTCGAAAACTAATGCTTTCGTAGATACTGAAATATCACACATCGAACCTATAAAAACTTTCACAATAGATTCTTGTGACGATTCTATTTTTTTAAGAGCCTTGTACATTTTGAAAGTCTTCGTAAACCTGATCGGTACTATTTCAATTTCAAAAGGCACCAACATTTTATCATAATAATATTTTAATGGAGCCACTAACAAAGCTACATATCACTTGTTCCAAAATCTCTAAAACCATTGTGTAATCTCCTTTAATAATATTGTACTAGCATGTGTTAAGTTAATTTATATTCTTAACGCCGCCTGTAGAAATTAGTTAGTTCTCGTCCATTTTGGTCTAAGTCGGGCCCTGTCCACTTGTATACAAGGTTTAAAAGCATGACACAACCTGCAATTCGGTAGAGGTACTTCACGCCGAAATAATGCGTGCAGTTAGCAGAAATCGCGGTTTTTTGTAATCAACATCCGCAAAGTTTCGCTGACTTTTTAACCAGTAATCGAATATTACCATTCCAGTAAGCACCTAACGCGCTCGGCTCCTCAAGCTGCGGTGAGGTGGCTTAGTGATTTATCGAAGTTTAGCTGGTGTTAGTTCTTTGGTGTCGAAATGAAGATTGTTGCAAGTGGTAACGTTGTCTTTATTCGTGAATGTGGGATTTTTGCAAGCATAACAGTACTTGCCTCAGAGTAAGTCGATTTTTAAAGTTATGCTATGCAAATGAACTTTTTGTGTTCCCGGCTTGCCTACCGTATAGTTTTTTTCTTACCCCCGGCACCAAATATCGATATTATATCGCAACAGAATATCGCACTTCTTCCATCGTCTTTCTATCGAGCTGGGAACTTCCATCCCGTCAGCTGTATGTCCTCCTAGGCAAATTCTCGTCACTTGTAACCATCTCCTGCTACCCTGGCAATGAGCCCTTTCTTCTGCTAGTTCTAGGTGTGCCACAGTACATGTCTGCTTAACAAACTACTAGATACTGCCTTTTTTCCTCCATGGCTCGAGCTTTCGTAACGAATTTTGTACTTCCGCTATATTAAAATGTATTGGAATAACTTTTGCATACCTACTGTGAAAACGTTGTTTTATGTCGCTAATTTACCGTCCTTTTCGAATTGTATTCATGATTAGATTTTGATCTATGTTCGAAGTGTTACCATCTAAATGTATATATAAATTTACGATTTATTAAACCTTTTAGGGAGGTTGGCTTTATTGGATGTTGTTTCCGCATTTGAACACATAGGGAAAAAATTAGTTAAAATTAGTGTTAAAATTACTGCACCAGTATTTTTTGGTGTGTTTATTACAGTCTTTAAATATTATTGAGGGTTGCATTCTGTCATACGACAGGCGTGCAAAACTTGTTTTTATAGTAAAACTATTAGCTGCAGGCAAAAGTAAGTAACCGAAGTCCAGGTCACCATTTTTTTCAGCGACTCCATTGTTGTTTATTCAAGTTTAGAGACATCGTAAACATCTGGAGTTTGATTTTCACCTTGTGACGCTCTCACCCTAATACGATCTTGACGTACCCTTATTTAGAAGTAGAAAACTCACACATTTTAGGTGCTTCAAACCGCTCTTTTCTCGATTGAAAGCTAGCTGGAACAAATAATTTTTGCTGTTTTTTTTTGTTTTAAGTGTCGTTTTCTCTAGTGACAAATTGCCGCCCACTTGTGAGGCTTTGTTTTCTTGTGTTTAGTAACCATTTGAGCCGTAACATATGTTCAGTAAGAGTACCATAAAAAATATTTTCAAGTAGTGGACTTTTACACATTGGAGAAGTTAATTACTTTAATTTTGTTGTGTTACTTAAGGATTCAGTATCACGGAACTCTTTAGTATTTTTTAGCTTATTGTATTTTACTGAAATATATACTAAATCTTTTTTAACATCCCGTATCACGTTGTTAAGCCAACATTTTCAGGAAAGCGTTTATAAATATGTTCATTCTATCTTTAACATAGATTCTTCAATTTGTGTTTGTCGGTCGTAGTAAAATAAACCTTGTATTTATAATACAATTCTTCATCGTAACGAAAATTATGTAGGTAGTATTTCATATATTTACAAATGGTAGTAGTTTGGAAATCACGCCATATATTTCCGTTGTGATGATATTTTCAATGTAAAACTGCGCCTCTTTTTCTTTCAGAAATAAAAACTGTTCAATTAAACCAAAACTGGAAAACACATCCCCCAAAGCACCGTCCATCAGTGAGCTACTTTGAAGCAATCCATATTAATCAACTAATAAACGGCAACCGAGCTTCAAAGTAAGATGTCACAGAGGAATTCTCCCTTGTCCGTGGTTGCGTTTTATTTATTTGTTCTTCTATGGTCCACACACATAAAATAGTTCGTTGGACTTCAAATATAAGCTATATGCATACTGTAAATGTTTACTCCAAAACAATGATGAGGTTCCTCTAATGTCCAAAGCTTGTTGAAAACTTTAGTATGAATAATAATAGCACTGAAGTAATATAACTTAAGTAGCGCAGGTGTTTCCGAAAATCGTAGAATGTCTGTAACTAAAAAAATAATCATAGTCTAAATCACCTGAAGGGTGAGGTAACTATAAAATTATATCGGATTTGTATGACAATCCAACTCAAAATAAAGTGACCAATCAAATGCTTGCATATCTATTCAATCAATAGCCGCCTTTAATTTTCTTTTATTTCAGCAATATTTACCTAAGAAATTCTTATAGTGAAAATATTATTAACGAAAGAATTATGTCAAAGTAATGGTTGCGTTGTGAACTAATAGTTACAATCGTAATGGTAATGTCGTAAGCTTACTGGACATTTAAAATTTTTTTCGATTGATTTCATTTTTTCATTCGATTTTCTTACTGAATAAAATACGTAGTCTGATATTTTCTTCAATATTAATCGTTCGACCATACACGTAGCTGGTGTTTTAGTAAAATTTGCAGTCTTGCTACTCTTGTTTCGAACAACAAATTTTTGCGTTTGTTTTGGCGTAAGCCTATATTTTGCCTCCTTTACTAACGTTACAGCTAACTATCTAATTAACCTTAGTTTTTCCTGAAATCTACTCAATGACTATGCGAATTTAAAAGAATATAGGTGCTTTTATCTGCCCCGGTTAGCGTTGAGCTTCGTTGTAGGTACCGGTTTTATTTGGTTTCGCAAAATCGTCTTCTTCGAGTTGTGTGATGCTACATGGTTTTGCTAGACCCCGCTGCAAGCGTCACGTTGATTATTTTGCTCTAACAATTCAATATTTACTCATTTCAAATCAAGTGCTTGCTCTGACGTTTTAGAGGTTAGGTAAGTGTGCTTTGAAAAGGGACGTTGTTTTTAGTGTCTCAGCAGCGAAAGTAAATTAAAAAATAGTTCCTAATTTATAAATGCAATTACGTTTATACTTAAGTGTCACACTTGACATTTGATTTTTAACTGAATAAGAGCCGATTTCATAATCAATTTTAAATCTAATTTTTACTAAAGTAATGTTAGATTGTGCATGATGCCATATGTAGCACATGTCACTGTGCACATCTAATGTCACTTTAGTTAAATGAAGCTTTAAATTTGATTATGAAATCGGCGCTTATAGTTGCATAAATAAATTAGGAACTATTCCATAGCCATACTAGATGAAAATAATGTTTGGTGGTACTGTACTTGGCAATTCATTTCTGTTGATGCAGTGTTTGGCATATTTATTCAAATCTGAGCGTAATATACCCTGCAGCATTTAATCGTACAGGTCACTTCCATAGTTACCAATGAAGTCAATAGATTAGAGCGTTTATTTTATGAGTTAACATACAAATTTTAATTAGGTACTTGCTAATAAAAAACTTTAATTTTGTTACCGGAATGTAGGTATGCAATTAAAAAGTAGATACGTAGGAACAACTTGTGTGTTATATCTTTTCTTCAGTGGTATACATTAGGATCACTTTTAATTGTCTTTTTGACAAGTAATAATTCCTATGTTAACTCGTAAAATACACGCTCTAATCTATTGGTCTCATTTGTAACTATGGAAATGACCTGTAGGATTAAATGGTGGCATAGAAACGAAAGGCCTATGTTAACTATTAAAATAAATTCCCTGTATATTAAGGGCAGGTTGAGTTTTTCCATTGTTATGAGAGATACAAGAAATGTTTATTTATGCGAAAAATATCTTATGGTAGGAATAAAACGGAGTTTCATTATTTTTATTTTTCTGATGGAGCACAGTGTATTTTTTAAATTAATTTGATAGTTTAGGAAATTGTCTTTAAAGAACTATTGACCAGCCAAAAGCTTGTAGTTAAAAATTCACGAGTAATTAACATTTGAAGTAATGTAACCCATAGCACAATGACCTGCATAAATTCTTAAGAGGCTACGAAGAAATGACGACACCAAATAAACATGTAATTTATGTTAGTCTTAAAATTTTACATTAGGCAGGTATCCAGCCTTACTAAAGTAGTATTTTCTCTGAAATGCGTCAACACAATATCTTCATTAAAATTCTCTATTTCTATTTTGTCTATTTTTAAGACTTTAGATTTGTAGAAAAACTTTCGTAAGTTCTCAATTTCACTTCCAGTTTAGCAAATTTACGAGGATGGGGCTGTCGGTTATTTGGGTAGCAATTTCGATACATCTCAGCTGTTCGTTGAGAATTTTTCTGACACAAAAAGTATACTTCCAGTATATCCATGCGTTCTTGAATGGAAAACGAATTTATTTGTAACATATCTGTTCAATACAATCGTATTTTAACAGGTATTGAGCATTTATTTATTTATTTGTTTGTCTGTCATTTTTTATGACCGTATCCGTTCAATTTCACTTTAATTATTAATACTGTTTCTGAGTACATATATATATAACACGGCACTTCAGCCCTTGAGGCCTATTGCTTGTATTTCTTTCTTCCATATTCTTCTGTCTTTTGTCTTCTCTTTCCAGTTTGTGAGTCCAAAACTTTTGATATCTTCTTGTACTTCACCCCACCAGGATTTATTGGGTCTACCTTTTCTATTACTTCCTTCCGCCTCTTTGTTTAATGCTTTTTTTGTCCAATCTTCATCCTTCATTCTTTCTATATGGCCTAGCCATCTCAGTCTATTTGCCTCACTATCGTTGTTATACTGGGTTCTTTATAGATTTTACTTAGTTCCATGTTTGTTCTTCTTCTCCATGTGTCCCCTTCTCTTATTCCTCCCAGTATTCTACTCAATACTTTTCTTTCCCAGATTTCCAAACTTTTTTCATTTTACTTTGTAAGTACCCACGTCTCACTCCCGAAGGTTACCACAGGTCTGATCGCCGTTCCGTACACTATTAACTTCAGCGTTCTTTGTATATTTTTGTCCTTCAGTAAATTGTTAAGAGCTCCAGCACATCTTGCGCCCATAGTTATTCTCCTCTTGATATCGCTTCCTTGGTTTCCTTCGCTTGGTATCTCTGACCCTAGGTACACCACACTGTTTACGATGTTGAACTTGTATATTTTATCTATACTGTTTGATTTGGTTTTCTTCCTGTTTTCTGTTCCCTAACACCATGTATTTAGATTTTTCTTCATTTATTATTAAGCCTACTTTTCTTGCTGTTTCTTCTAGTTTTTTTATTATTTCCTTGAACTCTTCTTTAGTTCTTGCTAATACCACCAGATCGTCTGCATATGCTAACACTTGGTATGGCCCGTTTATTATATTACTTTCTAAATTTATGTTACTTTTTCTCATTACTTCTTCTAACACAATGTTAAAGATCGTTGTTGAGAGGGGATCTCCTTGCTTTAGTTCCGAATTACTCCTGAACTCCTTGGACTGTTGTCCATTCGTTGTTTTCTTTAATGTCATGCGGACCATTTCTATTAATTCCTCTGAGATCTTCAGCTCTTTTAGTGCCTTGAGTATAGCTGTTCTCTTTATTTTGTCATACGCTTGGCGGAAGTCAATAAAAAGAGTATGTATTGGAATATTCTTTTTGCTGCATTTTTCTTGGCTTTGTTTTAGTATAAAGGTTTGGTCTATCACCGATTTTCCATTTCTGAAGCCTGTCTGGTATTGGCCGATTTTATGTTCTGCCTCTTGTTTCAGTCTTCGGTTTATCAGTTGTGAGAGAATATTGTAGACCACATTGAACAGTGCTATTGGTCTGCAATTGTCTGCTAAGTTCCTATTGCCTTTTTTGTAGATGGGGCAAATGAGCGCCTTGGTCCATTCTTCCGGCATTTCTTTTCTTTTCCACACTTCTTTTATTAACTTATATATTCTTTATAATACCGTTGCATCTGCACATTTGATCAGTTCCATCTCTATCTTGTCTGTACCTGGACTTTTGCCATTTTTTTATTCCTAATTATTTCCATAAATTCTTCGAAGGTCGGTTCTTGTACTTGGTTTTCCTGTTGTTGTTGTGTTTGGCTTTGATCTTCGACATTCGCTTCCCTTTCTGTTAGTATTTTTTCGAAATGTCTGGCCCATATTTCTGTCATTTCTTTTTCGTCCATGTATAGTTTACCTTTTTCATCTTTAAGGCTTATCGTCTGTCTTTGAAAATCTTTTTTTTCTGCTTTTATATTTCTGTACATAGCTTTTGTATTTTTGTTCTTGAATGCCTTCTCTATTTCTTCTATTTTTTTCTCTCTTGCCTTGCTCTTTTTTTTCTCTGCAAATATCCTGCGCTTTTTTTCTTGCTGCTCTATACTTCTCATTTAATTCCAGGGATCCTCTTTTCATCTGTTCTAATCGTATCTTTTTTCTTTCCTCTATCGCTTCCTTACATTCTTCGTCAAACCAATCTTTCTGTCTTGTTTCTTTTCTCATTTCTATATTCCTTGCACTTTCTGTTATTATTTCTTTTAATTGATTCCATTCTTCTTCTGTTCTATTTGCTTGCTTTTGCTGGAGAGCCATGTCCCTAGTATTAGTTTGATATTCCTGTCTGGTTTTGTCTTCTTTTAGTGCTTCTGTATTCCATCTGTTTTCTTTTAACTTCGTTTTTTTGGTGTTTTCTACAGTTTGTTTTATTTTTGCTAATACTAGCAGGTGGTCTGAACTTATGTCAGCACCTCTGTATGTTCTTATTTTTCCTATTTTTGTTGCATGTATTGTTTGTATTATCAGGTGATCTATCTGGTTTTGAGTCTTTTTGTCAGGGCTAATCCACGTCGCTTTGTGTATATCTTTTCTTTTTAGCATAGTGCTTTTAATTATCATTCTCTTGGATGCTGCCAAGTCTATCAATTTCTGGCCGTTGTCATTCGTTTCTTTTTGTAAGCTTTCCCTTCCTGCTATTTCTCTATTCCTATCTTCTCTGCCTATTTTTGCATTCATATCTCCTATTATGACTTTTATGTCGTATCTGGGGATCTTATCTAATGTTTCTTCTAATTGTTTATAAAATTTGTTTTTGTCTGTTTGTTCTGAAACATCCGTTGGTGCGTGCACGTTTATTATAGTTATCTTTCTATATTTGGTTTTTAATCTTAGTAGACTCATCCTTTCGTTTATTACTTCGTGGTTTATCACTTCCTTTTTTAGTTTTCTTTAGATCGGAAAGCCTGTTCCCAATCTATTTGCATCTCCTCTTCCGTTACACCATATATAGACTCCGTGGATGAACTGGGTTATTCCCTTTATATTCGTTTCTTGAGTTGCCAGTATGTCTATGTCGTATTTTCTGGATTCTTCTATCAGTTGTTTAAATGTGCCGTCTTTGTTCAAACCTTGCACATTCCATGTACCTATTCTGATTTTTTTTTCTTTCTGCTTGTTGTTTTTCTTACTTATCTTAATTGTACCTTTTCTTTTTGTTATGGATCTAATCTCCAGTTCTTCTAGCCTTTTTAGCCATTCTCTGGGTTCTTCATCTTCTCTTGTTGACTTTGTTAGTTATTTTAGTTCTTCTGAAGTGTATTTGGTTATCTTTTCTTTTGGATCACTTTTAGAATATGTTGACAATCTTTCTCTTAGATATACTAATTTCCTATACAGTTCGTCTCTCTCTCTATTTCGCTCTTCTTCTCTTCTTCTGTTTATTTCTCTTAATTCTTCTAGTTCTTTTACGACGTTTATTGTTTCTTTGGTAAGTGTTTCCTCTTCTCTGTGGAGTCCTTCGCATTCCACCAGTAGCGATTGTATGAATTGCAGAATTTCCTCCATCCTACTGGTACTTCGTTGTTTTGCATGTATGGGCTTCTTTAGCTGCGTTTGCTCGTCTTTCTGATCCACCAAACGCGAGTCGCTTGTCCGTAACGCGCTTCTTGTTTTATGATACGGTGCGGTCTGCGAAATTCGGCCTTACTGGGGTGACCTTCCGTCGTTTCGCTGTATTTAGCGCTTTTGATTAACTCGTCGTAGGTTTTTCCTTGTGCTGGTGTTTGCACTGCACTTCACTTTATCCGCCCGTGCACTTACTACCTATTAATTCACTTTCTGTTATTTGTTTTCACTTAAATTTAAATTTGCTTGTCAGGGCTGTGCTTGACAGCTCTGAGTACATAGAATACTTTTAATATTAATATCTCGTTAATTATTAACTTTAGGCCAATAGTTGGTTAATAATTCTTTAAAAGTAATATTCTAAACTATAAAATTAATTAATACAATACAAGAGGTTCTATAAGAAAAACCGAAAAAAATGAAACTTCCGGTTTAACCGAAAGTCAAGTATTGTTTTTCATACCTTCAAAATATTTACCGTTACATAAAATGGTATAAGTTTTTCATATAAAAGTTTACTCTCATGACAACGAAGAAATTCAACTGGCCCTTAATTTACGATCAACCTGTATTTTAAAAAAGTGGACGTGACTACCTCCCTGGACTTTCCCATACTGGAAACTGTTCATATCGTCTTTATTCAACAGTCTTTACAACATATCAAAATTTCAACTCGATGACTCACGTCTTCACCGTGATAAGCGTTTACACTTTCACGTAAATTGCGGGTAAATATAAAAGAATGTGTAGTTCAAAACGTGACCACCGAGCTTCTGTAGATGGCGCCAAGTGGACAAGCCGCCACTGTGCTATTTATGTATTATTTTCCTCAAAACGGCTGTAGCACCGAGGTGAAATTTTCTAAGTACCTGGAAATTATATTTTCTAGGGCATACAAAATCGATTTTGTTATTTTCGCGGAAAAAGATTCTTTGACGCAAAAATATAACAACCGTTAGAATAAAAAAATTATTTTTCAAAAATAGATGGGGGAGGGGGCCGGTGCGCTTACATATATCCACGAGTGTAATATTTTTTTGCATATTCATATGCTCCATTATGTACTGAGCAATTCAGTGAAAACCCCAGCTACCTATCTTGTTTTGTTTATTAATTAAAGGGGTTTAAATTTTCAAACTTCAAAGCTTGGTAGAGGGCGCCACAGATAATTCATGAGATTCTTTAAAAAACAGATCGATAGCCCTTTTCGGGGTCTATCAGTGTACGAAGTTTAAACAAATTCCTGTGGGCAGTTTTTGAGAAATGATTTTTAGAAAATTTCCAAAATTTTGAAAATTTGTAATTTAGGCCCCTTAATATTTTTCAAAACACTTTTTATATCACCTCATGTTAGCCTTCATATACTATTCAGAAAAAAAATCAATTGAATCGATTCATCCGTTTTTGAGTAATAGGGCGTTAAATTCAAAATTTTCAAAAAATCATAGCGCCCTTCATTTTAAACCTAGCTAGTTCGGCAACAAACTAACAGATTTGTCTTATGACCCTCTATCGTTATCCGCGATAAAATTTTCAAAATTTTAATCACAAAAACAGTGATACCAAAAAAACATGCGTAACTTCCGCTTCCGGTTTCGGATTTTTTTGAAAAGCTTATTTTGTCGATGAATTTTCGACACACCCCCGCATTCCAAAGCGCATCAAAATCGGAGCAATACTTTCGGCTGTAGGAGCGTCACCCACCCACACACAGACAGACATTTTTTAAAAAACCACTTTTTTGGGTTCCTAGAGGCCCAAAACGGATATTTCTGTGAAAATCTCGATTTCCAAAATTTTCATGATTCCAAGACTTCCCTATACCTATGGGTATGGGAAAGTAAAAAACTCTTCGTCTATTTCAAGCTGTCATTAGTATTGAATATATTAGAAGTTTATTTTTACCTCTCCATACCTTTTTAACTGTCGAAAACTATTGTTATGATACACTATACGTTGGTCGTAGATAAAATTAAAATGTAAAAAAGAAATTGGGATGTTAGTACAATCCATACTAACCCATTAAAAAAAAGTCGATGATGTTTAAAAAAGTTTCATAAATAAATCTGAGCTGGAGCAAGTTAGTAATGAAATGATAGCTATTGAACATTTATAGGTGGTTTGAATATAAAAAGAATATTTAAAAAACGGTAGTAGAAGTAATGACAAATGCAAAATTCTGATAAGGATATATTAAAATAGGTAGATATAAAATAAGAATAGAGTATAAGAGGCAGAAAGAATGGAAATATGGTAGTTAGGAGGTTTGTTCCCATTATTGAAAATAACAACTATAAAAATATGTAAGAATTTTATTTTGATCCCATTAAAATATTGAATTTAACCCTCTTTTACTGAATAAAATGTTTTGGATTATGTAAGAAGGGCATTTATCAAAATCTACGTGGTGTTTTAAAGAAGTGAAATATTAAATAGTAAAGAAGAGAGGTAATGGAGTAACTACAGAAGAGAATTGAAATTGGTAAACTTAATGAATACTAGTATGATTAATTACAAGTGATTAATTGAAGAGTTATATTAAACCCATTTTATTGGGAAGAATACAATTGAGAAGTAACATAAATAATAAAAGGTTACATCAGTTTGGGTGTTACTAAGTAGAGAGACCGTAGAAGTATCAGTGATGCTAGAAGGTCCATACTAGAAGGAGGTAGCAGAGGCAGGAGCAGATCTGGATTTGTTCTATTAGCTGGTTGCTGTCAAAGATTTTGGGTTTTGGAGTATTGGACGAAGATTGACACTGGTGATCCGTACGTGATTGCGGCATTGCAGAGAGCTGCTTAGAGAGGGTAGATTTCGGAAAGTGGTGGCAGAGACAGGAGCAGATCTGGGATTGTTCTGTTTGCTGGTTGCTGCCAGGGATTTTTGGTTTCGTAGTATTGGACGAGGTTTGGCACTGGAGGTTTTTACGTAAGAGCTGCATTGCAAGAAGCTGCTTGAAGGAGTCGATTGTGGCTAAAGGATAGGTTGCAGTCTTGAACATTTTGGAACTGCAATATACAAGGTGGGTAACTCCTTAGTTTATACCAACTATAAAGCAAATAAAGACTTTTAAAAAGTGCACATAATTAAGAAACAATAACTTACCGTATTATGGAAAGTTATATTGGACAATTCTAAGAATTGGGCATTTGTCATTGAAATTTGAGAATTTCTGTTGACATTTAGTTGACATTAGAAGTGACATTCGATTTGAATGAATAGTTTTTTTTAAGATACTTGAAAATCATTTTTTTAGAACAAAATAACTAGATAATTGAACCCAAACCCATGAAAGAGTCTCAGGCACTATCATTTTAATATCTAAAAGTTTGCATATTGAAAACTCAATTTAAATAGAGTAGCCAGTGCATAGCACTATATACCCAATCGGTCGTAACACTGCACGAATGTATTTTATTTCTAAGAATAACACGAAGACCATTTTCCATTTTACGGAGTATTTTTCAAAATATAAGCAATTTAGAATGAGTAGTTAGCAACGTTACAGATAATAGGTAGGTATGACGTTTACACTAGCATGCTAGATAAAATAATGTTGCACTTTAATTTCATTGTCACTGCTCAGACAAATTTTTTCTCTTCAAATGTTTGCTATGCTACTGTTAAGTATGTAATTATTATAGCAGGGATTAATTATCAGCTGTGAATGGTTTTTATCAGAAAAATACAACAGATAGAAAGAAATAGTCAGGTTTTCGTTTTAGTTTTAAGCGTAGAGCATCAGAATTGTACACCCTGTATATAAAAGCAACAATAATGTGCTATGGTATTATACCCGCAAGCAGTTCTGATTGATCTTCAGTTACATTTTAAAATAATTAAATAAGTAAAATAACAGAATTGGTTATAGTTTAATCGAAAAAGATAGTCGTATTGTCTAAGACAAAAAATTGAATTGAATGGGTTTAAGGTGAACATGAATAACTTTTGAGGCAGGTTGCATTTGAAGCACTAGTAATTGAAAAGAAATGTTTAGAGATTGCTTTTAGATCAATACAAAAACGGTTTCAAAATCAATAAAGATAAATATGCAAATGTTATAACAGGTGTTCATTTGAATTTGTGGTCTAGTTATCTATGATCGTTTTTCACGTACCGTCTTAATAACACTTAACTGCTTTTTGTAACTTGTTTTATCAGCAATACCAACCAGCAAATTTTTGAGAGTAAGTTACTTGTTGTTACAATAAGATTTATAACTTTCCTTATCACTAATTCGTGTATTGTTTGAAGCAAATATTGAATTAAATATGACGTTATGTGTCAACCATATGATGTAATGCAGGACAAAGGTTCATGAATTTCAAAGTTTAGACCACAAATTCGACCCTTTATACTTAAGCCTAAGGTTACTATGAAATGTCCTTTAAAAGTAATGCAAACATATTTATACATGTATTAATTCTTAATACATTAATACATATAATTTTATATCGAATAAAAATACTTTTATAAAGGTGAGCATATTTACAAAACGTTTGTCAATATTAAGAAGAGTCACATAGACAATGTGAAATGCATAAATGATAGAAAGACAAGAGGTAACTGAAGTACAAAATTGCAACTTGTGAACTAAAAGTAAGACAGTTAAAATGTGTTGAAGTCAAGTGTTAGAATGTGACACCAGTTAAATTTAATTTTGGGGCTAAAAAATTTGTATTTTAAGCAATAAAATCCATCTGTACATAATTTGTGTTTACTAGAAGTCCGCGTGGAAAATATAAAAGTCAGAGAAATAATTTGGTACAAACACCGTCGACACGTGAAAGATAGTTTTTGAAAGACTGCGCTTCGAATTTGGGTGACATCCTCGTATGCCCTGTTGAGGTCAACTTTCCTCAGTTCAAAGGTACTCATCTGTAATTACATATTAAAGTGTTTGCGCAAATGTGAATACCACCAGTACCGTGCTTAAATTAAGGGGCGTTCAGTTAATTAGCAACTACCTTGGGTTAACATCATTGCATGTTGTGTTCTTTTTACACTTTGCAGCGCTTTTTGCGCTGCCATATATTTTTCAGTGTATTTTCGTAATGTGTAATATATAGATATACAGTTATATACACTTTATGACAGGTGTAATGAATCATTTTTTTAGTACGGATTGATGTAAAACAGAATTCTAAAAATGTAAGTTCAAACGAAATCCAGTTAGCAGAGTTCTGTTAAGAAGGATTTAAGTCATTGTAGGTAAAATGATCTTCTTGTTAACTTTGCGCGAAATTAAAATAAAATATTCTAAGTAAAACATTATACGGATATTCCTAGTTTCATAAAAAAGTAATTTTTTTGCTTAAAAATAAAAAAATCCAAGTTATCTAGATAAATACTACAAAATGGTGGAATTATGTGCTGCTAGTTTGCGCAGAAAATTATTTGAATTATATTTTAGTGGCTTTATTTGAAATTAAAGAACTAAAGGTTGTGAACGTTAATTTTCAATATTAAAATTTTTGTAATCTAACTGTAATCAAGCTCGTCATGCCAATATAATTTTTAATTTAGAATATTTTATTTTAATAACATTTTTGCGTAACCACCAGAAATATAACTTTACCGACAGTAATTTACATTCTTCTTAAGTTAACTGTTGTAACTGGATACCATTTGAACTGTAATTTCATAAAAATCCGTTTTATACCAAGCAGATCTAGACTGCAAAAAAGTGGACGTGACTACCTCCCTGGACTTTCCCATACTGGAAACTGTTCATATCGTCTTTATTCAACAGTCTTTACAACATATCAAAATTTCAACTCGATGACTCACGTCTTCACCGTGATAAGCGTTTACACTTTCACGTAAATTGCGGGTAAATATAAAAGAACTAGTGAGTCACCCGAACTACGTTTCGGTTCGCAAAATTAAGAGAGATTCATTAATATAAATTAAAAAAAAAGATGCATCGACGGGATCGAACTCGGGGCTCCCGCGTGATAGGCCAGCACGCTTACCGCACAACCACACTCTCCTGTTTGAATAATGCGCGCACCCGAGCTAATACTAGACAGCGATAGGCGCTCCGCTCTGCTGCCTAGAGAAGTTAATTAAATTATACTGATGCCTAGAGAAGTTAATTAAATAAGTCTGAAAATTAGCAAACTTTTAAGCCATCGTACAACTTAATCGGTCCAGTATCTTCGGAGGAGATAGCGAACAAACATAGTTACACGCAAACAAAGAGAGCTACGATTTTATGTTATAAGATGTGTAGTTCAAAACGTGACCACCGAGCTTCTGTAGATGGCGCCAAGTGGACAAGCCGCCACTGTGCTATTTATGTGTTATTTTATTCAAAACGGCTGTAGCACCGAGGTGAAATTTTCTAAGTACCTGGAAATTATATTTTCTAGGGCATACAAAATCGATTTTTTTATTTTCGCGGAAAAAGATTCTTTGACGCAAAAATATAACAACCGTTAGAATAAAAAAATTATTTTTCAAAAATAGAGGGGGGAGGGGGCCGGTGCGCTTACATATATCCACGAGTGTAATATTTTTTTGCATATTCATATGCTCCATTATGCACTGAACAATCCAGTGAAAACCCCAGCTACCTATCTTGTTTTGTTTATTAATTAAAGGGGTTTAAATTTTCAAACTTCAAAGCTTCGTAGAGGGCGCCACAGATAATTCATGAGATTCTTTAAAAAACAGATCGATAGCCCTTTTCGGGGTCTATCAGTGTATGAAGTTTAAACAAATTCCTGTGGGCAGTTTTTGAGAAATGATTTTTAGAAAATTTCCAAAATTTTGAAAATTTGTAATTTAGGCCCCTTAATATTTTTCAAAACACTTTTTATATCACCTCATGTTAGCCTTCATATACTATTCAGAAAACAAAAATCAATTGAATCGATTCATCCGTTTTTGAGTAATAGGGCGTTAAACTCAAAATTTTCAAAAAATCCTAGCGCCCTTCATTTTAAACCTAACGAGTTCGGAAAAAAACTAGCAGATTTGTCTTATGACCCTCTATCGTTATCCGCGATAAAATTTTCAAAATTTTAATCACGAAAACAGTGATACCAAAAAAACATGCGTAACTTCCGCTTCCGGTTTCAGATTTTTTTGAAAAGCTTATTTTGTCGATGAATTTTCGATACACCCCCGCATTCCAAAGCGCATAAAAATCGGAGCAATACTTTCGGCTGTAGGAGCGTCACCTACCCACACACACACACACCCACACACACACCCACACACACACCCACACACAGACAGACATTTTTTAAAAACCACTTTTTTGGGTTCCTAGAGTCCCAAAACGGATATTTCTGTGAAAATCTCGATTTCCAAAATTTTCATGATTCCAATACTTCCCTATACCTATGGGTATGGGAAAGTAAAAAAGCTATACTAGAAAAATGATTCATTATACCAAGCGTAAAGTCAATCCAGAGACACACTGTATACACAAAGGATACTTTGTAAGGCCCATTTGAGGTAGGAGCGGCTGCGATACCTGCTTTAACCGCGATACGCTTTATGATTGGAGAACGACCTGCTTGAGGTTCCTCTTTATGTTATTTTGTAAACATCTAATCAGATTTGTTTTTTCTGTACTAAGACAGCTCGATATTCTAAACTTGAGGTCTTTTATTTTGAAGTGGACACTGTCGTTTGCCAATTTGAGTCGAGCTCTCTTCTCGCTAATTACAGGCGGCCCTCACTATTTTATATGCTCTCGTTAGGTTGTTTATTCGATGCACCTCATTTGTAAGTTAATATTTGCATTCATTTGAGTAAAGGTGTCAGTTATTTAAGCAATAAGAAAACGCGCCGTTTAGCCGAGCGGAATTTAAAAGTTGTGTTGAATTACTGAATGGACAATTATTAAAAGATTGTAAAAGAAAAGTTGAACTTTAGTAGCTAAAGCAGTTAGGTATTTAACTGATAAACAGTTAAGCTTCCACGTAAGTATTTTGCACTAGACCCAATCTGCTTCGACTGTGAGCGGAATAAATTCATTCAGCTAAGGGTTGGATTTCACGGTGGCGCTTTGGCAGTGCATCATTCTTTTTACCTAAGACAGAACCGTACTTCACGAGTAACGTGAACCACACTCTCCCGCGAGCTAGCTGTAGACGATCGGGGGTTTTATTACCGTAGTACCCAACGCAAACCAACCTGTGGTAAGTGCGGTCCGGTGTTGTCGTAAAATTCTGTTTATACCGTACCATATTCTTAATAATGGGTTCTTGCTTTTGTAATGCGCTTGAACTATTTAACTTCTATTACCCACATTTAGTTCCATTAATAAGAAATATTTATTAAATCGAAAATTATACCCAAGTAGCCACCCAAAAAGACTGCATATGAATTTTAATAATGTGTAAGTGTAAAAAATGGTATAGTGTTGATTAGAAATGTCTTAATGATGTGTTGCTTTTCTACTGTAAAGAAAATATGTGTGTTCGAATATTTTCCAGGACATTTCAGGTAATGATTAGATCTGAGAAGAAAATAGGATGTTATTCAAAATTAAGATTTTTAAATATTTAGTAAGAGAGAGCCTCCGACAGACTTTTTAATTAGTAAAAAAAATATATTGAAGACATACGTATTAATTTTGTTATAAATTGTACACTGTGAAATTAGTCGAAACATGAAATAAATATATGTTGATCGCGGCTTTTGCGTTACAACTTATGGAGTAAACTCAAAGACTTCAAAAATGCGCCAGGATTTGAATACTTGTTAAAACAAGGCACCGCCAATTGCTTTTAAGGCTTTGCCGTTAAAAAACCTAAAAAAATAAATGCCAAGCTATTTTTGAAAAGGAATCATCCCGTTCTAAACCTGATTTATGTTCATCAGAATTCCTGTCCATTCCCCTAGCACGTATATGTAGAAAATATTCAACGTCAGAACACGAAACACGTAATACATTTATTCACAAAATCTTCGAGCTGATTTGTCAAGAACGCTTGGCCTGAAAAATAAATTATGTCTAATGAAGTTGCGCGTTAGAGTAAGATCGTAAGATGAAATACGAATAATACCAGGGAAAATGTATCACGTACGCTTTTAATGAGTCTGCGTTAGAGCTCCTACGGCGGCAACACGCACCCCAGGATTTTTAGGACCACACAGCGATACGTCAAACTCGAATAAATGAACCTAATTTGATTTGAATTCATTGGAGATCAGTTTATTAATTAAGGGCCAGCTTAGTTTAGATTAAAGGGAACCCGAATGCGCTGCTACGATGGATACAAATGGCTATCCTAGCGTAAGATCCAATCTCACGTAATCGGGCACTTCATCCTCCACCGAGCCTAGGGTTCAGATCAGTTCAGAAATTTATTGCATGCAGTTCCAATTTCCAAGCGATTGCGCTTTTTATAACCGAGCACGATGTTTCGGGATAAAACTCCCGAAACGCTATTTTGTTTATTTTCAGGACATTCGGGGTTTGCTGAGACATCTAACAGCTAACTTGTCTGAGTTGTTCAGACCCCTGTGAAGTTAGCACCACAACTTCAAAAAATGTTATTTTTTTCAAGAGTTCCCGTTGCACCCCAAAGAGTTCTAGAGTTCCTTGCTATTTTTAAAAATAGTTCTATGTATTAAAGAGAAAAAAATGTGCATCGAAAATTTGGGGTGCTAACTTCACATTTTCCTAGAACAAATACCACTATAACTCTTTTTCAGTCACACTTATTGAAAAATGTTATTACACTTTTCAATAGAACTCGCCGGGGTGCTACTAGAACTCTAACAAAAAAGAAAGATTTTTAAAAACAAATTTTTATAAACTGGAAAAAAATATATTTTTAATTTTTTATAGTTCCGGTAGTTCTAATGGAAGTTCTAGTAGAACCCCGGTGAGTTCTATCAATAACTCTCATAACATTTTTTGATAGAACCCGAAGTAAAGAAGTTACGCTTATTTTTGTGTTAGTATTTTTACAAAACCACAAGTCCTGAAAGCAATTTTTTAAAAGTTCCGGTAGTTCTAATGGTAGTTATAGTAGCACCCCGGCGAGTTCTATCGATAACTTTAATAACATTTTTTGATAGGACCCGAAGTAAAGAAGTTACGCCTATTTCTGTGTTAGTATTTTTACAAAACCACAAGTCCTGAAAGCAATTTTTTAAAAGTTCCGGTAGTTCTAATGGGAGTTATAGTAGCACCCCGGCGAGTTCTATCGATAACTCTAATAACATTTTTTTTATATGACCCGAAGTAAAGAAGTTACGCCTATTTTTGTGTTAGTATTTTTACAAAACCACGAAGTCCTGAAAGCAATTTTTTAATAGTGCCGGTAGTTCTAATGGGAGTTCTAGTAGCACCCCGGCGAGTTCTATCGATAACTTTAATAACATTTTTTGATAGGACCCGAAGTAAAGAAGTTACGCCTATTTCTGTGTTAGTATTTTTACAAAACCACAAGTCCTGAAAGCAATTTTTTAAAAGTTCCGGTAGTTCTAATGGGAGTTCTAGTAGCACCCCGGCGAGTTCTATCGATAACTCTAATAACATTTTTTGATAGAACCCGAAGTACTTCGAGTCTTATCAAAAAATGTTATTAGAGTTATCGATAGAACTCGCCGGGGTGCTACTAGAACTCCCATTTGAACTACCGGAACTTTTACAAAATTGCTTTGGGGCTTCGTGGTTTTGCAAAAATACTGGCCCAAAAATAGGCGTAACTTCTTTACTTCGGGTCCTATCAAAATTTTTTATTAGAGTTATCGATATAACTCGCCGGGGTGCTACTAGAACCCCCATTAGAACTACCGGAACTATAAAAAAATAAAAATATATTTTTTTCCACTTTATAAATTTTTTTTTGTTTTGAAAATCTTTTTTTTGTTAGAGTTCTAGTAGCACCCCGGCGAGTTCTATCGAAAAGTGTAATAAAATTTTTCAATAAGTGTGACTGAAAAAGAGTTATAGTGGTATTTGTCCTAGGGAAATGTGAAGTTAGCACCCCAAATTTTCGATGCACATTTTTTTCTCTTAAATACATAGAACTATTTTTAAAAATAGCAAGGAACTCTAGAACTCTTTGGGGTGCAACGGGAACTTTTGAAAAAAATAACATTTTTTGAAGTTGTGGTGCTAACTTCACAGGGGTGTTGTTCAGAGTAAATTCTAGGTATGAGAAAGTTGCAGCGTCACGTAGCAACTTTACAACAAAGGGCTTAATATTATACTACGTGATCGGAAATTAAGGAGATTCCTGCTAAGCCATTCGCATCATGTAAAGCTCTATTAGAGGTCGTTGTGGAGTGCCACTTTATCGATTCCGTCTATTAACTATAATTTCCAAATCGCTGCTTGACAGTTCAATATGAACTGTTCATACCTAAGTAAAACCAAACTGTTAAAAGTCTAGCAAATATAGCAACATGCTCTACTATTATTGGAAAATCTAAAATGAAGAAAAACTATAAGCTATTCTGGACAGATGTTGGCCATGATATTAATTGTTTATAGGACTGTTTTAGGTTTAACAAATTGAAAATATTGGCCCTAAGTTAGACTTCCAGATTAATTACCAAACTGATCATGAACTTATTTATTGCACTATTGCTGTAGATGTAACCCACGTCATCAATGCAAACGTTCACATCTTAATCAAATTGTTTCATCCATAATAAAAATGATACATATTTGGCTTCCATGCAACCTTCATCATTATCAGTTTTCAACAGATCTTCACGTTTTAAAATCCCCTGAACCCAGAAAACATGTTTTTGTTCATTGGTCTGTCTGTCAGTCTGTGTGTCTGTGTGTCTGTCTGTGTGTGAACAGAATATCTCAAAAACGAAAAGAGGTGTGACGTTGAAACTTCATATGTACGTTTTGTGTGCTATCTAGATGCGACAGCGAGCTTTTGAAAAAAAATCGCATACCCGGAAGTATGGTTCGATTTCTTCAAAAACGGCTCTAATGATTTTTTTCAACTTTTATATTTTTATTAAATTTTTAACGTGTAATGATTTCAGCTGAATGCTTCTAAAATGGGTTTCTTTTGTTCTTTTTTTATTAACTCCCATTTTAAAGAGAACGCCCGGTATATTATTACATTTTTGAATTCGGATAAAATTTTCGAGAAAATGTGTCAACTAACTCTATTTTTTATTGTTTCTTTAGTATTTGCATTTTTTGTAAATGTTTGACAAACGCTTAAAACTTAAAAATCACATTATAAGATCACTATAAAAGGAAGTTGTGTGCGTGTATCACACCAGATTTTTATATTTATATTCAATCCTGCCAGTCTATATTGCTCTTTCATATTGCGCAGCATAAAATTAAGGTGGTCTTCATCTTCTGCAACTAAGACTTGGTCATCCGCAAAGTAAAGCGTAAAGAAGATGTTATAGTTAATATTTAGTCCAAAAGCTTTACACAGCAGTTAAACATCCTCCTACTTTAATGTTCGTACATCTGTAGGTATATACATTTTGGGTCGCTTTAAGTTAGTCGTCATTTATGACGCTAATTTTCATGGTTTTCCGGAATCTACATATAGATACATTATCTTACGCCATTTCGAGGTCTATAAAGGCTAGATGTGTTTCTATACTTTATTTCTAACATAATTTTTAATGTAAAAATATTGTCGCTAGTGGATTGTACCGCTCTGGAACCTGCTTGCTCCTCCGGCTCCTTTTCTTCTATATCTTTTTCTAGTAGATGTTTCAACATTCTTGTATAGAGTCCTCCCACGGAATAGATCACTACAATGCCTTCTAATTCGTTGGATCTTGTTTTGAACCCTTCTTTCTTCTTTGGTTATATTAGAGGTTATCCACTCCTTCGGATATTTTCGCCATTTATACAGCTTTGAAATAGCTGTCTTAACATTTGAAATAATTTATCTGTGCCTACCGTTAAATTCTCTGCAGGTATATTTTGTAGGCCAGGAGATCTATGCAGTTTCATATCTTTACAGGCCTTTCTTACATCCTCCATTGCTATTTCGTAGTGTTTATTTTGTTGTATTTTGATCCAACCTTCTGTGAACTTTTAATTGTATTCCATGCTTCAATTTTTCTTGTTCCACAGATATATTGTTCTATGTTTGATACTTTCTTTTCCATTCGTTATTTTGCTTCTTGGTAATCTCTCGTTTTACGTTCCTATTCAGTATTTGATATTCTTCTTTCCTCTGGACATCTTTAGTGCTCGTCCACTTTAGGTAAACTTTCTTGTTTTGCTTTCTTTGGTTTCTATACTTTTGTCCCGCTGGAAGCCAGCCGAAAATTGACATGGATGTCCTAAAGGACAATATATCGTTCCCCGGATGGAGACATCATTCTCTTCTTCAATAACTTGATTAAACTTCTAGATTTATGTAATCAGTGGAAAAACACAATACTTGCAGGAGATTACAACATACATATGCAAAATAAAACCGATAAAGATGCAGTCCGTTTAAGAACCATTCTAGCATCATATGGTTTACATCAAACAGTTCAAGGACCGACCAGAACTAGACCTAATAAAAACGGAGGTTCAACAATCGACAATGTGTTTACAAACATACTGAACGAAAACTACAAAGTGGAAATAAGTAACCCATGCTTATCAGATCACTATGGAATTAAGTTCTCCGTGAAAGGCATTTTACATATAATTAAACAAGAAAAAATTAAAACTTGGCAAACAAATTTGAACAACTTAAATAATTTCAAAATAGCCTTAAAAAACGAAAATTGGACTACAGTTTACGAAAAACAGAACGCCCAAGAATGTTTCACGACGTTTTACAAAATTATGTTGAACAACTTTAACGAATCCTGCCCGAAAAGGGAAGTCTTTCCATATGTAAATAAGACTTCTTGGTTTACAGCTGAAATAAAGAATATGCGGAAAGTATTAGAAGCATTAGCTATTATACGTGACGTCAAAAGAACAGAAGAATCGCAAGACGCTTACAAAAATTACAGGAAACTTTACAAGAAAAAAATAGTAGCGGCAAAAAAGGAGGCAAATAGTCGATTTATACTGGAATCTGGGAACAAAAATAAAGCCGTCTGGACAGTAATAGAAGAAACGTGCAAGCAACCCAAACAGCGTACTAAAATAGAAATTAAAGCCGATGAATTTAACCTGCACTTTACAAATGTTGGAAATGCAGTAAGCAGTAGCTTACCACCCACCAACACTGATTTTCAAACGTTTTTAAGGAATGGTACAAATAACCCTGCAAACTCCTTTTACATGACGGAAATATCCGAATCAGATACACAAAAGTATATCTTTAACCTAAAAAATAAAAATTCTAAAGACATTAATGGCCTCAACGCAAAAGTACTTAAACATATTAGTGAAGCAATATTGGTACCACTTACTTACACTATAAACAAATGTATAGCCGATGGTGTGTTCCCAAAAGAACTAAAGTTGGCTAAAGTTTCTGTTATACACAAAAACGGAGAGCGTAGAGATCCTAGCAATTACCGGCCAATTTCAATATTACCCGTAATCTCAAAAGTATTTGAGGGCATCATAAAAGATCAATTATTTACATTTTTTACACGACACCACATCCTGAACCAGCAACAATTTGGATACAGGAAAGGAAAGTCAACTACTTTAGCGGTAATAGATATTATCAAAGAAGTGGTGAAAGCTTTTCATGAAAAATATAAAATAGGTTTAACCCAAATTGATCTAAGCAAGGCCTTCGATACAGTGGTTCACGAATATCTGTTAGAAAAAATCCACCATAACGGAGTAAGGGGCCTACCACATTTATTAATCAAAAGTTACTTAGAATATAGAAGGCAAATCGTGTTCGTTAACCAACAAACGTCAGAGGAAATGGTGTTAAAATCAGGAGTGCCGCAAGGGTCAGTCCTTGGCCCCCTGCTATTTTTGATATATGTCAACGATCTGCCTGCAAACTGTACCACAGGAAAATTAATACTATTTGCGGATGATACTACCATAATTAACACGGCAAAGGACACAACTGCTTTAAACTCAGTTGCCGACAGAAATATTATTGTCACCCAAGAATGGTTCACTGCAAATGGACTGAAGCTCAATACAGCAAAAACTCAGAGCGTAGTGTTCGACGTGAGGTGTGATGGAAGAGACAAAAAGGTGCTAAAATGTCTTGGTTTTCATATAGACAACAATCTCCAGTGGCAATCGCATGTGCAACTGATGACAACAAAATTAGCTACTACACTCTACCAGATAAGAAAATTAGTGCAGCTCACAACTTACTCAGCGGCAAGAAACTTTTATTTTTCAAGTTTCCACAGTGTTCTACAATATGGAATAATCTTGTGGGGTGCCAGTGCCCACGTTGAACGTGTGTTTGTGTTGCAAAAAGCTGCAGTACGACTAATGGCTTCTGAAAACTATAGAGAACACTGTAGACCGTTATTTATAAAACTGCAAATTTTAACTCTACCTTGTGTTTTAATATTGGAATGTTTGTTATATGTGAAAAACAATGAAAATATGTTTTGTAAGCAATCGGACTGCCATAATTATACTACTAGATATAATAACGATCTAACTATACCAACTCACAGGCTGGCCAGAACGCAATGGCAGCCGTTATTTTACCTAGCTTTAAAATTTTATAACAAAATTCCCACCTCTATTAGACAAATGCCTTTACAAAATTATAAGACTGTTATAAAAAAACATTTATTGAATGCGGCATACTACAATGTTGATGATTTTTTAACTTGTGCAAAGTTTTAATATGTATCTGGCATGTATATTTATAATGTGTTGTTTAATGTTACGACTTGTTTTGACCTATGTAAATGCATGTAATGCGTATTAACATGAATAAATATTATTATTATTATTATTAAAGGACAAACAAAAAACGAAATAGATTTTATAATAGCATCACATAAATCTTTAATCACAGATTTATCAGTAGTAAATCAATTCCCAACCGGAAGCGATCATAGACTAATGAGAGGAAAAATACAAATCAACGCTAGAAAAGAAAGAAGAAAATGAGTACAAAATAGTAATAGACAGATAAACAGGGAGATTCTCTTAGACAATTCAGCAGAATATCAAACAGAACTAAGTAGAAACCTGTGGTACAGTAGGATCAAGAAACAAGATACATTAGATACGATAAATAAAAAAGTGAAAAATTCCATGCTACGCGCAGGAACCATAATAACAAATAACAAAATAAAAAATTCTAAAATAAGTAGTGAAACAATCAACATGATAACTAAACGAAGTGAATTAGTTAGAAAAGGAAAAATAGCGACGATTGAATACACAAAATTAAATAAAACAATTAAATAAAGCAATAAGAAAGCGAGTAAGACATGACATATTGAAATACAACGGCAATATAATAATAAAAACAATCGAGGAAAACAAAAGTCAAATGGTACTAAGAAGACGATTACAAAATGACATAAATATAATAAATCAGATACAGAAGAAAGATGGTACTACGACGTCGGACCGACAAGAAATACTAAACACAACCGAAGAATTCTATGAAACTCTCTATAGTTCCAAAGTAAAGAAATCACAGGTAGAAAATGGAAAAATTAAAACCATAATTAACGTGGGATCAAACGACACCCCGGAGATAGATATAGAGGAAGTAAAAAAGGGAATTAAAGAAATGAAAAATAATGGTGCACCTGGAGAAGACGGAATCATCCCCGAACTTATAAAACAAGGAGGCAGAACATTTATTAAAAATCTAAAAATACTACTTAACAAATTCGAGCTTTCCTTTGGAAACGAATTTTTCGTCCGAGGCACTTGCTGTTCTCGCCTGAGCCCGCCGTCACCGGCCCGGCTAAGGTTTGTTTGTTTAAGTCAAATTACGTGGGCTCGAGTAATTTTTATAAGCATTGTGTTTCCAAGGGCTGACTATGATCAGATACGATGGTGCTTTTCTGTTTTGTTATTCCCATAGTAATTATATTTTCTTTAGCTCTTAAATAATAGATTAAACCGAAGAATTTAATCTGGGACGCAAGGCCGCCGTTCTGCTTTGATTTTCGACACCGGCTAATGTCTAGCCTAACTGCTGCAATCTGGGAAGTGATTCTGCTTCGATTGCGGGCCCATTTAAGGTGCTGTGACCATTGGGTATAGCAACCCCTGACCAGTTTTTCCCGTCAACAATTAGTGGGTGCTGGAAACTCCAGGTTAGTGCCGCCCTTGGTGGTAATTTACTGTATTGAAAGCAGATGGTTTCCCCGGCCTGCAAGTTAATTTTGGACCGGCTATTCCACGATTATTCGACGTCATAGTTATTTACCTAACAAGTTCGGGAAGTTAATTTTCCCGAATGAGCACTTTGTTTGCAGCACGACCGAAGGGAGTGCTGCATGTAGTGCGAATTCGGGAAAATTCTTCCCGAAAGAGGTAGGTACAATGTTTTTTGTAACGAATAACTCAAAATATTTGAAAAAGTTAAAAAAATACCTGGAATTTGCATTCCAAATCCATCAATTGTTAAAATTTGCATCTACGCTTACCATTATTATCAACCTGTAAAGCTCAATTTCATACGTGCTCTTGTTTGTTAATATTTAACTTTTTATGCATATATTTAATTATGATTAATATTAAAGCTACGGTTTTGGTGTGTAATTGAAACTTTTTTGTAAAAGGAGCATTCACGCCTTTTGAACTCAATAGCCTGAGCAGGAAGGTTTAACGATATGAGAGTGATTAACCCGAAAGGGTTTTTTTTATCTTTGTGGGTGTCGCGACCTTCAGTTATTTGCACATTTTTTTATTATTATTACATTCGTTATGACCGAATTATTTTAACTATTCATTATCGAATTACAATTATCGACTCTACAAGACTATTTTTTAATTATTTAATAAGCGCTAGTCACTTGTAGTTTATTTTTTTATTATTTGAAATCGTTTGATTTCTGGCGCCCATTTCCTTTTTTGAAGATATTACAGGGTGCACAGCTGGTGATTTGAATCTACGACCATATCGCCGAATTTGAGTTAGCTCGGCCATCGCGGTAAGTGAAGATTTTTTCAGAGCTACCGTGGTGTACAAACTATAGAGGGGTTGATCTGCGATTTTTCTTACTACCATAGCTTAATTTTAATTAATTAATCGCAGGTCGGTTTCTTTATTGTTTCAAAGAGTGGAATAATGCTATAATAGTTTTACTGTACAAAAAAGGAAGTAAACTTCAACTTAATAACTACAGACCGATCTTTGTTATGTCAAGTCTACAAATTATTAACAAAGATTATAATAAACAGACTAACAGGCGGGCTACCGAAAAAATAATAGCACTATCGATCACATACAAACAATACGAAATATAATTGAAAAACGCAGGAATACAACTTAGACCTACATATAACATTTGTAGACTTTAACATTTATAATTCGAGTTTCCTTGCCTTTAGGCAATTCAACTCAAAAAATTGCCAGAATGCGTTACTCGTCCTTCAGATGCAGTATTTTTCGTTAAGTTGTCAAGTAACGAAATTCTCATTAAAATGTCAAGTTTACTTCAACCAAAAAAAGCTCTGGTGTAATTATAACTGACAATATTCACATTTCTCGTCAAGGTAAAATCGATCAAGTTGAGTAAAATGCCATTAGTCAATTTCGTTTTCAATTTTCAGTTTTAGTATAAAATATAAATTCAATTGTATTTACAATTTGACAGGAAAATTATTATCATGGAATAATTGCCCGATCATCTTTATTTTGTTTCTCTTTCACCACAGATAAGTTTTAAGTATCTCATGTCCAACATTTTACCTTATCCTAAATTCCAAAAATGTGTAGCTCACACGTGTGGTTCTTTAGTAAACAGTATTGGTGTGTCACTTCAGCGACGTTGTCCGTTGTTTCAAATTGTTTATAGGAGTCTAACCAACTTTAAACGTTTATAACTGCGTATAAAGCATGAATGTAATGTTGTAAATATAAAAAAATTGCATTAACAGGGAATATTATAGGTACGGCTCTTTTTGAACTGGTATAATTTATTACTTTCTACAATTTCAGATTATCAGAGGCAATAGCTGGCCATAGACACACGTTTAAAACCGCCACGAATGTAGTTTTTCGTGGAAGTTTTGAACGCGTGTCTATGCCCAACTTATGGCTGCGCATATGCACACGTGCAAAATCGGCACGGATGTACTACATTCGTGGCGGTTTTAAACGTGTGTCTATGGCCAGCTAATTAACAACATCAAGTCAATTTAAACGCGCAGCGAGTTTATCATTAACGAAAAAATGATTAAGTATAGTGTTTCAGCAAGATAACGATCCTCTTTATGAGAGCACTGTTTTCGTAATTGTTATCCGAAAAACAGGTATATTGGAACACTCACCCAATTCATCAAATTTATTCGTAAATTTGAAGAAGCGCCGGGTAAGTACTCGTTTTTCTAAAACGAAATCATAATGACAGTAATAACTGAGTAGGAAAGTTTTAAATGAATATGTAAAAAAGTAAAATACCAACTCTTCTGTTTCTTTGCTATTATGGACAATAACTATTCACTATGATTGCACCAGCCGTTAGAAAAAATGCCTTAGTACGTTATAAGTACTTAGCAACAGTAGAACGCTTTGATAGATGAAAAAGTGGAATTTAAATTATGATCACTTAATATCTTCCACAAAGCAAAGATATATACAGTGTGGTCCATTAAGTGTGCAACAAATGGGAAATTTTTTTATTATTTGTACAATCGAAATTTAAATATTGCCAAAAGTTAGTGCATGTGCGGTAACCACATCAGATGCCCTTAGAATGGCTTCAGGTCAAACAATATACTACAGGGTAGGACAAAAAGTATGAAATTCGTACAAGAACAAAGTTACCTTATTTAAAAAAATATAGCATTATTTTATTGAGAAAAGTTGTTTAGAATTAAAAGTTATGCTCAAATACAAAGTCACGGCCTCCTATTCAAATTTTGATTCTTTTTTGGAAAATTTTGTATTACCCCCGTATGATACATATTTTTATTATTTTGATTTTATATGTATTTAAAGTAGCCACAACCACATCCCTTTTAAATAACTTTTAGCAACTTGAAGCGTATTTGTAAAATTTACTTGGATTTATATTTTTTTAGGTAAGCGTCCACTTCATGTTTGTTGCAACGATATTTAACAGAACTTTAGAATTTCGCAATTATTCTATTTAACAAGGCAAATGCTTTACTAATAATAATTTACATATGAAAAACTCTTAATAAAATCAAAATAATAAAAATAAGTATCATACGGGGATAATACAAAATTTTACAAAAAAAGAATATCTACAAAAAGCATGTGCTGGAAATCCATGTTGTATTGTAACAGTAAAAACTGACTGACTTCTAATTTATACACGTCCATTGAGTTTAACCAGTCTGTTTGATTACTGTACATGAACCACAGCCGTTTAGGTTTAAACATGTACCTGTATTGTCTCGTTTTGATTGAGTTTCAGAATACTACGGAAGTTGACCATTTAACTATTGACGTGCGTATCTAGAGAAGATACTGGATAGTGGGTGGTAAAAGTTTAATGTTTTGATTTGACGAAACCTCGATGAAGAAAGTATTTGAGTAAGAGAACTATCAAAAGTACACTGAGTACGATTGAAGATAGTACAAACAGAATTGAAAAAATCTGGTGTGATACACGCACACAACTTCCTTTTGCAGTGATCTTATAATTAGCCAAAAATTTTATTTTCAATGTTTAAACATTTGTCAAAAATTACAAATTCTACAGAAACCATACAAAATAGAGCTAAGAGACAAATTTTCTCTAAAATTTTAAGCTGAATTCAAAAATGTAATAATATACCGAGAGTTTTATTTAAAATAGGAGTTAATAAAAAATAGGAAAAAAAAGAAACGCATTTTAGAGGTATTCAACTGGAAAATCACCTATCTCATATTAAAAATGTAATAAAAATGTAAAGTTTGAAAAAAATCGTTAGAGCGGTTTTTGAAAAAATCGAAAAAAACTGAAAAATCACAAGAGTAAACACCATACTTCCGGTTATGCGATTTTCTTCAAAATCTTGCTGTCGCAACTAGATTACACAAAACTTATATATGAAGTTTCAACGCCATACCTCTTTTCGTTTTTGAAATATTCTGTTCACAGACAGACACACGCACACACACAGACACACAGACGGTCCAATGAACAAAAACATGTTTTTTGGTATCAGGGGACTCTAAAACATGAAGATCTGTTGAAAACTCAATTTCAAATTTTTCTCTAAAGGAAGTAAAAAGTGATTTCCCGAAAAATCTCTTATTTTCTACAGTATTTTATAATTAAAAAAAGAAGCTTGTTATGAGATGAACCAATTATTTACTTCTAATTTTAAAATTTAATTAAAATCGATTCAGCCGTTTAGGCTGGAGCTTTCGTGCACCTACGCACCAGCCCCCATCCTCCTACACATTTTGTTAGATTCTACAAATATTTAAATATATAAAAGCTTTACAGGATCAGCATACATTCTTATGTATTTCTCAGTTCTCAGTGCACACATGTTCTGTTAGTAGTACAACGTTTCTAAAGAGAAAATGTTTGAAAGGTTAGGATGCCAGAATTAAATAGAATATTGATATATTCCAGATAATTGTTCCATATCGGTAAGCTACTATGATACACTATATTTATTTAAGTACAAAGCAAATCGAGCACACAAGACAACGACAATTAACATGAAACGCTGCAAATTACAATAAATTCAAATTCGGCAGGTTATGTGGGAACTAGTAATAATGCAGGTGAATAGGATTGCTGGACAGACCTTCTGTTGCTGTTCACCAGGCAGAAAGCAGGCGTCTCAAAAGCTGACCAGAAGCACAACCATATCGATAAGCCTCCGCATAGCTAGAAGGGGTTATTGACAGGTGTTATGCGACTATTTCATATTACAACCTTTAGCTGTTGGTAAGGTATCTTGGCGATGAGGCCTCAAAAGTGAATTGCATAATGCCTTTAGCAGGAACGGAATGAAGATACAAAAATCAGCGACAGAGCATTAACTCATAAGGCAATAAGCCTTGTCCCGTAACTAGAAGGAGCTGTAAATCGGAACACTTAGAATCGAAACAGGAATATAAGAGAAAGCTAGGGCCTACCGTTGAGTTGTGCTGCTCCTGCTGCCCATAAATCAAGACATGTGCTGCATATCAGGTATACTTCCAGAAAATGTAATTTTTAAGAAAGCACCAAAAATACTTCTTACAAAGACATCATCCATTTTCCCTAAACAAAGCCGTAGCACAAAATTGCTTGTTCAAAATGTACGCATAGCGATGACCCTAATTAATAGAAAATGTTACTTCAAACATTTATTTCACATAGCAATAAATAATCTTTCTACATTAGCACAAATTGACAATAAACAAAAGCGATTATCACCTGGCCAAAAATTTTGGAAAACATTAAAACATTTAGAATAAGCAACCACAATACGTAAAAGCTAATGGCCCAGCCCAGCCGGACCAGGTTCGATTTCCTGTGACTCTAGAATTTTTAAAATCGTACGCTCACCGGCAACAACGCTAACACCTGTGGTAGTCGTTAACCCCTAACAAGGCAACTGGTCCCCCTTTTGGACGAGGAAGGCTAGCCACCTACCCAACTTACGAATAAATAGGGCTCATAGAACCACTTTGTGGTTAAAAACGGACCGGTGGCCTATAGTAAAAGGAGCTTGAAATGTATAAAATAGCTTTAAACCCATAAGGAACAATATGCATAGAAATATGACTTATTGTTTAATTATATTATAGGTACTATCTTGGTTTCTTAGTGATAAAGTAATTAAATACCTAAATTTTGGTAGATAACTTTTAACACGTAATAAATTGTAGTGTGGAAAATAAATACAACCCATGTGTAGAAGTGAATGTAATTATGTCAAATATTAGACAGATATTGTAAAAGAAAGTTTCAAGGTTACCTTTTTTTCTCAAACACCCAAAAGGGCGGTTAAATATGGTAATAAATAATAAAAATACGATAACGTTATTCAGAAGTCAGGCATTTGCTCGCTGGACCATCAGCTTACTCACTAAATGAATATTCGACATATTTAATTTAAGAAAGTAGCAGCGCAAATGAAACATAACGTGACAGGTGGAAAATAGAAGACTCCTAGCAGGCACACGTACGTTTAAATTAGATCAAAAATACATTGACATAGTTGAAAAGTCGTTATTCGTTGAAAATTAAACTGGTTGTCCTAGTATGTCACTAAGCTTAATTTCTTTCCCGTTTAAGATAAAATGGCTGTCGACTTTGCGTGGCACTACACAGTGTTGAAGCAGCTACTCGTTCTATTTTGAGATTTCGTTTATCTACTGAATTTACCGTTTTATTCTATTGGGCTAGCACAATTAAGATTATTCAGAGAAAAAGTAACTTTCTTCTGTCGTTGATACTTTATGTAAATAAATTGTAAATTTTGTATCAAATAAAACGTTCTGTCAAGGTAAAAAGCAAGTTAAATTTGCCATTAAAACGTAACGTACTTACAACGTTAACACTTAACTCAAAATGGCGTTAAAATAATGTCGTTTTAACGTATAAAGTGCATACATTCGCTGTTGAAAAGGCAACGACATTACAATGTTATAGTATAGGTGAAAAGTGTACAATAAAATAACATTAAAAAGACGTCGCGACGTCTTGACAAACAAATGTAAAAAACACGTTAAATAGTGAGCAAAGATGTCGCAAACGTCTTTTTGATCGCATTATAACATCCACAGCTTGTTTGGTCAAGACATAAACGTTAAAAGACACAAGCTGACGTAGAATCAACTACATAACGTTGAAAAACTGGTTGATTTCCGCCACTTCAACGTTAATATAACGCTTGGTCCAAAGTTATGTTTCAACGTTAGTTCAAAGTCGCCCGTGATCAGTGTTCGAGTACGGATCGCTTACGCTTTATAGTTATCGACATTAGTTTAACAAGTGTTTATCATTGAACTAACATTATTAGTTGTATTTTTGTGCTAAAACATATCAGCGGCAGAACATAAATTCCTCGGTGCAAGAAGGTCGCAGGTTGGGACCTTGCTCCGATCGCTAACACTTTTGAACTTATAAATCAACAAATATGGACAAAATACTTAGCCAACCAAAATTTATTTACAAAGATAATAATAACTCAATTCATCTAGCTATGGTAACAGAAGAAAATAACGAATTCACCACGCCCGGAAAGCGAAATATCTCACCACCTGTTGCAGATGAATCTAATAAACGCTATATTTTCGAATCAGATGCACTCATTACAAGAAACAGGTACTACTTGCTTAATAATAATGTTAACAAGCCACAAGGACAATCACAAGAACAACCGACTACGAGTACTAGTGAAAACACTAAAAAAACAAAAATTCCTCCAATTTATTTACATGGACCGGTCAAATATCAAGAAGTGATAAAAGATCTCCAAAACCTAACTCTTGGAAAATTTACAACTGCATGTGCTGGCACCGCGATCAAAATTACTTTACAAGAACACTTTAGGTTACTAACTGCTTATTATGATGAACATAAAATTAATTACCATACATATCGCAACCCGCAAGAAGCAAATCTTTCGGTTGTTATCAGAAATTTGCTAATTTCGATTGAAAATGAAGAAATTTAAGAGGAACTCTCAAAAGCTTTTCATGTGATTAGTGTAACCCATCTACGCAACAAAGAAAAATTGCCTATGCCTATATGTGCAGTGATACTAAAGCCAACAGATAACGCAAAAGACATATTTAAAATCACACATATGTTTCATTGTATAGTATCTGTAGAACCCAGACGGAAATCCTCTGATATACCTCAGTGCCACCGCTGTCAGAATTACGGACACATCAAGAATTATTGTAAATGACCTCCCAGATGTGTTAAATGCGTAGGCAATCATTTAACCTCAGAATGTAAGAAAAATGAGAACCAAAAACCTCAATGCGTTCTTTGAGGTGCACAGCACCCTGGTAACTATAAAGGTTGTCAATATTATTTAGAACTAAAAACTAATAGACAAACACCCGCACGCTCCTAGAACATTATCAGGAGACGACGGAAAATCACCTCCGAGACGACTATCAATATATAAAGATTTCACTCCACTGAATACATATGCTAAAGTAACCAAAAGTCAGCTCTCTCAAGAAAACCCAGAATCTCAAGTATCAGATGTCATCACAAACATTATAACACAGATAGTCAATACGATTATTGATCAAATCAAAAATCAAGTAATGGATATAATTAAAACTTCATTCCAATATGGCAATAACTAGTAAAAAAATATTTAATCATTTAACTCTCCTCAACTGGAATTCTGACGGTATCAAAGCTCAGCGTTTGCTTTTTACGAACTTTCTTATTCAGCACAGCGTTGATATAGCGTTTATATGTGAAACGCATTTAGTAACCAATGAGAAATTTACTATTCCGGGTTACCGAATATATAGAAATGACAGATTAGCCCCGGTCGCATCTGACGATGTGGCAATTTTCATAAAAAACAATATTCGGCAATATCAGCTACCAGTACATAATCTCGTCAACTTGGAAGCAGTAGCCGTAGAAATTATATTTCAGAACAGTTGTCCCGTCAGGCTTATTGCTGGTTATCAACCTCCCAATCGAAAAATCGTAAGTGAAGATATCACCTCATATTTTAACAGTGATCGTCCAACTCTCCTACTAGGTGATCTAAATAGCAAGTGTACACTCTGGGGATGCCGTGTAAATAATCCAAACGGTAAAACACTGCATGAAGTCACCACTCAGCATACTATTCATATACTGGCACCTACAGAACATACACATTTTCCGTACAGAGTCGATCACAAGCCAGATATTCTCAGCATAGGGCTACAGAAGAATTTTAGCTGTACATTCAATCATCAGGTGTATACTGATTAGACTCTGATCACCTCCCAGTGATCATAACAATAAATAGCAAACCCGAGTATGTCGAACCACCGAAGAGGCTAATAAATGGAGTTATAAACTGGGATAAGTTTAAGCAGCATTTAAATGACAATATTAAACCACGAAACCTACCATATACTATAGAAACGGTGGATTCAGCAATTAAACAACTAACACGAACTATACTGGATGCCACCCAACCAAATAAGCAACGTATTCGACAGGGGCATGCTACACCACCAAAATACATACAGAATTTAATTAAGATGAAAAACACCTACAGAAGACAATGGCAAGGCACACGTAATCAAGCGTACAAAGTTGAAATGAACAAACTCATTCATAAAATAAGATGGGAGCTGGATAATTATCGAATCTGCCAATACAATCAGTACATTTCTGCCGTAAACAACAAAGATAACTCCTTATGGAAAGTCACCAAACAAATCACCCGTAAACCATATATAATACCGCCAATAAAATACAACAATACTGATTATTGTACAGATTCAGAAAAGTATTTGATAATGGCAGAGCATTTGAAAAACGTCTTTACTGTTAATGTTACACCTGAAAACGTCGAATACACCACAGAAATTGAAACATTAGTAAACAACCACACTCCACTTATAAATAATAGTGATGAAAGTGCTACCACAACACCGTCGGAAGTAAAAGAAATTTTTAATAAACTTCCCAACAAGAAAGCACCTGGACATGATCAAATTCCAAACATCCTACTAAAAAATCTCACGCCGAAAGCTTTGACATATCTAGCAACAATATTTAATATCTGTCTAAGTATTAGTTATTTCCCTACATCTTGGAAGACAGCTGAAATAATAATTTTTTTCCCAGCCTGTTAGAATAGTAGGCATTGCTCACCTCATCTGAGGTAAGAAAGTTCGTTTTTCTCACCTAGGTAAGAAAGTAAATCATGCAATTTTTATGAAGAAACTGTACCGCATGTTAGCTGACTGCTGACGCGTGCTGATTCTGACAGCTGACATATTGATAGTGGACGGATAATTGACTTTATGACTTGTGTTACAGTTTGTTTATACGAAGAATTAGGAATGCATTCTGTGAGTGTTCACATTCTTTTGATGCAGGTAAGTACGAAACCTTAAGTGGCCCCGTGAGTGGCCCTTCATTCGAAGGAATTAAATTAACATCTCGAGCATTCGTACTCACGACAGGAGAGGCTAAAAATCACCGTGCGCGCCCGCGCTTTTTTTTAATCCAACCAAAACTGCTTTGACAGTTTGACCTCAGTGGACATAACCTCAAAAAGTATAAATAGTAAAGCGATTTTTTAACGACAAAATGTTAGTTTTCAGAGTTACTTATGAATAAAACTGTTTAGAAACATTTTGAGAACAGCACAAAATCGGAAAACATGCTGCATATTTTGCAGGATATTGTCACCTTTAACAACTTTAACAGTCTGTTGAATTATTTTTATAGTGTCAAATTTTGCTCCACTGAGGCCGGCTGGGAAAAAAATAGTATTCAAACTTCGTTAAGAAAGTGCTCTTGCATACCTTGCGCAATTACAAACCTCGCCTTCGGCTCGGTTTATAAACTTTGCGCTCGGTATGCAAGACTGCACTTTCTTAACTTGGTTTGAAATATACTATTTCATAAACCAGGAAAAAATAAACATGACCCGAATAGTTACAGACCCATAAGTCTTTTGTGCACTCTTTCGAAGGTTCTAGAAAAAGTAATACTGGTTAGATTAAATAAATACATTGAAGACCAAGAAATATTACCTTCTTTTCAATTTGGATTTAGACCATTATATTCAACAACGCACTAGCTGTTAAGAATAACCGAAATAATCGTCAAAGGATTTGAACACAACACACAACAGTTGCTTTCATAGATTTAGCCCAAGCCTCTGACCGAGTATGGCTTAAGGGTTTAATATATAAAATGATACAATTAAATTTTCCAAAATATTTAACCAATCTTATACATTCGTTCGTTACATCTAGAAGGTTTAGGGCCGGTTGCAGAAAGCAATGTTAAGTCTGGTGTTAGCTAACATCGCGTCAAAGTGAACAAAATTGCATCAAATTTTGTTTACTAATGTATTAGTTACCATAAGCATTTGAGATTTGATTCGTTTTTGTTCACTTTGACGTCGCGTTAGCTAACACCAGACTTAACATTGCTTTCTGCAACCGGCCCCTAGAGTCAGAATAAATTCCACGCTCTCAGAACCAAAATCTATTGCAGCAGGAGTCCCACAAGGGTCAGTCTTGGGACCAATACTCTTCAACATATTTGTACATGATATACCGCCAGCAGAAGATGGTTGTACTGCAGTACTCTTACAACACGCAGATATAGCACAAGCTGCTAAAACACTCCAAAATTGTTTAAATCGTCTTCTAACTTGGTTCAATCGTTGGAATCTTAAAATTAATCCTGAAAAATGTGTCACCAAGATATTTACACTTCGTAGACCAGTTGATCCCGAACCAATAGTTATACATGATCAAATAATAACGTGGAATCCATCAGATCGAGCAAGTTAAATATCTTGGTTTATATCTGGACAGGCGACTAACGTGGAGCTTGAATATTAACCAAAAATTACAGGAATGTTACGCCAGGCTTGCAATTATAATCCCATACTCAACAAAAAATCGCATTTAAAAATCGAATGTTCCAAAATGCTATACCAAGGAGTTATACGCCCTATAATAATGTATGCCTGTGTAGTTTGGGGCACGGCAAGCAAAACAAATATTAAAAAGATCCAGACACTTCAAAACAAGGTATTACGCCGAATGGTATGTCCGTAACTCGCAACTTCACCTGATCTAACAATCCCCACCATAGAGGAATATATTAAAATGACGGCCAAAAAGTTCACTAACATCCAAAACTGTCCTTCAGCAATTCATTATGAATTGGGAAAAAGATTAACGACCACCAGACTGAAACCAAGATTACCACAAGACGTTTTACTCTCAGACAGTGATTAAGTGAAACATTAGTGTAAAACTCTCTTAAAAACCTTATGTGGTGTTATATTCATGAGTGAGCTTCATTATTAACAATACTGTGAACAGCCCTAGTGAGCTTAGCCAATTAAACTCTAATTTAAAAAAAAACGTTAGTTCAATGTGGCTGGGCACACTGAGTTAGAGTTGGGTACAATTTGTTGCAAATCATTTCTCAATGTAACTGCATCTATGGCTAAGATTTTTCAGCAAAATACTATTGTAAATCGTGATATGCTTATATATTAGATATGGAGTGTTAGTCTTGATATTTAGCTCAAACTAATAATATGGGTCTATAAAATATTTTAAAATCAACTACTACTAGTGTAAATTAGTACGTAAGTACCACTATTTTGTCAACCAAAAGTATAATTGATTTTGAAGTAGATTTTTAGATGTAGCAAAAAACGCCAATCGCAATAAATGGATATAAAGCCCCTTCTAAAGTATTAATCGTATATGTTTTTTGATATCAACAACAATTTCGTATTCTAGAGATTTCCAACTTTTCTTACTACCCTAATTTTTTCTCTACATTCAATTCTCATGAACTTTCTGTTGGGTCTCTTACTTTGTCTAACGAATCCAACGGATCTTACCTAACAGAAATGGTGGAATTATAAAATCAATTTTTAAATGCATTGAATGTATTTATCGTTGAAAGAAATAATAGTAATGTATTGTATAGGTGTTTTAGAAGGCGTTTTATCCACGAACAATTTTTTTTAGTGAATAAGGCGCAACTACAACACTAATACAATATAACGTTTTTTTCCAACAACTCAATAAATAGCGAAAAAAAACAATTTCATATTCGCAGCTGTGAAAAGTCTTAGTGACAATGTGGAAAGGACCCAGAGATTCGTCGATGTTTGGCAGTACAAAAGTGCATTTTCAGTATATGTCAAATTCAAGGTTAGTAGGTTAGGTTCTGTTTGACACAGACTCACGCAAAACTTAACCTGCAAATTTCGAATTTTGACATAGCTTGACAGTGCAGTAGTGAGTGACATGGGTTTTATCTCTAGTTACTTAAGTTTTTTATCTCACTAGTGGATAAAGGGTCGCTTTAGAGGTTTAAAATCGATCTAGTAATAACTTTATAACTAGGACGTGTGGGATAAAGATAATGGTATTCGTTAAATTGGTTTAAAAACCAAATATATGTATAATACGCCAATAAATTTCCCATAGCTCTGCATTCGATATTCAGGCATAAAAGCTTTGCATATAGGATTCTAAAATATTCTTTTGATGTTCGTATTCTTTTCTCTCCGTAGCTCTGAGGAGTCATCTTACAATAGCAGCGGTAAATCTACTCTACATTTCATATGCGCTTTCTGCCCTGCTAAAGTTCAGAACACACAGGGATAAATTTTCCGAGCCATAAATGCAAACCTACTTCTCTCAGTTGTGTAATTTTTTGGGTTTAATTTTATTTACTGGCCAATTTCAGAAAAAGACCGATTGCTGAATTAATTTATATCCGTGCGACGCCCAAAAAGATTTTTCGCTCGTAAAGTAGTCTAATAATGCACAGTAATTTATCTTGCTTAAGCCAACGTTTTTATGCCTTGCTGCCCTTAGGGATTACGGATTAATATCAACGTAAAAATATTATGTTAATTTGATGTATTACTCAGAGCCAAGATTTTGTTAGCAGCACATAAGATAAAAAACTCGACATAAAAAAGGGGAATTACTAAACATTCGATTTACATAAGAATATCTAACAATTTTTAAATAATTATAAATAGTTAGGTTAGCTTAATAAAAAATACATTGCGTCTACATTTTATGTTACGAGTGTAGATTTATTCGGCGCTGTAGTCTTAATCATCGGAGGCTGTAGAAAATCAAATTTAAGAACAGGGTTAGAATTCTGTTCTGCAGAAGCTACAGATGTTCATAGGAGCAAAGGTTAAAAACTGAAGCTATGTGATTATTAAAGGAGCAGGAATTAATAGCAATTTATTATACCTAAAAGACGACAAAGTTAAATTGTATTCACGAGTGAATCGTTTAACGTCGAGACGAAGAGTGGATAGTAATAACTTTATCGTCGTGTATAATACAACATTTTTTTCTATAGCAAGAACTTTAACAATTTCAAAATAAAATAAGGAAAGTAAATCACATTTTAAAATCTCAGTAGCTAGATTAGGTTGATAGGATAATACGAAGCTGTAATATTTAATTTAAATAAAAGTTAGAAAATTAAATTACTTTATCTTACAGTAGCGCCTATTACCATACATTATACATCTGTTTTCAGTGACTAAAATGAAGTTTTATTTAGAAGTGAGTTTTCATTATGTTGTTAAAGTGCTACTTTATCTACCCTTGCTGTTAAAGTAACACTTGACACTTTAACATTTGCTATAGAAAAATAGTAATTTATTATACAAGGCGATAAAGTTAAATTTTATCCACTAGTGAATCGTTTAACATCGAGACGTTAATGTTTCAAGAGTGGGTAGTAATAACTTTATCGTCGTGTATAATACAATTTGTTTTTGTTTTTCTATAGCAAAAACTTTAACAATTTCAAAAGAAAATAAAGAAACTCAATTACATTTTAAAATCTCAGTAGCTAGATTTGGTTCCTAGGATAATACGAATATGTAATATTTAATTTAAATAAAAGTTAGAAAATTAAATTACTTTATCCGCAAACGTCACAAAAGTGACAACTTATGTGTCTTTATTGACAAGGTAAAAGTGTCACTTTATCTGCCTAAGCACATCTCCTCCGAAGATACTGGAACGATTAAATTGCATGATGGCTTAAAATTCTGCTAATTTTTAGACTTACATCGTAGGCCGGTTTTTATTTTCAAAAAGAGTACGAAAAAGTTTTAATTTAAATAAACCTTTCAGCAGCGGATCGGAGCATCTGTCGCCGTGGGTTATGCCGTTATGGTGTGACGGCTGCTGTGGCCGTGTGCTATTAGCTCGGGTGATTCAGTATGTTCATATATCATTACAGTAGCGCGTTATTTGAACAACAGAGGTTGGCGCAGGGTTACAGTGCTCGCCTGTCACGCGGGTGTCTGGGTTCGATTCCCGGCCGATGCATCCTTTTTTAAAATTTATATTAATGAAATTTACTTGAATACGTTTGCGGATAAAATAGTATATGTTATTCGGAGTAAAAGTGACTTTATGTGGCTTAGCTGAATTATTTGCCTCACTAACGTTCGGCTAAATAAACTTCAGCTTCGCCACATAAAGTATCACTTTTACTCCTAATAACATAATCTACTATTATCATACAGTAGCCCCTATTACCATACATTACACAACTGCTTTCAGTGACTAAAATGAAGTTTGATTCACAAGTGAGTTTTCATTATTTCTACTACTGCATTGTTAGTAGCACTGTCAAGCTATGTCAAATTCGTAATTTGCAGGTTAAGTTTTGCGTCAGTCTGTGTCAAATAACAAACAAAACCTAACCTACGAACCTCGAATTTGACATAGACTGACAATACACTTCAGTACTGCTAATACACTTCAGTACTGTCAAACGTATATCACAAATCATAGGCGACTAATCATAAATTTATTTCGCGACATATTCTGACTGCGTAAACTATTTAGGCACAGGAATTGCTACTGTAAGATAAATGTCGTATATCACACGTGAGCGAAATGCCATTATAAGCTCGTGAGAAATGTTATCGCTCGTGCTGGGGCACTCGCGATTCAAAATTCTCACTCGCAAATAATGATGCATTTCTCTCACTTATAATATATAATCTACTATTATCTACCCTTGATGTTAAAGTGCTACTTTATCTACCCTTGCTGTTAAAGTAACATTTGACCTTTTATTTTGAGACTATTAAATCTCACTTTAACATTTGCTATAAGAAAAATTAATGTATTTTGTCGTTCTGTAGTTTCATTCAGTAATGACGTGTTACTGAATTTAATTAATAAAGCTTTTGCGGCTTTACAGCTGGGAAGTTATAACATTAATTCAAAAAATAAGGTTGCACACGACATGGAGATTATTTTAAAGATTAAGTTAAATTAGGGAAAACTTAGTGTTAGCAATCTAGATAGTGACTTCGCTTTTTCCGTACGATTGTGAGATAAATGATTGGTACGGCTGCGTTATAAGATAGACCGAATTTGAAAAACTTTCATGTATTAAAGTAGGCTATGTCAACGTCAAATTTGGTAAGTAGGACGTACCAATTATTTATCTCGCAATTATATACTGGTTCATTCGGATGTTTTTAAATTTTTACGGTAGTTCGCCATTGTAAAGTTTCAAGCTTTAAAACTTTTATATTGCTTATAAAAGTGGAGAGCAAAGCTAACAATTGTCGTTCTTAAGTATTTTCTTTTTAGTGAAGCATATAATAGTACAATTTTTTACACATGAATGATTACATCCTATATATTTAACCCGTAAGTGGGCGCGTGGGGGTTAGGCTGACCCCCACTGATGTAAATTTGCTGATAACTTGCAGGTTTTTTGCATTAAATCAAGGAACGTTTCAGTACCTTCCTAAAACAGATTCAGCAATGCATTTCTTAGAAAATAAAACGAAAAAAATCGTACACTGTTGGATAGTATTACATCTGTTTTGCAGCTGGGCTGGCTTGACCCCCACGCGCCTACTAACGTTACAGTTTTTACCAATACTGCTTTACATATATTTTTCTTAATATATGTACTTTTTTTTTAATGTAGCTGATTTCAGCTAAAGTGTAATGTTAATAACCATTTAATAAAAATAAAATGTTAGCTTTTGTAACAAAACCGTATTTTATTTTGATTTCAAAAACTCATTACATCCTCAAAGGTGAAAATCACAATAAAAACTTTTAAGCTTATATATTTCTTTCTTATCAATCTTTTTCGATTAGAATACATATAATCAGTCAGTATATACTTCCATATTACATAAAACGAAAGCTTAGAAGAAAAAAAAGTTCAAACTGATTTACTGACCCCATTTGATGGGTGGGGGTCAGCATGACCCCCACGCGCCTACTTATGCAACGAAATGGCACGCGCCTACTTAAGGGTTAAAAAAAATGATTATAGGTGGTATTATAAATAGTTTAAAAAAAAAATTCTAAGTGTGAACATTTCTTGATAAATTGAGTAGGATGGCTATCAAAAAGTCGTTTTATTTGCTTCTTCTTCTTTTTCTTCTACTTTCTCTTTGTCCTCATTCATACCTCTCGGTGTTTGGTCTTTGATTTATTAAAGGTGTTTTCTTCTCTTACAATTATCCGTACCCCTGTAATGGTTTTCCCTCTTTTCCTTGTAATTTCATCTACGTTTCTTCCCACTGAATTCTCAGTCTACATCGCTTTCTCCTTCCTTCGGGTCTCATATTGACCATTTTCTTGGGTACTATTTCCTTCTCCATACGAAGCAGATGACCGTACCATCTTAGCTGTTTTTCCTCTATTTCTTCTACTAGAGGTTTTAATTCTAGTTCGTCCATTCAGGATTTCTTATTATCTTTCGAAGGTATCTCATTTCAGCAGCTGTTATTTTGGATTTATGCTTATCCAACATGGTCCACATTTCCGACCCGTAGTTGAGTGTGGATGTGTAAATGGTTTTGTATAGATATAATTTTGTTTTGGTGCTTACTACTTTATTTTTCTACTATGATAACGTTTATTTGGTAATAAATAGACTCTACTTGCTTTACTGATTCTGTATCGTATTTCTTGATTGATCTTAACGTCTTTATTGATCATAGTTCCTAGATATTCGTATTTTTCTACTAGCCCTAGATGTTGTCAATCTATTCTTAAGTCTATGTTTTCTTCTCTTTCTTCTTTTGTGATATGTAGAATAGTACTCTTGTTCTTGTTTATTTTTATTTCTTTTTCTTGTAGGCAGGTCTTTCAAATTTGAATGTTTCTTTGTAAGACATTTACTTTGCCAGATATTAAAACCATATCGTCTGCGTATATAAGTTTTTGTGACTATTCAATTCACCTGTCATCTGTCAAAAAGTGACCAATGAAAATCCAGAATTCTGACGTTTCTTGACCAATCAAAAAAATATCAGTGGATATATCTTCCTAGAAGGTATTCAAGTGACTATTTTTAACAAATGCGATTTTTATTAGAAAAAGTCGACATTAGTGTTCTGTTACTATAGAAATTGCGTAGTTTGTTGCTAGATTTACTGAAAACTAATTTGAAAAAGGTAGTTTGGTTCATTAAATAGTCCCTCGAATACCATTCTTAGTCAAAGTTAAGTAGATTATTTTTGCGGTGGTAGCACTACTCATGTCCATTGCGCTTGGGATTAGGACTCTTGCTAGCGCACTCGTCCTAATCGCACCAAAGCGCAATGGACATTCGTGACACCACCACAAAAATAGTCGACATAACTTTGACTACTCATGGTATTATAAGTGAATATACTGAAATTAGATTGTGATACTCTAGTCTTGTCAGCCTGGTTTGGATCTTGACTCGTTTTCTTATTTCATCCATGTAGACAGCGAAAAGGGGTAGACTTAACCTGTCACCCCGTTTGACCCTCTTTTATGTTCTAAAATCTTCAGATCTCTTTCCATTCAGTCTAACTATTCCCATCACGTTTTTGATATATATAATTTTCGTTTAATTTATTTCAGAATTCTTTGCAGGAACTCTGTTTTGCTTTTTTAAGGCTTCCTTTGCCTCTTGTCTTTTCTGTAGATATGTTTCTTGATCTTCGACGGTATTTGTTTTTTTAAACCTACACAAAGCTTCTTTTTTCTGTTTGATCTTGTTCTTAACCGTATCATTCTACCATTTTATTCTTCTTTGGACTGTTTTCTCTACTTCTGTACAGCATATTTCATCTTCAATCAAAGTTATTGTTTCTTTAAACTTTTTCCATCTATCGTTGAGACTCCAATGTTCTTCTGTCTCTGCTCTAAGCTGTTTAATTTTCTGTTAATTACTCTCTCGTATTCCTTCCTTTTTTCTGGGTTTTCTAGTTCTTCCAGTTTTAGTCTTTCATATACTTTCGATGCTTCTTTGGAAGTGTTTTCAAATTAAAGTTGGTTAGCAGTAATCGATCGGTGGTCGGTGCTGAGTTCTGCTGCTCTTATTACTTTCACATCTTCAATTGCGCATCTCATAGTTCTAGAATTTGTGAAGTAATCTATTATACTCTTTCGTCTTCTTTCTTCTGCTTCATAAGTAATCTTGTGAATTGGTTTTTGTTTGAACCAGGTATTTCCTATTAATATTTGGTTATTCATGCAGAAATCTATCATTCTATCCCAGTTGTTATGTAGAGTTTCTTCTCCTCTATGTTCTCTCATTGTTTCATATCCCTGATTTTTTAGTTCCCTATGCGGGCGTTCCAATCACCAATTATCATATAGTGTCTGTTTTTATTTTGCATTTTTTCTAATATTCTTTGTAATTCTTCATAGAATCTCTAACATCTGCGTCTTCTGTTGATACATATATTTGACCTTTTCTTCTAGCTCAAGACAGATTGTCATGATCCTTGAGTTTATGTGCTCTCAGTTAGTTACTTTGGCTTCTAGTTCACCACTTGTTATGACCCCCATTCCTTCATTCGCTCTGTCTTCGGGGGGCTCCTATATGTCAGTGTAGCATATGTCCTGTTCTTTTCCTCTTCACTTCACTGTATCTTCTATTTTTCCGTCTCCTCTACTAATTCTACCTCTTTCCCAGTTAGTGTTTTTATGTTCCATGTTCCAATTTGTATCCGTTGGCTTACCGGTCGTCTCCTTTTAAGGCGCTTGTTATTTCTCTTATCTACTGTACCTTGTACAGGTAATTAACCCAACGACGTTGTTATTTGCAGTCTTCAGAAATATTTACTTTAGGACGAGGATATTTTACCCTAGCTTATAATTATCCTGTACAAGTTATGAAGTAGGGCAATATTCAAGACATAGTACCCCCGTAAAAATTTTGCGTAATCTCTCTCGTAATCTTGTATCGTTCAAATTGCGCTTTACATTAAAGTTAACAGAACTGCTTACCCTTCGTTGTTAAATCTCCATTTTTATGCTACCTATCAGTCGTAAACGACTGTCTAGTTCCAGATACTTCGTCAACAAATTGCTGCCATAAAAACTGCCAACTACTCAATGGCAGTTATGTAAATGTCGCCAGTTAATGATCGTACAGTTATATACGTATAGAACAAAAAAGAAAAAGGTTGAACATTAATAAAATATTTATATCCAAGATTCTCATTTTCCCAATCATACTAATTAAAAAAAATACAACCTTTTCAATAGTGGACGATGACAGACTTTTTATAGGATAGCGTACAAATATTACTGTTCTCTGGTACGTTTATATTTAAAATGGTTCAACCCTGCGTGTTCGGCGTTCAGTGGCTTTTTATTTAGTCGACTAATTTCCTCGACTCCACTCAACCCGAAGGAAACCCTCGTAGGCGTATTGGAATTTTATAGGCACTCTAGATTAGCTTCATAAACTTTCCTAAAGATTGCGAATTTACAACCAATATTTTATTTTCCGTTCTTCCCACGCACTACTGTTTCATGAAAGTACTCGGTTTTGGCATAAAATTTACTTTTCATACGAAAGAAACTAGAGGTAACGTCAAGATAAACATATCTGTTTAGGGTGCGATACATTCCGGAAGATTCCTTTCCGGTGGTTTTCAGCGAAGCAAGTATGTTAATAATGCAACAGGTAATTATTTATGGAGCACTTCGCGAATGTACACGTTAAAAGCCATCTGGGCCTTTTCCACGCTAGCATTCCCATCTTCCGCCACTTTGCATAAGGGATGACTTGTGCAAGTAATTTGATATCCTGCCCAAAGTAATTGTTTTGCTGCATAATTTGTAAACAAACAGATAATAAATGCCTATTGCATAGAATAACCGTACAGAGCATTTTGAAATAATCTTATATCAAACTTATGTGTAAATAAAGTAAAATTAATTCTAATTCCAAGTAGCTACGTAGATGTGAAAGATATATATTTAAAACTAATATTAATTATCTTCATTGGTGTTTTTATAGACTATTAACCAAACTAATTTTAGTATTGTTAAAAGCTTCATTACCGCACTTTTTATATAAATAAATACATCGAACCAGAATTTATTGATGAAGATAAAATATTAAACAATACACGTTTGCTTCTGGCACATAACGAAACTCGTTTGATTGCCACAGAACTCGGCTCACCGCCTCGTTTTGGCAATCAAACTAGTATCGTTAAGATGCTAATAACCAAACTTATATCGTTAATATCTATCACACAATCTAAGAATACAATAGAAAATAAGAATTTCAATGGCAATATTCAAAAAAGTGATATGGAATAGCATTGTCTAAACTATTAATTTGAATTAAAACGAATCCTTTCGTAGAATAGGCACCACCGTTTAAATAGTGGTTACTATAAATTAGCCACATGACAATTTACAAAGCATATGCTATAGTATATACCTATAGTACATAAGCAAAAATAGCATTACCAGAAAATAAAGCACAAGTTTTATAATAGATTATATAGCTCCTTAAATAACCTTATAAAACTCGCAAGCAGTATATTAATAGCGTACGTACAATAGTATTACTTCCCTTGTCTAAACGACGAAGCAAGTATTGTAATCCCGAAAAAATCACCTTTCGAGATTTCTTCAGATCTTCACGTTTCAGGGTCACTAGATGACAAAAAATAGGTTTTCTCAATTCCATCTGTCTGTCTGTCTGTCTGTCGGCGGTATAACTCAAAAATTGTTTGTCGGAGAAAGACAATATTTTGCATACATATTATATAGCTACCTGGCATAAAACCCAGAAAATTTCAGACAAATATATAGAGGGTGAGCACCTTTAAAAATAAAATTTTGTTTATTTTTTATTTAACTTAGCAATAAATGTAAGTAATAATTTGTACATAGCGAAGGCGTTATTCTTACCAAAAGTGGGTCTCAATAGATACAGAATAAATGTTGTACGATACAAAAAGCAGCAACAAATTAGTGCGTTACTTAATACGCCTGCAACGCAAGAACTAGAAGGCTCGGTGCTCCGTAGCTCAGGTAGAAATAGCCCACTTTATATATAAGTTTTTTGTACTATGTAGATGCGACAGCAAGCTTTTGAAGAAAGTTGCTTAACCGGAAGTATAGCTCTTGTGATTTTTCAGTATTTTTAGATTTTTTCAAAAACGGCTCTAACGATTTTGTTCAAACTTTACATTTTTATTACATTTTTTATGTGGATTGATGTGAGATAGTGATTTTTCAGTTGAATACCTACCTCAAAAAAAACTTTTTTTGTTAACTCCTATTTTAAATAGAACGCCCGGTACATTATTATATTTTTGAATTCAGCTTAAAATTCTAGAGAAAATTTGTCTCTCCAACTAACCCTCTATTTTGTACGGTTTCTGTAGAATTTGTAATTTTTGAAATTTTTTTACAAATACTTAAAAATTTAATATCAAATTTTTGGCTAATTATAAGATCACTGTAAAAGGAAGTTGTGTGCGTGTATCGCACCAGATTTTTTTAGTACTGCACGCTACTACTTCATTTTTCACTGAGAGCACTTTCAGGTCTCTACGAACTTCACTGTTTGGAATATAGAACGAAGTATTTGATGTCAGACGGCTTGGATTGAAATCTTTGGAAGACCTCGATGTTGGAGTTGGATGCAGTACCCACAATTATAACGCATACTACGATACAGATAATAGTGCTACTTTGTATACGAGCAGTTAATTTGGAGTTACGTCTTAATAGCCAGTAGTATTTCGCAACTTGAAGCCTAATTATTTCCTTTTGTTACATATGTGAGTTTTCCACGTAAAGCGCTTGTTGAGACGTCAGCCCAGATACATCACGCTATCCAGCTGCGATAGTGCCTAGTTGTTTAATAATAGATACTCTAAGAGCGATGGCTCTGCTCTTAGTAAAGGTTACGTTTGCTGATTTTGTTTCGTTGATTTTGAGTCGCCTTTTCTTGAACCAGTGAAGTACCCCGTCTAGACTCTGCTATAGAATTTATGTTGCCTCCATCGAATTTTGATGCGTTGCCAAAACAGCCTTGTCGTCTGCGAATGTTGTTGTAGTTATACGAGTATTGAGAGCCCCACTGCGGACATTCGATCGACTTGGCTTGCCGACTACTATAAAAAAAGTGAAAGCCGATGAAAAATTTCGCTTTTGAAAACTACAGAGTGAAGTTAGCTCTACTCTCCAAAATTCCATTGGGCTAGCAATAAAGAGAAGGGCGCAAACACGATTAAAGAGGAGCTTTAAAGCTGCAAACGGTACCGTTACAAACTTCACTTGAAAGTACGTTTCGTCTAGGTACGACTTGAACATCATATACCGAGTGAGAATGAGACCAGGCCATGTCTCCATCTGATTTACCTATCAACTTTCTGCAAGAATATTAAGGTTGACGTTTCGCTTATGCTGAAAGAATAAGTACACATTTCTACATAAAAAACACTTATTATCAAGTTACAGGTGTCGTGCTATCGTAAACAAGACTTCGTTTGAAAGTCAAATGCTTGGTGGTTATCATCTGCTAGTATATAAATGGCAAAACGAATCGCTTGCATTATAGAATTGTAGTTAAAATATCTACGATTTTGTAGCCATATACCATTTCTATTTCTGCCATTCAACAGCAAAATTTACTTGTGCAAGATGCAAAACAGAAACTGTAAGCCAGGAAACAGGAAGATACGATTTGTAATGTTTCATTTAAAACCTTTCTGATTAATACTTTATGAGAATAGTGTTTTCGAATAAATTTGGAACGGTTGGAATTTAGGGCAAAATTTAAAATAGGTACCAAATGTAGCATACACTACAATTAATAATTCAGCAATTGTAAGACAGATGTTATGTCTTCTCGTTTCAAAAACAAGGTTGAGAATATGGCTAGCTTTAAAGTGGTAACATTTCCAATATGCAATGGTCACGAATGGAGGGAAATTTAAACTTTGTAGTGCACTGGCAAATGCAACATTTCCAATACGGACCTTGTTCGAAAATAACGAATCAAGTAACAGTGACATATTTTAAGGTAAAACATAATATATGTAAGCGAAAAACATAAAGAACGGCAATGTTTGAAATAGATAAATTCGACCCTCGAATGCAACGTCGAGTGTTTTGCAAAAAATGGATGGTTATTAATATTATTGTACTTCATTTTTGTGGAGCAAACATTATAATAGGTAACGTGACAAAACTTTTTCCAAATAAAATTTTAACACACCATTAATGGAAAATAATAATAAGGGACTTTATTGTCATACAAGCAAATTATAATACATTATAACGCAGAGAAAATAAAAAATGTGACACTACTAACGCTAGTTATGTATGGCGCAAGCGAATAAAGAGGCATTTATTTCATAAGAAGAAAACTTTAGCTGACGAGGTAAAACCGCCTTCTTTTCATGGACTATCTGATTCTTATTGTCAACTCACGTAATTTCATAACATTTCTAAAATGAAAAATTTCAAAACATTCCGCTTTGTATTTAAACTCAATCTATGCTATTAAATCGTAAATAGATGGAAGAATTATAAAAATATATATATTGCTTTGGTTATTCCACTCATAAAATTTCAGCCAATCAAAACACTAAAATCTTCGCATTCAGGTGCGAATTACGTCAGAATTTCTCCTCGCCAAAGGATGGTGCAATTTTTGATAACACCTTTGCGAGAATTTTCCTGCAGTTTTTAGGTTTTAGACAATCGAAGGAACACGTAATTTTTAACATTATTATACAAATTGTTCATTGATTTCTAGTGTTAAATGTATTTGGGGGATAGTCTACCAAACGATGCCCTGGCCATATCAAAATGTCTGTTACAAGCTTTTAAAAATTGCTAGAGAGAGCGCAGCGAATGACAATTTGACATGGTATTGGGATTTTATTACTGAGCATTTAATATATTGCGCCTAAAATTTTTAGGTAAAATCCATATGATTTTAAGTAGTTATCAAAATTATTAAAAGGTCACGTTTTTTAATTGGACAAATGGCAATGTGAAAAATAAAATTATAAAGAAAAGAGAAGCGTGGTTTTTCCCAAGATGTAAGCTTGACACCCTAGGGCGAAGTCCGAGGACTACAAATACACAGAAAAAGATGGTGTTCTACCCTACCGTGTATATCCTATTTTACCACTAACGGAATCAGAACGGCAAAAAATAAATATTTTAGTAACTAAAATAAGTCAGAATTATACTTTAATATTAACAGTCCTTGAACTGCGTTATCTTACGCATTCCATGAAAACAGGCATTTTAATTTTGTTTTATAGTGTTCCTTTTCTCCCTTGAGAGAAAATGTGATCTTTTGTCAGGCCATTTTCTATCTTTCCTTAATTTGGATAATTAAATAAACAATTAGAACAGTTTTGGTACATAATTGGCGAGCCCGTCAGTATTTCAGACCCGTTTCGACCATCTAGTATCTTTTATACGGCAGCTCTCCGTATCACATAAAAATCCTAGCCCGCACGTGGCTCTTGGTCCCGATCAGCAGGCTGATATTCCGCGCGAACCCGCTTTTGTAACTAGTAATTTCATAGCACACAGAAACGCTCAATTACTACTTATTCAAAATTTAGCCCGTGAGAGCGAGTGAGAAAACCTTTCCAAATTTTTATATAAAACGTCTGTCAGTCTCTTTCGAACCGAGGCAGTTGCGGTGGTGTGACACGAGTCCTTGGCTCCCCATTGGTTGCTTCGGCTGCATGTGACGACAGCTTAGCTCGTGGTCGCGCTTGGTAGCTTCGAGCGGCAGACAGCTCTTGGCTAGCTTCGAGGTTACGAGTGTCTTTGTTGGTGGTTCTGCACGGGCTTGTTTTTGTTCATTCATCAGTATAAAGGCGGGTTACGCCTAATTTTGTCCGTCAGCGTTTAGACGGGATTAATCGCCGAGTGATCCAAGTAACGGCTTTGCCCATTTCTATGATTCGCCAAGGGGACATGAACATTACACCCACGCTTGATGCATAAAGGGAACATTCCGGAGGCCACTGCAGCAATAGACGACGTCTACAAGTAGCGCATTCCTTACGTCTTTGAAGCCGAGCTAGTAACCAGGTAACAACATTGTGTCAATAAACTGTTTCGCCAGCATGTGCCTAAATTAACATTAGTGTTGCACATCGATTCGCTGCGAGCTGTCTTGCTTGTTTTGTATTAAACTCATATACAGTGTCGTACACGGCTTCGCGGCGAGCTGTCTTGCTTGTTTTGCACTAAACTCGTATACAGTGTCGTACACGGCTTCGCGGCGACCTGTCTTGCTTGTTTTGCACTAAACTCGTATACAGTGTCGTACACGGCTTCGCTGCAAGCTGTTTTGCTTATTTTGCATTAAACTCATATAAAGTGTTGTACACGGCTTCGCGGCGACCTGTCTTGTTTGTCTTGCATTAAACTCATATAAAGTACCTAAAGTGTTTCGCTGCGAAACATATTGTTTATTTTACAATTAAACTCGCATCAATCAATCTTAGTGTTGCACGTTGAATCGCTGCGAGCTTGTCTTGCTTGTTTTGGATTAAACTCATATAAATACCTACAGTGCTTCGCTGGAGACGTTTTGTTTGCTTTACAATTAAACTTACATACTCGTGTCTGGTACACCCACGTGTGCAATATACTTGTAATATATACTTGTCGTAATTTAGCTAGAACTAATTTTGTCTTGTTGTACGCCTCAGTATGCGTCGTAACTTTTAGGTAGGGTAATTCCGGTAGAGATGCCGATTTTTCAAGTTTTCTTGATTTACTAATTTCACATTAATCATGAAATAATGAAACTAAGGCAATCGGATATAATGTTTATTTTGTAAATAAGGTACATATGCTGTATTCCTTAAACTAAATGCAATAAACAATAAAAACACATTTTCGCACAATCTGTAAATCGGCATCTCTACCTCATATTACGGGAGAGATGCCGCAAGGTTAAGGTAGAGATGCCTCTACACATTTTTCTTTTAAATGAGCAATTTTGGTATTTAGTGCAGCAAGCAAACTGTCAGCCCCATTCGTCCTTTTCTGAAATTACCGGATGCAACTTTGCGTTTTAAAGTTCTTCGTGGAATTTGAAAAACTTTAGCAGCTTCGTTTACATCCATACCTTCTGCTATGCTTTGCAGAGCAGCATGCAAAGCTTCTTTGGTCCATTTACCCCTATTAGGACACTTTCTTTTGTATTTCTGAAAATAAAGTAGTCTTTTAGGTTAGCCATATCACCCTATAAAAATTGGCATCTCTCCCGAATTTCCAGGAGAGATGCCGAATGCCCTTGGGCAGTTGCAACTGAGATAAAGAACGCACAAACACAGAGACGTATAACCTCATTCTATGCGATTTCACTATGTTTATGAAAATTTTAAACTAGCTCATTTATAAAGTAAGTACAGTACACTTACCTTATACTCCAAAAAACTTTTCACTTGACAGAAATTGAAAATCTTGGCTCAATTAAAAATGTTTGGAGATTGCATAACGGCGACCACAGCCTTCGACAGGCACTGACACGTGAATGCGTATGCTCGTAACTCATGTCTCGCAGATGAGTACATTTGGGAATATACGCAATCGGCATCTCTACCATGCCGGCATCTCTACCGGAATTACCCTAATGCGCTTTCCAGCTGGGCGTATCCCATAGTAGTTAGTACAGATTGTTGTACGTGCCGACCACGTTAGTACCATGTAAGCTGTTAGTTGGTCATGTGAAGTGGCCCAATAGATGTATTAACTGTATCGTCTTATGATTTTTCCCTTTGTGTTTTGTGCATGTTTGTTTACAGGGTGACTGAGTCACTCTGTTACGATCGATGTAAGGTGAGGCCCGGACGTGGTGGACGCGCGCTGCAGGTAGGTTGCGTTTGTCGCTGCGCTGTGGCTTTCAGAAATAGTTATTTGAGTATGTTTTGCCCCGTTTGACCCTCAAGGTCCGGTTACACGTGGGTTTCATGATTTGGATCTTGTAGCGCCCTTTTATTTGGTAACACCCTATATATACCTCAACACGCTTGCCGTGTGGTGTCTCGTTTTAGGACCCCGCCCCCTCCCTGAGCGTATCTAAGCCGAGGCCTTTAGCCTGTATTTTACTTTTTTTAGGGTGAGCGTGCACATTTCTCGAACTTGTACAGTTATTTGGTACTCACACAGTCGTGAGTGTCACTTTGATACTGTAACACTTTCTATCAGAATTTTTGTAACCTAGAATCTGATTTCTACTCCCGGTTGTGGAAATCCTCCTGCCAACTTGTTTCTGGTCGCACCTGCATCCTTATCTAGACACACCTGCTGTAGAGGTAACCAAAACGCAGATAATGCACCCTTTAGTTAAGTCGCTCGGCTGGAGTAGAAATGTTTATTTTGGTAAACAGTAGTTTGTCCACACATTTCTGACAGCACAATGCAGCACAATAAAAAGAGAGAGACAATTGTTGCATATTATTTGTCTCCAATGCGCCCCTTAAACACAATTTTGGATTGACAGATATAATCAAAATGACTTCCGGTTTCATCGGAAATGTCATTAACCTTGATTTTTTAAATGCATCGCCCTGTATGTTATATGGTTTTTTAAATTTTTGAGTAAATTAGTGTTGCCCAAGTTGCTTAGGCATAACACAAAATAATATTAAAAAAATATTAGGTAATTGAACAATTTTCAGTTTTACATATAAATAACATAGCGCATGTCATTAAAAAAAACTTTAGCTAAAAGTAACCTGTTGAGTAAAGTTGATTGGTTCATGAAGGATTTCTTATTAATATAGTTGATAAAATAGCCAATACTATGAGTTACTAGAATCAATTAGAACAGATTTTCTCTAATCACGGCATTGTATGATGAAAAATAAAATTTGAAAGAAAGAATTTTTTGTTTAGAAAAATGAAAATGTTCCACTATTGTATTCAATTTGAGTCGTACATTCCCAAAAATACAGAATATACAGAATTATCTATTTAAAAAATCAAAGTTATTGACACTCCCTGTAAAACCGGTATAATATGAATGTGGCAAGTTTTTTCAAAAAACTAGAGGCACATCCTACACGTTAGCCCTAAATTTACTGGACAACAGTTAACAAGTGCTCGACTTAAAAGGATTTCCTACATTAGACCTACCCTTCCGCTGCTAACTGATACAACTAAATTACATTAGTTATTATTAGCCAATAATACATTTAGAAATTGAGTCCCCATTGAAGAGTCGCCAATGGGTGACTTCTCCCACACGTTATTCTTTACAAGGAGATGCTTATACTATTGTAAGAGAAAAAATTCCCATGAACATGGAACTCATTGAAGCAATTAAAAAATTGCGGCGTTTTTTAGTATTCTTCCATGCCTGGGAACTTTCAGTTTTAAAATATCTTTGCTTTTACACAATTCTTTCTGTTCGAATAAACGGAGAACGTTCATTCAACAAAAAAATACGTCATAACCACTTCACTTAGAGAATATAAATACAAAAAATTCTTTTGTCTGTCCGGGACGCTGTTTCAGTAGCCAAACCGTAAGAGAAAAAAGTTATGAAAGTTATATGTTTGGAATGGTCATGTCAGGTCAGGAACCGAATTTCAGTCACGTGACACTTCCGGTTTTCGAGAAATCACGTGATTTCCGTCCGTCCGGGACGCTGGTCCGTCCGGGACGCTGTTTCAGCAGCCAAACCGTAAGAGATAGAGAAAAAAGTTATTAAATGGAGCAATTAACGACAGATCATCTAATCGCATTCTCTCTTATTCTCTTGCAAATGATGGCAACTTAACAAACCGATAAGTTCTTACATTCATAAATGTATGCTGAAACTTCATTTTCCTCCACTGTCCTAACAATAAATGTGATGAATATATTATATCATGAGCATATTTCACGAAGTGTAAGAGAAATGCAGAAATGAGAGGAGCTTTGCATCATGTACTGCGCATGTTTTGTTGTTAATCATAAATTGTGTGTGTATAACTAACCAATTACGTAAAAACTTTAAACCGAAAAAGGGTTTCCTTCAATCTGAAAATCTTATATTATAAAATCGTTTATGGGCAGCTGACTACGTCTCTCCTGTGAACTTATAATCGTTAGCTAGGTGGGGTGGGGTGTTCATATTGAAAAACTCTCTTACACTACTACCTACAATTTATTTATTTAGCTTACGGTTAAATTCACATCACACTTACACTGTTAAATACATATAGTGTATAAATAAAACAAAATATGTAAAAAAATAAATTGCAGCATTAAAAATTTCATTAAATAAAATGGTAAGTCAATAAATTGAATAAAAGGTAGCAAATATATCACAGTAGTAATAATTATTTGTCACAAACATACATCTGAATTGTGAATGCAATCTATTGCAATAATAACTCCGTGTTAACGTTCCCCGCTGAGTACTAGTTCTATCTTTAGTGAAGCGCAGTAATTCTTTTGGAAGAAGTTGTTTTCCGTCGGTCGAAGGGTATCCAATATCTCATCGATGCCAACGTGTTCAAAAAACTAAAATTAATATGATAGTTATGAATTAAACTTCAGGGAAGTTTTAAATTCCAAATGATACCTCCCCAGCAGATTCACTCCAAAACTATCTGCAAAGAAATTTAGTAATACATTACTAATCTCTTCGCGTCAAAAATCAAAAGTTGCCTATGTACCAAATGAAATGTGCATACAAATCAGTTGAATATTTAGGAAAGTGTGGAAATTCTTGTGGAGATCCAGTATGTCTACATTAAAATTAATACAGGCTTCTAATTTTTCTTTAAAACTAATGTTTAATTTTCTCAATATTTAGAAATAATATACATATATCCATTAACTACAAATTAATTACAAACTAAACATAGTAACTTATATACTGTTGATTTGTTGATTTTTCGCATCTCAAGAAAGCTACTCCGTGAAAATCTGCCTCTCTTGTAATATTTAATTTCCGTGATACGGTTTTCCTTAAAATAACTGTGTATTGTTTGACTTTTATAGCTATTCGCATGCACTGCAGAAGAATAATCAGCTGAGAGTTTGAGAATCCTAATAATGCATGCTTTCAGGTTTAAGTTGTTCGTTGTTGGTACTATTAATATCAAATTTACATGCACGTTTTCGATTGAAATATTTAATTATATTTCTAAATTAGATATTTAATGCTTTTCTATTATTCTAATCATTTTCAATCGAAGATTGATAGTAAAATAAATTTCAATACACAACTTTCGCTTTTAAGGAAACTAAATTGTTTAACCGTGTTAAAACATTAGTTAAATTTTAGCAAATTTTCTTAATTAAAACTTGGGTCGGAAGCCTAAAGCAATTCGTACTGTCAACAAGCTCAAAGAGCGTGCTGCAATCACAATTCAGCATTTTAATCGGCAATCTCTAGGCCTAGGCCATCAATCACGTATTTTGCAACAACCTCAGCAAAATACTTTTATTTCATCTTGACTTGTTAAAAGGTCATTCACCGTCGTCTGAACTGACTCGGTAAATGAGTCTTTACAGGCCAGGTGCCTGTAAAATGCTGCCATCGAGACTTTACAGGCACCTTGTTTTTTAATAGATACATCCTTCATTAATCACTAATATTAATTTTTAGGATGTTCCCCAAGAGGAAATAAAACGTTGTACGCGGCTCGCTTGCAATTAGCCTTTATTGGGGCTCACCGGATTACAGGGATCGCTCCTACGTCGCTCACCCTGCAAGTATCCGGCTCACCCATAAAGGCTAATTTACCAAGCTTTCGACGTAAATAACTATTACAGGATGCGTAAACAAAACGCAACATTTTATTTGTGTGCTTTAATTATTAAGTCATCATCCATTACTAGGTGAACGCTTCATCGTTCAATTATTTGCGTTTACGATGTAAAAATTTATGTGTATAAATCAATAGATTTTAGTCAATAAACCAGTATTAATCTTCACGATTTTATTCATTTAACATCGATAAGGATATGCTTTCCAAGCCATCAGCTTAGCCTATGAGGATGTGGACTGGCATACCCCTTCACTCTTAACCAGAAGATCGCTTCGCAAGCCAAGATTACTTGGTCAAGAGATTGGAGACCGGCGATCTCTTAAAATTAACATTTACTACGAAAAAGGTGATATTGCAAACTCACATCAGTACAAAAATATACAAACACATTTTACACGAGGAATGCCACTATATTATGTATTATCTGTAACTTCATTTACCTTGCGGTGTAGAGGCTGGTACTTCGTACGCTAGCAGCTGGCGGTACAATACCTAACTTGCCCCGGATTCGGGTTACAGAGTTCGAGCGCGCCTTTTGAGCTTGCGTGTCAACCATTGTGTTAGGTGTGTGTCTTCGTGATGTGTTGACCTTGTTACTCTATTTCTTAGGTCTGTGGTTCTGAGTAGAGAACAGTTAATCTGGTGCTCAACTGTGGTCTCACCGAGCCCGATTCCAATCGCCAAGGCTACGTAAAAATTCCGACAACCGCGAAATTCGAACCGAAGACTTGCTTAAGCCTTAATAAAGCCTAGCGCCTTCCCAACTGCGCTACGCTGCTTCTAGACTGCCACTATTAGATTAAAAAGTCTCAAGTAAAATGTTTTATATTTATTTTAAAAACAATAAAAATACTTAATATTTATCATATTTATCCCAATTGTAAATTAACAGACTGCGTTTGGAAACTACATTCCACTGCTGTTTAGGAGCAGATTCTTTAATAGCATTTTATATATATATTCCTCATAACTGCACAGCGACGCCTATAATTGGCCTAACGGCTGTTGGCTGAGTGGGAATTAAGTAAATAAATAAATAAATAAATATATAACGGAAACACTTAAAAAACCTCTTCTAATTGAATTACATGTGAGAATAGTGTTTGACATTAAGCTAAAGTACAGAAACTTGTTTCTAATAATATTGCAAAGAACTTTAATTCGAAATACTTAAAAATCTATTTCTTCTGTTCCTAGTCTATTATCTTGTCGCTTCCTTCACGACATCTGTTTACATTTATCTTCCTGTACAAAAAAAAACTATTGCTTGGATTCATTTTTAGGCCAAATGACGTACATATATAGAAGGTAAATTAATTATACCACTTCTAATAATAAAATAAGATTTATTGCAACTATTTTTTCTTGAAACCTTCTCAGCTAATAAACAGGCAGTTATGATATATCGTTGTTATTTTTTCTTGGCTACATACCAAATGTTTTCTCCTACTCTTTAAATACAATACAATCTTTTTATTACTGCTGTGTCTGGTTTAGTGATGGGAGGCAGAAAATTCTCTTGTAATAAAGTATTGGAAGCAAAAGAATCTTCTCTCGTAAACGAGAATATTCTCAAATATTACAAGGACAAGGTGAGTGAGTGAGTGGGCAAAGAAAATTGCTTAACACAACTGTGACTATCAGGGGAATCCTAGTGTTTTTTTTTATGTGTAGAGTGTTTGGGTGTTGACCTGCTGATTTTCGATCACATTGTATTGGAATCCCAGTCAGTCTGATTTGTTCATGCATTCCTTGTGCTGTGAGTTGGAGTATCTACTGATTAGTGTATTAACAGTAATACCTAAGTTAGAATTATTTTGGAGATTTGTATGTCAAGTTGCTGATATCAATTATTATTAATTATTCATAATTTTTGTTTGAATAATAAAAATCGTGTTGTCGCAAAATATTCTCTAATAAGTACAAATTTGGTTAAACGTTTCCCTAATTTTGTTAGCTTCATCAGTAAATAAACACAAACATGGTTAAAATTGATAAATTACATAGTTTAGGAAAGATTTGAGTTGTATATTACGACTAGTTAATTGTTTTGAACTATTAACAAAGCAGTTAAAGGATTATTTTCATAACCCACTATTAATATAAAACTTGGCAGGTTTAAACATTCTGAAGGCAGGAATGCAAAAGAATAATTCTTGAGAATATACTCAAGAATATTCTCGGTAAAATTCTTAAGAATATTCTTCTGAAAGAAAATTACCGAGAATTTTACATCTCTAGTCTGGTCTAGTCTCTGATCTATAACTTAGTATTGATCATATTGAACTTTTCCAAATTCTAGCATTTTCTTGCATATCTTCCAAGTATTTGTTGTTTCAAAGTTATTCTAGCTGCTTTTATTATTTTTTGTTCCGCTTCTTTGTTCAACTGATATTTACTAGTCAGCATGATAACTAGAATTTGCATCGCCCATTTAATTACTTCATTATCTCTAAGTCTTTACACCTCGTCAATGCTTTCAGTTATCCGCATAGCGTCATCCGTTGACATACAACACTAAACGCATTTTTACCCAACCTATATCCTTTGAGAATTTTCACAACTGTTAGTGTTTCGTAAACTAACAAGTTCACCAGCAAGGGCCTGAGGAGTGTAATTTCCTTTGTAACTGGTATTTTATGTAATATTTCTCTGTTGCTTTTAATTATCATTTTGCTATTTGAGCATAGATCGCTTGAATTTTATAACTGGAGCAGCCACATGCCTGAAGTAAGTGTATAACCTCTGCGAAAAGCATTCTATCACATGCTTTCTGGAGATGTATAAAGCATATAAATCATGACAGATTCCAAAGCTTTTTCAATGATGTGACAAATGACAAAGATTGCGATTATACAAGATCTGACGTTTTCAAATCATTTTTGCTCGTCCTAAAGTTTTCCGATAGTAGAAAGTTCTGTTGTAAATATTTTTACCATTAGTTTTAGGAGAGTGTTGAGTAAGTTAATCCCTATACAGTTTTCTGGTGTTTGCTAGCTTTGTAAAGGGTTCGTCCAGCTTTTCCCCTCCACATTTCCGCCATTCTCTATTAGTGGTACCTTTTCCGGTAGGTTTCCTCTTATTTAATATCTTAATACATTCTTCTATTCCTTTCTGCATTATTTCTCTTTGTATTTCATTATCTTCGATCTTCGCTTCTTAAATTCGTTCTCTTGGTTTTACATTTTCAAAATGGAGGGTAAAGTATTCTATCACTCGTCGTAGAAGACTGCCAATATATCTTGGTATGTATCCTTATAGTGAAGTTTCAACTACATGAAGCCATTTATATGATATCAATATACGCGCCAGAAAAAAACAAACTTTTGCATGAATGTAGATAATGTAAATCAAAATTTAAAAAATAATGGCATTGGGGGACTTAAATGCTCGAGTGTATGTAGTAAATAACATCACTAACATGTAAAAAAAAATGGAGATCGCTTAAATACATTCTACGCTCATATGAAATAAAATAAACACACGATATTTAGTCACAAAATACAATACTGATACACATTTGACACTAGCAGATGATATAAAACTAATGTTGATTACATAATTTGTAATAGGAATATACACCCCTGTCATCTTTTATGTTCGAAGCCTGATATAACGCACCATGGCATAAAAGTGAACCCAAAATACGAATTGAGGCACAATATTGAAGCTCTTACAAACGAAAGTACAAAGGAGTTGTACCAGAATTAATTAACAAAAAAGTAAAACAAAATCAAATATTAATAAACAATGATGTTAACACAGCTTCAAAAAAAAAACAAAGAAACCGTACATACGACAGCAAAAGGAGCAATAAATCAAAGAAAATAGCTTAGAAATATACCAAAATATGGTAATGATCTTTAGTATAAGGGTTTAATATCTGATTAAAAAAGTAAAAAGAATACAGTATTAAATTACAAAGATGAATTTAAGTATGAGAAAAATATCGAAATTATTAAAATGTATTTGATAAAGAACTGAAATAGAATATAAAATTCAATTTAATGATGCTATATAAGAAACAGTAAGAGTCTAACATAATTTAAATATTATCTGAAATGAGGTGGAGGATGAATGTCAAATATTTATTCGAGAATTATCATTCAACATAGTGGGTGTTAGATAAATATAATAAAGTTTCTATAGAGTGTTGGACTATAAAATATATGCTAAAGTAAATCACTAAGGAGATAATAATATTTAGAAGTATGTAAAAATAATTTGGTACAAAAACATGTAATACATTTGTAAGCGGCTAAAATTACGAAAATAAACCCTTTAGAAAAGTTATAAGCTGTTTTGGAATATAAAAGGGTTGTAAATTAAATAACATTGGCGTGGACAAAATAACAAGTAAATTTTAAAAGATTAAAAGATGTGAAGACGATAAGCATAAAGAAAATGGATGTAGTGAGAATACCTAAGTAATACAGTTATAATTTACAAAAGCAAATTTCTGAAATGGAATTCCAAACTGAGTTTATTGTCAAATTACATTACATCATGTTAGTTGGATGGCAGAGAATGGTTTTTGCTGGAAGTGGTTTACATCGAGATTGTTAGCATAGTTAGTGAGCATTTTATGGGGTGGATAGGAGGTTTTCATCTAATGGAGTTCTAATTCGACAAGCTTGTCATTGAAGTGGCATCTTGTAACTTGCATCTAGTCCAGGTTCGTGATATTAGATCGTCGGTGGCTTGAGGATTTTGGTAGGAAGCTGCTGGAGAATGTTGGTGGGTGCCTTTTCGTGTTTAGCTGGGGTCTTTGTGGATCCAGGTGTTTCGTGGAGTTTGGACGTTGGGAGATTTCTGTGAGATTGCTGGATGCGTTTGGCTTAGTTAAGCAGAGTATGAAAGTCAATGAACAAGTGAGAGAATAAAGGTATTTAAGTAAAAACTGAAAGAAAAATATAGAGAGAGTAAAGTGAGTTAACTTTAAAGAGGGATTTGATCTGAAAGTGTTTTGTAACTGTAGTCTCATTGTGTATGAATTAGTCGGCCTATTTCCACAGTTTATATTATTGTAGCGCGACGTTTCGGAAGCTAATTCTGCTTCCGTCATCAAGCCTAGTCTTGAGAAGGACTGATTTCGTACTTGGACTTGGTTTTTAACTGCACAAGTACTTGACACACTATGTTTACACTTAAATGTCAAAACTTGACATTTGATTTTTAAGTGACATCGAACCTGGAACCTTTCGATTTATAAGTCGGATGCTCTACCAATGAGACACCGGGAGATCTGATATATGTAGTTTAGAACTTATATATATAAGCATCCCTTTTTGATTATGAGTAGTCTATTGCGCATGGTGCGTAGTATCTTTATTGCGCAGGTGTATTGCGTCTTAGTTCTTCGCGCATTATTGGCATCCAGATGGGTTTCATTTCTATGCTGGCTTGGCTTATCGGTTCTTCTGCCAATGCTATGTCAGTGGCTTCTTTGAGCTTTCATCGAGTTTTGTTCTTTTCCTTCGCCACTATTTGAATGTTGTCCCATTAGATCCTGTGGTCTTCATTCCAGACATGTTCGACGATTTTGGATTTGTCTGTTTCGCCCTTTCGGATGTTGTTTTTGTGTTCCGAAGTTCTGACTCTTAGAGGTCGACTACTTTCGCCAATGTATGCTCTGCCGCATTCGCATGGTAGGTTAATCCTAGATTCGTCTAAAAGATCAAGACATAACATTTCCAACTCCGAAAGGAGAGCAATCGCTTCCCTGAAAAGGGACACATCCATCAAGATTCTTCCGGCAGACAAAGGAAATGCGACTATAGTAATGGATATGGAAACTTACATCAGTAAGCTCCAAGAACTAATCCATGGGGGCGAATACAAAATAATCAACAAAGACCCCACGCCATCAATCGAACGGCAGATATACAAAGCGCTATTCAAACACAAAGAGGAATTCTCCGATTACCAGAGAACTAGTCTTACTCCTCACTACAGCAAACCACCGCATCTATACGGTCTACAAAAAATACACAAGGAGGGTATCCCTCTGAGACCAATTGTGAGCTCAAGGAATTCGCCTTGTCACCCGCTAGCCCACTTCCTGATTAAAATAATGAATCTCTTAACGGGAAAAACAAAATCCATGGTCAAGAATACAAAGCACTTCGTGGAAACCATCAAAAACATCCAACCTAACCACGAAGAAATCCTGGTAAGCTTCGACATTATGAGCTTATTCACAAATGTGCCCACAGACGTGGCACTAACTATCATAAGACGCAGACTGGAAAATGATGAAACGTTAGACGAACGCACGCAACTCTCGGTAAACACGATCGTGGAACTACTGACGATATGTATCAAAACAACATACTTCCAAGTAGAAGATAAATTCTACTTACAGGAGTTTGGAATGGCTATGGGTTCTCCACTATCCCCTATAGTGAGCAATATATACATGGAAGATTTCGAAGAACAAGCGATATCCGAATTCACAGGCACACCAAGGATATGGCTTCGATATGTGGATGATACCTTCGTAATCTGGCAACACGGCAGGCACAAATTGGATGGATTCCTAGAACATCTTAACAGCCTCGCACCCTCTATCAAATTCACAATGGAAATGGAGTCAGATAACAAACTTCCATTCCTAGATGTACTAGTACACAGGAATGAGAACACATTCGGTACGAGTGTGTACAATAAACCTACTCACACGGGTAGGTACCTACACTTCGGCTCCAATCATCACAAAAGTGTGAAATTAGGTGTGGTGAGATGCCTGTACTATAGAGCTTAGATGATATGCTCAGACCACGAGGACCTGAGAAAAGAAAGAAAAACTATCGCGCAGACACCTAAAGAAAATGGCTACCCAGATGTAACAACTAACCTAAACAGAAAGGAAAGAAGAACCTAAATATACGGCAATAATGCCATGCATACCAGGTACCTCGGACAGAATACGAAGAGCAGGCAACAAATACAAAATACGCACTACCTTCAAATCCACAAAAACACTCAGGGGAATACTAACTAAAACCAAACCACACAATGAAGATCAAAGTTCCAAAAATTGTGTATATAGACCGTATAGATGCGGTGGTTTGCTGTAATGAGGAGTAAGACTAGTTCTCTGGTAATCGGAGAATTCCTCTTTGTGTTTGAATAGCGCTTTGTATATCTGCCGTTCGATTGATGGCGTGGGGTCTTTGTTGATTATTTTGTATTCGCCCCCATGGATTAGTTCTTGGAGCTTACTGATGTAAGTTTCCATATCCATTACTATAGTCGCATTTCCTTTGTCTGCTGGAAGAATCTTGATGGATGTGTCCCTTTTCAGGAAAGCGATTGCTCTCCTTTCGGAGTTTGAAATGTTAGGTCTTGATTTTCTAGACGAATCTAGGATTAACCTACCATGTGAATGCGGCAGAGCATACATTGGCGAAAGTAGTCGACCTCTAAGAGTCAGAACTTCGGAACACAAAAACAACATCCGAAAGGGTGAAACAGACAAATCCAAAATCGCCGAACATGTCTGGAATGAATACCACAGAATCCAATGGGCAACATTCAAATAGTGGTGAAGGAGGAGAACAAAACTCGACGAAAGCTCAAAGAAGCCACTTACATAGCATTGGCAGAAGAACGCATAAGCCAAGCCAGCATAGAAATGAAACCCATCTGGATGCCAATAATGCGCGAGGAACTAAGACGCAATACACCTGCGCAATAAAGATACTACGCACCATGCCACAGCCACCTACAGGTGGCTGTGACCATGCGCAATAGACTACTCACAATCAAAAATGGAAGTGTATATATATATATATAAGTTCTAAACTACATATATCAGATCTCCCGGTGTCTCAGTGGTAAAGCATCCGACTTATAAATCGAAAGGTTCCAGGTTCGATGTCACTTAAAAATCAAATGTCAGGTTTTGACATTTAAGTGTAAACATAGTGTGTCAAGTACTTGTGCAGTTAAAAACCAACTCCAAGTACGAAATCAGTCCTTCTCAAGACTAGGCTTGATGACGGACGCAGAATTAGCTTCCGAAACGTCGCGCTACAATAATATAAACTGTGGAAATAGGCCGACTAATTCATACACAATTTAAAGAGGGAGTACTTACTATTTGTTATTGTTGAATGACAAGTATGTAACGAGAGGGTATTTGTAATTGATTTAGCACTTGCATAATTTGAAGTGACAGGTGACAGATGTACAAGTTGTCATGAAATAAAAGAATCAAATTTCAGGAATAAAAGCAGTCTAGATTATGAAAGAATCCGACCTGTGTTTCAGTTAAGGGTAAAATGTTTTCTACCGGAGCTAGAGGTTTTTAATAATATTGATAATCCATAATTATAAATGGGCAAATGAATTACTTAAATTTATATTTTAAAAATAGTATTGATTGAAAATAAACTAAAGTATAATAAAAGTATGTAAATGTAATAGCTAAAATAATTGATATTGTTCTAACAGAAATGGCGCACAAAGTGGAGCCGGAACAATATATTCCTATAAAGATTTTATTTCAGCTTTTAAGATGTCTACTCGATATCTAGAAAATTACAGCAACAAGTTCATAAAAATATTTCACAACACTAATAGTAATTTACGTTATAAGTCCGGTAAACGCAAGTTTACAGTAGCGAGTCCAAACGTTTCGGGACGAGGCGACGTAGGAGCCGAGTCTGGAATGTTGACACGAGCTACTGTAAAAGTTTACCGGACGTATGTCGTAATGCGTTTTATTTCATACTGCAATTATGAAATTTTTACTTAAAACTACAAAAAAAAAAATTTTTCAATTGAAAATAATAAATAGTTTGATTATTGATTTATTTCATTTGAGTCCGGTAAAATATTTTACCGGACCTGTTTATTTCATTTGAGTCCGGTAAAATGTTTTACCGGACCTGTTTATTTCATTTGAGTCCGGTAAAATGTTTTACCGGACCTGATACCGTAAAGCCTCATTTTCCGGACTAAAATCAGTAACTTAAACATGGGTTTTACGATGCAGTATGAAATAAACCCATTAATCTATGCCGTTGGCTAGAACACGGAAAAAGGGGTAACTAAAGCAGGAGAAACTGGGTAAACCATATTTGTTTACGCTGTTTATGCTATTTCGGGATAAACACATTTCAGAGACTATTTAAACAATATTTATTTAGCTACATTTAAAACCATGCAGTTTTTGATCAATGGATTTTGTTCGCCTAGTAAAAAACCAAATTCCAATTCTAATATGTCACTTAAATTGAAAGAGGACGGCTGTAGACTTTTATGTTTCTCTTCTGAATTTCTCTCACAGCTCATATCCGCCACTGGAGGAAAATTCGCACTTGATTTCAAATCCGCAATTTTCACATTAAGGCGGCTCCTGCTTTAGCAACAAGATTTGAACCACTTATAGATCATATCCGTAAAAAGTTGCCAACATGCCTCCCCTTATTTTCGTGTTTGTTGTTTGCTAAACTTGCCAGCAAAATTCCTTTGCGCTCTTGCTATAAAGATAATTGCATTACGTAATTAATGTCTCCCCGCTTTAAATTCTTTTTGGGGAAACGTTAGTTTAATGTGATTTCCTTTGCATAATTAATTTTACTTTGTTTTCTATTTCTGTTAGCGTCTTTAATGGAATTTTCGGAATTTACGGTAATGAGCGACTTTGTTTTCAACACAGACTGAATATTCATATGTGGGCGGGCTCCATATTGATTGCTATTTAAAAGTGTGCCATTTGAACTTTCCGATGTGAATTTAGTTTTGTCACATACTTATATTTTTCTGTTTGAAACTGGCGTGTAATTTATAATAATTCAGGGAAAGAGCGTATAAACAAATCGACATTTGTGATTTTAAATGATAGTACGTAAAACTTAAATTTAGATGGAGCTGATTGAAATATGAAACAGAATCTATAAATAAACACATTTTTTAGAACACTTCGATAATTATAGCACGTGCTTTAAAATAAACATCAAAATACATAAATTTTGTTGGAAACAGTTCTGTCAAAACAAAAATATTTAAGTAATATTCGTGCTACTACACTACATTCCTAATTTAAACTGTAATTGGAGAACAAAATAAAGTTGACGTTCAATAACATCGTACAAATTTAAACATGCCTGATATTATTTTATTTACACAAAATATTTTCCTTGAAAGTACTTACAAATGTCGACTGTGAATGATTTTAAGTATCGTGAACTAGCAATGATTTTCTGTTAGCAAAAGTTAGATTTATACGTAATAATGTAACTAAATAATGTACGTTTAGAGTATGTACTGGTATAAATAAAGAATAATACGTAGTTATAATTGCAGTGTAGAAACAACCATATATTAAATCAAAATTTCAAACTTCAAAACTAACAGAAACAGCACTTCAGAAAAAGTACGTAGATTATCGAAATCAAAACGATAAATTGGTGCATTTAGGTAACTAAGTGAATTTAATCTAATTTAGGATACCTCAGTTAAATTCTTATAATGGTGTCAAATGTGCGTTCCTTTAAAATGGTTCTTGAGGACAGAAGAAGTATTGCCCAACATTTTCGTATTAAAATCTTCGACTCAGAATTTTATGACCACCATCGCCAAGTGTAGTTCTTCCGCTTATTTATACACACCCTGCATATTACATAATATAGTTGTAGGAATTGCAATTTAAATTACATATCTATGGAGCAATAAATCTTGAATAAGAAGACGAGAGATGATTGAATCTAAAATTCCATTTCCTACAGCGCATTTCTTGGACTGCTATTATATCAGTTTCATAAAGATTGCAAAAAAATGTGTAATAGTGTATTTCGCAACAAGTTTAGAAGTGAAATTTTACTCAACAAGTACGGCTGGTTTAAGTACGAGCTTTCGTGAGTACTTAAATAACCATACGAGTTCACTAAACTTACTTTTCCAACGCGTTTGGAATACTAGTTTATCGCATTTCATGTAGATATATACAGCGTCCGGCAAAATAAACTACCCATTTTAAACAGCTTCTAAAAACTTGTAACTTGAATAACGAACTTAAGAAATACATATTTGTAAACTTGAAGGCTGGGAGTTCTTATGTTTTAAATATGGTATCTCGCAAATGACCGCCGTCCTCAACAATGCATTCTTCTACACGGCTGTGAAAAATTCATAACATTTTAAAGGACGTGCTGTGGAATAGCATCGATTTCATTTCTCATATTAGTTTTCAACTCTTCTAAATTTCTGGGTTTATTTACATACATCTTGATTTTTATATAACCACAGAGAAAAAAATCTGGAGTTGAAAGATCCGGAGACCTTGCTGACCAAGGAATGGTACCATTCCTTGAAATCAGCCTATTTGGAAAAACTCCCACAAAGAATGCGTTGTTCTGTTGACCAGCGCTCCATTTTGACAACTGTCAACAATTCTAACAAAATCTACAAAGCCTACTCTTTCAGTTAAAAATGTTGCCGTAGTGAATACTTGATTAGTTTTTCTATTACTAATGAAACAAATAATACATTTTGCCCGACATTGTATATCACGCGTTCACAGGCCATTAAGGCCCATTGCTGGACCATTTTTCTCAACTCTTTCCGGTCCTTTGCTAGTTTGCTCCACTGTACTATGCCTTTATCTCTTAGATCTGTGTTTACTGTCTCCATCCATTTGTTTCTCGGCCGCCCTTTTCTTCTTATGCCTTGCGGGTTGGCTTTTAGTACTTTTTTGGTCTGTCTGTTGTCTTCTAAGCGCTCTATAAACCTAACCATCCCATCCTCTGTGTTCGTATATATTGAGTGATCATTGCCTCTCCATACAGCTGTCCCAGCTCTTCGTTATTTCTTCTTTCCCATCCGTCTTCTGTTTTTCTACCTCCAAATATTCTCTTTTGTACTCTCTCATATTTCAAGCTTTTTTTCTACTTTGTTCATCACCCAAGTTTCACATCCGTAGGTCACTGTAGGTCTTAACACTATTTTATGGATTGCTATTGCTACCATTTTCCGTTATTAACATTCCCAGATACACAAAAGCCTGCACATTGTTTATTTTCATTACCCTGTTGTTTTCTAGTTTAATTTCTATTTGCCCCTTTCTGTGCTTTATTCCAGCTTTTCCGCCCTTTACCATATATTTCGTTTATAATCATCACTGTCTTTCTCGCTGCCTTATCGAGGTTTCTCGTCATCGGCGTATGCCAGGCACTGGTGACTTTTGTTCGTTAACAGACCCGTTGTATTAATTACGCTTTCTCTCATTATCTTTTCCAGCATTAAATTAAACAGCGTTGTGGACAAGAGATCACCTTGCTTTAGTCCGTTCCTGACTTTAAAGGGGTCGGACATCACACCGTTGACTTTGACTGTATTTGATGTGTCGTTTATTGTTACCAACACTAGCTGAATCTCGAAATCCTTCAATGCTTGATATAGTCATTGTCTTTTTAATGAATCGTATGCTCTTTTAAAGTCTATAAAAATACAGAGTGTTTCGAAGCGTTACAAAAGTTTTATGCAGCGGTTCTGTATTCATATCATGGTGCCAGCAATTGATAATGTAGCTGAAGAGTTACAGAGCAGTGTAAAAAAGCACAGGAATGCAAAGGGTATGTTAAAAGCAACCTGACAGTGATACGAGACTACAATACAGTGCGAAATAACTTATAAACCAATGTTTATAAACTCAAAAGTAATAAAAGCAATCAAAGTGAGGTTAGTGTGTTCTAGAATTGACATTTAACAAAAACAATTTCGTATTTAAGGAAAAACGTTGTAAAAACTTATTTGAAACAATTGTTAACTTGTTGCTAAGATACCTAGATGTTCAATTATTATTGTTTATTAGGAAAGCTAAGCCAGAAGCTGTTATAATATTGGCACCCAGTTTTTATTTTAATTTCGTACATTAAAAGTAATTAGTTGGGCCAGTTGTTGGTTTTATTTAATCGCCAGCGTGCAGAGTCCATGTGTGCTTGATTCCATAAAGTTATAAGGTGCAATACCAGAGCAAATTGGTCCGGTAGCTTCGCCTTTTGTGTTCGACTTTCGAGCTATATTTCGGTTATAAAAAGACAGCAGCAGCAGAAAGCAATCCAGAAAGAAATTACAAGCTTAGCGTCCCTTGGAAACGTGATCCAGATACGAGGTCCACTTTTGAAGGCCGATACCAAAAGGCAAGGATCTCAAAGAGGTTTACAGCAACGTGGAACAGCTGGGGCAGACATCGTTCGTGGTCCAGAGATAGGCAGCAGCCTCGAGGAACGACCCAGCAGGAAGTTACGAGATTGGCGTCACCAAATTGTGCAGAATTGGGAAAAGAACTTGGCCAGCAAAACAGAAGAGAGTTGGCATTATCTATGACGTAAATAAATTGCATTGTTTTTGATTACCTGATTTGCGATCAAATTAAGCTGAATTTTTGTGTGTTCGATTAGTTCTGTGTACGGTCAATTTTATAGGTTATCTGTCACTCGTTTAAGAGTGTGCATTTGTCCTACCTGAGTAAAAGTTATACGGTGTTACAACCCAACCGTTTGATAGTCCTCGAATGCTAGCCCGCGCATTAATTTGAAGTTAGTTGCAAATCGATAAAATATAAAAGGGATAACATACCATTTATTATTGCTATTAAAGCTTAATTAAACAAATCAGAATTTTTTATAAGCCCTGAGAGAGACAGTTATTCAGATTAAAACTTGTGTAGTAATTCTGGTAATATTATTTTTTAGTCCAATTTAATTTACAAGTGGAATAATATTATCATTACAAAACTTCTCACCATAAACAACATTAGTATTATTATAACAGTATATATTGATAGGTCCTATTCTAATAACAATAACTCTGTGTTTAGAAACAACACGTCGAGAGAGTGAATGTAGTCTGCCGATGCAAGCAATATATTCATATATTGCAAAAAGTAAACTTAATAATAATAATATGAAGTAGTGAATGCTTTTAAATCGTTAAAGACTGTCTTAGCACCCGTGCTGAAAATCATTCGTTACTGTTAAATTTTTAGACCGTAAAGTAGGTATTTCTTTACAGGACGATTTTGAAAAAGTTTTCTTTACTGGTTTATTTTTGAAAATTGACGTTCTGATTGGTTTGCAATATTTGTTGACTGCGGTTACTAAAAGCACCAACCACCAATATCTCTACATTTTTAGTATATAGTAGTTTTAGTATAGTGCTTGTTTATTATGTAATATTCCAATATTTAGGTAAAATTAAGAAGCAACGCGGGTGCGAAAACTCCTCCGGAAACGGATGCAGTTTACTGGTTATCTATTGCAAGTCGTTTTCTGTATGTACTTATATTAATAGTTTTTAATTAAATTATTGAATCTGTCGTAGGTACTTAGTATTTGAAAAACAATTTTTAATAAAAACTTCACACTTATGTCTAAACTATTTGTGCAAGCATAATAACTAAATCTCGTTTGGTTTTAATGCAACACTGTACCGTCAGTCATGTTGCTCGTTTTGAGCAGTTACGTAAACAAACGTATCCCCCGAAGCCACTCAGCGCAAAACCAACTTCCAAAATGCTTCTCAAAGGGAAATGAAAGAGAAGTAAACAAAGTCCACCACATAAATACAGGCATTGTTGTCAGCACTGAAAGAGTTCTTTTACAGCCACATTATCGATGCAGAAATAAATGTTTTAAAGAATATGACCAGATAATACTTAAAACCTTGCAACCATAAATATTTCCCCTTTTCATTTACACAGCTTTTGGCTCTGATATCCTATTTGTTTGTTGAAATTAATAACGCACACGTTAGGGAGGTAACTACATTCGTCATTAAAATTAGTGATAAAAGACTAGTGACATTCAACAAAGTGAAAAATATTTTTGTCAATTTTCCTAACAAACATAAAAATTAAAGCCATATTTCTAGTAAATAGATCATCAATAAGATCGAAAAATAATAATAGCGGCTTTTATTGTATTTATGACCAAACATTTTTGGAAGATAATGAGCAAGAAAAAGTATTGTTACTAAATCCACATTTTTGAAACCCCATAATATTTAGCAATAATAAACTAACTAGTTTATTAAGAAAAATACTAAATCGTTAGAGCTCTAACACAGGCTTTAAATATTAAAAACTTTACCAACAAATATACATATACATATACAAATATACAAGTAAGAATTAGGTAATGTCAATTTCTTTCATAACAGGGATAAGACGTGCTTCACAAAACCTTGGAATTTTTATAGAAAGGTTTTTGTTTAAGAATTTTATAGATATATCACATCATTTGTTTATTTTTCGTATAATATGTTCCACGTTGTCAAAAAATATATTTACCCAGCTGTAATAACGATATAAAAGATCTGCCTATCTATTTATCTATCCTGAAAGTTAAATCAATTACAGTTACCTACACAATCTAGCGTGAAGGTAGCAAACTTATTGCAGTTTTCTATAACGAGTGACACTTCTAAATTAAGATAGAATGTATAACTGAATAACAGATATTTTTGTGTTAGAACTGAAGCACAAATAGGAAACATAGGTAAAGTCTAGGGTCGTGGCTCCCGAATTTTGGTTAAATTGGTAATTCACAAACAGATATTGTTAAAATATAAATAGGTAAATTGTAGTTAATTTTCATTTCATATGAACACATGGTGCCCACGGATTAAATCTAGTTTTTAATTAGTTGCCTACGCGAATATAATCTAGATAATTCAATTGCAGCCACGCAGTTTCAATTAAATCCATAGCAAATCCAACTTGCTACATTTTCTGTCATCGAAATTTTGATTCGTGATTTCTACTCTTTTCCCTTTCTGTGAAAAAAATAATTCAATTAGATAGCACGTGTGTCCAACTAAGTGTGCATAACAAAAAAAGTAGTTACTAAAAATATATCAATAAGATACTGCAACTTTTGTGGTTGAGTTTAAACTAAAAAATAGAAATCGAAAATCCATGACTGATATATCAGATATCTTAAAGAAAGTTTCGTAAGTAGAAAGAAAAAACCGAGCTCAAAACGATGATCAGAAACCACATAAAGTCAGAAGAATATTGAAAGATAACAATTAAGGTGAGGCGTATAAAAATTTCAATATATAAAAATGAAAGAATTTTGGAAACAGTCGTACATACATAAAAATAAACTGCTCAACTACAGATCTAAAGAGTAGCTTCAGAATGTGTAGTTCAAAACGTGACCACCGAACCTATGTAGATGGCGCCAAGTGGACAAGCCGCCACTGTGCTACAATGCTTGGAAATTTTGCAAAGTGGAAAATCGGCACCTTTCGCCAAAACCAAATAGCGCATGAAGGTGCTCGGGACCTTAGCAACAACTTTGCCCCCTTTCAAAATTTCGATATCTGTAGCCGTTCGAAAGTTACAGGCGATCCAGACGGACGGACGGACGGACGGACGGACGGACGGACGGACGGACAAAACGTTCGCATAAGTACGCTGAAGCTACTAATAACTATAACGGGAAAATTGCAAGATGTGAGAAAAGATAGAGTAGGAAAGCAATAGTCTTGGCGAGGAATGAATTCCAAGTATCGAAGAATTTTGGCTCTGTAACGGCCCTGACGCGTTTACCAAAGCTGTTTAATGTTTACACAGTAGACTGGTAAATTAAAAACGTATTTGAAAAGCGCGTCATTAGTTCGCGCGCCCTACAGAGAGTAGACCGAATGCGTCTATCGTTAGAGCGAAAAGACACCAGCTTCCGCGGGTTTTGTGCTGGAAAGAGGCAGGAAGCAGAAGTTAGAAGATATATTAAAGATATATATTGAAGAAGATATATTGGTATTGAAATGTATTAAAAATTCAAATTGACTATCGTAAATTTAAGCACGTTAGATTGGGTAGAAGTTTATTACGAAAGTTGTACAGCAAAGGCATATTCACATTTCATGAAAATATATGAGCTTAAAAATTCAGTTATATAGTAAAATTATAAGATATAATATCAAATCAAAACCAATAAAGCCTTAGTTAACATAGGGAATTATGGTATATATAAGAAAATGGAAGAAAATGTTTAAAAACTGAAAAATAAACCATTTAATGTATAACTGAAAGATAAATATAAAAACTATAGCAATTATCTAACAAAACTAATTGCAGTACCTAGTAAAGGAATCGTACTACACTAACAAAATGTTAGATAATCATAACAATATTAAAAATACAGTGGCAAATTATAATTAAATGTCGGGAAACATAAGAAACTATCAAAACTGATACATTAGTGAAAGACAACACAGAAATTACAGATAAAAAAATATTAAAAGCGAGCTTAATTCATTCTTTGTAAATTTCGCTGGAGAAATAAATTATTAATAACATTCACAGTGATGTTGATTATGATCAAGAAATACAATGTTTCGGTTACTACAATAATTCAAATGCATTAGTGTTACTGTTATGACAATGACTGATACTGAAGATAGTATATCAAAAATTAAATGTAATAAAGCACCGAGATTTGATGGAATAAGTGCTCGAAATTCTAAGGTAATCGAAAGTTAAATCGCCCCACTTTTACGCCACATTTTAGAGAAAAGCACCGAACGGCTGAAAATTGCCGTTATTGTTCTATTACATAGAGGCGGAAGCGTAACTACCATAACAAAGTACAGACTTATAGCACCAGCACCACCATCAATTTTTTCAGAAATATTTGAAAAGCTTATGCAAGCCAGTTAACAAAACTTTAAACTAAATCAAATTTCTTTTCTAATAACCAGTATTGTTTTTTAGGTAGAAGAATGAAATTAGCATTAGTAAATTTTTCTCGTATATTTCACAAAATTTAGATAAAGAAAACAAAGTTACCTTATTATTCACAGATATATCTAGTTTTTATATTATACCTCATAAGAAGCAATAAAACACAGTAGTCTTCTCCACGTACATCTGCATGTACGTGGGGAAGACTACTGTGTTTTATTGCTTCTGATCAAGACACCTCCACTATTAGCATGATGTTATCACCTCCCTGATTATATGTCAATCTAATTATAAAAAGTAAAACGTGCGGCTATCAGAGGACTACCACTAACTTGGTTTAAAAGTTATTTACAAGAAATACAACAGTGCCTAAAGATGGGAACACATACAGGAAATTTAAAAAAAGTTGACAGTGGTGTGTCACAAGGTTCGGTCTTAGGTCAGATACTATTCTTAGTATATACAGTGAATTTGTTATAACGCGCAATGTGGCATTCCCGTTTACATAAGGACTTGATTGTTACTATTGGTTTCGAAGGGTACGCCACGTAATTTTATTGAAAAAGAAGCATCAGAAAGAACAACAGGGCATGTAATAACCCACATACTTGCTGTAAACTGTAGTCTTTATACTATTTGATCAACAGAATTCATTCCCCCGTACAATATATTATGTTTTTACATACTCAGCAACGTTTCCATATTGCATTTTAAAATAAACGCATTTACACATATTGCGCGTTATAATAAACTCCCTGTATATAAATCTATGCGAAGAAAATTTCAGGCGAAGCATTTTCAACAAAATTCAAATTCACATTAATGATTTTACTAGAAATGTATTGCTGTAAAATATGTAATTTGATTAAAGCATATAAAAACTATTTACTAGTAGACACTGGTTATTCAGTGAGAAAACCAAAATATTCAATATTTAAAGTACCTTTCTGTGGGAAAACAGCGAAGTTTTATTTATTGGGAACCGAAATGACACAACGCACTTCCTAGCGACATCAAACGTGTGCAACCAAAATTATTCGAAAAAGATCTACCTGTTATTTCCTCAATTAAAATAGTTTTGCTGAAACATCATTAGCAAGTTCTTTATTGGCCTCGCCCGCAAAACTCGTTCGGCAATAAAATAGACAATTAAAATCACACATTATGTACTTATTATATAAATAGCTATTATACACTGAAATATGTGCATGTAAACAGATATCAATACAAATTCATAGGATATCACCCAAAGAAGGTTAGACATCCAAACAGGAAGTTTCTAAAATACCATAAGATATTAAAACGTGACATTGGCTAATATAAAAAGATAACCCTTGCAGTTCTAAAAGAGTCCTTACGGAAATTATCGGTTTGTTTATTGGTCTTCATCATGTATTATTACTTAGGACTATTTTTAGAAAATCAATAATTCACAGGCTGGTCATCTGAACAATTTAAGGAGTTTGCATGTCCAAAAACTGTTAAAGAAAGAGTTATCCACTGAATGTTTTAATATAAAACTCATTTAAGGGTATACTTGTAAAAATAATATAATTACGACGGACAAAACCTATGTTGTATACAATAATATCAATGAAGTTTATGTTCTAATTATCTAACAGATTTAAATAAATTATGAGACACAAATGACTAAATCGATAAAACGAATTTTACAGTAAATATTATGTAATCACTCATAATACTATAATTTTGTGTCAATAAAAGTGACTGCTAAACCGTAAACGCAATTCTCTACTTCTGTTTTGAAATTTGACTTTACGAGCAACTTTCATTTTGCAGAAATAGCTGAACAGAGCCGCGCTATAAATTAGCAAGATCAGTCACTGGTTTTGTAGATTTGCTGTTTTCCGAAGTGCAAATCCCGTTTAAAGCTGGCCGTCTGTAAATCAATATTGAAGAGACCAGTGTAATCAACTAGCAGAGGTGACGCTGACGAAGGCTTCTCGCAAATGTTGCATAATAACAATATTAGTTTAGTCAGTGTATTTTGCTCCAATTTACGCAAATAAACTACCTATCTACAACAATTTCTAGTAGAAAACATACCGACAGTTATTTTTAATTTGAGTAATGTTTATAAAAATAATTACATATCTTATAATTAAATTGTTTACCTAGCAGAGCATAATTATGTACTACCCACCAGATCTCCCGGTAAATATCTTTCCAAGCAACATTGCAAATTAACTCGGGATTGTATGCGGCATATGGTGAATTTGTATTATTCGTGAGTAGAAATCCATGAAATACATGTGGTGTAAATTTGTTTCGATGAAATTCAAGAATGTATAATTCCGAGAAAAAATGAAACCACTAATTTTTATATCCTGTAAATATGTCGTTTTCACTTCTTCGAATCATAGTTGTCACTTCGCGATTTGATTGTAATAATTAACTGCAACTGACACATTTTAAAAAAATCAGTATAACGTGAAAGACACAATTAAAATCAATAAAAAAAAGCACTAGATTCACGTTGGTGTTCCATTTTTTTGTCATCAATGTTATCTGCATAATATCTACCCTTACATGGCTTAATATAAAATCATCGGCATTACCACAAGTTCATTGTTATGTACCGAAGGTAATGTCAGTTAATTGTTTTTAAATCTCAGAGTCTATAATTTAGGAATCAACACGCTAAACCATAAATCTTCTCTTAGGTGGTTTGAAGAATAACAACTGGCAAAATATTTGCCAAAAAATGCATTATACATAGACAGAAAAATACTACATAGGATTAAACTGTTTGCCTAAATAAATAAGGCAAATGCCAAATTATACTTGAACGAAATCTGCAACCACCAGTTTTAACAGTTACATAATTTATTTAATTGGCAGAATAACAAAAAGTTCAAATGGTTTTCTTGTATAATTTAAAGAACGTAGTGTTGCAATGGTGTTTAATAAATGCAGAAATAGAAAATGTTATATACTTTCTTATGGCTTTTTGCTAAACTAGAATACAGATTTACAGCGTTTTAATACTTAACTGTCAATCAAGATAAAATTAGATTTTTTCCGCAACCGTCTTAAAAGTAATTACTTTTAATACCAAAATCTGTCATTGTAGTTGACGTTGCTCTTACTGACACGATAGCTATTTAAGTAACAAGAAAGGTAAGGACCTATTAACATTTGAGGTAGACAAGTACATCCCAAGGCGAAGCCGAGGCTCGTTGCCTGCCGAAAATGTTAATAGGCGATACATTCCGAGTTATCTTATTATATTTTTCCTGCTGCTCATCGAAATTTTTCTAGATAGTTTGGTTTGTCACCTGTCACCAGGATTAATGGTGATTTCAGTCCCTTTCGTGAGTCATGTTACCTGTCACATAAACAGTTGCAATTATAAACAAAACGTTTAAGTTTACATCTTGCGTTGTTAATTATATTATGCTAGGAACATTAAGTTCCGTTGTCAAGGGAATCAGCAAACACATATTATCACCGACTTACACGCTTTGTTACTAACGCTGTATCACTGACTTACATGCTCGACAACGGGAAAAAGTAAATGTTGCTATGTAACACTTTTAGTTCCTAGCTTCGTCTGCGTTGATTATTAAACAATCAACGCAGATGAAGCTAATCAACGTAAACGACTGTTCCTAGTATTGAAGGTACTTTTATTGCCTAGAAACTAATATTTGTTGGGGGCCAAGTTTGCTTCTCCTGTTATGGATAACTTTGTAACAAGTAGCTCAAACGGCATGCCGGTGAGGGTTTGAGGGTATGAAGAGGTATATAAGAAATGCATCTACTGGTATGAGTCAAAATGAGTTAACCGATAAGGGCGCCACGTTCAGTCACCTACCGTAATTGCCTCCGCCTAACCACATGGACACCCAAACCAATAAAACAAAATTGTCTAATATCAATAACTCGTTTATTAGTGTAATAACTCGTTAGTAATTACATGGACAAACATAAAACAAGTTTGTGGACGAAAAACGAATCCGGGAAATAAAGTACTGACATGTTAATTATCACATGTAATTAGACGAGAGGTTTTTATTTTATCGGATAACTTTCTGTTTTAAACGATATTTTGTTGCTCAGTAATTTGAGAAAAAAAAACTGTCAGCTAACAAAAATCCGACACGGTAGGTGGAGCTTTTTTTTGGGATGACGGTTTTTAGAGTCAAATTACTGATAGGCAAATCAATGAGTTTGCAAATAATAAATTTATCCGGAAAAAATTAAATTCTCGAGTCTAATTTAGTGAATCAAAGAATACACCTTTTAATTGAAAGATTTATTTGCCACTAAAAGAACAATTGTCAAAAATACAGTTGTTATAGAAAACCTTATTTGCCTGGTTGTCTGAATTCGCCTCACCTACACTTAGTACAGCAGCACCACTGCTGTACTAAGTGGTGGCTTTTACATGTTTTTCCCCAAACCTTCCACTATTTTACCATGATGTTCTGCGTTCAATTGTAAATATGGTTTAATCAAATTAGAAGAAGAATGACCCGTAATTTTTATTCGTTGCTGCTCACTAATTCCGGCTTTGCATAATTCGCTCACTGTCGCTGCCCAATTAGAACGATTGGTAACTTTTATTCTTATAACCCCGATACCAATCCGTGCTGCTGATTGCTTAGTCCACTTTGTGATTTCATTTTGTCCAATAGGGCTGTCTATGTACCAATCCTTTGAATTTATTTTTTCCAGAAAGGATTGGGAGTTAGAAACAACCGTTCACTTTTAACATTTTTCTCTTTTCGCTAACAACTTCTTTCGTAACCTCACCTCTAGCAAAAACTATAGATTAAGCAGACTCGCAAATACTATCGTCGAAAAGGATTTCTATAACTCATCCATGTAAATAACTAACAATTTTTTTTGTTTCTAACAAACATTCTTCGCTTTAACACCCGAGTGACCCGTGTACTTGAATATGATTACGTTAACCTGTTTACTATTCTTGTTCTAAAGTAAGATTTATATAAATGCCTCCGGCTCTCGGCCTGTAATTTAACCGAAGGTAAAGAACATGAATATCTCCAGTGATCCACACAATATTTTATTCACTACCATATTAGTAGAATTAGTATTACTTTTCAAAACGTCAAAGTGTCAAATGTCATATTTAAAATATGAATCTGTAAGTAAACTCAAGGATTACCTGAATGTATAGTTGCTAAGACGTTGTTTGTAGCATAATGGTTACCATGAGACTGAGGGAGAAACAATTTGAAAATCCCTGGGAAGTTATAAGTAGCTTTTCATATTTTGCATCTAAGATGAAATAAACAATATCATGTTGCTAGTAAACAAAATATGTTGCCCAGCAGAAAAGAAGTAAAAATAAAAGAACCTCGGATTTTAGATAGCTACTGTACATTTTGCTTCAAAAAGGAAATTACCATATCTAAAAATAGTCGGAGGCTGCGACATCCTAACAGCGAAACCAAAACTGACCCTGTAAAGACAGTCTTAACGGTAGAAATGCGTACATGGTGCAACACTCAAAAGAAATCCCGTACGAACTCGTCGAGCAGCTTCAGATGCAAAAAATCACCGGAAAGCTGATTTCTGAAAAAGGGGAATATGGCAATCTCTCATGTAACTGAGAGTTGCATACTGGCAAATGTTCGATGAAAAATCTTTCTAGACAATTAGGGGACTATCTTCTATCCAAAACAAAGAGAATTGGGATTACATGATACGCATTGTATTAACATACGACCCACGGCTTTACATCACTTCTGGCATTCTGTGGAAATTTTCATCCGCACTTTTTATTTTTAAAAACCTCACCGGGACCGGGACTCGAACTCACGGCCCTACGATCAGTAGCCAGGATGCTTACCACTCAGATACCAGCCCCGGCTATTTGAATTGTGATTCATAGCAACGTCCAAACAAGTTGACGATCAAGTTAAAACCACATTCACAGCAGAACATATTAGCTGTTCCAGTGTTTTGTCTTGAATAGTACACCCGGCAAACACGGACGAAGAATTCACGGCGACGGATTTCTTTCGTAGCATACTTTTTAGCTGTAAAGGAAAAACTATAGGGCTATCATAATAAAACCTGCCGGAAAAATTACAAGGTATTTTAATTTTTAATTCATATTTATACAGTGAATTGATCCAAACGTAAGTAGTAAATACAAAATCTACAATGTCACTACATCGTAGATTGCTAAAATTTATAAAAATAAAAAATGTGATGTTAATTGTGAATATTCCGGTTTGTACATAAAATATTGAATGCATCTTGTGCGTAGCTGGCGTTTATGGTCCTTCTGATGTCATTGTCCACGGCTGCGGTTGGGTTCTAATTTTCAGGTCGCGGCTCATAAGCGCCCTTGGTACATAAATAACAATTATGTCCGTCGTCGTGTTAGAGCTCGTGGCTAAGCTTTGGGCTCTAACTTTTACCCTGCGGGTCATTAATGCCTTCTTATGCCCTTGGTACGTAAATAACTAACATTCTTCGCATTATATATAGAGTAATGACGAGAAAATCTGTTGAAGCCCAATCTAAGTTGTGACTGTGTTTAGCTTAAATGGAACATCCAATGATGTTTTTTTATACACAATCATTTTTCTAAGTTGGGAATGTAACGTGGCAGTTCTCTATGATATTCGTTAGAAACTTCCAACACTGTTGTCTAAAATAGTATTACAAGTGATAAATGAGTACCAAAACTTCCCCGATTTGAGTTCCTATTGTTGTATATTTATGTCAGCCAGATAAGGTGGAATTAATTGCAATATCTGCAGATAGTGCCAATGAACTTGTTTTACCTGATGTGTTTTTTAAACAACAAAATGCTCAATCGCAGGATCGCGAATATGATCCCCGCTCCCGATGAAGTTCTAAAAAATGAAAAAAAAATGCCGATAAAAGCCTCTACCGGACGTCATCCTTTGTAAAAAATGTAAATTGACGGTCCCATTATATTACATTGTAAATCATGTCTTTAATCTCGTCAAAATGCTAGTGGTTTTATTATATGACCATCGTAGTCGGTGTCAAATGTATTTGGTACTTCGCATGCCTAAACACCTTGGTCATAAAAACAACAAAATCAACTTCATTCATTTTGTTCTCTGAATGATGTCATTTGAGTTACATGATTGGTGAAGATAGGGTACCTCTTATTGATAGTATAAGGGTTAAAAAACAGAGCCAGTATATACACTGGCTCTCTCACAAAATAGCCTACTTTCAGTTGTATGTAGAGCGTGCTGCAATGATAAAAAAATATATGCTTGGAGATGATTAGGTCTCTTCACCAGTGCCAGGTAACATAGTAAAATTTATGTGAACATTAAATAATACACAGAAGTACTATTTATCTCTAGATGACTAGAAATGTTAAAGCTACATGTGTAGCAATATGTAAAGAGTTGCGTATATATACACCCTCTAAAATAATAAGTATTAAACTTGTTGATAAGGTGTTTGGTGCATCAATGATTTTCCATCAAACACGAAATCGTTTTAATTATTGTTCAAACTAATGTTTGATCATGAGACAAGACAATTTAGTCAAATTAAGTAAAATTATTCGTACGCAAAAGTGATTTCAATTAGAATATAAAAACTAGTTCAAGACAGGTGCCAGTTAAACTATTTGTAAACAAAAATCTGCATTAGCGTCAATTTACTGGGCCACGTTACAATACTATAAGGAAGCTTTATGCAGACCGCTGCATTATAATGCTATCTCTGGGTCATATTTCACACACATTGTGTACCGGCGAGGTATTATTATGCAAACGTCGTGTTTTTGGGCCTATGCCAATAATAGCTTATGAGTTTAAAAACAGCAAACACGACACACATTCAATTATATATAGGGACTTGTTAAATAATTCAGTACACTTCTCAACGCTGAGGTGTATTCATTTGTGAAGAAGACACAGGCTAAAATTGTCTTTAAAAGGGTGGTTAGGCCTGGCCACTCTAGTCACATCTTATTGCAACCAAGAAACTTGATCTCTTTTCACAAAACAACGTGGTTCTACAGTATTAAACAATTAATGTTCCGAGGTGCGAACTGAACGAGTGCAAGGAATAATTCCCGGAACTACGCAAATCGAAGGCTTGGATAAATGCAAAGACCATCGCGAACAATTATTAAATTTTCTAGTCAATTTTAGAAAATGATAAATATAACTACGACAGCGCTGCGCAGATTACTTAATAATGAACCCCATTTCAGATCTCATCTCACTACAAAAACAGACATTCCTTAAAGTTTCCACTTTCCCCATTTTTAAGATGTATGCCAGTACTTTTTAACAACTACTTTGTTTTGACTTAGCCGATGCAGCATGGGGCTTTCAATGTAAAAATTTAAATGTTAAATTATTTCCTTCCCTAATTATGTATTTTGAGCTAAAGTGTACACAACTTTTTTGCAGAGAACAAACTACTGCATCCGTATAGATTATCGTTTAAATTTTCCCCTTTCCATAAGCTGAAGGTTCGATCGAATTAAAATGTGCATGTTCTTTGTGTAGATAGTTCCAAGGCATCACCAATTTTATTAAAAGTAACAGTAGGTATGTATGGATGAAATAATTCTGTTTTCTTCGAAATTCCTGTGATGTATCGTACGAGTCATCACATTATAAGAGTTATATGTTTTATTCCAAGTTATTTTCCAGAACTGTGTTAAACTTACATTCTTTTATTATAGTACTAGAGACTCTGTACATAATAGTATATTATGTTATTAGGAGCAAAAGTTATATTTTATGTGGCGAGGCTGGACGGGTTATCTGCCGAGCTTGCGAGGCAGATAAGTACAGCCGAGCCACATAAAAATACTTTTGCTCCGAATAACATATAGTATTTTTTCTTCAAACGTTTTTATAACAAATTATTTACAACTTTGTGAACAAAATTCGAAGAAAATTACTTGATTTCGTCAGCGGCAGATAATATTATCTGCCGATGACGAGCGGGCAGATAAAGTCGTCAGCGGCAGATAATAACTTTATCTGCCGCTCGTCAGCGGCAGATAATATTATCTGCCGGTTGGCAATAAAGTGATAGTTTAGCATCATCAATCCAGCAGTATAATGCCATATTTTACTGCCGTTTGAAGAAAAAAATTATTATAGTGGGTCTCTATGTATTACTATATAATGTACCAAAATAATTAGTGAGAAGAGTAAAATAATTTTAGATACAATGAAATAGCTACATGGTTGTCATAATCAGAAATGGTAGTGTGTATTTCAGCATTATCAAGAGTGACCAAATAGATCGCCGCCACAACTTCTCAACGTATTTGCATTGAAAATGTAATCGCCGTCCTAGGGTGCAGAAAACGCGGTAAGTAAAAAGCCATTAACGTAATCTACTTAGCGTTCCCATCTTTCTAGCAGTGTGCAGATGCCGATAATCAATCATGAGGCGAAGCCTTTAGAAATTTAAGTTGCAAATGCAGTGCCTCCGTCTCTTTTGCTTTATTGTTTTCTTTGTGTAAATAGGTCTAAAATATTTTTTTATATTAGCGCTCCCCAGTTTTGTAAACATAATTTATTATTTCTTCGAGAAGCAAGAAAACTCTCTAACGTATTGCACAACATAAGCTTTTACTTACACAGTTGCACAGTGTAATAAATATTTATTGCTATATTGAGAGTAACAATTAACAGAATTTTTAGAGTGGTAATGCTTCATTCACAAAGCCATTGCATCTGCAAATTGAAACAGCTTATAAATAAAGCAATGCAATGCACCTGCATAAATTAAGATTAAGTCTAAAAGCAAGCTGTTCTTGTTTCAATATTCCTGATATGCGTTTCCAAAGCCAATTATAGTTTCAGCATTTGAAAGTTTGCAGCACACCTGTTTACCGAATCGCTCATAACCGTCTGTGAAATGCGGGCAAAATAACATCGTTGAAAACGAACATCTGTGCCGCCAATTTTGATGCAAGTATAGCAGTTGAACTGAATTTATTTGTTTGTACGTGTATGCATTTTTGTCAAAACATGTCTAAATATTTAGACAGTGCAGATAAACTTAGTACAAGAATTTACAAATAGTAAGCAAGCTATTTCAACTTATTCTGCTACTATTTTATTTAAAACGGTTGTTTATGACTTAGTAAATTTTCAAACACATACTTACATGTTTTCTTCATGTTTTTTAATAGCAACTTTTCCCATTTACACTTTAAACTATAAGCAATACTATGTAAACGATTCCGAAATCACCTAGAATCAACCAAAACAAAATCTGTAAATCGATAGTATCCCCAATAACTGACAAATTATTTCACAGCAACTTGAAGCATTAAAGGAAGGGCGGAAATGAAGTTTAATGATGGCGTCCCGCCGGTTAGATGTAAACATTGGATCTCGAGAACAATATAACCTATCAGGATGTTTTCTATGCCAGTTTGTGTAGAATATTAATGCAAAGAACTGAAAAGCTTCTGGACAAGATCGGTCCTTTTTTTCTTTGTATGTGTTTATCGATTTATATTCACGTTACCAATAATAGAAATTAAGGGATAACGTAACTACGGCAATATATATTTTCGAATGCGGATACAATTTTTTATCCTTTCTCACATTTAAATCTGATATTCCACATTATTGGCCCTCTGTGCCCAATTCTCATTCTCCGCTAACGGTAGGTATTCATAAATGGCTTGCTCTATTTTATACCGATTTCAACTGGTTAGGCTTCGCAATAATTAGTTTCCGCCTCCCTTGCTTCCCCAAAAGTGCATAGCAAAAGCCACTCCATCTCAACAACGTACCGAAGTATCGGTAAGAAGCTTGAATCTTCTCTTTTTGTTTTAGGTTTATGAATACGTATTTAACAGGTATATCCTTAAAAATAACATGTTCGCTATAACAACGCTCTCTAGCTGTCCTCAAAAACTTCTGGAATAAGGACATTTTTAAATATCAAACACATTATAGAAAAATTTCGCACTAACCGTCACCCTGAATATATTAAATAAGTAAATAACTAATCTTGTTTATTCATCTGAGTTCACTAAACACTACTCGCATCGAATTTTAAGATAGCATATAAGCTAACATTAAATGTTCTTACATCTGATGAAAATTATATCTGTATGTATCATTTTAAAAACAATGTGTCTACAATAAAACGAAAAATTGACAATAATGTTAGAGCTATTATTTTAACCCTGAATACTTCTGTAGATTTTTTATAGCACTCGCTGTGTCTTCAATTTTACGTCGCAAGGCCATCATTGAACCGCCATCTCGCGATTTTAGATACTACCCAAGTAGCACAAGACATTGTACCAATATTGGTCAAATGTTAAATAAATGTCTTTCATTGGCTCAACATTTCATCGTACAGTATATGTCTTTTATATGTTACACCAATATTGGCTCTACAACATTTACTTAAACATGTTGGCAATGCATTGGTCGGATGTCTTATATCTGTTGTTGGAGATCCGACTTAAATCCAACATTGAATAGACATTGTAAATTCGACAGTAGGATGATATTAGCTAGCCAAAGTTTCACCATCATAAAACCAACATTCTAAATAAAATGAAAGATTCCTATTTAAAGCCAATATTTGACCAGCATTCGAATAACGATAGTAAAATGATATTGGTTGGCCAATGTTTAACCAATATAAAACCATTATTCTGAATAAAAGGGTGATTACCTACTTGAATCTTATATTCAACCAACATTCAAAATACAACAGTAAAATGATATTCGCTAGCCAATGTTTAACCAATATAGAACAATCATTCTAAATAAAATGCTGGCTACCTATTTAAATGCTATATTCGACCAACATTCGAAATACAACAGTGAAATGATATTGGTTAACCAATGTTTAACTAATATAATGGCATCATTCTAAATAAAACAATGGTTACCCACAATATTTAACCAACACTCGAATTGGGACAATACAATTATATTTGTTGACCAACGCCTAATCAATATAAAGCCAATATTCTATGTAAAACGATGAGTTATATTATAACTTAAATGCAGTGTTTAACCAACATTTTAAATACAGCGGTAATATGATATTTGTTGGCCTATGTGAAAAAATATAAAACCTGTATTCTAAATAAAACGATGAATTCTTACTAAAATCTAATATTTAGTCAATATTCGAAAAACAGCACTAAAAAGATATTTGTTAGGCAGTGTATCACGAACACAATCAACGCACTTAGTTAGGCTACTTAAATTAGGAAATTGCGAACTTCATTTTTTATTCAAATACGAGTATATTTTGGTACAATTGTCTCTGCTCAGAGATTATTAACGACGTCACAGAGTGTGTACAACTAACTCTCAGGGATTGGAAAGAATTATTATAGTGCAAATAAATTACCGATTGATAAAATACGTCGCTTATTTATTTCTAGTCCCACTTCTATCGTAAAAGTTCATTCCCCATCTCGCCGTGTTTATACAAGCTTTAATAGATTTAAAATCAAAAGAAAGGTAAATAATACTATCGAGGATCTAAGCAGTAATCACTTTCTATGTTCTGACTTACCCTTACCATTTAATTTTCAAAAAAAACTGCCTATTTTCTGTCGAGATTATTATACGGACAGTGAAAGAAAATCGTGTTTTAAAATCGGTAGTTTGTGTTCGAACTCTAAAGTTTAAAGATTCTATATTAAGCATTTGTGAAGCACGCAAAGATTTATGGACAGCAAATTCATTTATTATTCCCCACAGTTACGTACGAAAACTGATTGTGGTCTTTAAGAGAAATTTATTTACCTGACAAAAATGCTATTACCGCATTTTTGATTCTAAAAAAGCCTGCTATTACTTTAGAAGAGATTATTGGGTTCAAAACTATAATAACGTAGCACCGCAAAAATAGCCTGTTTTGAGCTTTGGTGTTCATAACTTTTATATTTCTCCTTGGCTTCGATGTACAAAAGAAACAAAAATACAATTTTAAATAATAAACTTTAAAAAAGCATAAAAACCAAAATATTACATTCCTTTATTAGCATTACATACACACAGCGTGAATTATTTGTTTGAACAGCCTCATCCCTAATATAAAAGATATCTAGAAATAAGAAACAAATCGAATATAAGCATTAAAACTCAAAAATGCACTTTTCATTACTGTGGTTACACAAATAGCTAGTATTATTCCCAAAATCTTTCAAGTTGAATACCGCCTCACGAAAGCAAATTTGGATTATATTTTTTAAGCTGAGCCAGTTCGTGTTATTTTGGTGCCGAAACATGACGCGGTTTACATAGCTTTAGATTTACTATGTGTAATTAATAGCGTAATGAAATTAATGTTGTAAAGAACGTTTCCTGTAAATCTCGTTCACGGTTTGAATAATAAGATTTTGTTATCCATGATTTCTTCTTTGCTGGATTTTTTGGCACTCAGTGGTTGATTGATTAAAAAATAATTATATTTATGTTCGAAAACTTCACGAAATTTCAATTTTTCCAAAATAAGGTTAACTTTCTAATTCAAATTAAGCACTAAATTGTGGAATAAAATCACCATTTGAGACACACTTTTTACGGTTTTGGCTGTTAAACTTTTTTATTATGAAACCTCTTAAATATTTTCAGATTTTTTATACACTTATTAATTCTCTGGTATTGTTATTGATTCATCATAAAATTTGGTACAAATAATGAAAATCGCAAAAATAATTTCAGAGGATGCTGTAATAAAACATTAAAACAGGTTGCTTCGTAGCAGATACGGAATTTTCCATTGTTAGAAAGAGCAGGTAAATGTGGCATTCAGTACCAGGAAATGCAAAGGACCGGTACCTACAACTACAATAGCTTTGCTTATTATACCTGACAATTCAGTGGCGGCGCTATATTATATCATTCAGCCGGGAATATCATTACTTTTTATTAGTAGCTTCAGCGTACTTTTGCGAACGTTTTGTCCGTCCGTCCGTCCGTCCGTCCGTCTGTCTGTCTGCCTGTCTGTCTGTCTGTCTGTCTGGATCGCCTGTAACTTTCGAACGGCTACAGATATCGAAATTTTGAAAGGGGGCAAAGTTGTTGCTAAGGTCCCGAGCACCTTCATGCGCTATTTGGTTTTGGCGAAAGGTGGCGATTTTCCACTTTGCAAAATTTCCAAGCATTGTAGCACAGTGGCGGCTTGTCCACTTGGCGCCATCTACAGAAGTTCGGTGGTCACGTTTTGAACTACACATTCTGGGTGCACTATAATACTTAATGTTTTCGCAGTGCTGAAGCTACTCTTTAGACCTGTCCTTGAGCAGTTTATTTGAATATTTAGCTTCATTTATTTGCCGTTATTAATGAGTATACACAATAGCTTTGAACAATAAGTCTGATTTCTTTAAATATAGTTGCATATCTGATAATGTGTATGTAATGTAATCTGTAACCTCGTGATAATACTAATTAAATTTGAAAAATCAACATGTTTTCCTATTTTGCAGTATTTAAATCGCAAACAACATTTTTTCAGGCTGTTTTCCTCCTTGTAGAATATTTATAAATAGAACGATATTTTTTGAAATATCAAACCAAGCAATTACAGTACCTAATGTACAATTTGTTAATATTAATATGCCTACATTTATCTGTCCTTGTTTTAGATTTATTGAAATAGGAAATTGGTTTCTAACTTTTTAAAATTTATATTAGCGTTTTTTTTAATCTTCTATAAAAAAATCCATAGCCTACAGTAACATCATAGTCATAAACTAATTTAAACATTGTTCTTTTTGAGGTCAAATAATCGCTAATATGATGAGTTGATGACATTATATCAGTTTCCTTTTTTTAATTGTTTTTTTTATTTTGATGTCACTCGAGCTGCTGCGTTTAGTGTTTCGCGAGAGCGAGAACGAGACCGAGAAATGATCGTTCTTGCTCTATTCTCTACCTCGCTCTCGATTAGGAGATCGAGGACTAGAGGTCTTAGTTGACTCTATAGCTGTCGTGGACCAAGAAACTAATAAATTAAAATTGTTTTCTATGGAAATTCTAAAACTGCTTTAGCATTTTTTTTGTAAACCGAGAGCGATAGGTCAAAATTCTCGGTCTCGGCCATTCTACTTCTCGCTCTCACACTCGATTCACTACCGCCGCTCTCGTTCTCGGTGCGAAAATGAGAGCGAGAACGAGAAAACGGCCTCAGTTTACTTTAGCTCGATGGCTACCGAAGTTCTACCGTTGAATGAAGCAATAAGCGTTCTTCACTACTTTGTCAGAAAAAGAAAAGTTTAACTCCACTACAAGTTATTACCTATTTTTTAAACACAACTTAAGTTTTTTTTTTCGGTAACAGACACGCATAAAAGCGGGAAGTATATTTAAATTGTTATCATAAGGTACATAACCCCGAATTACAAAGGCGATGGGATGGTATAGCGACGCAGCATGGAGGATAACGTTCAAATAAAAAATAATGAAACGAAACTTTGAAAATGCACATCTTTATAATCAGTTTTTAGTATGAAGAAGTATAAAGTAATTTATAGTAGTAATTATTTCACTGTATATATTTTCAGCTGTAGATTACAAAATAATATTAGAAACTTTAATGTAAAAAACGTTAACCTCTGATTTTCTAGCTCTATCTACATAGCTTTGTCATGTTTTTAAAAGCGGCAGTTATTACGAGAACATCTAGTGCGTGGTACGCCACTGCGTATTTGTTCGTTGGTTTTTGGTTTAGCAACCTAAAGAAGGGCGTTTGACCGCTTCCAAGTTCCATTGCAGCAGAATATGCAGATACTGTTCGTACTTGCTTCCTAGCTCCTACCATCCTAGTAAAGTGTATCGTTTTTAATCACGTTTGCAGCGAAAAAGGTAAGTTGAACCCATTTTTCTCTATACCTATATAATTTAGCTAATTAAAACAATATTTATTCTAAAAACGCATACGTATTTTGAAAAAAAAATCACTTTTTTGTTTCATGAAAATTCAGAACTGTACCTATGATTAAAAAAAAACATGGTTCTTTTTGTACTTAAGGTATGCGGAATTCATTGGATTTCGTGATAAATCATATAATAATTTCGTTATTTATTACAGGAGCGATTCGACGAAGGTACCCTAATACTACGAAAGCCGAGTTCAAAGATAGAGTAGGCACCTTCTTGCGCACGGCCAAAGACAGGGACGGGGAAGAAAACGCCGAAAAACGAATCTGAATATTATGTAGGTATATACTCGTATTAGTTTAAATGTAGTGTGTAAATACTAATAATCTTAATCTTAAGTGCCAGATTTTGTGGATTTTACTTTATATTGTTTTATTTTAGAAATTTTACAGGCGGATTCATAATTAGTGAACCAAATTGAAACAGTAAATTCCTCATGCAAAAAAAGAGAGGACCTATGGATGAACAATGAACATATCTACTTAACCAATAGGTTACCGAGATACGAGGTGTTGGAATTTCCTTTTTATTTATTATACACCGTACTGATTTTTTCTGAATAGGAGGGAGGGATGTTCATTAAATTTTCAGAGAATTTTCTGTGTGCATTTTTGATATGTATATTAAATTTTCAAAAAAAAAAAGAAAGGGGCAAGTTAACCGTTATCCTGCTATTTCAAATTTACAAGTGTACCGTGTTGGATAAAATAAAATTAATGTCTGTTTCCAATTAAAAATATGAGAAAATTTCAACACCTTGTATCTCGGTAACCATTTGGTTAAATCTACATATTGATATAAACTTTCTGTGTTCTTTATGCCTGAGGTTTTGTTCACTAATTATGAATCCCGCAGATATATTATATAATCTGTATAAACTAGGTGGTTTAAGTGTGTCTGTCATCTAGTGTATTTTATTTTGAATTATGTATTATTATTATTGATTTTTTCACGGGTTCTATATTAGATTACCGGGCTACATATTATTAAAGTTAATCTTCAGGTCATAATTTGTTTTATAGATTTACAAAATTTATGTGTTCGAAAGGACTGATTTTTGGGTAGATGTGTGTATATATGGGGTACATTGAGTGTTTGTAGGCCTTGTATAAACCATTGTGGAGTTATGCCAGTGACTGATACTATTATTATTATTATTATTATTAATAATAATTTTTTTTTATATATTATTGTTACTCAGCAATTTTCAGCATTTTCTTTCGGGTAATAAACAACTTTTTTCTAACTCTGAAACGTTTAATAGCAAGAAAAACCGCCATTGCAATATCGGGAATCCATTTTCTGTATATCCACAAAAACTAGTTTTCATGGATAGGCATGATGTTATAAATCCTAGAACACGATGCTTATTCTTTGTTTCCAACTTTGAACATTTTTTATTAAAAAATGTAATTCTTTATCGAAATATGTCATAATATACAGGGTATTTCATTTAAAAATTTTTGTTTTAAGAATATCTCGTAATAGTCGTAATCAGCGTAAAAAATTACATACTTTTGTTAAGTTAATCGACCTCGTAGCTCCAATACTAACAAAGTTAAAAATAGTGAGCACTTAACTTGCAAGAGGCTGTATATCTTGTATTGGGAATTTTTTATTATTATTTTTATTATAATTATTATTATTATTAGGACCACACACCATTAGATGGTAGAGTGGAACTGATAATATATATATATATATTATTATTAGGAAATTTTATAGATATAAGCTCATATATACTCTGTAAATATTATTAATTATGTATCTTAAATGCGATTCTGTATATCTTCTATTGTGTATTATTATTATTTTTTTATTATTATTAGTGCTATTATTATTATTGTTAAAAAACTTTTACGCAAATAAATATTATTGAAAATACTCTTGTAGCTGTCCTTGTCTTAAATAAATAGTAATGCATGATATGCACATTTACTATGTAGGCGAGACAGATGCAGCTTATATTGGATATATGTTGGCAGTCAATGTTTAACCAGCATTCTCTTTACTATGCAGGTATGACAATTATAACTTATATTAAACGAGTGTTGGCAGCCCATCGTTAATCAACATAATATGTTGATTAACGATTGGCAGCCACATACGTCCAATATAATAAGTTATAATTGTCATACCTGCATAGTAAAGAGAATGCCGTTAAACATTGGCTGCCAACATGTATCCAATAAAAGCTGCAATTGTTTCACCTACATAGTAAATCATATGTTGGTTAAACATTGGCTGTCAACATGTATCCAATATAAGCGGCATCTGTCTCGCCTGCATAGTAAATGGTATGTTGGTTAAACATTGGCTGCTAACATGTATCCAATATAAGTTGCAATTATCTCACCTACATAGTACATCATATGTTGGTTAAACATTGGCTGTCAACATGTATCCAATATAAACTGCATCTGTCTCGCCTACATAGTAATTGATATGTTGGTTAAACATTGGCTGCCATCATATATCCAACATAGGCATCATCTGTCTTACCTACATAGCAAGTGGTATGTTGGTTAAACATTTGTTACGAATGTCTTACCAATTTAACAAAGCGTTACATTTCCAATACACAGCCAATAATGGAAAGCCAATGTTGGCCCAACATGTTTGTGCTACCTGGGTAGTATCCTAGGATTCAGTGTTTTCTGAAAACGAAACACCTTCATTCTGCGGATACTATACTGTATTCCAACTCATTTGATTACCTTTGTTCACTTTTTCCGCCACCTATCTGTATAAAGATAACTAGCAATTTAACCACTTCTGTCATTTCAACCCAACGTGCTTTCCGCGACAGAACATTAGAGACATTAAAATTTCAACGGAAAACTCAATGGGTGGAAATTGAATACACATTACAAGACTTAACAAATTCTTAACATTCGGATACCTACAATACCTAATTATCTTTTCTATTGCTAAAGGGGCTCAAATTTATTTTCGTGAACAAGCGTGGTCGCTGTCGCAGAATCTACAGGTTAAGGCAATTTCGATGTTTTCATAGGGACTCTCGATAACTATAGGAGATATGGAGAAATGGACCCCCATCCTCGAACTCTTTTTTCGAGAAAAGCTTAATGGTTTAAACCAAAATGGGCTACAGTCTTTTGTTTGCAAGTTATAAACAAAAATTGAAGCAGTTTGACGTTCTTCTGACACCTTTTCGATACGAATGCAGTGGGTAGTTAGTTATTCAAAAAAAGTTTTAAAATTCTATGTATACCATAAAATTGTATTTTTCCCATTCCAGTGTTATATATCATAATATACAGATTGGTGGTGGAAAATGTGAACATAAGTAATGAAATGTGTGTGAATATAGTTTATGGACTTTGTATGCGTTAGGCATAAACAGACCTATATGCGATTAACATCTAGTATTCGCAGAATCAAAAGGTTTTGTTTTTAGAAAACACTGAATTCTGGGATACTAGATTTTAAATCATATATGTCTACTTCTGTCTAACGCATACAAAGCCCATAAACTGTATTCTAGCTCAATGAACTACGAGTACCTATGTTCACAGTATCCATAACCAATCTGTATAATATAACATATACTGTCCTTCATAAATTTGTAACACATGGATTTTTTTATCATCCATTTATCAGTGTTTTATTGCTGATACTCAAACTAAAAATGCACTTGCCAAAATGTAAATATATTCGTAAAGAGGGGAGGTTCAAAAATATGAAAATGGTTCAAGAAAAAAGTACCGTTATTTTTCAAAATAGACAAAAATTTTATTTAAAGAGGTTAAAAGTAGGTGTCAAACATAAAGTCACAGTTACTTGCTCCGAAAACATTTTTTTTCTGGTTTCTCCTATTTTTTTATTACCACGATGTGTATTACCAAATGAAATACTTCAAAGTTAACTTATCAACGGATACGATAAACGTGTACTGTCAAACCTGAGTTTCCCCTCACTTAGCAACCAGGATATTACGTGATTCGAAATCAGTGCAAACAAATTTCATTTTTGTGTCAAATTTTTAAATAATTTAATAACAAACGGACCAAATAACAATTTCAAATCAATTATATTTTGTTCCGTTGATTGTTTATTTGTGGGTTTCATTAATGTATAGAGAATCGTCTATTAATGACCCTCATTAATGAATGATTTTTTATTAATAAACGATTTTAAAAATCTGTTTATGTTGGTGGCACTGTAAGTCTATGTCAAATTCGAGGTTAGCAGGTTATGTTTTGCATCAGTTTTGACACAAACTGACTCAAAACCTAACCTGCTAACCTCATATTTGACATAGACTTACAATGTCATCAACATAAACAGTGCCAACCTAAGAAAAAAATCACAACCATTTATAGTCACCCGGTACCATTAATGTCAAAACTTTAAGTGTCAAATTCTTTTCATGGAATAAAATTAGATTTTCTTCAAATTAATAATGTACGATCAACGGAAAAATATTGTAACTAACTCGTATGTTAATCGGCGATTAATAATATCTACAATTAACGCGCTCGCGCATTAAAATGTCTCGATTATTAATCGCTCTCATTAACATACTTGTTTGTTAAATAACTATTAATAGATATGTTATAACAAATACTTCCAATTAACATTTTTGTGTATTTTGAAAAATACGAGTACTTTTTTCTTCAATCATTTTCATATTTTCGAACCTCCTTCGTATAGAAGTAGGATATTTACATTTTTGCAAATGCATTTTTAATTTGAGAAACTACAGAGGTAGTAGGATATATGAAGGACACTATAATATTATAAGCAACAATCAAACGTGATTAATTCTGTCAATTAAACTTTGTTTAATCACGTATATTCTAAATGGCACAAGTTTTCAACTAGAAAACGACGAAATATTAAAAATTGTGAATTGTTGCTATAAAGTAGTGAAAATGAATAATTCGATCCCATACGACATATGTCACTGAAATGGGAGAAAATCCTCTTTCTCATAATGCCACAGCTAACTATGAGTTCCATATAAAAAATACAACTTTACATGTTATAATCCGAATTTAGAAACTTTTTGGACAACGTATTACGCCACTGAATTATTATGAAAAATAAATAATATTAATACTACTTACGGGAACTTGAAAACTTTCCTACCTATTAATTTATTATTATTCATTTTAGATACACATTTTTCTTACTTTCTGTGCCGCCTGGGCGATATGTCCAAAATCAAAGTTGGGCGTTGTGACCAGAATCCAAAGTGGGCGTTGTGACCAAGTTGGGCGTTGTGACCAGAATCAAAGTTGGGCGTTGTGACCAAGTTGGGCGTTGTGACCAGAATCAAAAGTGGGCGTTGTGACCAAGTTGGGCGTTGTGACCAGAATCAAAGTTGGGCGTTGTGTCCAAGTTGGGCGTTCTGACCAAAATCGAAATTGGGCGTTATGACCAAATTGGGCGTTGTGACCAAAATCGAAATTGGGCGTTGTGACCAAGTTGGGCGTTGTGACCAAGTTGGGCGTTGTGGCCAAAATCGAAGTTGGGCGTTATGACCAAAACGGTGGTTTAAGTGGCGTCGATAGCTCTCTCCTATAACAGGCGTCGGTGGGCGTTGTGACCAAGTTGGGCGTTGGGACCAATATCGCTTTTGGGCGTTATGACCAAGTTGGGCGTTGTGACCAAAATCAAAATTGGGCGTTGTGACCAAGTTGGGCGTTGTGGCCAAAATCGAAATTGGGCGTTTTGACCAAGTTGGGCGTTGTGGCCAAAATCGAAGTTGGGCGTTATGACCAAAACGGTGGTTTAAGTGGCGTCGATAGCTCTCTCCTATAACAGGCGTCGGTGGGCGTTGTGACCAAGTTGGGCGTTGGGACCAATATCGCTTTTGGGCGTTATGACCAAGTTGGGCGTTGTGACCAAAATCAAAATTGGGCGTTGTGACCAAGTTGGGCGTTGTGACCAGAATCGAAGTTGGGCGTTATGACCAAATTCTGAGTTGGGGTTTGTGACCAGTGGGCGTTGTGTCCAGGCCCCGTATATGCAACTCTCGAGTATCAAATGCAAGAATGTGTTACGGGTCAAAAGTTATGCAGCGCTGATGGTTCGAATTCCAGGCGTCGCTTTCTTTGCTCGGCCGAAGGTCGTTTGTTTTAATCAAGAAATTTGCACCTGTTTTAAGTTTTCGCTGTAAACCAAACAAGACTCACTGGGTGTACTTTCCATGGCCTAGTTTGTTTCCGCGATGCTCGTTGAATTTATGCAAGCCTTCGATTTGTGTAGTTCCGGGAATTATTTCTTGCACTCGTTCAGGACGCACTTCGGAACATAAATTGTATAATATTGTAGAACCAGGTTGTTTTTGACAGGAGATGAAGTTTCTTGGACTTAGGATGGCCAGGCTTAACCACCCCTTTAAAGACAATTGTAGCCTGTGTCTTTGACTCAAATGAATACACTCAGTATTTAGAAGAATATTAATTTGATTAACAGATACAAGTCCTTATATATAATTGAATGTGTGTCGTGTTTCTCATAACCTATTATTGACATAGACAAAAACGACGACAGTTTGCAAAATAATGCACTGTCGGTACACAGTGTGTGTGAAATATGACCCAGTAACTATATCATAACGCAGAGGTCTGCGTAATGCTTCCTTAGAGTATATTGCAACGTGACCCAGTCTCTTGACGTTAATGCAGAGTTTGTATACAAATAACTTATCTAGCACATGTCCTGAACTAGTTTTTATATTCTAATTGAAAGCACTTTTGTGTCCACATAATTTCACATAATTGTTTTATCTCATGGGAAAACATTAGTTTGAACTCGTATTGTGCTATTTTTCGTTCACTTTGTACTAGAAATTGAGGATGAATTCATGAGCCCTCACCTTCAGGGTGGATTTTGTATTGAAAGCCGCGTTTTGGAATATTTTTCCTTCGTTAAGATTACGGATTAGGCGGTGTCAGTTTGCTGAAGTTACCGTACAGGTGGTCTGAATTTAGGATAAATTTTATGAAGTCGTTTGCTTGTGTCGTTGGTTGAGGTTCATTGTTTGATTTGCGTGGAATTTTCGGCCACTACAGGTACCGTACCTCTCTCGTTCCCGCAAGTTGCAAAGCTGACTATATTTCCCGGTTTGATGTCCTCCTTGAATACGTGGTTTTATAATCTTACCCCCGGCGAGCCCCGTTAGTGATGTGACCTTGACCTGCTGCGGCATCTGTTGCTGCCGATTGCCCAAGGAGCATAATTGACGTCACGGGAACGGCTGCTTGGTCGTGCACGTAGATATTTTATTAAGTTATTGAACTCAAAAAACTAAAAAGACAACGAAAGTGAGGAACTACGATAACAAAATCAGGTGAGAAAATGGACATTGGCAATGGAAAAAAGACAAAGGAGAAGCAACCAAGAAAAAACAAAAAATAAGAATAGATATATGGAACGTGCAAAGAATAAACGGCAAAGAGGTGGAAATAGTAGAAGAAATGGAGAAAGCGAAAGTTCAAATACTAGTGATAACAGAGACAAAAAAGAGGGGACAATGAAGTAATACATTAGAAAGAGGCTATTTATTAGACTACAGTGGAGTAGAAGAAACAAAGAACGCGCAAGCAGGAATAGGAACAGTGGTAGCAAATGCAATGAAAAATGAAATAAAGGAAACAAAATACGTATCGGAAAGAATTTTGGCCATGTAGATAGAAAAGGAAAGACAACAAAAAACTACGGTGGTAGCAGTATATGGACCAAGTGATAACGAAAATAAAGAGATCAAAGACAAATTCTGGGTAAACTGCAATTAATAACTGAGGAGATAAAGGACCAAATAATGGTACTCAGGGATCTCAACGTAAGAGCAGGGAATAAAACAGGACAAGAAAAAGTAATGGGCCAATTTGGAGAAAAAGATATAAACAATAATGGAATATTCAATATATACGTGGAGGTAGCACTAAAACAATGGAAACGAAGCTGTCAGGGAATGGGTATACCTATTAATGAAAGTCACTTATTCACACTCAGTTTTGCCGACGATCAGGCCATTTTTGCCCAAGATGCATACGACTTAGAATTTATGTTAAAACGGGTCTAGGAAAATTCACCGCCAACAATTCACCGTCAGCAATTCACCGCCAGCAGTTCACCGGAATGCAATTCACCGCCAGCAGTTCACCGGAATGCAATTCACCGCCACCACAATTCACCGCAACAAAAATTAACCGCCGCAATAATTCACCGCCATTATTCACCGCAACAAAAACGAATTATTTTTTAAAATTAAACTTAATGTCCTCGATTCCTTGAAAATGGATTAAGTAGTTTGTTAAACTAACTTCCAGTAATTGTCATAAGCAGTGATGCTATAGTTAGTACTTATTAAGTACAGCTATTAAAAGCCTATGTTATAAACTGTATTATTTGCTGGTTTTTATTAAAGTTTTTTAATAAAATGTTCTAATTTTTATTTTATATAACTAAATGAAACAAGTTCAACAAAATTTTTGGTATGTTTCTAAATTTTTAAATTCTTCAAAATAAATTAAGTTTTTGTCGCGGTGAATTATACTAGCGGTGAACTGCTGCCGCGATGAATTGTCGTGGCGGTGAATTGTATTTCGGTGAACTGTTGGCGGTGAATTGTTGACGGTGAATTGTTGACGGTGAATTTTCCGGCACCGTGTTAAAACGTTTGTATGAAGCATATAAAAAATGGGGTTTGGAAATCAGCTTGGATAAGACGGAATACCTTGCTGTAAATTCTAATGCAACTTTTGAAATACTTTTGAATGACGTAAGTCACGTTAGACAAGTACTTGTTAGGGAATTTAAATACTTGGGCGTTATGATAGACAATAATGGAATCGGAAAGCGTGAAATTAATCATAGAGTACAAAATGCAAGGAAAGTGTTGGGTGCCTTAAATTCAATATGGTGGGACAAAGGTATAAGCAAGAAAAATAAGAAAAGAATTGGACAAGTGATGGTTGAGACTGTCTTGTGTTATGGGAGCGAAATTTGGTCAATGAAGGAAAATGATAAAAGGAAAGTTCAAGCAGTAGAAATGGATTATCTGAGGAGAAGTAGCAGAGTATCACGACGACAAAGAATAACAAATGAAGAAATAAGAAATAGGGTGTCAGCTACTGAAACTGTAAAGAATAGAGAAAAGGAGTTTAAAGTGGTTCGGACACATTTTAAGGATGGAAGAAAAAAGATTGCCCAAACGTTTACTTACCTGGAAACCACCAGGAAGAAATAAGAGAGGACGACCAAGGAAATCTTGGAACGAGGGTGTGAGAACAGCAATGAGAGATAGGGAATTGGATGAAGAGATAGCATACGATCGAGGGGCATGGAGGTTAGGAGTGGGTAGGCAGCGTCAAGCTGTATGATTATGTATAGGTATAGTGCGTTGTATTGAAAATGTAACACAAGGATATTCATAAATACACGAGAGTAATGGAAAAGAGAGGCGAAAAATCAATAATAGACTATATACCAACAGAACAAGAAAACTTTAAAAGAATAAAAGACACAAGAGTTAGAAGAAGGCCGGAAATAGGGAGTGGCCACTTCATGTTGACAACCGAAATACAGGAAAATTAAAAGGAAGATAGACCACTGAAAAAGGAGAAAGTGGAAAGAAAAGAGAGAATCAAAACGTAGAAGCTAAAAGAAGAAGTAAAAGAAAAGTTCCAGGAAAAAATATGGGCAGAGTATAAAATACAAAATAAAGGTGAAACAAATGGCATTGAAAAGAAATGGGAAAGTTTTAAAAGAATTATAAAAACAGCAGCAAAGAACGCCAATGGGATAAAAATTATCAAAGATCAACACAATAAATATGAGATGGTGGAACCAAACGGCGAAAAATGAAGTCAGCATAAGAAGGATTTATGGAAAAAATACTTACAGAAAAGGACAAACCAGAGCTACGAAGAATATAAGAAGCAGCGGAAAACAGCGAAAGAGGAAATACAGAAGGCAAATGACGAAACATGAGAAGAGAAGGACAGCAGGGGTAACCAAAAACTGTTTTTTAAAATTAGTAGGGTGGCCAAGAGTTCTTTATTGCTTCGTTCACTACTAATGCAAATAACAGAGGGCTCAGCACACATCCTTGTTTCAAAAAATGAAACCGATGACACTGGGATATTGGAAGATGCAAAAGGTTGGGATATCGGAGCTGCTATTTGCGGACGACATGGCGATAGTAGCAGATACAGAAGAAAATCTACAACATAACCTGAACAAGTTAAACAAAGAACTGAACAAGATAAACATGAGAATGAACCTACAGAAGACAAAATCAATGATATTAGGACAAAGTAATAAAAAAACATGATATCAGAATAAACGGGCAGAAGATAGAACAAGTCGAAGAATTTAAATACTTAGGAACAGTAATAGAAAGAAATGGAAAAATAGAAAAAGAAATAAACGATAAAATAGCAAAGGTAGGAAGAATATACAACGGACTAAGGACAACATTCTTGGAGAAAAGAGAAATACCAGAAGATGTAAAGATAGAAGTGGTTAAAAAGGTAATAAACCCCACATTAATATACGGTAGCGAAACTTGGACACTCACGAACAAAGATAAGAGTAGAATAAACGCAACAGAACTGAGATTCATAAGGAAAATAGATAGGAAAACAAGAAGAGATAGAATCAGAAATGAGAAATTCAGAACTAAATTTAAAATAAAACCAATACTGGCAAAAATCGAAGACAGACAATTAGGATGGCTGGGACATATACAAAGGATGACAGACGAAAGACTTACAAAGAGAGTGTATGAAGCTCGAGCACAAGGAGTCAACAGAAGAGGAAGACCTAGGAAAACGTGGCAAGAGGAGGTGAAAAAAGTGGTGCAGGAAAGAGGAATCCAGTGGAACGAAGTCAAAACTCTAACTCAGAATAGGATGGGATGGAAAAGGCTGATTAACTCAACCCAATAGTCTTACACCTCACGGTAGAAAGACTCAGGAATAAGTAAGTAAGTAAGTAAGGGTGGCCAAGAGAATTAATAACTATTTTCGTGGGACCGAGTAGGTTTATACCGACAAGTGATACCATCGTAATTAGCGGTGTTTCCTCAGTAGAAAAACTCCTGTTGTCGCTTTCTTGGCCTGTGGAGTGAGGAGTTATGACGTCACAAAGGTGGTAAAATGGTAGGTTTCAACAGTTTTTCGCAAATATTTCGTTAAAATGTAACTTTTTCTGTGCAAAAATTCAAAAATTACGCCTATGAACTCGTAATATTCGCTCCAAGTGTATTATATAAAGGGTTCAAGGAAGTGGGGAGGCAAGATGGTTATGGTGAAGCACCCAGCACCAAAGACGACATACTCGTACATTTGCGCAGATCATCCACTACTACACATGTTGAAGTGAAAGTGGAAGATGCAATTAATGTCCAAACAAACAAAATTTCTAACTAATACTAAAAACAAGATGCAACTGATTGCTCTAATCACTGTACACAACAGCAAGCTGGCTGCAAAGTGATTCAGGCAGCAGGTGGTGCTGACATCAAGATCGTTTTTACAGCAATTGACGAATCAAAGAAGGAAACAAAGGCTATCGTAATTGGCAATGACACCGATTTATTGGTCTTGTTGGTTGTTCATGCTTCAGCCAACAAACAGTTGAAGATGATTGTACCAAGAAAGGTAACCAAGAAGAAAAAATTACTGCACTGGTGCATACAGCGTGGTATCGGGGAAATGAAGGATGTTCTCTTGACAGTTTACACTTTCGCCAGATGTGATACCGTTTCTTCAATTTATTATTATTATGTAACTACCATGTACGTTGTACGGGTTCCGGGCAATTCACCGAAAACAGTTCACCGAAAACAATTTACCGAAAACAGTTCACCGAAAAACAATTTACCGAAAGAACAATTCACCGAAAGAACAGTTCACCTAAAATCCCTTATATTATATAAGTATGCCTAAAATTTTAAATATGTTATATATTATTTTGGTACTTTTGTAAAGAATATCCTTCTAACATATATTGGTGTAAACTTCCCTTCACACTTTATCAAGGCTTAGGACTTGCAGCAAATGGTGGCGTGTTTAAACTACTTTTATAATATAAAGTAATACGAGTTAATGATAATTACTAATGGCCCTCATTAACTTGAACGATTAGTTTTTAACGACCTTATAAGGTTTCTAAATTTTTGTGTGTCGAAAACATATCAAGAATTGTTGGAGACTACAATAACGACAACATACCTTAGAAAAATGGATTTTAGGTGAATTGTTCTTTCGGTGAATTGTTCCTTCGGTAAATTGTTTTTCGGTGAACTGTTTTCGGTAAAATGTTTTCGGTAAACTGTTTTCGGTGAATTGCCCTAGATCCACGTTGTACATACCACTTTTCATTGAAGAACATTGAATTTACTGAAAAGCATGTATTGTGAAGAAAATAAAATTTCCATTATTTTTTGTATTAAAGCTTATTAGATAAAGTTTGTAGTCAACCTTGTTTTAATGGTATCCCAATGGTTTTATATGTATTTTTAGGAAAATATGACAAAAGATGGAGGTAATTTAAGTAGCTTTAATTATAAAAGCTCAAATGGGAAAGAGGAAAACGATATGATGAATTATCTAAAAGGAAAAATAGGCAAAATGAAGATAAAAACGACAAATGTGGGGATCAATGTAGACATATTGTCACTTATAATACCATGAGTAGTCAAAGTTATGTCGAATATTTTTGCTGTGGTATTACGAATGTTCATTGCGCTTAGGTTCGATTAGGACGAGTGCGCTAGCACGAGTTCTAATCCTAAGCGCAATGGACATGAGTAGTGATACCACCGCAAAAATATTTTACTTAACTTTGACTAAGAATGGCATTCGAGAGACTATTCAATGAACCAAACTACTTCTTCAAATTAGTTTTCAGTAAACCTAGCAACTAATATTGACTTTTTCTAATAAAAATCACATTTGTTTAAAATATTCACTATACCACTAGTGAAAATTGTCGATTATTTTCACTAGTGAAAATTGTCAATATAGTTCATTTTTATTGGCTCAAAGACATCAAATCTTGTATTTTTATTGGCCAGTTTTTGATAGATGACAAGTGAGTTGAATAGTCAGATTCATACACATAGGCGTACATACATACATACACACATACAAATGTTCCTATGTTAATGATGCCTTACTAAGTACTTTTTACAACGAAACATACTCTTTATAACGAAACATACTCATTTTCAAGTGATTGCGATGAATCCCAAGCTAACTAGAAAATAATGACATCATTGCCCCCTCAATATCTCCGTAACACTTGTCTAGAAGTCAAAAATGCATAAGACCATTTTTATTGTAAATTAAATATAGATTAATTTTGTATAAGATAAAGTTTGCGCTAAACCTCATAGTTAACGAGATATTCGCGAAAAACTGTTGAAACCTACCATTTTACCACCTTTCTAGCTTTCCACCCCCCTCGCGCCTAAACCCGCTGTTGGGTAGAACTTTCTTTTTGGATGCTTGGGTTAAACCCTGGTTTTCTGTACTAAAACCTGGAACCAATAATGGCCATCTTTGTGACGTCATAGCTCCTCACTCCACAGGCTGAGAAAGCGACAACATGATTTTTCATACTCAGGAAACACCACCGAATAAGAAGATACCACTTGTCGGTATAAACCTACTCGGTCCCACGAAAATCGTTATTTGACGAGTTAATTTAGTTTGGTCTCTCTACTAAATACTTAAAAAACCTAAGACAAAAAAAAATACAGAACAAAACATATTACGAAGGACTACTGGGAATAGAAGAGAACAATATTCAGATAAATAATGGAAATGATAAGAAGGAAAAAAAACAAAAGGAAGCGGAAAATGAATGAAATAAAAGAGGAAGAGTTTAAAAAGGCTATGCACAAATTAAAATCGGGGAAAGCAGCAAGATATGACGAAATAACTCCGAAAGCAATTAAAAATATGGGACCGTTAGGACAAAATTTACTGCTGAAAATATGTAGAATGGCGTGGAGAGAAAAAGTAGTACCCAAGGATTGGGCAGTAGCAGTGATAGTACCAAAAAATGCCAAAAGTACAGGGGCATTTCACTATTGAGTGTGCCGGGGAAGATTTATGAAAGGATTCTGGATACAAAAATAGGGAAAAAATAGTGGGGAAACAGCTAATAGACTTCCAAAGTGGATTCAGAGCAGGGCAAGGCACACAGGAACATATACTCACAATAAGGCAGATAATGGAAAAAACAATAACATATAATAAAGAAGCATACATCTGTTTTATAGATTTAGAGAAGGCTTTTGACAGCGTACCTAGACAGGAAATTTGGAAGAGCCTACAGAAAAGATTAGTAAAAAACGAATTGCTGGAATCAGTAAAAACAATGTATAAGAAAACAAGAAACTATGTTAGAACGCATAATAAAGACAAAGAGGAATTCGTCACAACACGGGGAGTAAGGCAAGGGGGGATAATGAACCCTGTACTACTGTTTTTAGTAATCATGGATGGTATAATCAAGGAGTAACAATAGGAAACTGGAATATGAAGAGAGTAAAAATAACTGAATGCGCCTTCACAGATTATGCCAAAACAAAAAAGAATATGAATGAAAATATGAATCGATGGAAGAGAGCACAAGAAAAGAGAGTACTAAAAATAAACAAGGAGAAAACCAATTAAAATGATCATTTATAAATAAAAAGAGATATCTGCGAAAACAAAACTAACGATATTCAGAGCAATATATACCCCAATACTAATATATGGAAGTGACACGTGGGTGATAAATCAAAGAAACAATTCAAAGATCCAAGCCTCATAAATGAAACACTTGAGGAAAGTGATGGGGGTAACAAGACTGGATAAGATCAGAAATGAAGAAATAAAGGAAAGACTAAAAGTAGAACCAATACAAAAGAAAATAGAAGAAGGGCAGCTGAGATCGCCCGGAGGAACACACAGGAAAAAAAACCAAGAAAGTGTGGGAAAGAAAAAAAGAGGAAGGCCAAAGGAAACATGGAACCAGGCGATTGGAAAAATACTAAAAAGGAAGGGCAAAACATGGAAACAGACAAAAGAACATAAAGAATACAGGAAAGAATTGAGAAAATTTTGCAAAATATAAACAAACAAGAAACCTCGACATCCAATGCGTATAAAGAAGAAGGATTAAGTAAGTAAGAATTTTGTGGAGTGCTTCTTCAAATTGATCATGAACCCATGCGTCTTTACTGTTAGCTGGCCGGCCCTCAAATGTGCACATGGTCTGATTTTGGCATACATTTGTTATCAAATGGCAATCTACATTTAGGCATAAATCTCTCCATATTGTAATGATCGCACCCAGATATGTAATAATAAGATACATAAATGGTGGGACGTATCACACAAATAAAAATAATAGTTTTAATAATAGAATTCAATATTGTATCAACCTCAGGGCTTAGTAAAATGATGTTATAATTAATATTTGCAAAATAAATGGTTTATTGCTCTTTCTATTTTATTCATTTGCAATCAAATAAAATAAAGCTCCGGTCTAGCATGAGAAAAATTCTTTTTCAAAGGGGTAGGTTCAACAACTTGTATTACAATTACTTTTGAGTAGGACAGATTAACTCGAATGGCAATTGCTCGAATTCGTATCTGACAGCTTTAACCTTCAATTTGACTGTAACCACAAAGATGGTCTGCTTGTATAAAAACTGCGTAATTTGAATTCAGCCACCAAAAATGGCAAAATTCACATCAGATAAATACAATGCAAATAATATGACGTAATTTCCGGCTAAACTGGTTGTTTCTGTGTCGTAGGTACGCTCTGATGTCCAACTGTTTAATTTCCCCTGACGTCGAAAGGCACGCCAGCCCGCAAATGTTTGGCATTCTGCTTGAAATCTTCTCTAAATTTACATTTCCAAGGAACGCCACCTCGATCACCCGAATCTGGATGAATCTATGTAGCTGGAACCACGTTCACGACCTCGTAAGTGGTTTGTTCTTGAAGAAGCCCACAGCTAGTTGGCCTTCTGCAACTGCTTGCCTGTGAAATTTACCTTGCTGCAAAGTCGGCTTCGTAGGCTAGATTCACACAATCAAAGGACGCCACGGCGATTATAAACTTGGTGACAGCCCCTGCTCCAAAACTCTGTACACAGGCACTCAGGAGGATCTGCTCTACACGTTGCACATAAGATTCTTGCTGGCCTATGTCTCAAACTATTCGAAAAATGGTCCCGATGTTGACCGCACTTAGGCGAATCTTGCAGCCTGCAATCCCTCTTCCCTGGAATCTGTTACCACGACGAAAATTACACAAAAAGATGCTTTGCAGACTGGTAAATATAAAAAACCACTTTTTGGCTCACACAGAAAAAATGTTTATTTGAAAATTTACATAAATCTGTGAGCACCTCTTGCACACAGCACAAATTTTACAAGGCTTGTTTTTTCTATTGTTATTAACAATTGAATATCTCGTTTCCTAGCAACTAAGTTTTTTTACAATTGTTTTATGAAATAAGTTTTGATATGTTTTTATTTAGGGAATAAACTGTGTTTTTCTTGGAAATTGTCACTCGTAACACTTTAAACTTTTAAATCTCTGCTTTTAATCACTTTAGTTTTTAAATGTACTATTTCACCTGTTTATCTTAGCACTTCACAATTGTCTGTGTTCTATAATAGGTTGCCTTATCTTGCTCTTTGCAATATTTGCTTCCTTACACAGCTTTGCACCGTTTCTTTACCCGTCAGCTGTCCTGCCGGTTGCTGGCTTCATAAACTTTTACTCATAATGCTCATATAATTTTGGTAACTCTACTAACCATCTCTGTTTCATTTTAAATTCACCTTATTGTATTGACGCTTCCAAATCAAATCTGCCAACTACATAAATTAAGGTGCGCTTGCATTCAGAACATCAATTATGAATAAAACGTTAAACGTAACACTTTGGTTCTGCCTTATCTAATGCTAACCTTTCTTAATCAAATTATAGTTACTGCTAATCATATCACGTGCATTTATTAGTGTAAAGTACTGACTTTAATCTTGCAATAAACAAAATATTATTTCTGTGCTCATTTTCAATTATTCTTTCATTTTCGTGTTAGTTAGGCAACCAGAATTGCTGTGGGCATTAAGCCATTGCAATATGTTGTACTGAAGAACAAAAATGTAACACTAAGTCTGAATGTTGCGGGCAAAATACTCGTAGTGCACTTTTTCCACGGAATGCTGTAAACTGTAAAGGAACTGCTCATTTATTGTCGTGTATAATTGTTTCCAAAAGTCTTTGAATTGCATTTCCTGCCATTTTTGTGTGACATATAACATTGTTTACAAAGTACTGTAACAACACAAACGACAATATGATCAACACTGGTGTATAATGCTTCAGATACTTCTTCTTCTTCTTCTTCTCAGCTATTTGCTGTCCACTGCAGGACATAAGCCTCTTATAATCTCTTCCATGCTTTTCTGTTTTGAGCTGTTTGCTGCCAATGTGTGCAACTGTATTAACTGGTTCGAACATTTGCTGTTATCTTGCCTTGCTACATGCCCAACCCATTGCCACTTAAGGTGTGCGACACGTTCTATAATGTCTGTGACTTTGGTTTTTTGTCGGATGATCCCATTTCGTACCATGTCTCTCAAACTTATCCCAAGCATTCTTCGCTCTATTGCTCTTTGCATCGTTGTAAGTTAATTTGCACTTTTGTCTGTTAATGTGGCGGTTTCTAGACCGTACTTTGAGACTGGCAGTATGCAAGCTTCGTATACTTTCCGTTTCAGGCTTATGGGCATATTGGGATCTTTGAATATATATTGCAGCTTTCCAAAAGCCTACCAAGTCAACGCTACTTTTCTGGCAATCTCCGCCGTTTGATTTTCCTTGCCAAGTTTTACGGTGTGTCCAAGGTTGACGATTTTTATATTTTGGCCTTGAATTTCCAGATGTTCTCCTGTTGGGCTCATTATTTTTGTTTTTCTGGCGTTCATTTCACGTCCCACTGTGTTACGGTATCAAATGGTTTTAATGACATTTAAGGGTACGGAAGTGCCACTGGTTTTATCATGTCCCGGAAATGCCAACACTTGCCTTGGAATTCTCGAAAACATGCTAATAGCCACGGCTTGATACGCTCCGGGAGATGGTAGTGGTCCTAGAAACGGTACACCATAGGGCAAGCGTGACGATATGTATAGGGTGTTGTAAAATAATAGGGCGCTACGGGATTCAGACTTTGGATCGCACGTTTGACAGAACCCCGAAAGCCAAACGGGGTAGAATATATGTACAGCCTCACGACTCCCTGTACTGCGACGCCGAGCGCTCTGACCTACCTGTGACGCTTACAACTTCTTCCAGGCTCCACCTCACATAGATTTTATACAGTGAATAACTCACCCTGAACATATAACAAATCGATATATTGGTCTAATACATAAATTTATATACACAGGTACTGACGTCCGTCAGCGTACAAAGTAGAAAGAAAACGGTAAATCGGACTACAAATACGAGCCCAGAATGGCTTACTATCATTTAATTCAGTACGTGAACATGACTATAAATCCGAGCCCAGAATGGGTTATAATCATTTAATTTAGTGCAAGAATATGACTATAAATACGAGCCCAGAATGGGTTACCATCATTTAATTTAGTAGGTGAACATGACTCTAAATACAAGCCCAGAATGGGTTACTATCATTTAATTTAGTGCGAGAATATGACTATAAATACGAGCCCAGAATGGGTTACTATCATATAATTTAGTGCGAGAAAAAAAACATAGCGGACAGTTTTAACGCAAGCTAGCGCACAAAGCAAAAGAGTACAAATATTACATGCACCTGGCAGCTATCTAACGGCTAACGTCTATACACGCTAGTTTATTTATTGCAGTTTTTCCTGGTCCTCAAGGTCGGTGGCAGAAACTCGCCTCACAGCGTAGGGAATCCGCGACGCCGCAGCTGTACTCGTGGATGACGGATACTCCGGGATACCTTTTCACAGGGCTTGATGCTGCGGGACCTGCATGGGAAAAAGAAGACAGATAGACTTTTTTTGCACGTCCTCGTAGATATGATCCCAACTAATTAGTGGAAAACTGCCTTCATGGCATTCGAGACTACGGGACGTCGGTCGACGAAAGGAGCAGCACGAAAACCACACAACGACTTGCCGCTTCAACGGCTAAAAACGCTCTCTTGACAGGCCGCCCACGTGACGAAATTGCGGGGCGGCTTAAAAGCCAGACTCTAAGGACCCGCTCGCAGTAGCTGCACCAGGTCCGAAACCAACTGCTCGCAACTAATTCCCAACACTGACTAACTCAAGCCGCATCACGCCACCCTGCCAATCGGGAAGAAGCTGGCGGCGCGCAAACAGACAGACTGCGATGGAGCGAAAATCTCTCACTTGCTCTCATAGACTGCGTTTCAAATTCACTGCAGAAAACACGCTAAAAGCCAAGCTCTCGACAACGGCAGAAGCGATATCCAAACGCAGGTGTTCAACCAGACGGTCCAAAGCCAGAGCGCAACTGTTGCCGAGGCCTGCATAAAACTTGGTATACACTTAAATTTAACCGAAAAATGTGAAAGAAAGATATATACAAGCGGGGTCGTAATCTTGAAAAATCGAGAAATAATTCATACATACATAAGCCTTGAAAATGTCCTGACAACTGTTGATGATACGTGCTTTAGATCTACTAGCATTGTTCTAAGTTTGTTTGTGGCACAACTAATGAGTACAAGATCATCAGCAAAACGTACATGATTTAAATATTCCTTTGCTGAGGCCAGCGTAAACAGTTTTGGGGAGATTACGTCTCCTTGACATACACCTTGGCCTATTTGGGATCTTATTAGCTTTAGAATCTTGGTCTATTTGAACGCAGAAAGTGGCAGTTTCATATATATTTTTTATGAGCCGCGAATGAGTAGTCAAAGTTATGTCGAATATTTTTGCTGTGGTATTACGAATGTTCATTGCGCTTAGGTTCGATTAGGACGAGTGCGCTAGCACGAGTTCTAATCCTAAGCGCAATGGACATGAGTAGTGATACCACCGCAAAAATATTTTACTTAACTTTGACTAAGAATGGCATTCGAGAGACTATTCAATGAACCAAACTACTTCTTCAAATTAGTTTTCAGTAAACCTAGCAACTAATATTGACTTTTTCTAATAAAAATCACATTTGTTTAAAATATTCACTATACCACTAGTGAAAATTGTCGATTATTTTCACTAGTGAAAATTGTCAATATAGTTCATTTTTATTGGCTCAAAGACATCAAATCTTGTATTTTTATTGGCCAGTTTTTGATAGATGACAAGTGAGTTGAATAGTCAGATTCATACACATAGGCGTACATACATACATACACACATACAAATGTTCCTATGTTAATGATGCCTTACTAAGTACTTTTTACAACGAAACATACTCTTTATAACGAAACATACTCATTTTCAAGTGATTGCGATGAATCCCAAGCTAACTAGAAAATAATGACATCATTGCCCCCTCAATATCTCCGTAACACTTGTCTAGAAGTCAAAAATGCATAAGACCATTTTTATTGTAAATTAAATATAGATTAATTTTGTATAAGATAAAGTTTGCGCTAAACCTCATAGTTAACGAGATATTCGCGAAAAACTGTTGAAACCTACCATTTTACCACCTTTCTAGCTTTCCACCCCCCTCGCGCCTAAACCCGCTGTTGGGTAGAACTTTCTTTTTGGATGCTTGGGTTAAACCCTGGTTTTCTGTACTAAAACCTGGAACCAATAATGGCCATCTTTGTGACGTCATAGCTCCTCACTCCACAGGCTGAGAAAGCGACAACATGATTTTTCATACTCAGGAAACACCACCGAATAAGAAGATACCACTTGTCGGTATAAACCTACTCGGTCCCACGAAAATCGTTATTTGACGAGTTAATTTAGTTTGGTCTCTCTACTAAATACTTAAAAAACCTAAGACAAAAAAAAATACAGAACAAAACATATTACGAAGGACTACTGGGAATAGAAGAGAACAATATTCAGATAAATAATGGAAATGATAAGAAGGAAAAAAAACAAAAGGAAGCGGAAAATGAATGAAATAAAAGAGGAAGAGTTTAAAAAGGCTATGCACAAATTAAAATCGGGGAAAGCAGCAAGATATGACGAAATAACTCCGAAAGCAATTAAAAATATGGGACCGTTAGGACAAAATTTACTGCTGAAAATATGTAGAATGGCGTGGAGAGAAAAAGTAGTACCCAAGGATTGGGCAGTAGCAGTGATAGTACCAAAAAATGCCAAAAGTACAGGGGCATTTCACTATTGAGTGTGCCGGGGAAGATTTATGAAAGGATTCTGGATACAAAAATAGGGAAAAAATAGTGGGGAAACAGCTAATAGACTTCCAAAGTGGATTCAGAGCAGGGCAAGGCACACAGGAACATATACTCACAATAAGGCAGATAATGGAAAAAACAATAACATATAATAAAGAAGCATACATCTGTTTTATAGATTTAGAGAAGGCTTTTGACAGCGTACCTAGACAGGAAATTTGGAAGAGCCTACAGAAAAGATTAGTAAAAAACGAATTGCTGGAATCAGTAAAAACAATGTATAAGAAAACAAGAAACTATGTTAGAACGCATAATAAAGACAAAGAGGAATTCGTCACAACACGGGGAGTAAGGCAAGGGGGGATAATGAACCCTGTACTACTGTTTTTAGTAATCATGGATGGTATAATCAAGGAGTAACAATAGGAAACTGGAATATGAAGAGAGTAAAAATAACTGAATGCGCCTTCACAGATTATGCCAAAACAAAAAAGAATATGAATGAAAATATGAATCGATGGAAGAGAGCACAAGAAAAGAGAGTACTAAAAATAAACAAGGAGAAAACCAATTAAAATGATCATTTATAAATAAAAAGAGATATCTGCGAAAACAAAACTAACGATATTCAGAGCAATATATACCCCAATACTAATATATGGAAGTGACACGTGGGTGATAAATCAAAGAAACAATTCAAAGATCCAAGCCTCATAAATGAAACACTTGAGGAAAGTGATGGGGGTAACAAGACTGGATAAGATCAGAAATGAAGAAATAAAGGAAAGACTAAAAGTAGAACCAATACAAAAGAAAATAGAAGAAGGGCAGCTGAGATCGCCCGGAGGAACACACAGGAAAAAAAACCAAGAAAGTGTGGGAAAGAAAAAAAGAGGAAGGCCAAAGGAAACATGGAACCAGGCGATTGGAAAAATACTAAAAAGGAAGGGCAAAACATGGAAACAGACAAAAGAACATAAAGAATACAGGAAAGAATTGAGAAAATTTTGCAAAATATAAACAAACAAGAAACCTCGACATCCAATGCGTATAAAGAAGAAGGATTAAGTAAGTAAGAATTTTGTGGAGTGCTTCTTCAAATTGATCATGAACCCATGCGTCTTTACTGTTAGCTGGCCGGCCCTCAAATGTGCACATGGTCTGATTTTGGCATACATTTGTTATCAAATGGCAATCTACATTTAGGCATAAATCTCTCCATATTGTAATGATCGCACCCAGATATGTAATAATAAGATACATAAATGGTGGGACGTATCACACAAATAAAAATAATAGTTTTAATAATAGAATTCAATATTGTATCAACCTCAGGGCTTAGTAAAATGATGTTATAATTAATATTTGCAAAATAAATGGTTTATTGCTCTTTCTATTTTATTCATTTGCAATCAAATAAAATAAAGCTCCGGTCTAGCATGAGAAAAATTCTTTTTCAAAGGGGTAGGTTCAACAACTTGTATTACAATTACTTTTGAGTAGGACAGATTAACTCGAATGGCAATTGCTCGAATTCGTATCTGACAGCTTTAACCTTCAATTTGACTGTAACCACAAAGATGGTCTGCTTGTATAAAAACTGCGTAATTTGAATTCAGCCACCAAAAATGGCAAAATTCACATCAGATAAATACAATGCAAATAATATGACGTAATTTCCGGCTAAACTGGTTGTTTCTGTGTCGTAGGTACGCTCTGATGTCCAACTGTTTAATTTCCCCTGACGTCGAAAGGCACGCCAGCCCGCAAATGTTTGGCATTCTGCTTGAAATCTTCTCTAAATTTACATTTCCAAGGAACGCCACCTCGATCACCCGAATCTGGATGAATCTATGTAGCTGGAACCACGTTCACGACCTCGTAAGTGGTTTGTTCTTGAAGAAGCCCACAGCTAGTTGGCCTTCTGCAACTGCTTGCCTGTGAAATTTACCTTGCTGCAAAGTCGGCTTCGTAGGCTAGATTCACACAATCAAAGGACGCCACGGCGATTATAAACTTGGTGACAGCCCCTGCTCCAAAACTCTGTACACAGGCACTCAGGAGGATCTGCTCTACACGTTGCACATAAGATTCTTGCTGGCCTATGTCTCAAACTATTCGAAAAATGGTCCCGATGTTGACCGCACTTAGGCGAATCTTGCAGCCTGCAATCCCTCTTCCCTGGAATCTGTTACCACGACGAAAATTACACAAAAAGATGCTTTGCAGACTGGTAAATATAAAAAACCACTTTTTGGCTCACACAGAAAAAATGTTTATTTGAAAATTTACATAAATCTGTGAGCACCTCTTGCACACAGCACAAATTTTACAAGGCTTGTTTTTTCTATTGTTATTAACAATTGAATATCTCGTTTCCTAGCAACTAAGTTTTTTTACAATTGTTTTATGAAATAAGTTTTGATATGTTTTTATTTAGGGAATAAACTGTGTTTTTCTTGGAAATTGTCACTCGTAACACTTTAAACTTTTAAATCTCTGCTTTTAATCACTTTAGTTTTTAAATGTACTATTTCACCTGTTTATCTTAGCACTTCACAATTGTCTGTGTTCTATAATAGGTTGCCTTATCTTGCTCTTTGCAATATTTGCTTCCTTACACAGCTTTGCACCGTTTCTTTACCCGTCAGCTGTCCTGCCGGTTGCTGGCTTCATAAACTTTTACTCATAATGCTCATATAATTTTGGTAACTCTACTAACCATCTCTGTTTCATTTTAAATTCACCTTATTGTATTGACGCTTCCAAATCAAATCTGCCAACTACATAAATTAAGGTGCGCTTGCATTCAGAACATCAATTATGAATAAAACGTTAAACGTAACACTTTGGTTCTGCCTTATCTAATGCTAACCTTTCTTAATCAAATTATAGTTACTGCTAATCATATCACGTGCATTTATTAGTGTAAAGTACTGACTTTAATCTTGCAATAAACAAAATATTATTTCTGTGCTCATTTTCAATTATTCTTTCATTTTCGTGTTAGTTAGGCAACCAGAATTGCTGTGGGCATTAAGCCATTGCAATATGTTGTACTGAAGAACAAAAATGTAACACTAAGTCTGAATGTTGCGGGCAAAATACTCGTAGTGCACTTTTTCCACGGAATGCTGTAAACTGTAAAGGAACTGCTCATTTATTGTCGTGTATAATTGTTTCCAAAAGTCTTTGAATTGCATTTCCTGCCATTTTTGTGTGACATATAACATTGTTTACAAAGTACTGTAACAACACAAACGACAATATGATCAACACTGGTGTATAATGCTTCAGATACTTCTTCTTCTTCTTCTTCTCAGCTATTTGCTGTCCACTGCAGGACATAAGCCTCTTATAATCTCTTCCATGCTTTTCTGTTTTGAGCTGTTTGCTGCCAATGTGTGCAACTGTATTAACTGGTTCGAACATTTGCTGTTATCTTGCCTTGCTACATGCCCAACCCATTGCCACTTAAGGTGTGCGACACGTTCTATAATGTCTGTGACTTTGGTTTTTTGTCGGATGATCCCATTTCGTACCATGTCTCTCAAACTTATCCCAAGCATTCTTCGCTCTATTGCTCTTTGCATCGTTGTAAGTTAATTTGCACTTTTGTCTGTTAATGTGGCGGTTTCTAGACCGTACTTTGAGACTGGCAGTATGCAAGCTTCGTATACTTTCCGTTTCAGGCTTATGGGCATATTGGGATCTTTGAATATATATTGCAGCTTTCCAAAAGCCTACCAAGTCAACGCTACTTTTCTGGCAATCTCCGCCGTTTGATTTTCCTTGCCAAGTTTTACGGTGTGTCCAAGGTTGACGATTTTTATATTTTGGCCTTGAATTTCCAGATGTTCTCCTGTTGGGCTCATTATTTTTGTTTTTCTGGCGTTCATTTCACGTCCCACTGTGTTACGGTATCAAATGGTTTTAATGACATTTAAGGGTACGGGAGTGCCACTGGTTTTATCATGTCCCGGAAATGCCAACACTTGCCTTGGAATTCTCGAAAACATGCTAATAGCCACGGCTTGATACGCTCCGGGAGATGGTAGTGGTCCTAGAAACGGTACACCATAGGGCAAGCGTGACGATATGTATAGGGTGTTGTAAAATAATAGGGCGCTACGGGATTCAGACTTTGGATCGCACGTTTGACAGAACCCCGAAAGCCAAACGGGGTAGAATATATGTACAGCCTCACGACTCCCTGTACTGCGACGCCGAGCGCTCTGACCTACCTGTGACGCTTACAACTTCTTCCAGGCTCCACCTCACATAGATTTTATACAGTGAATAACTCACCCTGAACATATAACAAATCGATATATTGGTCTAATACATAAATTTATATACACAGGTACTGACGTCCGTCAGCGTACAAAGTAGAAAGAAAACGGTAAATCGGACTACAAATACGAGCCCAGAATGGCTTACTATCATTTAATTCAGTACGTGAACATGACTATAAATCCGAGCCCAGAATGGGTTATAATCATTTAATTTAGTGCAAGAATATGACTATAAATACGAGCCCAGAATGGGTTACCATCATTTAATTTAGTAGGTGAACATGACTCTAAATACAAGCCCAGAATGGGTTACTATCATTTAATTTAGTGCGAGAATATGACTATAAATACGAGCCCAGAATGGGTTACTATCATATAATTTAGTGCGAGAAAAAAAACATAGCGGACAGTTTTAACGCAAGCTAGCGCACAAAGCAAAAGAGTACAAATATTACATGCACCTGGCAGCTATCTAACGGCTAACGTCTATACACGCTAGTTTATTTATTGCAGTTTTTCCTGGTCCTCAAGGTCGGTGGCAGAAACTCGCCTCACAGCGTAGGGAATCCGCGACGCCGCAGCTGTACTCGTGGATGACGGATACTCCGGGATACCTTTTCACAGGGCTTGATGCTGCGGGACCTGCATGGGAAAAAGAAGACAGATAGACTTTTTTTGCACGTCCTCGTAGATATGATCCCAACTAATTAGTGGAAAACTGCCTTCATGGCATTCGAGACTACGGGACGTCGGTCGACGAAAGGAGCAGCACGAAAACCACACAACGACTTGCCGCTTCAACGGCTAAAAACGCTCTCTTGACAGGCCGCCCACGTGACGAAATTGCGGGGCGGCTTAAAAGCCAGACTCTAAGGACCCGCTCGCAGTAGCTGCACCAGGTCCGAAACCAACTGCTCGCAACTAATTCCCAACACTGACTAACTCAAGCCGCATCACGCCACCCTGCCAATCGGGAAGAAGCTGGCGGCGCGCAAACAGACAGACTGCGATGGAGCGAAAATCTCTCACTTGCTCTCATAGACTGCGTTTCAAATTCACTGCAGAAAACACGCTAAAAGCCAAGCTCTCGACAACGGCAGAAGCGATATCCAAACGCAGGTGTTCAACCAGACGGTCCAAAGCCAGAGCGCAACTGTTGCCGAGGCCTGCATAAAACTTGGTATACACTTAAATTTAACCGAAAAATGTGAAAGAAAGATATATACAAGCGGGGTCGTAATCTTGAAAAATCGAGAAATAATTCATACATACATAAGCCTTGAAAATGTCCTGACAACTGTTGATGATACGTGCTTTAGATCTACTAGCATTGTTCTAAGTTTGTTTGTGGCACAACTAATGAGTACAAGATCATCAGCAAAACGTACATGATTTAAATATTCCTTTGCTGAGGCCAGCGTAAACAGTTTTGGGGAGATTACGTCTCCTTGACATACACCTTGGCCTATTTGGGATCTTATTAGCTTTAGAATCTTGGTCTATTTGAACGCAGAAAGTGGCAGTTTCATATATATTTTTTATGAGCCGCGAATATCTGGAGTCTATTCTGGAGTCGCCTATTGCTGAGAGAAGGGCCCATATTTCTACAGAGTCGAAGGCCTTTCTGAAGTCGACAAAGTCTAAGTGAAGTTGAATGTTATATTAATTTGCCTTCTCAATAAGTATTTTTATGTTTGGAGGTGATCCAGAGTGCTGTAGCCTTTCCGAAATCCATCCTGCTCCACTGGTTGGTATTGATCAAGTTTTGCCGTTAGTCTGTTTGTTATGATTCTCATCAATAATGTATATAAGTGACACAGTAGACTAATCGGGCGATCATTCTCTATATCGGTGTTATCTCCCTTCTAAATATTAGGATGACCTCCGCGGTGTGCCAGTCTTTTGATATTGTACCTTCATCCAGCCATTTGTTGAATAGTAATTGTAAGGGGTGCTTTAATGTTGGTCCTCCATTTTTCAACATTTCACAAGTTAAGTTATGGTCGCCAGGTGTCCTACGATTTTTCATTTGATAGAGCGCTGCACATATTTCGGAAGTTGTAATTTCCGGTATCTCTTCAGAACCTGCGTTCATAATTATTGGCTGTTGTCGATTACAGTCCGCTGTAATTCTTGTGAAAGTGTACAACTTTCGGTAGAAGTTTTGGACAATTGTAACAATCTGTGTTTTGTTCGTTATTAGAGGTCCTTGTTAGTTTTTTATCTTATTTATTTTTTGTTTGCCAGTGATTAAATACCTTCTTAGTATTTTCATATTGTTATTCTCTTCAATTGTTTGACGTATAATTTTTGTATTGTATTCCCTGACGTCTTTTCTAATTTCCTTTCTTACATTTTAGTTCACCATGTGTCTGAATCTTTATTGGTTTTACGTCTTTTTTCCATTATACTAATTGCATTGGAGCTTAATTTGCTCTTATGTTTCTTTCTGCTGCTAGTACTAGCGCAAAGTTTTTTTGTTACTGTTTGGATGTTCAGAAACTACTAAACATTAATTATTACAAAAATGTTTGTTTGTGTTTAGAAAGTATTGTAATAGTGGGTCTTGACAACAAAAGAGTCTACACTAATAGTTATTACAGCTATGTCCAAAGTGATAAAACAATACCTTACCTATAGCAGATAATCTATACATATATAAAGGAAAGTCACAACCCCGACTAATCAACGCAGAGCCGTAACCGCTGGTACTACGAAGTTGAAATTTGGGTGGAAGATTCAATTTGTTGCGTAAGGTCGTGCTAAGAAGGGATTTTTCGAAATTCGTCCCCTAAGGGGGTGAAAAGGGGTAAAATGTGTTTTAACGAATTCCTCAATATCTCTTACACCCGATAAGATATCTATTTGGTGTTTGCTTGCAAAGATTACCAATGCAAATACCTAGAAACGTATTTTACGATTTTGTCCTAATCAACCCCTAAAGGTGCAAATCTGGATTGGGAGTGAATTAAAGAACCCTTCGTATCTCCTATGTTTATTGAGTTAGAACATTCGTTTTTCAGCATATAGATGTATTTTTAAAATATTTAGAAGGGGGTTTAAGGGAATTTGAAAATTTTAACCCTAAAGGGGTAAAAGAATGAAAAACTGATAAGGGGTAGTGGAGTTAAAATTATTAATTTTTTTCGCTGTAAGTTCCATTTCACAATAAAATGGGTCAAAAGGGATTTTTTGAAATTCGTCCCTTAAGGGGGTGAAAAGGGGTAAAATGTGTTTTAACGAATTCCTCAACATCTCTTACACCCGATGAAATATCTATTTGGTGTTTGCTTGCAAAGATTACCAATGCAAATACCTAGAAACGCATTTTACGATTTTGTCGTAATCAACCCCTAAAGGTTCAAATCTGGATTGGGGGTGAATTAAAGAACCCTTCGTATCTCCTATGTTTATTGAGTTAGAACATTCGTTTTTCAGCATATAGATGTATTTTTAAAATATTTAGAAAGGGGTTCAAGGGAATTTGAAAATTTTAACCCTAAAAGGGTAAAAGAAGGAAAAACTGATAAGGGGTAGTGGGGTTAAAATTATAAATTTTTGGGCTATAAGTTCCATTTCACAATAAAATGGGTTAACAGGGATTTTTTAAATTCGTCCCCTAAGGGGGTGAAAAGGGGTAAAATGTGTTTTAACGAATTCCTCAATATCTCTTACACCCGATAAGATATCTATTTGGTGTTTGCTTGCAAATATTACCAATGCAAATACCTAGAAACGTATTTTACGATTTTGTCCTAATCAACCCCTAAAGGTGCAAATCTGAATTAAGGGTGAATTAAAGAACCCTTCGTATCCCCTATGTTTATTGAGTTAGAACATTTTTTTTTGCAGGTAGATGTATTTTTAAAATATTTAGAAAGGGGTCTAAGGGAATTTGAAAATGTTAACCCTAAAGGGGTAAACGGAGGAATAACTGAAGAGGGGAAGGGGGGTTAAAATTATAAATTTTTTCGTTGTGAGTTCCATTTCACAATAAAATGGGTTGAAAGGGATTTTTTGAAATTTTACCCCTACAGGGGTGTAAAGGGCTAAAATGGGTTTTCACGGGTTCCGCAATATCTCTTAGACCCGATGGGATAGCGACTCGGTGCTTACTTCCAAAGATTTTCAATGAAAATACCTACGTACACCCGATAAGGTATCTATTTGGTGTTTGCTTGCAAAGATTACCAATGCAAATACCTACAAACGTATTTTAGGATTTTGTCCTAATCAACCCTTAAAGGTGCAAATCTGGATTAAGGGTGAATTAAAGAACCATGCGTATCTCCTATGTTTATTGAGTTAGAACATTCTTTTTTTGCATATAGATGTATTTTTAAAATATTTAGAAAGGGGTGTAAGGGAGGAAAAACTGAAGAGGGGAAGGGGGTTAAAATTATAAATTTTTTCGTTGTGAGTTCCATTTCACAATAAAATGGGTTAAAAGGGATTTTTTGAAATTTTACCCCTACGGCGGTGAAAAGGGGTAAAATGGGTTTTCACGGGTTCCTCAATATCTCTTAGACCCGATGGGATAGCGACTCGGTGTTTACTTGCAAAGATTATCAATGCAAATACCTAGAAACGTATTTCAGAATTTTGTGCTCAACAACCCTTAGAGGTGCAAATCTGGATTCGGGGTGAATTAACGATCTTCGTATCTCCTATGTTTATTGAGTTAGAACATTCCTTTTTGGCATATAGATGTATTTTTAAAATCTTTTTAAATGCGTCTAAGGTTTTTTTAAATATTACCCCTTAAAGGGTAAAAAAGAGATTAAACTGAAAAAGGGTAGGGGGTTAAAATTATTGATTTTATTTTCTTATGGATGCATTTTAGACTAAAATGAGGTAGTAAGGGTTTTCAGAGATTTCACCCACAAGGGGATGAAACGGGTATTCCGCTATAATCTATATGTACTTATAAAAGATGAACCACCAACTCAACAACGCGAATCCGTAGTAATCCTTGGTAACCAGGAACTTGAAATTTGGCAAGAAGAGTTCTTTACTTAAGTAGCGAAAAGCTAGGAAAGGAGCTTTAGAAATTCCACCCCTAAAAGGAAGGAAAGAGGTAAAATGTCTTTTCACGAATTTCTCAATATCTCTTAAGGCCCTATAATACCTATAATGATTGGTTTTTACTTAGAAAGGTTACCTATACAAGTTCCTAAAAACGTAATTCAGGATTGTGCACAGATCAACTCCTGAAGGTGCGAATTTGGATTCAGGGGTGAATTATAGAACCTTTCGTATTTCCTGTGGTTCCTGATGACCATTGTTTTTGGGCATATGTGTGTTTTTCAAATCTTTAAAAAGTGGTTTAAAGTTTTTATTCTAAATTTTATTGTGAAAGGAGTAAAAATGGGGTAGAAGTAAACAGAAGTTAAAAAAGAGGTTAAAGTTATTGATTTTTCCGTGTGTCCAGTTTAGAATAAAATAGTAGGATTTCTGAAATTTCACCTCCAAGTGGTGGAAACTGCTAGAATTTATGAATGCAACATTTATAAGTACATTTATTATTTTTACTCTCATTGTTATACTAAACCTATAGTTTTATCAATCTACACAAGAAGAACGACAATTACATACACATTTCGAGGGGATACGTGAAGCATAAAAGGGTTATGAAGACCTACAATATTGTTTTACAGCGTTTGTTAGTTTAGCGTATTGAGTGAGAGAGGAGGGGAGCATTCTAGAAGTCGTTTAAGATTTGGAAGAAAAAAATTTGTAGTCCGTACGAAGAACGGGCATCTTGCTAGTAGAACCCAGAAAGCTTTTTGCAGTACTAAATTTACCACGAATCCCAAAGTTCCAGTAATGGACTACACGACAGAGCTGGACATGCGCGTGCAAAATACTTTGCTACAACTTGCCCCCGTCTTGTCTCGTCTTAATAGGACAAGAAAAATAAATCTAGGATAGGTACTTTTTAAGGTGAACGATATGGAAAATTCCCCTTTCTAGATTTAGGTCTTTAGGATCAGCAAGAACATACGTTTTTGGACTCTTTTTTATCTATAAGGACCTTCAAACTATATTACTTTCCTCGTCTGAAAGACGAAGGAAGTATTGTAATAACGAAAAAATCACTTTCCGAGATTTCTCCAGATCTTCACGTTTCAGGGTCCCTAGCTGACGAAAAACAGGTTTTCTCAATTTCGTCTGTCTGTCTGTCTGTCTGTTGGCAGTACAGCTCAAAAACTATTTGTCGGGGGAAGACGATATTTTGCATACATATTATATATCTACCTAGCATGAAACCTGTACAATTTCATACAAATATATACAGGGTGAGTACTTTAAAAAAATTAAATTTTGTTTATGTTTGCTTATACTGAGGAATACATAAAAGTACTAATTTGTACATAGTGCTGGCTTTATCCTTGCTAAAAATGGGAATCAACAAATGCAGAATAACTGTTCTACGAGACAAAAAGAAATAACAAATAAGTGCCTTATTTAAAATAGACCTGGATTGCAAGAATTTCCAATTAGCGCAGCCGTGGTTCACCGATGAACAAAGGAATCCAATATTCGGGCTCATTCGCAGGTGCTAGTTTGAATCTCATTAGTATTATTAGAAACGTGAAGATATTTTTACCCACAGTTTCCTTCGATTTTTCAAATTATTTAGTGTCACAACTCCCACTTGTTGTCTTTATGAAAGTACCCTAATAAAACTATACTCTAGCGCAGAACAATGCCGCCTTGGCAATTGCTTTTGCTTGCAGAAAGCGGACAGCTGGGCCCGTGCCCATCTGTAAATTTCCTGGTTTCTCTGTTGTCCCATCCGCTCCTAACTCTGAGTAACTCAAGATAGAATATTATATACCGTGTGTCCACAGGAGTACGCACCATAGAGATAAGATAATGCTAATAGAATATAAATATCAACCAGTGCTGTGACCACCGTCCCTTTTCTTGTACCATTTATAACAATATTGTTTCATACAGTGGCAAGTCAGAAGCCAGAAAACAACGTTTTAGCTTGCCGGTGATCACAGCATTAGCCGATCTTTCTATTCTATTAGGTTATCCCTATGGTGCGTCCTCCTGTGGACACACGGTATATAGTTCAGGAAAATTAGTCAGCTAATTATTTTCTTATACTAATATTGTTGACATATTGTTGTTACATTTCCATCCCATACATACCAAAACTATCACAACGTTTAAGTAAAATATTAACAAACAAAAATAATTTTAATATTTGTTTTAAAAATTACAATACAATAGGAAATCAATTTTTTAACAATCTAAAAGATAAAACAAAAATTCAATCTGAATCAAATATTGTTTACCAAATTAATTGTAATAATTGCAATGCTAAATACATAGGACAAACGAAACAAAATCTAAAAAAAAGATTAACTCAACATAAAAATTCTATAAAAACAAAAATTTTAAACCCAAATAAACCAAATACTGCCCTCTCTGATCATGCAGTTGATAATTATCATAATTTTAATTTTAACTCACCTAAAATATTGCAAAAAGAAAATATTTTACAAAAACGCCTTATATATGAAATGATTGAAATAAAAAAAAATACAAATTCTATTAATTACAAAACCGACATAGAAAATCTTCATTCCATTTACTATAATCTTCTCTAAAATGTTCTTCTATAATTGACACAGAACAAAAAAAAACTATATCATTTAAATTACACTTAATATCAAGATATCTTTTACAATAAAATTTTTTGTATCAAGTTATACGTTTAAAATAAGAAAATTTAAATTTCAAATTTTGACATCTGACATCTACGAAATCATTTTTAAATATTCTTTTCAAACTATATTGTAAGAATTATTAACCTAGAAAATTATACAAACTCACTATATCAAAATTGCAATCGACATTACATAAGGTAAGAGTAAATATGCATTGTTTAAGTGATCTAACCTTAATCTCATTTTCCTTTTAGTACCTATATTGTATTTCAAAGTGTTGTATATCTCCTGAGGAAGTCAGCTGAGCTGACGAAACGTCAACAATATTAGTATAAGAAAATAATTAGCTGACTAATTTTCCTGAACTATATATATACCTAACAAACAGCTGTTATTAACAAATATAGAATATTATGTCAACAATATTAAAAAATTGTGCTTAACTGTTATTTTGCTAAAGGAATATATGTTTATCGAAAATACAGTTTTGCTCAATTTTGTGTCACAACGTCCACTGCGAGGGAAGTTTTGAGTAAAGCCCTTTACAGATTCTTTTGTTTTGTTTTTTTGTAAAGTTGCCGAGGATAAAGGATTTGCTCGAAGCAGAACTAAGTCCCCTTCCGAAAACGCTACCACCAGTTTACCGTGTTTTTTGGCGGATCGATGAACCACTCTTTTATCTAAATTCTCACGCGCGAAGAATACTCGAATATGACCGTTTAACCACCTTTTATTCTCGGGAAGACCCAAATATTTTCTGATGGAGAGTATTGAGTCTTTCCAAATTGTAGTTCAGCCGGAATACAGTTCGTAGACTCATGGGTGACACCATTAAAAAATTCCGCGAATTTTGGAACTTCCACAGCCCATAGTGTATGTTGCTGTTTGCAAAAGGTGCGAAAGAGAGGCCCCAGTTTCTTTGTTATTCGTTCCGAGGGGTTGCTTTGCGGATATCTAATTGCATTAAATAATACTTGTAAACCCAATCCTCTGAGCGTATTACTCCACAATGACGCGGTAAATTGAGTACCTCTATCACTTAATATATGCCGAGGAGTACCAATTTTAGGAAAATAATGTTAAATGTTAAATTCCGGAGTATGACCTTAGCTGTAGCGCGCTTCAGTGTGTATAAAGCAACATATTTGATTAATACATCCACCACAACTAACAAAAAACACACACCATCGCGGGATTTCGGTAGGGACCACAAAGATCTAGCGCAACCAGGTTGCGGGGCTTCTCTCATACAATAGCTTCCAAATGAGGTTTTGGCATCTTACCACACTTAGTTCTTTGGCACATGTAGCAAGACTTAATGGTATTTTGAACAAGCTTACGCAGACCTGTATACCACACATCAGACCTAAGGGCGCACCACGTTTTATACATCCAAATGCCCATAGGATTCGGGGTAAGTCATGATGAAATCTTTGATTAATGAAATGGTGACTCATAAAAGGCTCGTATAAGCATCCGACCAGAAAATATACGGTTTCTGGAAATTTTTTTGCCAGAAATTTAACGTTTTGTCGTCATTTTCAGCATCATTGGCATAATATTAAGAAGGAGTGGGTCCAGGGTTTAAAAACAGAATTTAACATACAACATAACTACAACGAACCATATGGACTCAATTAATAATAAAAACAAACGAGTTGTAGATAATAGCTATTTAAGTAACAAGGAATGTAAGGCAGGCAACAAGCCGCGACTTCGTCTTGGCTTGTACTTGCCTACCTCAAATGTTAATAGGCGATACATTCAGAGTTATCTTATTATACAGGGTGTTATTGAAATGAGTGGAACTATTTTAACCCGTAACAGAACTCTCTAAACTGAACAACTTCTCCATTTATCATTCTTTCGAAAACGCCCTCAAAACTGAGTTAAAATTCAAAACAATTTTACTCTAAAAATGGATACCCGCCTATGGAATAGTATTTTAATTTAATAGCGAAAAACACAGAAAACATATCTTTGATATGCAAACCAACAAAAACTGCATAGGTACTGATAACACCTTTAGTTCACATCTGTTCACCAACGTACCTTTTCAATTGAGGTAGGTAAGTTATTGACCGCATGTTTTTATGCAAGAACTTTGCAGTTTTAATATACTTGTGTCGTTCACCTTTAAACTTAGATTTGCTTACCAAGCGGCTAGTCAAATTTAGGAGACATAAATGATTGAAAAAATATGGAATTAAATAAAAAACGATAAAGAAAAAAGTTGTTCATTTTGGTGAGCTCTATCACTGGTTAAAATATTTGCACCTATTTCCATAACACCCTGTAAATTTTGCCGCTGTATATCGAAATTTTCCTAGATTTAAAAAAAATCATTTGGTTTGTCACTTATCACCAGGATTAATTTTCGTGAGTCGTGTTATCTGTGAGTGTCACGTGTCACATAAACACTTGCAATTATAAACAAAACTTCCCCATATTTTGTTTTATCAAAAATCTCTACAAAATGAGAATCACTTTGATGAATCATTGGTTAAGATAAATTCAAACGAAGAAATGATATCGAACACCATAGAGAATTACCTTTATCAAATAACAAGGAATTATCTCCTAAGTATTTTACATTCCCATAGCCAGCTGTATGCCTGAAATTGGTACAGAAGGTTTGAAAATTCAGTTTGAAAAACTGAAACAATTTAATACGCTAATCAAAGAACTAAAAGATTTTCTAATTGTTTGAAGTCACAGAATGTGAAGCAAATAATGAGAGATTAGAATTGCCAATATCCGAAAAATTTGAAATGGAAGAAGAGTTAGTAGGTGGAGGGGAAGAAGTAAATGATAACAAACAAGAAGGAAGAACTATGGGAAAGAGCGAAAAGTGGAAGAAGTAAATACAGAGAAAGAAACTGTGGGCGAAGAGGGGGGAAGAGGAAAAAATATTAATAGGTCGTTTACAGAAGAAGAAAATAGCAAGTTAAAGCAAATTAGTTGCAAAAATATAAAGATGAAGAGAACTGGAAGACCAAAAGGTTTCAACACCACATGTGTTATCAGTCGCAAGAGAAAAACAAAGAACAATTTAGGACAAGATACAATATAAAAAAATGTGTTGATAACATTTTATGTTGGATTCCTGTTTTTATTATATTTTACTTTGTTTGTTGGATCTTTACGAACAAAGTTAGCCCAATTGACTACCAAATAATAAACGCCAACAAATATCTCAATAAATAGTAATTCTACTCATAACGGAACGCCCCGATGAATAATGATTCTTCCTATTTGGCGGGCGGTCCGATGAATAGACACCTATTAAAAATCATGGAGTTTTTGTTGCAATTTGTTCACACGATTAATTTTCGAGATAGTGGGAAAATATGAAATATTTTCGCACTAGGGCGAAAATAACTGTCACTTCGAAATCCAAATGACAACTGAAATATCACAATTATGCTATAAAATTTTAAAAAATCGTAATACGTATCTTGTTGAAGTGCCTTCTGATGCTGTCAATTTTTGAGAATGAAACCGTACTAACAAATTTCTACCGAAATCGGTGGTTGTGGATAAATGGCATTCATGCTATATTTAAATATTTATACAGTACAGATCTACTTAGTTTCTAAAAAATAGAGGATATTGTTAATATTGTAAATATAGCATAGTTGATTATTCAATATTTAAACTTCAATAGGTTTAATACAGTCATTCACGTTATCCGTATTTCAATAGTTTGCAAAATCCATAAAATGTGTCTCGGTCGTATTATGAAGACTGTACGTTAAATAGCCGATTACCTTGAAGCAAAAGTAACATTTTCCACAAAACCTGAAACAGGTCATCACTTTGATAATAACCGCTGCTAAAGTTGCAAGAAGACAACGACGGTCCGGCAAAAGCAGTTTTTACAATTCCTGAATTAGCACTAATCCAACACCAACAATGGTAAATAAATGTAAGTAAATTTGCTTTCTTGTGGTGGAAACGTCTGTTAATTATTTAGATTGTTCATGTGATGTATTAGTCAGTTACATTGTTTTATAATAAATGTTAGTTAAATTAGTTTACAATGAAATATAACATTGGAGTTCAGCTAGCGTGGTTGACAATATCCTACTTCTAACACAACTGGCTACTAACTGAGAACAACGATAAAGTACAAAACTGCTAACAGATATAATATTCTTAATCTGCTAAGAGAAGCACTATCTTCCAAGAATGCATATCAAGGTTACAAAGCTTGCAATTTAACACAATGGAATAACTCGTTATCCTTTGCATCGCGCATCGAATTCCGCTATTATTATTTATTTGCTTATAATCAACGGTTTTCTACAATTATTTTTAGTTATCAAGTAACAAGCCGTTATTTTATATTATTCTCCAACTAGTTTGGAAGGTCAAAGTTACTGATAACTGAAAAATAACTACAAACGATTAACATATTTACACAAAAGTTCCACATGAAGTACTTATGTATTTATCTTTTAGATTTTGTACTTACAAATTGTATTTGAGGTATATCGAACTAGTTATTAATTAATTTTCTATTCATTTCTATGGCCGCCGTTAATTGTAAATAATAACTATTTATGCTTTCCAAATCAAAATGGAAATGCAATTAATTTTGTATAAAATTCCAAGCCCTTGTGTAAATGAAGGTTGTGAATGGAGATGAGATCACCTTTTATGTATTTTGGGAATAAAAGTGGGTTTGTAAGATTGAATATAGGAAAACCCCATGAGAAAACATACAGAAAACTGCAATTTTTTTATTGTTAAGTGGAACATAATAAATATTTATTGAAAGTAACTTTTAGGCGCTAACTCGTTTAAAAAAAATACCATATAAGTGTAGGATTACAATGAGACCACTACTAAAAGTAGGCCTTTTAGCGCTAGCTTGTTTCACTAAAAGTGACGTTTTATAGTTTACCGTGGTTAAAGAAATCAGCTGTTTACTTTTAGCTCTAGTGCTAAAAGTGAAGTGAAGTTATAAAACTAAAATTTCGAACTGGAAGTGAAGTTGTAAAGTTATTCTAGTTGCTTCTTGCGTTACAGGTAAAGTGTTTTTGAAATAATTAAAGCGTTATGTAATGAATACACTCAAATGTCGGAGCCGGACATTTGGGCGCGGCCGTATGGGCGCGGGCGTTTGGGCGCGGCCGTTTGGGCGCGAAGACACTTGGGCGCAGAGCCACTTGGGCGCGAGACATTTGGGCGCGAGGAAATTAATTAACGTATATTAGTATGAAAACGTATTTTAAATAACGAAAATTACTTAAAGCACTTCCAAGGAGGTGGCGGGCGGCAAAAATTTTCTATATAATTATTAATTGTCAAAAATTATTAATGCAAGTAGGTTCGACGAAAACAAGTTACAAATTTTAACTTTCCGGTAAATACTAACAAATTTTCTGCGGAGATTTATTACATTAAAATAATAAGTAACAAAGAATAAATGAATAGAGATTGGGTACAAACAGAGCTATTGATGAACCATCCAACCATTTGGAGATTCGTCGACAGCCTGAAAACTGTTCAACGAGGGAGAGATGTTGCTTATGAACAGTTACTTGCGGGAAATAAGCCCACTGAAAAAAAAATTATCCAGGCTGATGGAAAATAAAAAATTTGGTTGAAGATTATAGTAATCAATATAATAGGGACATTCTAGAATTTTTACGGGGCATTTCGTAGAATTATGCAATAAATCCGTAGATGCTTCTTGTTTATATTTTAAAAAATTGTATATATTTACTTTAAGAATAATATGTATTATGATAGTAAAAATGTCAAAAATTAATTTTGATTATTAAAATTAATAATTTTATATTATTATTTATTATTATTCTTATTTCTGTTCTTATCTTCAGTTAGTCGGTTCATAACATAACGAAAATAATTGATTACTTTAAAATTTAAAGTTTATTGTTAAGTATTATTATTATAAAGAAAACTCGAAGTCGACTAGTTTCGGTCAAAAAAGAACACATTAGAAACATATTAAACACTAGAACCATCAATCGATTAAATATAGCACAGCATTATTCATTTACCAGTACAATAAATGTATTTCTATTTAAAATTATTTTCAACACCTATATATAATCTATTTCCATCTTTATTTCAATTCAGAATTATTATTTCATATCTAACATAGGTACTGCTTTTTTATGTATTCAGAATTAGTTCAAAACTAGTCTAATATTCTACCTTCTTTATTTCTATTCGGATTTATTTCAAAATTTATCTAATATAGGTACATACTACCACCTTATTTGAAATGAATCTCATAACGGTTTCAATAAATAATTGGATTATTCTTTTAATATTGTTCGATTAATTACATTAACTTCTCTGGATAAATAATGATTTAATAAATGTTTGTCTATTTATGCCAAATTGAAATTATTCACACTTAATGTGTTCCTAAATCCCAATGTTGACCCTTTCTCGCGCCCAAGTGTCTCGCGCCCAAGTGTCTCGCGCCCAAGTGTCCCCGCGCCCAAACGTCCGCGCCCAGACGGCCGCGCCCAAACGGCCGCGCCCAAATGTCCTAGACCGCTCAAATGTGGAGTATTAATAATTACATTTCGTAACTGACCTTGACAGCACTGGTGTCGCAAACATTCGCCCGCGCATGGCCTACTATTTATTATGACATAAATTAGAAGTGTCGTAGATAATCTCTGAAACTTCTTTGTGGCGTGAATTCATAATTCATATTCTTATATGGGTATTTTGCTACTCTGAAAATTAAAATATTAAATAACGAAAATATTAACAACGAACGTTTCGAGGGACAATCTGCCCGCGTTATCAACGAATAACAATTAAAACTAACAAGAAACTTATCTTTTTCACTGGAAGGAAAAACGACTAACCTCCAATGAATTTTTTGACATTGACGTTTGTTGATATCTGTACCTACTTGATCTCATCTTTAAGAATCGATAGCCAACTATTGTCTAAAAATATTGAGAAAGACGACACGCATTTTTCTTCGTTAAGTAAAATATATGCCGTTTCCTTAATTTTTCGCCTAGTTGACATCGATTCTTTAGACAAGATCTTTGTGTTGTCCCATTGTATTTTATGGTTTTCATCCCAAGCATGTTCTGCCAGCTTAGACTTATTGAATTGATACGTTTTCAACATATTTTTATGTTCTTTAACAGAGTTATTTTTATGTTGTTTAGCAAACTGTATTTTGTCATGTTTTCTAACGTAAAAGCATTTGGTGACCATGACCTCGAACGTAAACCTCGTTTAGTAAAACAAATGTAATGCTTTCGGTTTTTTATAGTATAACCTGTATATTTTTGTATTAGTTTCGTCGGCTGAAAGACGAAAGAAGTATTGTAATCACGAAAAAATCACCTTCCGAAATTTCTTCAGAACTTCACGTTTCAAAGTCCCTAGATGACAAAAAAAAGTTTTCTTAATTCCATCTGTCTGTCTGTCTGTTGGCAGTATAGCTCAAAAACTATTTGTCGAAGGAAGACGATATTTTGCATACATCTTATATATCTACCTCTCATGAAACCGGTACAATTTCATACAAATATATACAGGGTGAGCACCTTAAAAAAAATTAATTTTGTTTATTCTTGGAATTATTTTGAAATAGAAGAAAGTAATAACTTTCACGTAGGTCAGGATTTACATTTGCCGAAAATAAGACTCAACCGATACAGGATAATGTCACAAAAGAGTAAAAACGTTTCAACAATAATAGCCTTCTGATCACGAGTATTGTAATCACGAAAAAATCACCTTCCGAGATTTCTTCAGATCTTCACGTTTCAAAGTCCCTAGATGACAAAAAAAAGTTTTCTTGATTCCGTTTGTCTGACTGTCTGTTGGCAGTATAGCTCAAAAACTATTTGTCGAAGGCAGACGATATTTTGCATATATCTTATATATCTACCTCGCATGAAACCGGTACAATTTCATACAAATAGATACAGGGTGAGCACCTTAAAAAAAAATTTGTTTATTTTTGGGTTAATTTTGAAATAGAAGAAAGTGATAACTTTCACATAGGTCAGGCTTTACATTTGCCGAAAATAAAACTCAACCGATACAGGATAATGTCGTAAAAGAGTAAAAACATTTCAACAATAACAGCGTTCTGATCAAAAGAGTATTGTAATCACGAAAAAATAACCTTCCGAGATTTCTTCAGATCTTCACGTTTCAAAGTCTCTAGATGACAAAAAAAAAGTTTTCTTGATTCCATCTGTCTGTCTGTCTGTCTGTCTGTTGGCAGTATAGCTCAAAAACTATTTGTCGAAGGAAGACGATATTTTGCATACATCTTATATATCTACCTCGCATGAAACCGGTACAATTTCATACAAATATATACAGTAGGGTGGTTCTACGTTATACTTAGTGGAAAAAGCTTTTTCGAATATTTTTGGTCGCACTCTCTAAAGTCGTTCTAATACCGAAAAAACAAACGTATATGAAATTTGAACCCAATCAAATAATATTAACACGTGCCACAGAGCCCCGGAAGTTTCCAAATTGCAGATTTTAACTTAATTCACTTATTATCAATTAATATCTCTCGAACATTAAGTCGTATCGAAAATTTGATAATGACATAAATAAAAGGAAATTTAATTTGCTACTAATTTAGTTATATGCAATTTTTTTTGTAAACTTGTTGGAATTTAAAAAATATGCGTTAAGTATTAAAAAAAGGTAAAAATTCTTGAAAAATTGTTTTTTTATATTAATAACTAAAAATATAATATAATTTAGCAAATATATTTATTTACAAATTAAATAAAACGAACAATATTAAATAATTACTGAAGTTACATAAATTGAAAGAATTATATTTACAAACTTAAGAATAAAACAAATATACCAAGTTACCTATATGTCAAATAATTAAATGCATATCACAATAATTACTTTCTTTTCTAAGGAAACTTTACTGGAATCTGGATATTGACGCCGATAATCACTAACAACTTGTAGCAAGTACTGTTTTTGGCCCTCTTTCTTGGTAATTAAGCTATTATATTTTTCGACCAGTTTAATACTTCTTTCCGCAATATCATTTGTGACGTGAAGTAAACAATTACATATACTTACTTAAATTTTCCATTTCTTCGTAAGTTCATTTTCTTCTTGCAGCTTCTCTTTCCAGTCGTTATGCAATTCTCTTCTCTTGTTGATGTAACCTGATATCAACACAAGCATACTACCTGGTCGCCCTTTTTGCCTTTGAAGAAGCAAAAACTGTTTAGCTTCTTCTACATCTATTAATTCTAGAGCGTTCGCATGTGCGATATCGAACAGGTCGTCAAATTTTTCATAAAATCGTTATTGCTTCCTTTTATGAATCCGTTCTTTTATTTCCTTGTTTTAGCAGACTCCTTCATTCAGAGTATAATAATTCCAGCTTTTGTACAGAATGATGTTTTTCCTTAGCTGGAATCCGTGCCTTTTACCAAAACACTATTCCTTGAATAATTAATTTTGCACTTTTCTGTAAATTCAATTTAACTATACGCATATTAAAAAAAGTACTTGTAAAAATTGTTCGTTTGAGAGCAATTTACTACCAATAATTTAATACACATCATTTCCTATTAAAAGTGCTTAGTCTTTTTCACGAAGAACCTTTGACGTTGAGGCCATTTTATGCTTTCAAATTTTAAAATGGTATATCCTCCCTCTAAACATCTGGTTTGTATTGACAAACAAAGAAACTGTGTTCGACGGTTTGACTCGTTTTTTTTTTAAATAATTGATTCTAAAAACATTTCAATATGCTTAAAATAGGTAAAAAAATTTATTATTGAATTTCAAACATTTATATATCATAAGATCTATTTACTTGTATTTTCAAAAATCGCCTAAAATTGAATAATGGATTGCAATTTACTTCAAAATTGTAATACTTCTACGTTTTCAAATTAAAAATAGAAAGAAAAAAAAATCGAATTATTACGTTTTTCTAACACTTGACGCATTTTTTTAACATCTGGTAGGTTTGCGGAAAAATTGCATATAACTACAATTGTAGAAAATAAAATTTCCTTTTATTTATGTTATTATCAAAATTTCGATAGCACTTCCGGTTCGTCAGATATTAATTGATAACAAGTGAATTCAATTAAAATCTGCAATTCGGCAACTTCCAACGCTCGGTGGCACGTGTTAATATTGTTCGATTGGGCTAAAAATTTTTATGAGTTAGTTTTTTTGGCATTGGAACGAATGTAGGGGGTGCGACTAACAAAATTCCGAGGTTGCAAAATTAGAACCACCCTAATATACAGGGTGAGCACCATAAAAAAATAAAATTGTGTTTATTTTTGAGATAATTTTGAAATAGAAAAAAGTAATAACTTTCACGTAGGTTAGGGTTTACATTTGCGGAAATAAGACTCAACCGATACAGTATAATGTCACAAAAGAGTAAAAACATTTCAACAATAACAGCGTTCTGATCAAGAGAGGCGCTCGCCGGACTTATTTGAAAGAGGCACGGTAGCGTAGTTGGCTTTATTGGTGCAGGTACGATTTCTATGTAATGGTACGGTTACGATAGCTCTGCAGATGCGGCGGGTTCAAACCCCAGCGGGATACATTTTTTTTATTTGTAAATGTATTTAATTTATTAGAAACGTGAAGATATCTTTACTCCTAACTTAATTTGATTTTTAAAATTATTTACTGTCACAATGTCGACGAGGGAAGTTCTGGATAAAGCCTTTTACAGATTGTTTTTGAAAAGCCATTGTAGTAAGCTTTCTTCTTATATCTTTATAAATACAAATCAAACCGTTTTTAGATATTCGAGTTGGAACATAAAAACAATTTAAGCTCTTTAAGATTATTTATTTACAGGGATAACAAGAAAATTCCGTTCAAATGCTAATTTAAACACTTGAACTCGGAAAACTATGAGAAGAAATTTCATTGAAAGGGTTTCTCAAAAATATGAAAATACCTACACATGTTGTTGTGTATTGTTTGAGGCTTTCGCGGTTACTCGAATTATTCTCCTTAGCATAGAATTTCGGCTTAGACCTCGTAGTGTTTGTATATGAACACCCAGCATTTTCTGGCTTAATGTGCCTTGCACCTTGTGAAGTCGAGCAAAAACCTGCGCGATGGCCATGCTCTTTGGTGGCTCGTGTTGTTTGAGTATCTTGAGAACGAGGATACTTAGGCAGATTTGGCCGTTTTGCTGTTTGTGCATCCATATTCACTAACGTTTCGCAAGACCTTGCAGCTTGCATCATCAGAGTGAAAGTCGCACTAAGAACCGGAGGTCGGCGTGGAGCTATTTATAGTCCTCTGTGCCAGGCGCGCGGAGTGGCGTAACGCTGGCGCTGGTTGGTCGTCCGAGTGCAACGTAATCCGTGGGGCGTGGCCGTATGACGCAGAGTGGTTGTAACGCTTTAGATCGTGTATCACGGGGGTCCACGTTTTACTAAGCTTAAAGCCATCTTCCCTGTTGATATTATTTGGATGTTTTTCTATTTCTATGGCTTCACGTATCACTCGCGGGAAGTAATGAGGTATTCTGGCAAGTACTCTGGCATGCTCAAATTCTAAAGTGTGCCCATTTGTAAACGTATGCTCAGCTACGGCTGATTTTGTGATGCGTTTGTGTTTGCAATCGCCTTTATGTTCTTGGAGTCTTAGATCAACGGAACGACCAGTCTGTCCAATGTAACTCGAGCCGCAAGAACAAGGAATACGATATACGCCAGCGGTTTTTAAACTTGGAATCTTGTCTTTTACCGATCTGAAGCCGTTACCCAAAGTTTCCTTGCTCGTGAACACAGTTTTGACGTTGCATCGTTGCAGGACACGTCCTATCTTATCAGTTGAGCCTTTAACGTAAGGTAGAAATGCTAAGCCTTCCAGAGGTGGAGATTCTTCTTTAGCCTTTTTTGTCATAGTCTTGTCTAGTGCTTTTCGTATGGCGGTAGTTGTGTATCCGTTCCTTTGTAAAGAGTCAAACAGATGTAGCTTTTCTCTCTCTAGATTTTCCTCGTCTGAGATACGAACGGCTCTTGTCGCCAGAGTCTGGAGAACTGTTGCTTTTTGCATTGGATGATGGTGTGAGTCAGCATTTAGATATCTGTCCGTGTGTGTTTTCTTTCTATAGACTGCATGTCCTAAACTGCCATCTGATTTACGTTTCACCAGGACGTCTAGAAACGGAATACTGCAATTTTCCTCTACTTCCATTGTGAATTGTATGTTGGGATGTACAGAATTCAGGTGTTTTAGAAACAGATTCAATGTCTGGCGTCCATGTGACCAGATGACAAAGGTATCATCTACATATCTCAACCAGCAAGTCGGTTTTAGCTGCGCTTGTTCGAGAGCCTTGGTTTCAAAAGCTTCCATGTAGATATTAGCGATAACAGGTGATAGCGGTGAACCCATGGCCGCTCCTTCGACTTGTTCGTATATTTTATTGTTCCAACTGAAGTAAGTGTTTTTCAGGCAAATTTCAACAAGTTCAACTTGGTCTGTAGGTCTTTAAAAACCGCTGGCGTATATCGTATTCCTTGTTCTTGCGGCTCGAGTTACATTGGACAGACTGGTCGTTCCGTTGATCTAAGACTCCAAGAACATAAAGGCGATTGCAAACACAAACGCATCACAAAATCAGCCGTAGCTGAGCATACGTTTACAAATGGGCACACTTTAGAATTTGAGCATGCCAGAGTACTTGCCAGAATACCTCATTACTTCCCGCGAGTGATACGTGAAGCCATAGAAATAGAAAAACATCCAAATAATATCAACAGGGAAGATGGCTTTAAGCTTAGTAAAACGTGGACCCCCGTGATACACGATCTAAAGCGTTACAACCACTCTGCGTCATACGGCCACGCCCCACGGATTACGTTGCACTCGGACGACCAACCAGCGCCAGCGTTACGCCACTCCGCGCGCCTGGCACAGAGGACTATAAATAGCTCCACGCCGACCTCCGGTTCTTAGTGCGACTTTCACTCTGATGATGCAAGCTGCAAGGTCTTGCGAAACGTTAGTGAATATGGATGCTCAAACAGCAAAACGGCCAAATCTGCCTAAGTATCCTCGTTCTCAAGATACTCAAACAACACGAGCCACCAAAGAGCATGGCCATCGCGCAGGTTTTTGCTCGACTTCACAAGGTGCAAGGCACATTAAGCCAGAAAATGCTGGGTGTTCATATACAAACACTACGCGGTCTAAGCCGAAATTCTATGCTAAGGAGAATAACATGTTGTTGTATTTAAAACAATCTGAAAGTAGTAAATTTGCAGAGTTAGAGCACCCTGTATAGTATTAATGTCCAAAACCTCAAAAGATAATTGAAAAAACTACTTTTTGATAACGTTTTCTTTCATTCAATGACTTTCTGTTACAGGAGCCGCCTTAAATTAATATTTTTTTCTAGAAAATCGGTAATACCTCCAAGGCCAGTACAAGTTTATATTAAAATCGTTAGTATTTCGACGCAACATACCGCATATACGGGGTTACCGGTTTAAAATCCGAACATAGGAAATTTTTAAATTTTAGTAAACAAATTATATGTTTCCCAGAATTTAAAGTTGTGATCTAGGCAACCTTAATAAAATGTTTCCAGTAAACTTGTAATAGAGTTTAGTCCGCATGTCCGGAATGCCCACGGTCGCTCGTCGTAAATGATCTTTTGTGGTTTGTTAGTGAGGCTTTCTGCGAATGTGGTGGAGAGTTGTCGGAATGCTACGCAAACAGGGTTCGCCGCTATCTTGAAGAGAGTGTTTAACGTTTTCTTTATTCAAACATCTCTACTCTCGTTGATCATACATTAAAAAGTGGTACACTCTTTTAAAGGGAGTAAAATTTTCTACAATTTGATATTTTATAATTTTATAATTTCTTCCGTAGGACTAATTTATTTTTAATTTCTTTAGCTAAAATGAAGGCACAACAAACGGCTTTCCGTATTTTTCTTGAAATGGATAGCTCGTGCGAGAAAAGTGTTTATTATAGAACTTTGGTATATATGATTTTTATTTTTGGTTAATATTATACATTGTAGCGCGCAGCAAAGGTTGTTATATCGGCGCGTTACTACGGAAACCGTTTCCACACTACCGAGGAGTAGTTCTAGGCGCGTTTTTTTAAAATATGATTACCCCGGAAAGTCTAGTCCACAATTTCTTGTCATTTTATGGCATAAATTCGCGCAGAGGTGAACAAACACGATAATAATAATAATAATAATAATAATAATAATAATGTCTTTATTGTTATCACAAAATAAATAATTCCAATTCTTTCAAGGTTTACAAATCAAGATAACAAAAGGCGAAGTTCAGTAATTTTGGTAAAATTACTGCTCTTTCACTTAACCTAAGTTACGAGAATTAATATTATAGATAATTACTTATATGCCATCAAGATAATTTAGTGACTTATATGCCATAGAAATAATTTAGTGTATTAGTGACATGACCATCAGTTTACCTGTAGGTTTATAACAAAGACAATTTGTTGAACTGACCTCTGGTCTAAGAAGTTATTCAGTTATTTAGAAAATAAGTGAAGATACTGTTATTAAATTTTGAAGACGATGATTCCTTAAATAAAGATGGTAAGGAGTTGTAGAACTTAACAATATTATATGAAAACGAGCAACAAAACATGCTAGTTGTATGGAGAGGCGGCGTAAGCAGTCCTTTACTCCTTACATTAATATTATGTATATCACAGCGAAATTTAATCTTTTTAAATAGGTATGGAGTTTTGAAAATAATGATCTTATGAAATAATGAACACGAATGTACCATTCTTATTTTTAACATATTGAGCCAATTGAGTTCTTTTAACTTATGACAAACATGATCTCTCTTTCTTAAAACATTAATTAATCGTATACAACGGTTTTGTATTCGTTGCATCCTGGTTACATCAGTACTGTCTAGACAACGCCCGTATACTGAATCGCAAAAGTTAAAATGAGACAGAACTAAGGATTCTAGCAAGAGTTTTTTTGTATTTTTATTAAGTATGTGTCTGTTACAATAAATATTTTTCAAATTTGCATAAGCTTGTTGAATATTGAGACTAACGTGTTTTTTGAATCTTAGATCAGAGTCTATATAAAGTCCAAGATTACGTGCAACGTCGACAACAGGTAGCTGAGTGTTATTAACCATAATTTTCAATTGGTCATCTTTAGATTTCCGAGACTTAGGCGCGCCAAATAGAACAACCTGAGATTTAGAGGGATTAATTACCAAAGAATGCTTCTCTGCCAATGTAATTAAATTATTTAAATCAGTGTTAATCATATTGCTTGCTGCAATAATGTCATTGGGATCAAAAGAATGGTAGACCTGGGTATCATCGGCATAAAAGTGAACACTGCAAGATTTTATAACTGTATCAAAATTAGAAGTTTAAGTTGCATATAATAATGGACCCAAAATTGAGCCTTGAGGTACACTATTTCTTATAGAGCGAATCTCAGATTTCTGGTTTGTTAATTTTACAAGTTGCGATCTATCGGAAAGGTAATTCTTAAATAAAAGAATTGCATTATTACTGAGTCCAACATAATGTAAAATAGCCAATAACATACTGTGATCTAATGTGTCGAAAGCTTTTGTAAAATGTAGTAAAACAAGACTAGTTAATTGACTATTATCAGTGGCGCCCAATGTATCATCAACTATTTTCAACAGTGCAGTTGTACAACTAAAGCCTTTTCTAAATCCAGATTGAGTGGCAGGGAGTAATGCATGTTCATTTAGAAATTTCCTCAACTGTGTATCCATTATTCTTTCTAAAATCTTAGAAAGTGTAGGTAAAATACTAATCGGCCTAAGATCACTGAAACTACTTGGGTTATTCACTTTAGGAAGTGGTATAACAGAAGCAGTTTTCCAACATTTTGGAAATATACTATATTTCAGCCAGTAGTTAACAATATGTGTTATATGTGACAATAGGTAGGGACAACAAAGTTGAATCAATTGTATTCCGATATCATCAGTGCCAGTCGATTTCGTTATAATAGTTTCAATGATCCTATTTACCTCATTTTCGGACACCAAGCTAAAGGAGAATTTCATATCAACATCAACTTTGCAATTACTCTTTATAAAAATGTATTAAATTTTGATCAGGTGTTTTCGCAATACGTTGCACCGAATCAATAAAATAGTCGTTAATACTATCTACAACTTGTAAATTTAAGGGCAGGTTTGATTTTTGAGTTTTGTTATGAACATTTGAATTTTTTTTAAGTTTTCCAAAGCGTGTTCTTATCACTTACTCGAATCTGATATCCCAAGTATGCCTTCTTTTCCCGCCTTATAGCAGAGGAGGTAAGATTTCGCAGGGACTTATAATAATCCCAATGTGTACAGATTTGGTACGCTTAAATCTGGATAGAGCGCTGTCACGTAATTTCTGCATGATTTGAATTGTTTGTGTTAACCAAGGGGAAGCAGGTTTAGAAAATTTTGCTACTTTAATAGGGGCATGTACGTTAAATAATGTTTGCAAGTTATGATTTAGAAATTGCAATTTATCATTAATATTATTAAAACAATAAATAAGCCATGGCATACCGACCAAGAGGGAAAAGGGAACCCGGACGTCCCAGAAAACGGTGGAGTGATTTATGAAATTCGGAACAGGCATATAATGCCTATACCTTGAAAGAAAGATGATGATGATGATGAATAAATAAGATTCCATGGTATAGATTCCAGCTGATAATTAAAATCAGCTATATCAAAATGCTTAAAATCTCTATACGTTCGAATAGAGACCGGAGATGACTCGGATTCAACTAATATTTTGCAGAAGGTAAGTCAATGATCTGCTAGATTCTGAATTTCTTTTACACCTGACTCAATGACAAAATTTTTATTAGAGACAATTATTATATCTAACAATGTGTGTGATGTTGATGTAATACGTGTAGGTTCTGTAATAATTTGACTAAGATTAAACGTATTGATAAAGTTCAGGAAGTATTTTGATTTAGACGTATCATGATGAAGTAAATTAATATTAAAATCACCAGTGCAAATTATTTCATCGCAGTAAGGTATAATTTCTGAATAGGATTTTTAAATTACGTCAAAAAATCGTTAATTTTAACCCTTTCAGGACGATAAGCTACTCCGATTGGTAAATTTTTCTTGTTTAAATTGATTTGTATCCAAAGCTGCTCACATAGATCACGTGTAATATTAACAGTTTTATAAATCAGTGCATTACTTACATAAAGAGCTACTCCGCCACCTCTTTTGCCTGTTCTGTCTTTTAGAATTAAGGAATAACCATCAATTAAAATAGTGTCGTCTCCAAAATCCGCTGATATCCACGTCTCCGTCACCGTGATAATACTGTAGCTGTTACTTGCAATGTATTCTCTAAAAATACCAAAATGAGCAGGTAAAGATCTAACATTAATGTTGGCTATAGTAATTTCCATCATTATTAAACAACAATTCTAAATAAAGATAACAATAACTGATTTATAACTAACAATACAAAAACCTAATAGTGAAAAATATTTTAATGCCAATTAATAAGTGCAAACCGAAACAGCGAAGCTCCTAAAAAACATAACAATAATTTTAATGCGCCTGTACCAATAATAAATCCAAATCAAAAATCTTCTGGAGTTGTTATCCTCTTGATGTTGTTATTCATTTTTACGAAGATTCGGCCATCGTGTGTCCAAACATTTTGACGAGAGTACTTATTAGTCGCCTCATTAAATAATTTAACCCTTGCCATTGTTAAGTCTTCTGTAATAATGATGCGGCTCCCTTTTAACTGCTTTTTATTTCGGAAGGCCAACTTGACGATGACGGGCCTAATGGAAGTAGCTCCCCGCTTCCCAACTTTGTGCAATCTATCTATGCAACTGTGATTTATGTTGGTATGCATTTTGTTATTAAAAACATCTAGTACCGTATCGAGTAGCTTTTCGTTATCCTTTTCTACTAGAACAAATATTCTTAGTGAGTTGCGGCGAGTGTATTGCTCGAGATTATCCATATCGTTTCTACACTTCACATTCGCAGTCTTGAGCTCTTTCACCTGGCTTTTTAGTTCGTCAATTTTGGAGTTTAACTCCAGGAATTTGTTGTTAATTTGCTCTGCCACTATAGTTGCAACAGCGTCGGCAATTGATTTAATGAATTTTTTATCTTCTAAAACTCTCTCCATTGTATTAGCAATAATTTGATTAATATCTTCCATTTGATCTTTTGTGAATGGAATGATTAAATGGTATAGCACTACTAAACACAATTCCACCAGTGATTACTACTTAGGACTGAAGATTTAGATAATATATATAAAGTGCTTAACTAACTAAAAATTTTCATTCAGAAACGCAGCGTACATTTGACTTTCCACTCCAAAATGCAACAAACGACAGACTAAAATATCATAAAACGACTACCTAATTGACAACTGATTAGAATAAATGAAGTTAATGGAACGAATGACTTTCGGAACTGGACCGTTTCATTATTGAGAATGAAGAACTCAACGTTTCGCCCACTTTTATAAAGAGCTGCATCAAGAGATGAACAAAAGATCACAGTAACTCAACGTGTAAACCACGCAAGAAGTTAAACTCTTTTGTAAGGGAACAAATAGAAGAGCATGGTAACTCAACGTGAGAACCACTGTAGAGGCGAAACTCTTCTACCGATCGGAAGAAAATTTATAGTCAAGAGTCGTCGCCGTTGAGTGAAAAGAAAGGAAGAGGGTAGCCTTCTTCTCCATGGAGATCATTGGGGTGTTTGTAAATCTCAATGGCTTCGAGAATATTTTTGCTAAGTAGAATGGGAATTTGCAAATAATAGATCTTCAACGGAAGTCGATTTCTTGCTCTTCAAAGCTGTATGGTATTCCCAAAATTAACAAGTAGGACTTTCCCTTCAGGTCCACCGTCAGTATCATAGATTTCTCTACTTTTTTCATTAGTGAAATACCTAACTACTATCCTCAGATAGTTTACTGGTAAATCCCCATCGTATCTTTGCAATGCAACCCATTTCGTTCAACTTATATCCATAATCTGTGTTGAAACTGATGATTTGCTTGAGAGCTTTGATGTTACTTCGCTCTTTACTAAAATTCCTATTCACTATTCCATAGTTACAATACAACAATTGTTGCGATGAAATGACGACAGATCGTGGAACAGGCCTTCCGGGAAAACCACATTTAAAAAACTCGCCTAGAACTTTACCTGGGGTAGTGTGGGAAAGGGTTTCCTAGCATCGTGCTGACATGACAACACTTGCGGCGAGCCACAATGTACAACATTAATTGAAAATAAAAACTATATATACAAAAATTTAAAATTTTTCCACGCCTTACAAGTTTTATTGTGAACACTCTTCTTCTACGAGTTACCCATTTCAAGAAAAATACGGAAAACCATTTGTTGCCCATTTATTTTCAACTTTCCCGCTCAAGAAATATTAGTCTTACGGAAAAAGTTAATAATACATAAATTGTAGACAATTTTAAGTCCTTTAAAACACTATAATCAATTTTCAATATATCACCAACGGCAGTCTAGATATTTGAATAAAAAGGCGTTTAACTTTCTTTTTAAGATGGCGGCGAACCCTATTTGCTTAACCTTCCGACAACTCACCGCTACACTCTCAGAAAGACCCCCCCCCCACAAAGAAACCACAAAAGTTCATTCAAGGCGGTTGACTGCTAGGAATTTCGGACATGCCAACTGGGCTAATATACTATCATTTTGCTATGTTTGGTTTTGTAATCGGTCATCGGATATAGGTCATTCTATTTAAAAAAATCTGGTGTGATACACTCACACAACTTCCTTTTACAGTGATCTTATAATTAGTCAAAAATTTCATTTTTAATTTTTAACCATTTGTTAAAAATTTTCAAAAATGACCAATTCTACAAAAACGGTACAAAATCGAGTGTTAGTTAAAGAGACAAATTTTCTCTAGAATTTAAGGTGAATTAAAAAATGTAATAATATACCGGGTGTTTTATTTAAAATAGGAGTTAATAAAAAAAATAGAAAAATAAACAAAAGAAACCCACTTTAGAAGTATTCAACTGGAAAATCACCTATCTCACATCAATACACATTAAAAATGTAAGAAAAATGTAAAGTTAAAAAAAATCGTTCAAGCCGTTTTTAAAAAATCGAAAAAAACTGAAAAATCACAAGAGTAAACACCATACTTCCGGTTATGTGATTTTCTTCAAAAGCTTGCTGTCTCATCTACACAGTACACAAAACTTATATATGAAGTTTCAACGCCATACCTCTTTTCGTTCTTGAGATATTCTGTTCACAGACAGACAGACACACACACAGACAGACAGACACACAGACAGACAGACCAATGAAAAAAAAAATGTTTTTTGGATCAGGGGACTCTAAAACGTGAAGATCCGTTGAAAACTCAATTCGAATTTGGTTTGGGGGGTGAATCCAATACTTCCTTTATAGTAAAAGGAAGTAAAAAGGTAAGTCTGAATCGCCACACTTTTTTGAGCTACCCTGTAATTTAAAAATATTTTAGTCATGTGCACCAGCTTCGTACCTACAATTTTATATTAAAAAATCATGCTTCATTATGTGAATGTTATAGCTGAAGACATTCAATCATCATAAATTAAAAAAAAATAGAACACGGTTGCCTAATAAAGGTCGATTCATACTGTTACAGCTCTAATTCAATAGATTTCTACGATACAAATCTGAAATATATAACTTTCTGAATAACAATGGCATTTCTAGTAGTGGTCGGGTAATTTATTGAGCAGTGTACAAGCTAAAGTAATAGTTTATATCAACCAGCTAATGCCGGGTCATTGGTTAAGACAACACATTCATAATGGGGTAAATCCTTTAATTATCGCTTAACGTGCGAACCTCCACTTGAATAGTTTTCACTAGATGTGAGATGGACGTATATTACAAAGAAAGCAACCCTACCAAATACACTTCGTGAAATCGTAGTTTATAAAGGGAACCTTTTAGTGTAAATCCAACTTTAGCCGAAGCAGAATTAACCTACTTAATTCAATGGCCTTATGCGATTACTCTCCCGCACAGAACACTGCTACTGCAGGTCCAAACTTGAACTCTGCAGTCGAAGTAAATTGAAAATGCTGCTTGCAACCGCATCCCCGCTCGAGCGCGCGAGCGGGGCAAAACGTGAACGTAAATCCCCGAGGAACGTGAGGACATCAGCGACCTAAACAAACAATGCCCCGGTGCAAACTGGCATCACGCACCTAGTTTTGTAAGAACAAACGAATAGGACCACCTTCGCCCAAAAGGCCCAGACAATAATGGGTCACGACAAGTGGCGTTAGAAACGCAAAATAACATAGCAAATTGTAAAGTTCTAGTATTCTGGCAACAGTTCATGTTAAATAAAAGATGTAAAAATGTGGAAGAATGCAATATTTTTATTCGAAATTGTTGTGCAAGAATAATGTCCTGCCAATTACCAAATCCATAAACAATATGTTAAAATGCTATTTGACCCTGAATATATGTTATTAATTTTGTTTTTTCAGTAATTTTACAACGAGCTAGTGAATTTTGCGAAATTAATGATTTTGTTATTAACAAAAAAAGTAATACACTATGCCAGGTCATTTTAATATCAATACTTACGTAGCCAATTGGAGCAGTTTTGGTACAAAAGTTGACCAGTTTTCCTGTATGTAGGTTCTTTTTCAGTCATATTTTACCGTATAACCATTCAGCTATTTGCACCTAACAATTGTAAAAGCGACACGCACGCACCTTTTGATTCTCAAAGAGGTTCAGCTCCAATCTTTACGCCGTCATAGTGGCGCTGCATTTTGCTTGATCCCATTTATATCTATTTTCAAAACATAGCCAATTGGAGCAAGCGAGATACCTTCCGTAAATAATACAAACTTCAGTCGATCTCTCTCGTGCGTGATTTGCTTCGCCGTCGTCACGCGAGGCAGACTGCACGCCCATTGGTTGCAGCTGCAGACACGTTTCAGGCGTCTGGCGCAAAAAGATCGCTTCGTTGAGGGACTTCTGTTCGGGCTGTCAAAGCAAGAGGTGGTTTTGCGAGTGGAGTGAGCTTGTGGTGCCTTGTGTGTCAGTATGACCGTCAGTTTTTGCATCTCGTAGGGCCGTGAAGAGGCCATTTTCCCATAACTGGGGATTCATAACGCAGAGCTGTAGTCTTCGGTCCCGCCCTTTTGTTTGTCCCGAAGGGGACGTAATTCAACCTCGCCACGTTGGTGGATTATCTGTAGGTGCCGCTCGAGTCCCACGCCTCCTTCAGTACGTTCCCTGCAGTTGAAGAGCCGCTAGCCGCCGTGACGCCATAGCTCGGCGGGTCCAATCAGGTAGCGTGTAATTAGCATTAATAATCAAACTCTTGTAGCTATATTTGCTGTAAACGCAGTACTGCTTGGCCGACGCTATCAATAACCAGATTCATTCATCTGTGCTGGCCTAATTTATGTGTACTGGCTGTAAATGCAGTATCGCTTGGCCGATGCTATCAATAACCAAATTCATTCATCTGTGCTGGCCTAATTTATGTGTTTTTGCTATAAATGCAGTATCGCTTGGCCGACGCTATCAATAACCAAATTCATTCATCTGTTCTGGCCTAATTTATGTATATTTGCTGTAACTGCAGTAGCGCTTGGCCGACTCTATCAATAACCAAGTTCATTCATCTGTTCTGGCCTAATCTATGTGTATTTGCTTGTAAACGCAGTATCGCTTGGCCGAAACTGTCAATAACCAAATTCATTCATTTGTTCTGGCCTAATCTATGTGTATTTGCTTGTAAACGCAGTATCGCTTGGCCGACGCTATTAATAACCAATTTTATGTGATGATTTAATTATAGTTAGGGTTAAATCGTCTCCCAGCTGGGCGTATAGTTTAGTCCATATTTGTGTGTTTACCTTTCTGTGTATCGCTAATTTATATGTGTGAGACCAATAGACCGGTATTTTGAATGAGGCCTAATGATTTACGACGAATCTGTGCATGCCCACTTTCAGGTTACTGTGTAAAGATATTTGTATGGCGAAATCTGAGTGTTTAAGTTTTACAGGTAAGTTGGCGACGCTTGCCGCTGCCGCGTCGAGGTTCGTGAGGCCGAGCACTTGTATCACACCCCGTTTGGCCTTCGAGGTTCGGTTAAGCGTGGTTTCCCCGATTGAAACTTGTGGCGCCCATTTCTTTTGAAACACCCTATATGTATACCGTTACGCTTGCCCTGCGGTGTATCGTGTCTAGGACCACGCCCATCTCCCTGAGCGTATCAAGCCGTGGCCCATTTTGTAGAGATTTCCAGGGTAAGTTTTGACGTCTCCCAGACTTGATTAAGTATTTGGCACTCCCACACCCGTGGGTGTCGTTAAAACAATTTGATACTGTAACAACTATTATATTACTAAATAATTGTTTTGATCTATACACAAAACCCCATTAAATGTTTGCTCTAAAATAATTAAGGAAGAAAATGTGAGCATATCAATAACCCTGTATGGAAATATCTGTTTCAAAATTGCAACCGAGGTAAATTTGCAGTGTAATCAAAAGTATTTTGTGGCTTAAAAAACAACTTTCTCCTCTGCACTTAATACATTAAAATATTAGTAACAAATGCAGGTTTAAATGTATTTCCATAAAGGAGATACAGTATCTCGACGATAAGAATACACAAAATGGGGTTTCGTAAACAGTCTGAAGTAAAGATGAAAGAAAAGGTGCAGCACTTTGAGGACTATTCGTTTCTATTCGGAAAAGACTGTAAACTTTCTTAAGTGATTTTTCTTTTATTGAATTTAATAACATACCTATAAAAATCTGTACAGGGGTTTACACGGAACTTTCCTCCTAAGAGCGCACTACATAGGGATAAAATAGTTATTAACGTCATTAGGCCAATTGAGTATTTCTAAGTGACGTCACAAGTTCCGCCCTAACAGCTGATCGTGGACAAGTAACTTTAATTTTCTTATGGAAGCTTTCCATAAATTCTAATTTTATAAGTTTTGTGTCCATTGTGCTGAGTTTATTTAATACAGCAGTGTAGTTTATGTGTTGTTTATTAATTCTGTAAACAGATAAAAGCAGCACTCGATTTGTATTAGAACTTGTTGTGGTGGTGCGGGTATCAATGGCCACCGACAAATTATTAAGAGTTTCGTAATCATGGGTTAAAATACTCTTTTCAGTTGAAAATTGAAGAAAGTTATGGACTTGTAACATAGTTTAATGTAAGGGTCTCTAGTTTAATCCAAAAGTTGGTTAAGTAACATTTTTGCCAGTCAATAAAGAACATAATCTTGTATCCGACAAAAATGGCAAGATTTTGTGCTGTGTCTGGGTGTTCAAATAGAAGTAACCGAGAGACGGAAAAGAAATATTTTGGATTTGCTGGTGTGCAAGATAGAAGACGTTTATATATTCTTGAAGACATAAGTTTGTTCAGACCACTTTTTAACAGAGGTAATAAATACATTTGTATTATCAAAACATCTCTATTGATTAAATGGAATTAAATAATTTGGAATTTCGAGGAAGACTAACGGCATCTGGCGATTTAATTAATCCAGATTACGTTTTTAATTACATTTATTTAAAAAAGTAATCAAAAATACTTCTACCTTCCAGATAGTTCACTCACAGAACGTAGTTATTGCTCACCCAAAAATCACGATAGTCCTAAATACAACAAATCCGTAAAATCACTGATTTAATTACTTATAAACTAAACTACACTTATAACGTCTAAAAAATGATCGATTTTTGTCTAAAAAATTATCGATTTTTGCCTAAAAAATTTAAAAATCACCATAACCCTCCTAACAAACCATACCAAGGTTACTCAATCAGCTGTTGTTGGACGGAGTTATGAGGTCATTGTGGCGTACTTGGAAAAGGCTAATATATAAAAAATAACAGAGGCGATTGAATTTTGTAATCCGAAACAATGGCCGAGGTTTATAATCAACCAAGTCCGTTATTTGCGTATCAGTCATGTGTCGTTCAAGATTTTTTGTAATAGAAATTTATGCGTGTTAAGAATAATTTATTAAACATAATTTAAAAATCACGTGATCCTTAAGGGCCGGTGACCGTTATGAATAACTTTGCTTTTTAAAGTTCACGTGGTTCTTAACGGCCGCCGGCTGTTATGGATGTCTTCTCATGTGTTTGTCTGGTTCTGTTAAAATATAATAACGGTAGAGTATTTAATGGTATTAGGCCGATATTGAGCATATAACGGACGAGGATAAATTTTGTAGCAGAGGCCGATTAGGCCGAGGCTAATAAATTATCCCAGTCAGGTATATGTATTATCGGCCGTATGCTGTTTAACAGTTTTCGTAATATCTACAAAAAGTGGACACGAAGATACTATGTAATTGTAATATAAATAATATAAATAATAGTATATTATACATCAAGGTAGCGAAGCGCAGTATTATAACCTGAGCGCATATTAGATACTGAGCGCGCAGCGCGAAGTATCTAAAGCGCGAAGGTTATAAGAAGATTCGCTACCGTGGTGTATATACTATTTTTTGCACTACCAAACGGCTTAATACCTAAATTCCCAACAAATTTCGAAAATATTTTAACTGTCAACCTGACAATACAGCTCTTTAAAACGTCAAAATTAAAATAGTCATATTTGGTAACTTAGCAATTTATTAGTTACCACGGTGAAAATTGTTTATTTTACTTTCTCTCCTTGGTGGAGAAAATCAACTTCACAACCTCAAAATAGGCCAATAACGGTGCGTTCTGAGACTAGTAGTGCAAAAAACCTATTAGTAACCTGAGTCCCGCACGTAATTTGGTAGTGTAGCAACGGATGTGTACAAATTCACTTTCAAATAAATTAAAACAATGCACGTATTTCTGTGGTTTAGCAACGGTTAAAACGGCCGTGGCTGTTAAATTGTAACGCCCGTGACTGTTACAGGTGACATTTTAATCAAGCAGACAGTGCTGATATAGTACAATAACATGCAGGTATTACGAAAATATTTTAACGTTCCCAATAATAGTGAAACAATAAAATGGGAGTACCCCGGGACTCCCGATCGCTAGTCCCCTTTGGCCACAACGGCGAGCTTCTTATTTTTACTTGCGGCTGCTTTATATAGGACTGCTAATCGTTGCACATTTTTGTCGTTTTTACGACACTTATCATGCATCTGTTGAGTCCTATTTTCGTCAAGAGCGAAAACCTAACCCATATGCAAAATATTACTTTTATCCATCTATTCCTGAGTTAAAGCAAAATAGAAACACTTTATTTTTAAGCTTACCCTTATATTTGACCGAAAGTATATTCGAGTCAGTAAGACATAATTATAATCAGCATATAAAATATCGTTTTCCTGTAACAAATAGTTTTTGAGCTATACCGCCAACAGACAAACGCACAGACAGATGGACGGTCGGACGGACAAGCGGACAGACAGACGGACAGACGACGGAATTGCAAAACATGCATTTCGTCATTTAGCAAGATATCTCGGAATGTGATTTTTTCACGATTACAATAAAAAATTGTCCTGGCATTTTGAACTTTCTCCACGAAAATGCATATTTTTAATTTAAAAGGTTGCTTTAATAGATATTTATGCAGCAAGGGAGTAAAGTGAGTGTTTTAGTCCCTGTATTAATAGTGTCTCCAGATCGAAAGCGGGGCAAACATTTATACAAGGGACATTTTACAGTCGCGGTGCATGCTATATTTTTTGCAGGAACAAGCACAATTTTTTTATTGCAAAAGGTCTAAAAAAAGCTTTACACGCAACTTCTGCGGTCAGTGGAAGTTATGAAACTAAAAATTTTGAAAATATAAAAATATTACTTTTATGAAACCAATACTTTTAGAGTTAAAGCAAAAATAGACAGAAAGTAATTTTTTTAAGGTAAATTCTTTACTGGCTAGCCAGTAAAATTTTACAAGCGTGCTCATAGATAAATGATAGCGTGCAAAGCCACAGTTCTCTTCCTGAGTGTGTGTCATATTGATGAATTTAGTTGCTTGTCAGTTTGACATTTTGAATAAATGGTAAATTTCTAGTTATTTACAAGTGAGGAACAAATAAAATATTCAACAATACACGCAAGGTAACAGGTTTTACTGGCTCAAGGTGACTGGCTCGCCTTTGGCTCGCCAATCATATCCTTCTATTTTTCCAGTAAAAACCCTCTTACCAAGCTAGTAATGTTATAGTAATTTACGATGCAAGTAACGCTATCAAGCTTTTTACATTACAAGAGAATAGTTTGAATGAACGAGCGACGTTAGGAGCGAGTTCTTTAAAATTCCCGAGTAATGTAGAAAGCAGATAACGTTACGTATATCGTAACACGGTTTATTTGATCCTAAAATGCTAATATTTTAAAAAAATATGGAAAAATGGTTATTAATGACACAACGGCGAGTGGTGGTATCACTAGTAAGATAAAAACTAAATACTGTATTGTTGGTAGCACTGTCAGGTTATGTTAAATTTGAGATTTTCAGGTTGTTTTGTGTCAGTTTGTGTCAAATAACAACTAAAACCTAACCTACTAACATCGAATTTGACATGGACTGACAATACACTTCAGTGCTGTCAACATGTGATTAAATGCTAATAAAGTATGGTTATGTTATTTTTCTTAACAACACTAGTGCTGTTAAATGCATCTTAATGCAACTCTTTGCTAAGAAGTTATTGTCATAATAACATAATAGGATAAAATAAAATACTATTACGTATCTACAAGAACAATAGACGTATTTTGTTTCATTTTCTGTGTTTACTCGAATATTTAAATGAATCCTCGACCTTCTGTAGCTACCATTAAGAGCGAGTAATTGGATATTGTAATCTGACAAATTGTTACCTGATCAGAGCAGCAGTTTATAACGTCAAAAATATTGCAAAATGCAGGATATTACAAAATAAACATTCAAATTTGGATATGTCTACAAGTCATTCTGTTTCTTTGGGTATTTCACTACACTAAAAATTTAAAAATATTTACTCTTTCGCTGAAAACGGAGATAGAACTTTCTCTGAGACGTTCGTAATTTATGATTTATAATTTCTTAGTGCTACGAACTGGCCAAAGAAGTAACATAAATGTCCCAGACAGGTACTTGAAGAACTGTATGCTCTAATTAGAATGTATTTTTAGGTTACTGATACGTGAAGTACATTCTATGAACAAGGCATTTTGTTACATACACTAAAGATACTAATGATGTAACTATAATAACAACAATTACTGTTGCAGTGTGGTTGGGATTCCTTTTTGTCGCCGCTGGAGCTTTCTCAGCAATGGGAATCTCCGATCTTGCACAAATAACTGAAGGCAACACCCGATTTGCCAACAACTTCTACCGAGCAATTTCGAAAAACAACAAAGAAAATATTTTATTTTCCCCCTTAAGCGCCCACACCGCGCTTTCCATGCTTTATCAAGGGGCTGCTGCCGACACTGCATCCAAATTTGCAAATGTTCTTAACTTACCAAATCAAAAAGTCGCAGCCAGTGGTTATGAGAGTGCCACAGACGCACTTAATAACTTGCAAAATGTCACTTTGCACACGGCTAAT